>OZ025282.1:5327130-5947130 GCA_964019165.1 Mastigias papua | reverse complement strand
ATGCAATTAGGTAATACTTTCTTTTTGCATTTGATTGCACAGAAATTCTAAAGTAGCTGTAAATTTCGTTGATCTGTTCAAGTTTATAAACATAGGTGGCATTAAAACACATTATAACAAAAAGGTATTATTGTTCCCAACAATTTCGTAGAGTACAGACCAGGGCCTTTTTAACATACAAACTGGGGGGCAAATGCCCCCCAGTTCTCAACTTTGCCCCCCGAGTGAAGAGGTATTTGTCCCCAGAAAAATATCCCTTTTTGCATAGGTTCTCAGCCATGTTGTCAAGCAACTACTGCTGTCATCATGTTGCAATGAATGGGGCCCTTCGAGTTTCATCGGCTAAAGAATGAACCACAATAACATTTTTGCACAACATTAGGAAACTGTATAATACACGAACAGTACATTATTGTAACAATTACAATACTAGAGATTTCATCTCCAAACTTTTTTACATCAAAACGTAACATTTATGAACATTGTTTCAATATATCACATGTGTCAACCTAATTTCAAATTAGGATTTTTGTCCTAGTATCACGTCCCTTTTTGAGAGTTTGCCCCCCACTAAAAATCCCTTTTTGAGAGTTTGCCCCCCAGTAAATGTATGTTAAAAAAGGCTATGGTACAGACTGCCTAAGACATACGATTAAACTCTCTCTGGCAACCCATGAAGCCTTTCTGTAAGGCGGACAGAGGCAATGAGAAGCCAAAGTTGACTGCTGATGTTTTCAGTCAATGATTATAAAATCTGACATATGATGTTTGAATATTGGATAAAAGTTAAAAAATTACCTTTTAGTGCACGATTGATTTATCATCTGGTTTCTGGATCAAAAAAAGGTAAAGTATTGAGAATGAACAGTAAAAGTATCTTATCAAGTTGTTGCTATATATTCTATCCACAACTGGGGTCCGCGGTCCCTTAGGGGCCGCAAAGGTTGTCATGGGTTCTTGAGAGGTTGCCTTCGCTTTTTTGTTTGTTTGTTAACTTATTTTATTTCGAATTCACTTCTAGCTATACATATATACATATATATCATATACATATACAACTAATCTAAATCGAAACTAATCTACTATATCGCAAATGAAAGGAAATAACTAAGGAAATAAATACATTCAATGCTAAATTTCAAAAGAAAAAGGATGTGATTGGACAGAAATTACAGGGTGTGATTAAATTTGCAAACGTAGCATTTGCAGGAAGGACCATCCCATTGTTTTATCATATGTTTGAAGCTGTTCAGGCTGTCAGCTGATTTTAGTTCATTTGGTAAGAAGTTCCAGATCTGAGGTCCAATGGCTTTAAGGCTCTTCGAACCGAAAGTTACTTGATTTGGTCGAAAATGGCTTAAATTGTTAGGATTCCGAGAAGGATTCTTTGAAGTTCTTGAGCAGAAAATGCTTTGCATAAAAGGTGGATTCAAGTTTTTGATTGTCTTGAATATTTCAATGCAAAGAGTTCTCTGACGAGCAACTTGCATTGTGCAGTTTTTTGACCTAATAAGAAGATCATCATAGGAACTTTTATGATCATTGTACAAAAATCTTAGCGCGCGTTCCTGTATCCTTTCTATTTTCTGAAGCGATTTTGAAGACGAAAAATACCAGACTAAAGGACAGAAGTTAAAATTCGAAAATACGAAACTTTGAACCAAAACTTCTCTTTCTGCGAAACCAAAGAGAAGTTTGTTCGATTCTTTGTTTTATCAGCCTATATCACTGCTGATATTTGTTTTCCGTGAAAGTATATTAATCATAGCATATATTTATCCCTCCGGAGGATCCTGACTTGAAAAAGTACGCTGTAGGGACCACCAAACAAAATAGCTTGAAAAGTTTGCGAACCATTTTTCTATGGCATCATTGATATATGTGATCCCCGAGCACTATGACACGTAATGTTGATGCCCCCTCCGTAACATTAAATTTCACTGAGTGAATCCTCTGCAGGTGATCAACTATGCGTAGTTACGATTTCATCAATAACACAAAAGCTCGGAGGACGTAATCCGCATTATGGGGTATGTATATTTATAGTATTCATATCTTATCCTTCATAGCCTTCCATCATATCGTTGAAGGACAATTTTCCCACTATTTGCAATGCTAATAAAGCGGTCATTTACTTTTCAAACAGTGAACAGCCTACATACTCGACGCGAGCCCATGTCTTTCAAATCGACCCTGAAACTAAGCGAAAATGGCTTCCCTTCTCCAAGCAAGCCGTCACTGTCTCTTTCTACTTCGATGCAACCAGAAATTTGTACAGAATCATATCAGTCGATGGATCGAAGGTGTGTTAAAATCAACGTTACTAATCTGTTTAGAATGTGAGTTCAAGGGTTAGGCCTTTTTAGGCCCAGCATTATGGAAATTATGCCAACAACAAAAACTGTAACTTATTAGACCATTTCCAAGCAAGATACCTCACAGGTCTATAGCATCTCTCATCTCCTGGGCTTTTTGCTTTTGTTATTGACTTTATAAATTTTCACATTTGTATTGTGTTTAGGCAATTTATTGGTTAAATGTTCGGTATGATGTTGGATATTAATTAATGGAAAATAGTTGTCAATTACATAGGATTTTGTGTGTTTTGTATAATATAATAAATAGAGTGGAAATAAGTAGTTAGGTTGAATATGCTAGTAGTCCCTTAAGAGGCCTAGCTTCTATACTATTTAGGCAATTGTTTTAGAATTCAATATTACTTTGGAATAGCTATGGTGATGGCTGGCATGTTTTGAAAAATGACACGTAATGAATAATTAAGTACTTAATTTAATTTGAGGACAAAAGTTTATGAATGATAGACATTAAACTGTATTATTAATTAATTCAATATCCATCTTAGCTGGTAACAATACCTGCTGAATTTAATGTTGCAAAGCTTTTTAATCTTAGTTGTTTTGCTGATGGTAGGAATCAAAATAAATATGTTACTTTACTTGTAATTGACACCGTTCTTTTATCCTATCCCAAAATAAACTTTTTTCTATTTGCCAAAGTATGTTCCTTTGAATTATAGTACTTGTGATAAAATAGTATGTAACTTTCTTCTAAGGCTACTGCTTCCCAAGCTGATTGAAACTTGCATTTTTTAAAAATATATTTTCCATGTATATATTTTATAAGCAATGATAGTAGTAAAATGATGGGCCCAGCATTTTCCATTCTTTGCCAATAAACATACCCCTAAGATATAAGCTGAACTCTTTTAGTTTGCCTATGGACCATTTGATTATCTCTTTGAATAGTTGAGTGCATTATTGTTTTCAGAAGTTGATAATATTGATAGCATTCAACTGAATATATTCAATAACTAAATTATGTATTTTATCCATCTTGGCATTAATTCTAAGTGTTATATAAAGTCTAAAATTAGAATATTACTTATATTTCTTTCATGATAAAATTTGAAGAATGCAAATTGTCTGCCATGATCCTATTTGCTGTCTAAGCTATGCATACCCAGTACATAAGAGGATTAGACCCTTGGTGTTTTATCATAGTGACCATTATCAAGATCTTAAGAGGATTTGCCATGTAAGATAGAAACATGATGGAATCATCCACCTTAGAGAAATTAAATAGAGCTTTTTAGAGTGGCAAGCAGTTCATGGTTGGATTTTAATAACATAATCAGATTTGATTTTGAGATGTGTTCTTGCATTTATTATATGTGTTAAGAATTCCTTAGCAATGGTAGGAGTCATAGAGAGCAGGGAGTATACAATATAATAGAACAGTTGTGCTCTTTATAGACCTCTTACTATAAGTGTTCTGGTGCTCAATCTACTTGAATCTGGTGTTTCCTGTCTGTTTCAGTCTAACATCATTTGTTTGAATGAGACAAGTTATTGTCTATTATTTTGATATCTTGCACATTTTTGGCATGCTTACAAGGAGAGCATTTCTCTGTGGTTTTAATTGCATCCATAAAATATACTGCAATAGTAATTGGCTTCAGTTTTTTATGAAGATTGTATTTACTTTCTCTTACAGGCAATAATTAACAGTATGATATTGTCAAACATGTCATTTACCAAAACATCTCAAAAATTTGGCCAATGGGCAGATCCAAAGGCAAATAATGTTTATGGTCTTGGATTCAATTCAGAGAATGATTTGAACAAGGTAAGGGAGCAATTTCACTAATATATATATGTACTTGTCTTATGCTGTTTCAAGTTCAGGAGTTGAGATGGGTGCATGCTAAATATTGTGGGATGGCATAGTAATTTGTTTCTTTGCAAGGTCCTGAGGTAAGGAGAAAGTAAATACAAACATTATGCAGGATTTTTCCAAAGATAGTTAAGAAATGGTGACTAGTTTAGGAGAGGGATATCAAATAGATCCTATGAGGTTGTGAAATAGATCATGAAATATATATATATGTGTACATATGTATATGTAATTTATATGCATTTTTGTTTTTATTCATCCCTATTTGTATACCAGATAGTTTGCAGATGGCTGTAGAAACCTATTTTGAGGGGTAATCAAGTGAAACTGGATGGTTACCATAAGTAGTTTTAGATATATGAGTAGTGTGTTTCTCACAATTTTGTTATTGAATTCTTTCAGGTGATGAATTGATAAGTTGGCCTCTGGTTACCTGGGATTGCTATATAGCTTTATGTACTAATGTACTATCATAAAAAGATCCCATTGTGGCGAGATGCCATTTTGATTATGTGCAACTGATGAATTCACTTGTGATCAACTGTGGTTTAGTTAGTGGCTGGTTAACTTTATCTTAAGAGAAGTTTGTGACTGCTTTTGTCTATGATGAGTCCACCACTTATTTTGTGTTGGGGCAACTTCATATATTATAAGTTTTGTTGGCAATTTTATTCTTGGCCTTTTGAATGTATTCAGGGTTGTCAGGAGTTGGGGAAAGTTAGGGAATTAAATTCGAGGTCTGGTGAAATCTACAAAAGAATAGGGAACATCATGGAAATTAGTATTTCTTGTTTTCAATCCTTTTCTTGTATAGCTTTGTTCACATTTTTGCTCTCTAAATCAATTTTCCAGTGATTTATTACACTCTCAGTGTTCTTGCTCTTTCACTGTTGGTGTGTATGCCAAATTATTTCTTTGGTCCATCAAAAACTGTTGGGAAAATTGAAAAAGTCAGGAAATTCTTTTAACTTGACTTGGAAAACTTAGCAAAGTCAGGAGAGTCCTGAGAGCTCTGTGTACTGTTGATTCTTATCTTGGTTCTCCTATCAATCCTACAGTCAGTCATTACATTGATTCTCTCTGTATAGCAGTAATATCCCAGTGAACATAAACAGCTGCTTTGCTTCTTGTACATCTGTGTTTGCCTCTCTGTATCCCAGATGTTAATGCTATTGTCAAATCTTACAAGCCGTTATCCTCATTCATTTGATTGATATTTCATTATTTTTTCATTCTAAGACATGATTCCAACTTGTTGTTTGGCTCCTCTCTTTTCTTTTATTTGGCTCCTCTCTTATCTTTTATTTGGCTTCTCTCTTATCTTTTATTTGGCTCCTCTCTTATCTTTTATTTGGCTCCTCTCTTATCTTTTATTTGGCTCCTCTCTTTTCTTTTATTTGGCTCCTCTCTTATCTTTTATTTGGTTCCTCTCTTATCTTTTATTTGGCTCCTCTCTTATCTTTTATTTGGCTCTCAGCACTTGGACATAAGTTGCAAGTTGTTCATGTGGTGTCTATATAGTGTCTCTTTGCCTTCAATACCATCTTTATTTTAAAGTTCTCAAGGAATTGGTTTGTTTGTGTTTTTACCTTTTTGGTGCTAGTTTTTTATCTGCTTTAAATTTTTCATAATGGATTGTTGTATTGTTGTACAAGCTTGAAACTTTTTGCCATCCTGTTTTGCTGTGTCGAGACAATTGCAAGTATGCCATTATATTTCATTGTGGTATCATGGCCTATTTGTAACTTTTTCAAGAGCTGCGCTTTTGAGACACTTTTTGGAATTTTCCCTTTGATAACTTCATTTTGATTTTCATCCAGTCACAAATTTCGATTTCAGAGGGTTCATTTTCAGATTGTGGTCTCTACATATTCTTGTTTTAGTTCTCTGAAAAGTTCAAAGAAGCAAGAAGTGTTGCAGGATCAGCCAGTGCTTCCTCAGAATCTACAAAATCGGAATCGGTAAAGTCGGATTCATTTCCCGAATTAAACGGAATGACGAAAATAAACAGTTCTAGTAGAAGCTTGTCATCAAATGGGAGCCTTGAGGTTTGTTTCTACTTAATTGACAGTTTTCATTATCTATTCTTGAGTTTCATGCTTCCCAGCGTTTTTCTTTTTAAAGTCTCACAGGGTTTAAACTTACCAAGGAGTTACCAAAAATGTAGAGAAACAATTAAATAAAGTATTATGTGAATGATTTTTTGCGCTAGTAAAATGGAAGCCTAGAATTCCGTCTTGATTGCCAATGCTTGGTTTTTTCGCACATTTCGAAGCAGTTACCTGCGAGCAGTCACGCTTGGCTCCGATTCATTTCAATTGGTAAACTTTGTTAATATAGAGCTAGCAAGGTTGGGTTACTTTCCTATTGCTTTAAGAGAGATTTCCAAGTAGCAGTTGATTGACGGTATATATTAAGTACACAGCTACTTTCATTGATATTCAGATGGGGTCTTGCAAGTTTTTTAGTCTTAGACTTTGTCAAGTTCCTTTCAGTCGTTTGTATAGAATTGGAGCTGGTAAAACAATGAATACTATATTCTCTGCAATGAGCACCCGCTTTTCAATGACCGTCCGTATCCAATGAGGCCCCCCCTTTTGAGCAAAAGTTTGAATGAGTGCCCCTCTCTAATGAAGGCCTCTCCAATAGTGTAAATACAGATAGAGATCAACAATTCATCATAGTGCTTGTTGTTTGATATATATATTTCATTAAGTCAAGGGTCAAGGTTGTTTCGATTGCTGAAGATTCTTTGTTAAAATTTTGAGTTTAATTATGTATTGTCACCTAAAAGCAGGAGTGCTGCTTCATTTATTCGTTCAACTCTTGCATCAGGATCTTTGCAGTTGACAGTTTCGGTACATACATCCAGTGTATTCTGCAGGAACAACAAGTTGAATTTTGCTCGTTTTCGTGTTCCAATATCTCTTGCCCGACTATAGCTAACAGCAGAATTTTATTTGAATGAGCGTCCCTTGCTAATGAGCATCTCTTTCTAATAAGCGCCCCCTCTCTGAGACCAAAAATTAAATGAACGGCCCCGGCGTTCATTACACAAAATATTGTATGCTGCTTAGATTCAAAGCATATAGATTTGATGCCTATATAGTCCTCATCATTATTCCTTACGCATTTAGATGGGGCTCGTATCTACTGTAAACGGCAACACAGCAACGTTGCAATCTGCCAGATTTTTGCATAGACATACCCTGGAACCTTAGCTCATTCTCACTTCACCTGTTGGTGCATTATGTGTTGGTTTATCGTTCTTCTAAGTTTTGCCACTGTTAATATTCCATACGAATCTTCATTAAGCCCTCAATTATGTGTAACCTATTTCTTTGATTGTAACCCCCGGCTTGCATTTTTTCCTGGAACATTTTGTTGCAGCGTATGATAAAGAGCGACGTATAAACAAGGGTGCCTTATTTTTCATTCAAGCCATCAGACTACCATAACACTTCAATCATAGTTGCCAATTCAGGACACCCTTTCCTATGCCCGTGAAAAGTCAGATGTATTGAAGCCAGGTGTTTGCATGTTTCATGACACCTTCCCCTACCTAGCTTGATCATTTAAACAGATTTTATCTATATATCTATATTTATCCATATTTTATTGTATGTGTATATAGGGTTGATTTTTAAGGGATTATACGTTTGTTTATATATTACATTGTATTTTTCTTAGGTTATGTGCTATTATCCCTTTTATTATAGTAACGTTTAACTTTTTATCCAGAGGACCCCTTGAAAATCAGCTGAAGGGCAACCCTCCTGAAATACATAAAATAAAATGATATTTTCTTCAATACTTACCAGCGCACGGTCGACAGTTTTTCAGCAAAGGTCGGTTATTGGGTTTTGTAGGTGCGGTTTACAATCAAGGGCGGATTGCATTTTTTCTGAGCGTCATTTAGTGCGGCTTATATTCAAGGGTGGCGTATAGACGAATAGAAGCGGTATGAGGATATGCGAGCATTTTCCTTTTAGAGTTCCAGGATCATTTATGTGTGATAAACGTTGATTTGCCGGCGTTTTATGATCCAATTAACATAATCCTTTGGATGTCTTGAGTAGAAATTCCCCTTTTTCCCAGGATTACACTTTCTGAATTCCTTTTTGATACTAGCCAGTTACTGTGGCCAGGCAAATTAATGAGTGTTTGATGCAACTTTAATAAAATGTTGTGGTGCGGTTTGTTTTGAGATTTTTCTCAATCGAGTTCTGGCTGTAAATGGGGGGGGATTTCCTATAGTCCATAGACCCCAGGCGCACCACTAGGAAGTTTCGAGGACAGGTGTGCAAGCCACAAGAAGACTTACTAAAGATTTTTGAAGGTGTTAAAGCTTGGCATGATATTTTTCAAAATAGGAAGGGAAAGAAATGTTATAGGAATGCTCATGATTTCTTTACTTTCAAGTTTTATGAGGGTTAAGAGCAGATCTGCTTAGCAAAAATATTATAAACAGTTTTGACATTTTGCCAAGGAAAAGGACACTAGAATTACCCTACCCTTTTGAGGCCTTAAACATCTACCCTATCCTTTTGAGGAATATTGCAGTGGTCTAGACCCCGAGTTGCGCGCTAGAAAAAACGTCTATCGTATTTTCCGCTTCGTATTAGGGCAAAATCACTCTCGATACAGAATAGCATAACAATTAGAGCGTTGTGTAACAAAATACTGTTTATTGCTGGAGCTCGCGTCAGAAATAGTAGTTTAATGGGGAATGAAAGACTGGAATAATATCTACCCCGTATACAAAAGTTCACTACGTAGACAATGACGGTGAATTGAAGCGATCAGCATGATTTTGCAGCCTTAGGTTTAGAAGTGACTCGACGTTCTGTGTATCAAAGCTCACTAGCTGTTTTACTCTTGTGTAGTGATAGGTTCAGGACTCTTAATTTCATGTTAACTTCGCTGGTGCACACAGTTACGCTCTCACTCGCGCTGGCGCTTGCACACACGCTAACGCTAACGCTTAACCATTCATTGAAAATGCTAGACTATGGCCCTTGAAGCATTGTCAAAATCTGAGGTATATTGAGCAAAATGTGCAGCCATCCTACATCCCGAAAGTTTTTGAGGTAGACATCTGTATAGCATACAGCATGCAAGCTAAAGAACGAGAAATTAGGAAAACTTTGCGCCCCAACAAAATGGAAAGCCTTCACCACGCAGCCCCCAATACTTGAGGTATTATTTCTTACATCTCAGAGCTGCTTACACTCTTGTTGAGCGCAAAACGCAATTGAAAACAGTGCCTAACATATTTGTGATTTATCTCACTTTGTGGAGTTGTAAGTTGAAACTGTAGACCCGTAATTAGGGAACGTGTGGATTTGCAAATAGGGCATATCGGTTTATAGTAAGTAGGTCTTCAAAACTACCACAAATTACACACTTTTTTATAAGAATATCTAATTTTTCACTCAGCCGCAATATTCTTAATTTTTTTCATTTTGAGCCTAAGATTATTCTTAAATTAGTCATAAATTGTAGCGATTTTGAGCATTTATGCTCGTATCGAGAGTATTCTTGTTCTATAACATGTGTAACCAACACTCTCCGAAGAGTTTCTGTCTCGCATCAATGTATAATTAATTAACAACAACAACAAACCTGATAATTGAAGCTTACACTTGTTTTGTTTTCTAAAGAATACTCAAATATGCAAGAAATCTAAGCCTTGATGAAGCTTGAGCCTTGCAGTATTCTTAAATTGTAATTATTCTTAAGTTTCGGGGATTTTGAACTTCAATATTCTTAGACTATATTCGTACAAATAAAGTGTGTATGCTTTTCAAGATAACTCGGTAGTTGCTGTCAAGCCCTTTGTGTAATTCCAAAGAAAGACCTCACCCAATTATTATTAGGGTATAGATCTGTAAGCAATTCTTATTTTAGGCTCTAATTGAAATGTTATCTTATGAATCAAAGGTTTGCTCAGATATGACTCCTTGGAATGATATATGCTTTGTAGATAGGTTAATGTACACATTATTTGCCTCTATTGGATTTGTCGATCTGACACTTTGCCACAGGTGTGGTTTTGTAAAGTAAATTACTTTCCTCTGTTCCCTCCTTTAGTATCCAAGCAAAATGTCGTATGTTGAATCTGTCGTTTGCCTTGATATTTTATGAGTGACGATTTTGGTCAGTTACCACCCACTTTGAGATATCCATTTCTTTGAGATATCCATTTCATTGAGAAAAGTTGGGAATTTTTCCTATCAACCGCTGTCTTTTTCTTCTGTGGTTTCATTGACGTTCTCTCTATCAAAAACCATGACGATTCATTTCGGGTCAAATCAATTTTGTATCATGTGAACAGGGATATATCTTGCAGTGGGGTTGGGGATATAGTACTCCTATGTTCCTAGTCAGTAGAAGCTATTATTGCACGGAGGAATAGTATACATTATCGATTATTTTTACCATTGGTAATTTTGAGAGCTGACACCCCGGTGTTCGTTTTCATTGACCACCTTGTTTGGTATTACTGCTGTTTGGTTATATCTATTATGTGGGTGTAATGTTTGGACTAATACTGGGCATGACCAAACGAACATTTACGTAGATTCCACGCTCATTCCACAATTCCTGGATTTTATACCCACTTGACATTTCTTTTCAAGATCTGTTTCATCTCAGTAATTTCTCGATTTTATTTCTCGTTCCATACTGCCAAATGTGTATGTTGCTTACTATTGTTATTTGATATTCTTGAATTGTTTAATATTCTCGCTATTCTTGAGTTCTTCAATTGTCTTGATATTTCTGAGTTGCTTAAAATTCTTGATATTCTTCAGTTCCTTAGTATTCTTGATATTCTTGAGCAGCTTACTGGCCTTTGATGTTCTTCAATTGTTTAATATTCTTGATATTCTTGAATTCCTTGATGTTCTTGATATTCTTTGATTATTTAATATTCATGATATTCCTGAGTTGCTCAATGTTCTTGATATTCCTGAGTTGCTTACTGATCTTTGATATTCTTGAATTGTTTACTATTCATGATATTCTCGAATTGCAAAATATTCTAGATATTCTTGAGTTGCTTAACATTCTTAATATTGCTGACTTGCTCAATATTCTTAGTATTCAGGAGATGGAAAATGTTTCTCAATCTTTTACTTTAGATCCTAGCTTTCTGGTTCTTGCTGAAAGTATTTCTGTAGGATTTTGCAACTTTCTTCCGTTCAGTTGACTGTATTCCCCTCATATAATCTCAGCTATGTTTTCACTACATCAGGCCTATGTTTCCGTTGCTTATTGTGTCCTCAGATACTACCATACTTGTGCTAGTTGCCCCCCGAACTCTCTTTCAATTTGGCTGCATTCTTCCTCAATCTTGAGAGCATATTCTCGAAGTTTTTCATTCCATATTTTGACCTTTGTCTGTGTTAGCTGTGTAATTCACTACCGTGCAGTCTACTTCAATTTGGTTAAGAATCTCAGCTTGCTTTGGAACGTCAGTTATTGTTACTATGGCTTTATACTCTTATAGATTTGTCCATTTGACTAGCATTTCATTTTTATGGAATCGTTTTTAATGATTAACTCACGTAGTTCTCATTATCGTGCTAAAGTGAAGTATCAAAACTATCCTTTTATCGGTTCAATTTGTACTCTTTGGTGCTGTAACCGTTTGCAAAGTATATCTACCATGTACAGTGAATGTATTTAATCCAGTACTGTGCAAGCCAAAAATTTAATACAATATGTAATGTCTTACTGAGTTTGCCTTGAGAACTTTTTTCTATTTTTAATTATTTCTTTCGGCAGGAGCCCTTTTCTCGAGTAGTATGAACAATACGGCTTTTCTTATAAAGATTCCTTCTTATATACAATTTCGTTGGTTTTAAGAGCGGTTTCGGAAGGGATTTAAGACTCAAATACCCGTAAAATTGAGCACAGACTATGATCAATTAAGTACTGATGCAGATAGGAGGGGATTGTTTCGTATTTCAACTGCTCCGTAATTCATTATTTCTGAGGGTAAATGGTAGGAACAAAGCGAGTTTTGGTAGTTTTTCGCAATCTACTGTTGGTTCACTGGTGTAGTACCTAGTGTTTAACCTATGCATATGATTCGGAACATAATGAAAAAGAGATTGCTTGGGAAAGCAATCGTTGGTGTGCTTATAATAAGAGTTCTGAGTCTCCTGTATCTAGAATGTGCGGGGAGAAAGTGGAAACTGTTTGTCATCTAGTTAGTGAATGTAGCAAGTTCGCACAACGGGAGTATAAGAGAAAGCATGATAATGTGGTACGATACATTCATTGGCAACTCTGTATCAAAGGGGGGTTTGAGAGAGCTGATAGATGGTATAATCAGGAGCCTGAGGCAATAATTGAAAATGAGAGTTATAAGCTCTTATGGGATTTTACGATCCAGTGTGATAGAATGATTGAGGCAAGGCGACCGGACATTGTGTTGGTAGATAAAATGAACAAAGAAGTCAAAATAATAGACATTGTGGTACCTGGAGATTCACGAGTAAAAGAAAAAGAACTTAAAAAATATTGAAAAGTATCAGCATTTGAGGGAGGAGATAGGACATGTATGGCAAATGAGAAATGCAACAGTAGTACCTGTAGTGATTGTAGCACTAGGAGTTATCTCGGACAAGTTTGAAAAGCATATTAAAAAGTTGGGAGTAAAGATTGCAACAGATGTTATCCAGAAAACAGCATTGCTTGGCTCAGCTAGGATATTGCGAAAAGTTTTATCTCTTTAGAGATCACAAGAAAGGAACTTTGAGACCCTTGGTGACTTGTTGTCACCCGCTCTCAAAGAATAACACACTAGAACATTCCAGAGAACTTTATCTGTGATGGACATGAGGGACAACAATAATAATAATAATAGTAATATAATGATAATAGGAATCTTGTAACAGGATAGAAGCTTTAACAAAAAGTATTGCTGTGCCTGTCCTACATAAAGAAAAGCAAAGGAATAAAGGCCCTAGTTTACGATTTTAAAACTAAACTATATATCACTAAAATAGAACTGAATGTTGATAATAACTATATTTATACTCCAAGTTATTTCGTTTTCAAAAAAGAAGTACAGTTTTTCAGTAAAGTTCTTTCACTTTACGGCAGTTCTGACACTTGTCAGCAAATCATTATTTAGCTTAGCCCCCATATAAAAGTCCTTGACGAGCATATTCCTTGTTGATTTTGGCAGAGTTACTGAGTCATTTTACCAAGCATCAACACGGAATATGCTCGTCAAGGATTTTGCTTTCAACTGATTCAATTTCAATTTCTGATTCAATTTCAATTTCTGATTCAATTTCAATTTCTGATTCAGTTTCAGTTATAATTTTAGCTATTTCAATGGAGCTTCTTTCACTGAGTAATGCCCTGCAAGACATAGCTAGTTATAATTGTATAAATTAGAATAATGCTGAAAATCTATGAGAGGAGAAGATTTAAGACAACTACATTAACTGCTGAAAAATAATTCAGAAATTGTTTTGAGTGTCGAGTTGGATTGTCAGCCTCGTATCAATGCTTTCGGTCTCATTTTAAAAGTGCTTAGTGAAGGAGCATTTTTTGTAGTCATTTTTCGCGATCATGCGTTGTGTTGTATTTGAAAGAGGTATTACTGAAGTGCCTTTGTTGTTGTTCTCATTGTTAGAATGAGAATATAATTGGTATGTATATGTTATTTGACTCTGATATGGAAAACCCCCGTCTTTGTGTCTTTTTTATTTAGAACTTTTGTTGACAATCTTTGTTAGAGTTCTTAATCCTTTCTTGATCTCTTCAAACTTAAATGTAAATATCATCGGTGGGTGCCAAGTTCTTAAGGCTACCTTTTATAGTCAGGGCTTGTTGTTAGATCTTAATTGGTTTTGCAGACTTTTGATTTTATTTCCAAAAATATGAGAGAGATATCACCCTCTTCCATTGCTACAACGGCATTACTGACGATCGATCTCATAGCTGTTTTTCTCACCTTTGCTGTCATTTTGTATGAGACGTTGACAATAATTGTGAAAAATGAAAGCGTCAAACGTCCAACGTCCTTGCTAAGCGTTGTAGGGTGACAGAAATGATTTTAACAATCATACTTCTTATCGACTGCAATTTTCCAAATGCTGATGCCCCATGATATTTGTGCGGTCGTGATGAATGATACTTCTTTCCAAATTATCTATGTTTGTTCACAACTCTTTTCATGACTTTTTTATCAGAGACACTTCCTAACTGATCACCAAACCGGACCAAACTGTGTGCAAAAGACCTTAACCTATGGGCCGTCACAAACAGGAATGTTATGCCTATTGCTTTTATCTCAGTCAGTACCAGAGGTGACTAACTGATTCATGGGCCCTCTACCTATAAGCTGGACGGGTCCCCTTTGTTATGTAAAGTGAGTTACACGTGGAAAAATTACGTGTTAATATACCATATAAGTATAAAAGAAGTTAATATGATTTGCCATTGTTTTAGGGGCTAAATTCTGAGGGGGCATAGGTTTTTAGCAAGAACAACGCCTTGCTCCTTAAACGTCTGGGTCCTCTGTTCATGTCCGATTTCCCCGATCGATCAGTCCAACCCTGACCAGAATGAATTCATTTAAGAGTGCTCCTTCCTAACTGAAGGTGTGCTCCCTGCAGTTCAATGGCTCCCTGTTGGTTGATTTATTTTGTTTCAGAATAGAACTCCATTCGCACTTTTTTGCTGATTCAACATAATGCATAACCGACATTGTGCATCGCCTGAATGAGCCCAGCAGATCCCTATTCTGTTCGTAGCTTTAATTACATTGCCTGACCTCATGATAGAAATTGGATCACCGACCGTTATCTCTATTCTCTGTCTCTGGATTACAGTGATATTCAAGCAATCGTCGGATGGATCAAAATTTGTAAGAGAGATACAATTTAGGAAGGGAATTTGCGAAGATAGGATAACAGGGATGAATGTTTCACTGTTTGCACGGGGGTCATTAAGTAAACGCTGTTTCTACTCGCTATGTAGCAATTCTAACTTGTGTTGGAGCCTCACTTGCATTGCTTAAGCCTCACTTACACTATCTCACTTGCATCAGTGCCGAGTTGTTAGTGCACTTTAACTGACTCGTTTTCATTCCCACAATTTCATTGCCTCATTTGCATATGTTTTTATTGTCATGCAATACTGAACTTCTGGAAAACTGAGACTTTTCCCTGAAGTCAAAATATAGACGTGTTATTTTGTTTGTTTTGAAATTATCACAACACCAACAACCAGGTGCACGGCCAGTTTTAACTTCGTATGTGATACACATTTTGTATAAGGGATCTAGTGCAAGACCCTACACCTAAGAGTTCTTTATTTTTTGAACCTTTTCTGACCACATTTTAGTGCTCAAAGTTCCTTACTAGTTCCTTAATTCTAATCGCATAGTTAGTACCACAGACGTTGTAAGTACCCAATGTTAAGAAGGGTACTGTAGACACTGAAAATTTCAATGGAAACACGCCTATAGACCACTTGCTTATTACAAGGATTGCGCACAGTTTATGCAGCTTTGGCCTCTTTATTCCATATTGTTTGCAGTGATAAGACCGCTATTCGACATTGACAGTTCTTTGGGGATTTTGTTTTTAGTAATTAGGGTTCCTTAGATTTTTTGGCATTCTGTATGTTGGTTCCTTACTAACGGTTCATTGTACAGAAAACATGTATGGAGAGCGCTTCACCTTTTTGAGCATGATTGAAAGTTCCCGCCGTACTTTAAGAGCTAGTTATTTGAATGCATTGAATAACTGGAGTTTAGAAGAGCTTTAGGCGAACTGTCGTTGTTTTTTTTGTCTGGTATTTGACGTGTCTTTCTTGATTGATGATTGTTCAGTAAATAGATGATTTGGTTTCTTTTGGCTGGAAATGATTATTTCATTATCTTCAAACGTAGTAGACATCAGTCAGTCCGTATTGTTCTTGTTCCTCTTGAATTGTAAAGTTTAATATTGCAGACAAGTAACCAACCGAGAAGTCTCTGAAATTATCCTTTCCAACTACTTTAGAAATTAACCTTCTGCTCTTTGTCATCAATTATTTTACGAAACAATATAGTTATTAAATCCAAAATTTATTGTAACACATTTTTTGGTTTGCTCTTTTGTGAAGCGAATTGCATGCTTTCTGTAGGAAATTCTTCTCTGACCTAAGATATTGTGTCTCGGATGTTGTATTTGTCGTCTTCTCAATATGAAAACCACTCATGTACTCTTCGTCCACCCCCCCCCCTTTTTGCAATGTTTTTTGTTTCAGCACCCTGTGGTGTTTTGTTGCTAAGCTACAGTGTCAATTGTACGGAATCCGTGAATGGGATATTTAAATTATTTGCTTTTTAGCATGAAAAGCCTTTGTTTGTATTCATCTTTCTCTTTGACGGACAACTGGAATGTTTTTTCAACAATAATATTTTCCTTATCTTTGCCAAATGCAATTCGACTATAAGACAAAGGGATAGGCCCTTAAACAAAGATGCAAGCTTTGTCGATTGTCTATTGGACAAAACCCGCTAGGCTGGATGTGTTTTCCGTTCCTGTTGTGAGGCATGCAAGTTAACTCATGAACCCATGCGGTGTTATTGCTCATTCTGAGCTCTTGAAGGGCAACATCATTCACTGTTTATGGACAGAGCGGTTTTAAGCCGTATATTTTGTACTACCAGCGTGCCTATTTGCTGACCGATGCTTTATCGGCTAAGGTCAACTTGTGGAGAGAAAAATGGAAGTGTTTTGTGTAAGTTTGTATTACTTTTAGCATCTGATCGCTAAGCTACGTATTCTTTACTTATCTTACACCAAAGGTTCAAGATTTCATAAGATTTCATCTATTCGCTAGCTGTAAGCAGCCATTAAGTTTCCCTTTATCGGCACCTTTCATCCGACAACAACATGTTTAAGTGTACTGTGATAATTATAGTTGTACTCTCAATATTTCTTATTTTTCATTGTATGCCACATTTTTTAATCTATATTTGACGTCACAACATCACGATAGTGCGCCATCCGTGCTTGGCGGTTCGCACCGGATAGACATTTGTAGGGGTAAGACGAGAATAGGATTCGGTTTCAGCCTCCCCTTTCATGATTGTAGCCGAGCTTACATCATTTGTTGAAAAGTAACAGAAATTGGATCTTAAGAATTTTCCAATCCCAAAATTCCTAACTGTTTGCGCAAGGCCGATTTCAACAGACTTAATTGTAGCTAGATATAGTTTCGTATATGCGCGAAGTGGAAGGCACAATCCTTTCTGACGATATGCACTGAGACTGGAAAATTGATACCATCTTACCCAGTGTTTGGATTTTGCTGGTAAAGCTTCGGAGGGGCTGGCTATACACCCTCATAAAAGCCAGCATATGAATTCTTCTTGATCACTGGACGGCTAGCTCTCTAGTTCCAAAGCCTCTTGAAATATATGCACTCACATCCAAAGCCTCAAGTCAGTTGACTTTCTAGTATTTTTGGTGGAGTTTTTAAATGATTATTTTGAAACTGTTGCTTTGTTTGCTAGATGTTGAGCCATCAAATCAAATCTCCTTCTTATATCATAGCACTCAGGTATTGCAAGCACTGTTGCGGTATCTCTCTTAGCAAGTGTACATTAGTGGCCACCTTTCATTGAGATTGAAATCTGATTTATATGTATGGAGTGCTTTGACCAGTGAATTTGAGGAATGTGAGAAAAGTACTGCTTTGACTTGGATTCTGAAATTTGATAAGTAAATGCCTATGGAGCAGATATGTGTCCCATTGACGGATGTTATGCAGTTGCTTTGCCATAGTATGTACTTTACATTTCATGGTTTGCTAGTAACTTCTACTCTTGACATTGTTGATGGGATTTATTCAATCGATGCGAATGATATTTGGAAGTATTCGATTTACATCAAAGTGGTTATCACTTAGAATTAATGCTTATAGTGTTATTGCACTACCATGTAATTTATTCTCCAATAACTCATTAAGTGTAGTGAATTTATTAGATTTACACTAACAATGAGCGAAACATACTGGAGTTATTGTCCTTTTTTCATTAACCCACTGCTCTCAAATGAAAATTACCAGATGAATATTTTAATAATTGGTGCTTCCCGTAGGAAAATGCAGTTGTGTTTAGCTTAGCAAATAAACTTGCAGTGTTAGCACGGATTAAGCCATTGAATATGAAATATGAAGAAAGGCCACAGGTTTAAGAAATGAGAATAATAAGGATTCCGTTGATTGCGTGCCAAGGGGCATTAAATAGAGGTATGGAATTATTTGATGGATTGAGTAATTATTTTCCTACTGATGTTCACAAACCAATTACAACTTCTATACTTAAAGTCTTAGTTCTTTGATAAACATATCCGGGAGTATAAAGAAATGCTGTACATCCAAGCCCTGGCAATGTGAGGTTGAAATCTGGAGCAGTCAACTAAACATCCTTGCCTCGTTTAGAAATATGAAGTTGCATCGTATAATCCTCGCAAGAATTTTCTGTTTGTTTTTATGATTCTTGAGTTTGTCATGGTTCTTTCCGCCCTTTTGTTGGTAATAGTACTCCAGTTATTTGTGCGATCGTGTTGATATTCTTGAATATGTCAGAGACAGACTGTCACTTGACAATGCTCACTTTTGCAAGCTAAAGGAAAAGGCCTTGCTCCTTTAGCGCAAATTTCTCCTTTTTGTTATCAGGTCTTGTGGTGTGCTTGCCCTGTGGATCTTATCTTGCGCGTAGGGGATATTAAGTTACCAGATGCCCTTAAAACCTCCCGACTTTATAATTACAGAGTGCAATTAAAGTCATCTTGGTCCCTCATTCAGTTGCGGTCTCAATATTTGCAGTATTACTTCTTCAGATGTTGCATAATTTAATGATCTCAATGCTGACACTTAAGTGTATATTCCTAGGTTTCTTCGTCAAGTAGCCAACTTGTTCCCGCGTGGAGTAACCAACTAAAATTGCTATGGCTATTTTTAAGTGGCGCATTTAAATGTGGCACTATTCTGGGTTGAAAATTTAAGGCATCCCAATGCATTCTTCCGCAATCCAATCAGATATGCAATAATGGACGAGGCACAAATTCATTACAACATGCTATCCATTGAGCTCAGTTCAGTAGACGGCAATACATTAGGTTCTTATATGCTACAAATAACTAAAATAGTTTTTTCTTGTTAGACATATTTTTCGTCCACCACTGAGAATTTCTCAGATTTTTCATGGTTTCAATAGCGAAACTTTCTTGAGGCTTTGTTGACAAGAATATTCGAGTTTGTGTAGCACTACTGTGTTGTACAGGCAGAAAAGCACTGTACATTCATAACACTCTCAATTACATAGATTTGCACAAGAAGTCTACACAAATTAAGTAAAGACGATAACAGTCTTGCATGAATATTGGAATTTTAAAGGGTTATGACATATAGACTTTCTCAGGTCTCAATAATCCTGTACTGAACTTTCATAACTTCTTAAGCAATCGGGTCCTACTTTCTTGTACATCACTTTCTTATACAAACAACATGTATCGTAAGGCAATTGCCATCCTGGTATAGATAAAATTGCCATTGGTACGGTACAGTTTAAACTTGTGGAGGTGAAATATAACGTCTTGCAATGTAAAGTAGCAGATTATTCATATATATTTTTTCTTGCCCAAATGGAAGAATATAAATGCTCTATTATGGCTCTCCAATCGATGCCGCACCAGGCATGTAACAGGAGATCAATTATAGACCTAAGTGGTTCTCCCAGACGAACATCACAGCGTCAAAAAGGCAATGGATCTGCTAATCTGTTTAATGTACAATTGCACGGTGTCTTTGAGTTGTTTCACTCCCTTATTTTCATAATTGGGTTTCTTCTTCCTTTCCTTATCCTCTATCAGTTGATATGCCAACGAGGAGAACGGCTACAAGGTTGACAGAATTTTTAAGTAGATGATGACGAATTGCTTGTGATTTGAGGTATTTGATTAGAACTCGAATGCGCTATGCTTTTGAAATCAGGGTTATATACGCTATGGGGTTTGCAGGACAGTCAGGTTTCATCTGCATTATTTATGAATGGCCTAGCACTTGCAGACGAACACCATGTTAAAGTTTGCGCACAAGGCAAATTCTGTGCAACAGAATGTTGCCGGGCAGTTTGAAAGGAACAGAAACTTGATTCTTAACCAAGTAAGAAAGTTATAATCGTTTCGTTTGTTTCAGGATGTATTATCATTTTGGTAGCACACTTTCTTCAACATTTAGTTAGCTTTAGTGGGAATCATGCATACGATTTTTCGCTATCTTTCTCTACTTTCGACTTCAACTATTGCATGCCAGTAGCATAATTTGGTTGTCTTAATCCAGCACTAGCTTTGATTGTGAATGTTAGTTTAGGACAGACATAGATAAAATGTAGTTGCCTAACTTGCCATTAGTAGCGTAGTGTTGAAGGACATTTTGGTAATAGCAATCAATCCCTGTGATAATATCAGCAGGTGTAGACGAGTAGTAAGTGTAGTAACTTATTAGATATATGATAACAGTGTGAATTTGAATCAGCAGGTTTCTCATATTGGTTTTACGATTGTGTTGATTTGAGTTCATACCTGTCTGAGCTTCCTATGATAGAGATTGGAGTAGAATCATTGATCTAAAAACTGGCCTTGTCAATGTCATGAGAACTAGTGCTCGCTCGTGGATAGACTAAAGATTAGGAGCTATGCAAGAATCAATTGCTATCAAAGAACTGTTAGACCCTCTTCTTTTCTATCGTATATTGAATCTGGACAGTATGTTGTTGGTACATGGCTATGTTACGTGATAATATGATGTCTGACATTACGTAATATTCCGAATTTGTCATGGCACCTGCTTCTTTTTCACTTTAGGAATTGTATTGTTACACCTGCTGCAAGACTATTGTTGTTTACATACATTTGTGTACACAAGATAATATAGCAAGAAACATAGTTAATGTGTTATACCCATTTTCACAATGAATAAAATGACTTATTCGTGCAGGTCGAGTTTGGTTGTCATTCCCCTCTTAGTCCTATTTTTAGGTATATATATATATATATATATATATATATATATATATATATATATATATATATATATATATATATATATATATATATATATATATATATATATATATATATATATATATATATATATATGTATGTATGTATTTATGTATTTGTATGTATATATATATATATATATATATATATTTATTTATTTATTTGTATATTTATAAGCCTTAAGTATCTAGTGAACTCTGTGGTATGATTCAATTGGTTTTGCATAGCTTTAGGTAGTGGCATTGTATTTTATGTTTGCACTCTGAATATAAACCCATCAAAAATTTTTAACAGGGTGTAGAGAGAGAATTTTGTTTGGAAGACTCATTTACCCCTTGATTTTATATTCTTTTCAACGCATTTGTTTACGATGATTTTATGAAATTGACTGATAGAGATGAAGTAGAGGATGTCTTTTCTCAGAATTAATTGCATTCTGTTTGCCTTTGCAATCATGCAGTTATTGAGTTGTATCATCTTTAATAGTAAAAGTAGTGGTGATCATCCTTTTTACCATCATTATCAGTATCATTTTTGACATTATCATTACCATCAGATACTATCGCAATCGTCGTCAATGTTACGTCCATCGCCCTTATCATTATAGTCAGTACCATTTTCATCATCATCAATCAGTCATCATCATCATAATAATCACAATCATAATCACTACCATTTTCATCATCATCCGTCATCACCATCAAACATCATCAATCATCATTATCATCATTATCATCATAGTCATAATAATCATCTTTGTCCTATGAATCACCATTGTTGTCATGAATGTTATGTCCATATTTAATGTGTTGATCCTTGTTGTTACTTGATCATCATCATCAACGTATGAGACCTATCTGTTATATTTTTTTCCAGGATGATACTGCTGGTAGTCACAGATCGCTAGGAAACACTGTAGATTCTCAATTGAAATACGAAAATGATCGATTGAAGAAAGCATTGGCTCAAAGGTGAGTAATTTATTGGCTAATATTCACCATGCGGTTGGATTGTCTTTTTTTGCAATTCTGGGATTGCACTACCCATTGTAACTATAGTGATGATAGTGATAATAGTGGTGTTTGTTCCTTTTTGTGGTTGTTCTGATGGTTGTGGTGCTAGTGGTGGAGGTGTGATGAAATTAGTGATGATAATGATAGTGCAGATGATGATGGTGATGATGGCGATGTAGGTGGTGGATAGTAATATTACGGTATATCCTCGAATAAGCCCCCATACTAGAACTTCAAACTGTTAATAACCCCCTCCCCTCAAATAAGCCACCACCCTAGATGATTATGAAGACTTTGATATAGACTAATGCCTAAAGGAGCTTTGACAATGAGTTTTATGTGCGACATATGTGAAGTAATCTTATAAGCCCCCTGAAATAAGCCTTCCCTTCGAATAAGCCCCCACCCAAAATTCATCAAAAATAGATTACCCCCAGGGGGCTAATTCGAGGATTTACGGTACTTCTTTACTGTCGATTACGATAAAGAATTTTGAAACAAGATATGTTTTCCTTTAAGCAAAATCTTTATCACAGATATTCACTTTGTCAATAACCAACACTGGTGAAAATAGCAATTATCATTCGTTTCCATAATGCGATCAGACAATATCTTCCTCCATCTTTTACGCTATTCCTTCTCACAATCGTAACACGTAGCTACACTATCGAATGTGTGATAATAACACCCCCCTGTGGAATGGAGGACAGCTCACAACAATTTCAAAGCTTTCTTGATGAATGATTGCATGAGCACCTTTAAATCTTGCTTTGCTTGTTGTTTGTTTGTAGATCCAAGAGTGCCCCTATTTATTCAATTATAAACTGCATCTTATAAATATTTTGTTTCGTTTTAGTGCAGCTTGTAATAATGGGTAGCACAAAAACTGGGGCGGCCTATATTGTTTAATCGAAGGTGTCAAACCATCAGAGCAATTTCATTGAGACCCTGTCAAACTTTCCATGCTGCTGTAAAGCTGATAATCATGAAACTTTAGAAAAATTTAAACAACTATGTTTTCTGTTTAGTTTAATTTGAATTTTGTTGACCTTAGAATAGAGAAGCCTTCCCAAAGCCCTGTGCATGCAATCACACGTATATTTCCCTCCCCCCGCGCTGCATTCATTGGATTGGTGTAGTAGAGCTTTCTTTTTATCGTACTGTTTAGTACCAATGCTTTATTAACTATTATTCATACTTTCACCAATGTCACACGCAGCTCCGCCAATGCAAAGAAGTGGGAAGCAGAACTTCAAACATTGAAAAATAACAACGCAAAACTGACGGCAGCTCTTCAAGAAAGTACCGTTAATGTCGAAAAATGGAAGGAACAGTTAAATAATTATAAAGAAGAGAATCAAAGATTAAAAAAGAAGGTTTGAAGATTTATGTTTGCTTATCTGGATTGTTAATGGTTAAACGCTTACAGCATGTGCCTTTTCCCAATTTGTTCCACGATAGAGTAAAACTGATTCAATTTTCCCTCAGTTTGAACTCTGTTAAACCTCAAGCAAATTATGTTTGTTTTCTTTCTTTCAAAGAAATTATCCAGTTTTTGGCACTAATATCGTCTCTCATTTTCTGTAGTTATTAGAAAATGAATCTGGAACAACCAACAGTCATGTTGTTGAACAAATGAGGAAAGACATGGAACAAAAAATCATTGAATTGACTGGCAGACTGAAGCTGAAAGATGAGGTATTTCTCATTTTTATTGTTGCTTAAATCAATTTCAGACAACTTTCAGCTTATCTCCTTCATATTGTCTCTGCTATTCTTCTCTGTTCATAACAGTTTTTATTTATGACATCTCTTTTGAACAGGAACTGTCAAGGACTTTGAAGCAGAAAGATGACCTTGGTTCATATCGTGATATGAATGCTGAGATGACTGTTAAAATTCAGGTAACCTTAATATTATTTGGGCAATTACCAACCAATATCACATTGGTTTTTTGGCGTTAAATCGATGTCATTTTGCAACAAAACTTCTTGGTTACTTAATCAACCAATTGGAACCTTTCATTTCGCACGTAGCCATCTCCTTTATCCCTGTGAGTTATGTTGGTTTACAGCAACATACCCTACATTTTCATGTCATCCTTGCATAACATGGGAGGCTCGTATAGAATTTACTTTAATCAACATTAAAGGATTCACAGGCAGTATGATAGTTAAATATGCGCATAGCATTATTTCAAGAATAGGAGATAAATTTTATAAACGTGGAACAAACCTGTAGTAATAGACCTCTTGTTTGTAGTTTTTGTATGTAGTTTTTCTCCTTTTCTGGCCTGTTTTCTTGGTTTGTTTTGATTTTTGGTTTACATGGGTGTTGTCAAATGGCAATATAAGTGTTGCGCATATAGCAAAATTCCTTTATATCTGTGTTAGCAACTACAAAGTGAAAACCGAAAATTGTTGGAGACAAATACCCATCTTGAAAAACAAATTACTGAACTGAAGTCGAACGAGGCAAGGATGAGGGAACTAAAGGACGTTGATGGTGCTCTTAAGCAAAATATTTCTCAACTGTTGTCACTCCAGAAGAGAATATCCAATGTTCTGCAGCCATAGGTCATCTAATCAACTTGTTCTATGCTTTCGTAAAAATTTCATTTCATGAAATACTCAACATCCTTTGTGCATTGGAGTGGAAATGAATTCATATATGGGAACAGCGCAGGAATAAATCGCAAGATTCAACCACTTAGTCGGACTTCCTCTGCAATCCTAAAAAGTGCAGGGACCAACGGATGGCAACTTCTTTGGAGAGGAAAAATGGTCTTTTTCTTGGCATAAGTCGTGTCTAGCTGTGTTTTCAAGAATGCCAGATTGGAGTTCAATGTGAATTTCCGGTATGGATTCTCGGAGTAATCAGAGAATTGAAATTAATTTTCCTGTAAATACTTATGGATCCTTTGCATGCAGAATCTTCTATTAGAGAACGTAAGTGCTTATTACTACAGTGACATTATGCACACATTTTAGATAAATGGTTTTATCTGCATGGTTACTTTTTATAATCTATCATTTCAAGGACAGCCATTTTACTTCTCCTTTTGCAATAGGCTTTTTGAGAAATTTCGTTGCATTGGTGAAACTTATTTTAACGACCCGAGGTTTATAAACCTGAATTTGTATGCACATTGCAAACTTTATTCCAGGACATTTGTGGAATTGAAGTATTCCTGTCTCATACAAAAATATCTTTGACCGCAATCGCAGGAGTATCTTTTTTAAAATTATCATCTGTCTGTTAAGCACCATATGCCCTTAAGGCTTTATCTGCTGTCTCAGAAATTTCGGGTTGTGCTAGCTAGGTAAGCATAATGGGTAAAACTCCCCAACTGGGGAATCCTCTGAGTTATTGACCAATCAGAAGGCCAGGTACCATAATTTTGTAAACCTTATGTAATCAAGTAGTGAAAACGGTGCGTTTACTGGTTTTTATTTTATATATTGTATAAATACATAAATATCATGTAATGAGCATGAATATTATTTTATCAAGTTTGGTATTAGCTATAATATTTCTTATATTCTGTATCTTACTTAACTAGCAAATACATCGAATTTAGATTAGACTATTAGGCTGCTCTTTTATGCTTCCTGTATTAGATAATTAGATTGTTTTTCTATCAAAGCTAATAGTAAGTAATTTTTCTGAATTTCTTGCTTCATATCCACCTGAATGCAACTCCATAAATGATGTTGTTTAGAAATTCAGAAGTTTGAATCTAGAATAGCAGATATTGCGAACAGCTAAACGGCAAGGTACAGCTTTATGACCATTCTCTAACTAGCGTTCTCTAGGAATTGTTATGCACAAAGACTACCTCACACTGACAATTCTCCTACTGTTCCCCGATAGAGATGGTGAAATTCACCATTTTTAAGATAGGCAAAAGAGCACATGAAGAAATGGTTGAGTTCATTTTGCTCAATCGCGTGTGCAGTGTTTCTTCCCGCTAATATGTATTATTTTCCACCTTTGCCCATGTTCCACCCATCTTACCGTGGTCTTCGTAGCCGAATTGGAACAGAGTGTACTTGCACGCAATAGATATGTAGGATGGATGGGGTTTTAGTGATTCAAAGGCTTCTAGTTTTAAAGACGGAGGGAGATTGAAAGAACATCGTTATTAAATGCAGGTTGAAACTGTAACGATGAACTCCTACCTCAGCTATCAATGAGCATAAAAATCCAATTTTACAAAAAGGCTGTAAAGACAAAAATTGCAATTAAATAGAGTGTAGATCAGGCGTTTTGAAATTTTTAATTTCCATATTTACACACAATCATGAGTGACAAATCATTGCTTTGAAATAACATAAATAAATAAAAATGAGTTAAATTACTGTTTTGGTTCGCTTTCATATCTCTTAAATATTGCCATAATTTACATCCACGATGTGCATAAAGTACATTCTCTGTCTACATATACAAGTGCGAAATCGAAGTCATGGCTGCTGCTGCTAACATATTGTATCAGATTTTTAGGTATCGATTTCACCCTTGACTCAAACGTAGCCATTTCAAAAACAAATGGACAGCGGATATGAGGTAGGATTATAATCCTCAATGCATTACACCGTTTTAATTTTAAAGGGGATTGGCTATTCATGACTACGCCAAATGTTTCTGTTGATGTGCGACTGACGGGTTTTATTAGGCACGAAGCTACCTTCGTTGCAAATGATCTAGAGAGGTCTTCCACTTCAGTGTATGGAAACTTCTCATTTGTACTGCAACCTCACGCACACCTTCTACCTTTTTCTCGAAAACCAATAACCCACCGACCTCTTCTGTATTGTGCAAAAGATGTTTGTTCTAAAGCATTTGATGCGGCATTCATAGCATAATGTTCATAAAACGATCTTTAATCATCAAATGAGAAATATACAGCAGACTAGGGCTCCCAGCCAATGGTCTCTATCATAATTTGGAATGAAACAATTTAATCACCTACAGGGTATTCATGAAATTCATAACGACTATGCACGCTTTCACAGTTAATTTCTTTGTTGGGTATGGGATTTGGGTGGTCCTCTCTGTCGTCTAACCTGCATGGAAACTCGGTCTCATCTATTTAAAAATCCTATGTTTCACTCCAAAAAATACAAGAACCACGGCAGGCACATGACAATAACTGTCCAGGGTAGCCCTATCTAAAATTTAAAACACCCTATGACATTGAACTCAATAAGCAAAGATATCGTGAGAAAGAGAATATATAGAGTGAACATCGCTGCTGCCAGATATTTTGACATCCTCCACCTGAACAATGCGATCGAAGCTATAACTGAAACAAGCATAAGAAATAGTAGAATCGTAGAGCAGAACAACCCGGTGTTGTCAACACGTAATGGATTGAAAGAGTTGATTGCGCTCCAAAGGAACCATGGAATCGGCAGTCTGTAATAGAAGAAAATCACCTAAGTTAACCGAATAATAACTATTTTACAAATGCAGAAAACAGAATGATTTTTTCAATGTATTAGTGTGCATAGAGAGAGAGAGACTTCCGCGTAGGGGAGAGCTTTAAATTTAGGGAGGGAGCTTTAGATTTAGGGGGGAAGGCTGCAAACTGTTTATCCAAATCATTGATCTGTTACGCGACTGAGTTGTTTTCTAGCCGTATTGAGCTGCGACTATTTTCGGGAGAACTATTGTTGTTTGAAGAAACTGCCCAAAGAAACGGATATTGGTTCAACTAGGGGAGCTGCAGCCTCCTGCCCCAGCCTCCAACGCCTATGGAGAGAGAAAATTTGAGTTCAGAGACATGCCACATGAATTAGACCAGAAAATGAATAAGAAATTAATTCAGCACTCTACACAACACTCCAAACATTTTAGAAGGGCGTGACTATGAAAAATTTCCGCCCCCCCCACAATTTTATT
The DNA here is from genome assembly GCA_964019165.1 of Mastigias papua. NCBI lineage: Eukaryota > Metazoa > Cnidaria > Scyphozoa > Rhizostomeae > Mastigiidae > Mastigias > Mastigias papua. Next base: position 5,918,929 of record OZ025282.1, on the reverse strand, counting down.
TGCGAAATGACCCCACCTAAAACCAAACTCTGGATCCGCCTATGGTCAAAGAAAAAGCCACAATAACATAATCCAACCCCCCACCTTTCCTACCCCACCTTTCCTTCCCTACCTTTCCTTCCCTACCTTTCCTTCCCCACCTTTCCTTCCCCACCTTTCCTTCCCCACCTTGAAACGGATTCAAAACACTGATTTTTGAAAACACACACCGTGACACAAGTAAATAATAGGTGTGGTCATATCTGAGAAGCTTAATTAATAAGTCTGGAAAGAAATCTGCCTGTCTTACCCTACAGTAACATCAAATATATTGCTTCCAATCGAACTGGACACAGCCATATCACCAAGGCCCTCTTTTGCAACAAGAACACTTGTTATTAGATCAGGAATGCTTGTGCCCGCAGCTAGGAACGTTAGGCCCATCACCTGCAATGGCAAAGATTGAGGTAAATGAAGGGATTTTAAGATATCGTAATTTTGATGACAGACTAGCATTCGAGTTTCACTTTCAAGGAAATGTGGATAAATTTTTCACCATATCTGAGAAATTTTAAAACAGAAGTGAATTTTATATTTAGAGATGGGTTACTGAATTATTCATAATAGTGCCAATCTGAGCCTTATTTCATTTTGTGGCACAAAATTGTTGCTTTCCATATCACCGCAACATCTATGTGATTTTTCTGAGAGTACCAAAGGGTCATGTGCAAATAAACCACCTCCAATTATTGGATAGTACTTTCATTTTGCAAATTCGTACACACCTGTGGCCAAAATACACGTGAAAAGTTGCTAAATGCAAATAACCGGATAGAGAGAAATCACCAATAAGTACCTCGTCTGGAATTCCGAGTGTAGAGCCAGTGGTTGTGGCCCACCATACCATTAAGTACGCAAATCCACCAATCCAAATAATACTTCCAAAAAAAGTTAGGGGAAAGAGTTTGCGTAATTTCTGCAAGGAGAAATGAAGGTTGAAGCAAGGGCATGATAACAATAATAAGATAATAACTCAAGCTCGTGGGCCTAGCTCAAAGAGCAAAGAAATATTTCATTTCAAATTCCTGTTCTTGTTTCCCATTGTGTAATACCCAAGAGAATTTAAAATATGACCGTTGACTTTTTTGAAGTAAATAATTCAACTCAGTGTACAGTTAAGTGTTTCTTATCGAGCCATGCGGCAAGTTCTGGCAATGTGCGAGAGTTAGGCCCATTCTTTGAGGGCTGAGTGAACGGCGTTTTCACTGAGTAATATGTTAAAGTCACGATATTTAACTAGCAAAATCATATGAGCAAAAGTCCCATGTATAAGCACAAGGCATGTACAACGCTGGAGCTAAGTGCAGATTCGAGCATTCCCGGTAAGTACCTACTGCTTATTTTTAAAACTTAAGACGATTCCTGAAGTCCCTTTCCTTCTTGGTATCGAGAAATAATTGCATCCGTCTTTACTGTGAAGTTTCAAGGGAAACTGAACCTCTCAATGTGCTACCGAATTAGAGTCGAAAGCATTGAATACTCAAAAACTCACCGGCCTTCGAACATCCGGTAATGTAAGGAACAACAGTATAACGATGGGGAATTTTATTATGTAATAAATTCGCAATAACGTTGTCTTTGGAAATTCCAGAGATAACGGCTTCTCGTCTTCATCATCGGTCGCCCCCTAGAAAATTGGCAATTATTTGCAATTAATGAGTGATTGAACAAATTACTGTATGGATGATTGAGTGAAAGGTATAGATAGATGGCTAAATATGAATCTATTATGTATGGCGCAAAATGTGAATCTATTAAGCATGGCAAGCATCAGGAAACTATTTATAATAACACACAACGCTCAAAAACGAAATACATTTCATTGATTTTGGAATGATCACAACTAGAAAAAGGTTGGCTGATGAAGTATTTACGTGTGAGAGACAAGTTAAGGAAAATTTAAATCTGAAGATAATTCTAAAATACAAATATCATTGCTTCTGATTCCAAGCAATAGAACTTATAGCCAGTGATTTATAAAATATTAACCATTTTGCTTAGCTTATTCTTCACTTTTCAACCCATAAGATAATCCACATCAAGAATGAAATGATCACCATAACCAACAATCATGCATTTGATTGCGAAATTCAAAAACACACTCAAACTTAATGCTAACTTTGTTAGAGTTGATTTCCAAACTACTCATTTCATTGATCCCATCATTCCTACATTTCAAAAATACAGCCTATTTAATTCTTTAACTTAAAGCTTCGGTTGACATTTTTCATGATTTTAAATCTGCATTACCCATGCTATTGCAAAATGCAGGAGTGATTAAAAGCCCATATTACTTTGCCTTTGACAATATAGTGATTTTCATTAATATTACAATAGATATAGAGCCGTGCATCCTACTCAAGTGCCAATCACAGGGCTCTTTTTCTAGTTGTCCTAATCGCCTTTGGCAAAGCCAGTAAAATAATAATGACTATCACAAAACAAAATTGATGCAGTCACGGCGACAGAATCTGCATATCATTTGTTGAGGTGTGTTTGTACGCTACTCGATATGAAGGCGCCTATAGCAGCAAAACTAGGAGCAGATGTTAAGAGTATCCACCCTTCTGTCAAAAGATACCACTTCTAAATTTCATCTGTATCTTCAAATGTTTCTTTTAAAAGTAATTTGACTGGTAGGCCAAGCCCACGAGGGTCCCATTCTATATTTAGCTAAGTTTGGTCTGTACGCCTAAAGATGAGCTATCCAATATCTCCTTGCTCTCGTGCACAGTCCAGAATAACTTGTGAAAATTTTAAATTTTCAGAAAAATTATTCAAATTTTTCAACCAGGGCCCAGCCTAGAAGGCCATAAATCCTACGTTTTGCTTTCTCTCCGGGGAGGGGGCAGGAAGAGGGCTCACTGGGCCAATGGCCCAATAGTGGCAATCTTAAAGGAGGATGCCTTGGTATCTTCCTCATAAACATGTGTATTTTGGATTGTCTTATCGCATTCTGTTGGACCTTAACTAAAGAATAGTGTGCTTTAACCCCTCAAAATACAGCAGTATGATAGTCCTATGAGGTAACGCTTTCCAACTCAACAATCACAACATAAACCCAATATGTAATATAACAGAGTGTTTGCTTCAACTAAAAAGATACATTTCCAAATTTTATCCATTTTCAAAAGTATACGGTCTAAGCACCGTTTTCAGAATATCCATCTCTCACTAGTTCAATAGGAGTGGATACATTTTTATCCGTCTTCAAATTTATCTCAATCTATCGAAACGGGGCCCAAGAGATAAGGTAGCCTGGTTGAAAATGTCCAGTTACCTGTTAAAATACAACCTTGTTTTATCAAAGTAAGCAATGAAATGCATCTTCAAGTTGCGGGATGAAGAGACAACAAGCATAACTATTTCATCCATTCATCATCGAAGAAAATTTGAAAAACTGTACCTGGCCAGCTGACAGATCCGGAAATAACATTACAATATTCTGCTCAATCATAAAAGATGAAATATTTCCGAAACTGCTTTTTCCTGTCTATTAATTTCAAAATGAAGCGGTTCATGTTTGCACATACTTATCATATAATAGCATTATTTTCTTGCTACAATGGTTCGTTCATCCTTCGTTATAGCTCTATACCATTCATTCTCCCTTTCAAATATAATTTCATTCCTTTTATCACTTATCAACATAGTTAGGTTACTCTGAAAATGAAATTATGTGACCATAACCTTGACCGATAAATGCAATTTCATAGCCCGTTTTCTACGTTGCTCTCAAAAATGTTACTTAATGTTGTTCTATGTACTTAGGGACGGGTCATTAATTGCTTGTGGGAAGGGAGTGAAAGACATTCTCATATATATCATGGAATTTTGGCCCCCCTCTCAGATTCAAGTAAAAATTTTGGTCCCTACTCAAGGACTTCAGAAGAAACTTCATACTCTTTCTTTTAAAATGCTCTTTCATTTTCATCCCCACTCTCTTTGAGTGTGCAGAATTTTGGTGTCCCCTCCTAGATGTCTCCCATCCCCTCCCCTGGAGGAATTAATGACCGGTCCGTTATAATGCTTTGACCATGTGTGCAGTCGTATTCCTTTCCATCTCGTCCTAATAAACGGCAGTGGTATTTTCAGAAATGATACCTAACATATAGGGGCACGGACTGAGGGGACTTCAGTAGGTCATGCCATATTAGGCACCACACCCCCCAGTGAACCACGCCCTCCATGTACAACAGCATGCAATGATAGGCGCGACGAAAACATGACCCGTATCTCACACTCCCTTCCAAAATTTTCTCCTCGAATTTCAACGAATCAAAAAAAATTGATCATGGAAGGGACTGGCCGCCACTAATGCTTCAGCTAATTCATTATGCATTGTCGCATTTACTCATATGAGTGCCATAACTTCAAAATCTTACACAGACAGTAACACGAATCTTAATTTAATTCTGTTATAGACCTCCTTTTACTCGATAGTAATTAAAAGAGGTCCGGTGAGTTTTTATACGGTATTAGCCTTCTGTTCTGACTTGTATGAAATGATAGCGGCAATCTCGGGTGTCCTTTGCCCCACGCAGTGGGACTAGGGTATCGCATAGCTTAATTAAACATCGAGTTCAAATTTCACGATCAATAACCGTCAAAAAAGCCAAAAATCCGAGCAATATGTAATATTCCACACGGAAATCTCAACTATAGGAAAGTTTTCTTCCTTTTTTTCTTCTCTATACTTTAGAAATCTGTTTATCTCTATGTTGATTGCTTTGTACTTAGTTTTTATACTAGGGGTGATTGTAAAGCTGGCTACTTAACCTGAATCACAGAATTTTATAATAAAATGAAGTGGAAACGAAGAGCATCGTGCAGACACTAGCATTCGATACGACTTCGTAAAAGACTGGGAATCAATGAGGTCTGCAAAATGAACAAAAAGAGCAACCTCTCTTCACACTGCTTAAACGGGGTCATTGCTACTTGACGCTAAACAACAGCTACGATTCACGCCTCTGCACTGCTACTTATGAATAACGCAAAGATGCTAACCTGTTTTTCAGCTGCAGCTTCACGTAAACACACCCTGGACATACCATGGTGACTAACACAACTCATCTTTGAAACTCTGCCACTGAAACGAACTGTCCTCTCAAGTTTTGGTGTATCCCCTGAAACACTGCCTCCTTTTGGGTAATTACTTTGATATGAGGCCATGCTGCTCGTCCTGTCTTTCCTAACTGAGCCTGATTCACCCTGATTATTATCATTACTGAGAATCGAGCATTCACTGTTTGATCTACTTATATCATGTGATCCTTGATCTCCGCGGTTTGCAGCGATCTGGTCTGATCGTTCTGTTGGTGACTTTTGATAGTCATTATAGTCTCTTTTGGCTCTATTATCACCTAAATAATTATTAACCATAGCTTTCCTCCTAAGATCTATGTCTCCATCATCGCTAAGCTTGCTTCCTTCTCGTCCAAATCGATATTTTTCTCTCTTCAAAGTGTCTCTGTTGCTATCTTTAAGGATCTCCTTTAATCTGTGGAGTTTATTCTCCGCCGTTGCTGAAATATAGATACGCTAAACTTTAAATAGAGGTCAAAATATAGATATGTAATTTATAATGCCCATTGCAATTTCGTCTAACGTGGACAAGTGAGTAATGAAGCCGTCAAGAATTCAAACGCAAAATAGAATCTCTAAAAATTCCTACGAAATTTCGTCAAAGCAGAATTAGGACTTGTGACAAAACAGTTAGGTCATGTACTAAATACCAACACATTATCAGTCTCTTGCTATCAGGGACGCCTAGCCAAAAGGGGGCAAGGGAGTAGATAATCCTCAGCCTCAACCCTGAGGGGCCCAAATAGTTACGAAGCCTTCATAACGATATCAGGAAGGGTCCTCTCTTGCATTTGTCTCGGGTCCCACAACTGCTCGGGAAGGGCCTGTTTATTGTGCCCATAAACCCAAGACGGTAACAGGGAATGCTTGAAATCATTGGCTAATCAACAAATTGCTATTGATCCATCTATTATCTTACCAAAAGATCAGATAAGGGTACTCCGAAATCAAGTATATGACTGACAGTTTGTCCTTGGAGCCATTCTCACAAGGTGCTTGAAATTATCTAAAAGCTATGATCAATAGCTCGGAGGTAAGGTCTTACAAAGTACAAGTATTTTTGTCCATAAGAAATTAAGGTCCGGTGCTGCTAGGCAGTTTCTTAAATTTTATGGCCATTTTGCCATCAAAAGTTTCTTATATGTTTCTTAAAGGTCTTAGGTAATGAATAAACGTGCTTTCAAGGTAAAGTAAATAGTTCACTCACATTCAGAGATAAACGAATTTAATGTGTTAATTCGAAGAATGATAAACGATGGTGTATTAAATCTCTCAACAACCTTGCTCCACACAACTTGCAAGCAATGTTTTCCAGAAATTCTCACTACGCCACTCACAGAAAAATACCTCAAACGGGCAAATACACGCTTTTTTATAAGGAACCACTTTATAAGGAACCTACATGTAGAAGGCCGAAATATTTAAAGAACTTATACTACTAAAGGGAAAATCCCTAAGGAACTTTTCATTTTCAAATTCCGAGTGCTGTACTCAGATGCAAGTGAAGATTACATTACATTGGATGATATCAATGGAATAGAATTATGTTTTTGCATATATAGAACTTATTTTCTGTCGCATTTGTGCTTTTGAGGTTGAGTTCTAGCCAGAATTAAAGGTGAAATTCAGAATTTCAATGCTTTTCTAGTGTCTGTGCCATGTTGTGGCACTCTATGTGCAGTGAAAATTAAGGAACCATTAAAGAACTTTTAGTACTAGAATTTGATAAAAAGAGGCCGGAAAATAAGGAACTTTTAGAACTAAGCCTTGAGCTAGGTTCCTTATAAAAAAAAAGCGTGTATCGTTCTCTTACAGAGGTGCACAATTCTGGAACAGCCTCTCGGCTGAGACAAAGCTGCTATCCTCCCTAACAAATTCAAGACTCTCATTTGGCGTAATTATAAATGTTTCTCAGCTTTATTCAATTTGGGTAGGGTTGTTTCTTAACTTTCGAAAAATTGAGCCTACCGTTTCTTATAACCTGTTTCTTATAATAAAAAATGCGTGTAGCGCAAGAAGAAAGCAGACCCGTTCCAAACACTTTCGCAGCTTGGTGTTCTTGAAATCTTTTGTGTTCTGCAAGAAAGCTACTGCTCAATTTCTAAACCACTCTTTACACAACCCCCTACCTATGTTGACCCCGAACAAATAAGTGTCTCCTGTAACCTTGGTAGCAAAGAATAGGTGACATAAGTTTGGAATAAGCGAACAGGTAATATATACATATATTTGCAGGGCGAATAAAGGCAAAGACTGATAGAGTTTTATTTCCATATGAATGTGACCTGTTTGCCGTTGCATTGGATTCACTCAAACTTAATCATGCTCTGTCAAAACATGAATGATTAATTGAAAATTTCACGACTTTTCCAAAGAGATAAGCCATCCTTTTGTGCAAAATTCGCGATGTTTACTTGAATTCATTGATGTGATAAACCCGGTAATACATTGTAAACGGAACTTCTCCTTCCATTACATCAGCTGAGATCATCAATAGAGAGAAAGATGCATTGCTCAAATCTGTATGTGAACTTGACCGACTGATACAGGGTAAGGTACAGGGTTCTAAATATCCCCTTTCAATTACGAACACAGCGACTTCCCATTTCCTCTTCCCTTATAAATTTTGGTCATTCTCCCTCCTCTGTCGATAAGACTCACTAACACTTACAAATTTTTCCATTGGAATATTGAATATTTCCTTTTCTGGCTCTGATGATATTCTAACTTGCATTTATGGTCTAGGCCTTCAAAACAGGGTGGCCACTTGCTCATATCCACAGTTCTGTTCATCTTCAATATCCACAGGTTTCAGGGAAAGTATTGCATCAATCGACAAATATGGAACTTCAAGATTACGCCATTAAGTCTGCCAGCTTGGTCAGCAAATTAGCATGGGTAAATGTAAACTAGCATTTTGGGAAGGGACTGCAAAAGATTTTTGATCATCTATGGAGCGATAATTTCTAAAATAAGTAATACCAGAGATCCAGACAAGACCTACAGAATCAACCTCAAACTTCCATAGCGTCTAAATGCTGTTAGGGGAATATCGTAAGCCTAAAAGTGTTTCTGTCTATGTGTTGAAAACAGACAAGCAATGTGAATACTGTTTGAACGCAATCTTGCTCCATACATACCTTCAGAGATAGGATCGAGTGTATGTACCACAAGGTGTAACGTACAGTTTTGATAATGCAGTCCACCGACGCCATTCTACGAAGAAAACAATGGTTTTATTATTATGGTCAACATAATGAAAAGGCCACCACGATTTTGGAAACATGAATGTTATTCAATTTGCTGCAATACAATTGCGGGAGCATAAAGCGAAATAGCCTGAATCGTAACTACAACAGACAATATAAAAGTAAATCAATTTATATGAGTAAGCAATAATAAAAAATAATGTAGGCTTCCGTAAAAAAACAGCATACAAAGTAGAGAATTCCTAAGGTCTTGGTTGTTTTACTTACAAAATGCATCAACTGTACGTACACGTCAAGGAAATGAGATAGTTCTGGACCCAAGGTGACTAAGTGCCTTGATTCAGTTTTATTGCAGTTCTAATAGCCACTATATACATTTCTAGTAATAATACGCTCAACCTTAAAGATGCAGGATATCGGAGCATTTCCCAAAATTGTCCCCAAATTTTTGCAGATGCTGAAAAAATGTCTTCAAGAGTAAACACTTCCCTTTACCTGCTGACAAAACTGTGAGGAAGGCCCTAACCAAATCACAGAGAGTGTCCCTCCTCATTTGTTTGCAACAAGCCAAAGTCTTTTGTACTACATATTAATCTACATGCACACTCCTTGCCTTTCTCTGTTTGCAATAAGTAGAACACTATGTTATGAAATTACGGTACATTTGGGTATAACTCTTACTAACTCTTATGATATAGTGTGTACCGCAAGTGCCCTTCGGTTTCTGTGCCCCCTGAACCTTCCAAATGCTTCCTACATTTCTAGCCAACCCTCCCATTGCATTTAGAGTTGTTCGTAGATGCAACAATCCTTTCTAGATATCATGTCCTCTAGGTCGTGTCGAATAATATGCAAAAATATTTTCTGACTGAGAAAATCAAGCCCATTACGCCACCCAGAAAAATGCGTCAACCATCTCCCCTGCGGACCCTTTTAAATAACAAAAACTGTTTATGCTTCATAGTTGTCTAGATCGAGAGAAGGAATCGAACGAGAAAAAATTGGATCTTTTAACTGCTGGCATGATCAACAAAATTTGGCTGATGTTCCCTGGCACTTTCTCATGATGCACTATTGCTAAGCAACAAGAGTTTCATTTCATTATGAAGGGCATCACGAGCATTTGTCATACGAACTCTTTACTATTCAAATATTGAGGATTTCAAAATGCAGATATTGTTTGATCTGATCTCACGTTTTCAATAATTCAAGCTCATACTTCAAACATATCATATCAAACATTTACACTATGATTATTTCAAACTGTTGAAATTCTTAAATTATAGGCCATACATTGATATGGATTTACTCAGGCATTCTCATGTGACTGTCTGTAAAAACAATTAATTTAGGCCTGTTTTCTTCGATGGATCCCCGAATCAAAAGCTTTCGGTACCTAAAATTGGTCAAGCATAAGCTTGCTAATTTTGAAATACCATATTATTATACCACCGAAACAATATCATTTATCATATTCCCAATCCGTATTTGCACTAGCTTTCGTTTTCAACCCATCTCATTCTCATGCATTTCGGATCTTATTCAGAATTTCCAGCTATGAATCGCAAAGTTATCAATCGGAAACCACTATTGCTAAAATTTGGACTAAGCTCACTTCTATGGTCGAGGAAAACGCTACTTGCTAAAAACCAACACGATAACATCTCTGCTTATCAAGTGCAAAGTGCATTTTTTTAATCCTTGCTACGTGTTTTGGCATCCATGGCATTGAAAATAAACAAGATTCTATCACTTTCTTGATTCAATTTGCTAAGAAGGCTAAGTCCTGTGGTCCCAGTTATTGCTTTATTAAACCTTCGGCGCTTGTCGTATGCAACTGAATTCAATCAGCCAATGTTCTGACCATTGCCTCAAAAAAACATACCACCTTATCGGTTTTTCTACGCTAGATATGAAGAGGTCGGAAGGGTCAAAGAAGCGTGGCACATATTATCAACCACTAATTCGAGAGAAAGAAGGAGACCAAATTATTGGTTCGTTCCTATATTATCACGATTACATTCACAAAGTAATTAGATGTGCCGCTCACATATTGATACAAAGAGAGTTAACAGAAGTCCGACTGGATTTACTTAATATCCTACTCCTAATTGAACAGAAACGACTTGACACTGAGGTGCTCCGTTGATTGTAGTGCGCAACATTTATGGTTTTGTTCCATTCCTATGAAAGTTTCTTTTCTCCCTACAACAAATGCTAACCCAAGTGTAACTATCAAACAGATCTTAACTGCCTTGGATTCTGTACCAGAGAGTTGAGTCGACACTATAGCCTCCCCATCCCCAGCTCTTAGGTTAGAATCAAATGAAAGTGGGATATGCTTCTGAGATTTCAATTGATATAACCATTAAAAAAAACTGCTTAAGTTCTTTGCACATATTCCGTCACAGAAGAATATTGCTTGTGTACTACGTAGTGTCTTTTTGAATCTTACCTCCCGCTGATGAGCTGATAAACGTGAAATGTTTCGTACAAATACATTTTGTTAATAAGGGGATACAGCAGCTATTTGCCAGAAACTACGATTCTCAACTATACAGTGACGATTGTTAGTACTGAAGATGGCTTTAAGAGATACGAGAAAATATGAACCATGCATCGACTGGTCGAAAGACTTCTTTATACATGACTGTGACCACGCGTGTGCCGTGTGGAGGGCTCAACGTGCTCAACCCCTTTGCTAAAATCAAGAGAGTTTTGGTTTCCAGTGGTGAGTACCTACCTCGGTAATATGAACCAATCCCTCATTATGGCTTTACTAATGTTTTGCGTCAATTACGTCTGGCTATTACAGAGCATAGTATGTCCTTACAGGTGCGCAGTTTGAGTGTGGTCACATGGGAGTGATCATTGAAGTAGGTTACAGCACATCCCCCTTTCGTAACTTTTTAGGACGGCATCCCCCGACTGTCACCTATAACGAAGCTAAATATTATGGCGAGAGAGATAGCACTGCCAGAGAACTTAGGAACAACTGACATTTCAAGGAGAGTCAATTTTAAGACTAATCAAAACTAGACGATATGATTCGTTGCTTTAAAAATTAATTGTCTAATACTCAGGGATGTAGAGAAGGGGGTGTCTCACACACTCCAAATTTTTAAAGTGTTGGATGATTCCGGTAAAATTAGGTCATCACATCGCTAGAATCAGGTAGTTTTCGAAGAATTGAAGGCTACACCTCCCCCAACCAAAGGGCTCTCACTTTGTCCTTGCTAATACTTCAATCAGCACGAACTATGCATGTGCGAAGTCTATCTCTGATTTTTTTGGAGATACTAGCATAAAAGAAGTGAAATGTTTCTCAAGAGCTATCCTCCCACCTGATTAACAGAACTAGAATCTTGCTTACGTCAAATGAATGTGGGCAACTAAATGCGCATAATAGCCATACAGTACTACCAAAAATAGCAACAATGCTTATTGATGATTGCAGCAGGTGCCTGTTGGATGTCATACACAAATTCACAGAGATTTAGTGTGATCAACACGTCCTATACACAGAATATAGTGATACAATGATAGGTGTCAAAGAAATAAGGCACTTCATTTCTATCAGTTTCGCGTTTGCATTCTATTTCTTATCTTGAATAGAAACATTTATGACGTCATCCGTTCCTGCAAGTTTGAGATAACGAGGTTCAGTACGTCTGTTGTTTCGAAATTTGCTGTCAACCCAACAGTACAATTTGCCTTCTTTATGGCCAAATTAATTGTTATTCCCTATTCACGGAAAGTTATTAGTTCATCGATTACGCACGCATTTTCCAAGCTTTATTTTCATTGCTTGCTCACCATGGGCTCAGAAAGACTATAGTGCAGTCAATGGCTTTTTCCACAAACTAAATAGAATTGAAGGTATCAAAGTGATAGCCTCGTATCAGCAAGAGGGCCGCAGTTGCAAATGAAGGGGGGGTAGTGCCTATGGGTCACAAACATTCGCAGCCGCGTGCGTTCGTATGCTATAGGAAACAGAGGAAAATCTCTAGCTCCAAAAACGCTCTATGAGTTTCATAAGAATTGAAAACCATAGATCAACTAATCTCTTGGTCGTTTCATTAAGTAGTAGTATTGCTGAGTTCCATTTATGTACAAGAAAGCGAGAATACCCCCTTGATAGGAGGCTGCAGGGAAACATTGAGTAATGTGAAGGATAGAAAGCACTAAGCTCTGAAAAATTGTTATCCTTAATACCAAAGATTTACTTTGCACCAACGGAACAAAGCAGCATCTAAATTTATTCAAACCGTTTCTTGATATGTTCTAAGCAAGTAAGGAGAGCTTCCCGTTCCATGTGCTGTGTTTCTTGTAGAGAGTTTCTTATACAAAATGAGTGCTTTTTCAAGTATCTCCGTCGTGCAAACATTTCGGAGACGTTTTTAGGTAACTATTTTCCGCGAAAAGCCCACAGTCATGTAAAGAGCAGATCAGGGGGTTACTGAAACTCTCCAAGTATGTTCAGTTGAAGAGAGAGTCGTTAATGACGAATAACAATAACAACGCTTCATAATGTGACGAAATATCTCACCTGTGGATTTATTTTTCTATCTTTTCCTCCGCATTTTGCGATCAGTTGCTTCACACTGGTCTCAAGCCTTTCATTAAAGTACATAAACGTCACATAAAGCAAGTAAATTGAAAACAGAATTGATGATTCCCACCATTCTATTGACGAGTTGCGGAAAAACGCGATAAGCAGCGCAAGAGATATACTGTAAAATATACTATCCCTCATCAGTGGCCACCAGGTTAGGTGAAGAACAGTCTTGCTGAATACGACACACATACCGATAACAAACAGGACATTAAAAACTGCACTCCCGACTATGGTTCCAAATCCAATGTTTGATTTAGCCACGAAAACCCCCAATACTGACGTGAACAACTCGGGTGCACTTCCCCCAGCAGCCATGAATGTTGCGCCAGCAACATCGTCTGATATTGCAAGGATATCTGAAATAACATGCAAAGCAGGAACAAAGAATTCGTCGCATATTATCGACAAGGCCAAGAACATGTAGCAAATGCCGATTACATGAAGGGCAATGTAGCCGTTCTTTAGTTGGTCCGTACTAAATACATCATTGGGGTATTCTCCCTTATCATTCTTGCTGCCAGCAGCTAGAATTTTACGGCGATTCCAAGCCGACGTATTTCCATGCTTGAGATCCAAGATTTCGCTTGCTGTCTCGTGTGAATTGATTGTAACCAACGAGAAAATTGGATAAAATAGAATCATAACGAAGATTACAAATGCTCCGTAGATTTTAAAACATGTCCGCTTACGTCTGGCTTTCATGATAACAGTGACAAGTACAACGCAATAGGTTATCTCAACTAAACATCAATGCCCAAAGCTTCCATCATATTACCGTGATTTTCGTGTGTGTAGCGGTAACCTCTCAGTCGCCATCACACAGCAGCGAGCCTATATTTGCTTTAGCACAACACTTCTCTTCAAAACTCTATTCAAGATTCTTCTATCAGCAGGTGCAATCCCCCCGTGCAGTCAAGTTGGTTACGAAACTTGGACAAAACACAACAGGGCCTAACTCCGCCGGTATTCGCATGTTGTAGATCCTCTATGTATGCGACTGTTAAGACCAGCTCAGTTCCCGGGCAAATAGTTCCTAGATAACCACAATTTTATTCTTTAACCATGAATTATTTACACTCAGATTCTATCCCAGATTGGAAAGGACTAAGAGTGCCTTGGCAACGGCCGCAACACAGGGGGACTCCTTTAGTAACCATAGGCACCAATTGAGGTCAATCAAGAGGTATGAGTATATACGTGATATACTCAAAATCACAGTGTAGTGAGCTGTGATCAAAAATGTGCACTTACGTTCAGCATTAAGAGCTCTCAAATAGCTATCATACCTCTTAGAGAATGACTTGCATAAGCCACAATGGTAGTCAATCAGATTTTTGGACCTCTGCGACACGATGAAGTACTAAAAGTTTCTACAAACTGATTCTTTAATTTTAACTACACATTTGGTGCTATAGACGTCGGTGGTGGTAAATGTTAAGGCAGGACACTATGGTATTGCAAGTTACAATGGATGAACCCACTGCTATATGGATTCCATAACTGTTTGCAATGATAAAGATATTCAAAATAGGAAGGTTCCTTAGTTATTTTGGTAGTATTACAACCTAAAAATTGTTGTCCTTATAAATGTGGATCATGTAATAAAAAATATAATCAAATACACGCATTTTGTTTTATTAGAAACACGAGGCTCAGATTGCCTATATCCTAAGAAACATTTAGGAAACATTGGCAGAGTGAGTCAAGCAAAAAAGGAACTTTTTTGAAAAATAATGTTGTTCAACATGTACTTTGTATGTTGAGGTACATATACTTTTAAGAAACATTTAAGAACATTAAAGGCTGAAAATATGATAATATTAAGAAACAGTCTTGCTCAACTCAATTTTCATGTTTATTATAAAAAGAAAAACATGTAGAACAGCTAAACGTGTTCTGTTGAGTATTTTGACCTATACTGAAACATCCTTAGCTCTTTCATGAGTCCGGTAGTAGAACTTTTTTCAGGTTAAAGCAGACAGCCAAACAGACAAGGCAGGCATTGTGCAAACACATCACTAAAATGCACAGATTATCACATGAAGTCTATGGACATAAAGCAAAAGAGACGATACACTTTAAGAACATTAAAGGCTGAATATATGATAATATTGAGAGACAGTCAGGCTCAACTCAATTTTCATGTTTATCATAAAAAGAAAAACGTGTAGGCTTGCTAGAAAATTAGAATTTCAAATTTGCATCAACTTATCAACTTCCTTACCTTCCAAACATTCAGTATTGACTTTTCTTGATTTTCAACAGTCGAGTACAGCTGTGCTATAACCCACTTTCCTACAAAGAAAATGTTTAGCAATATCCGACAAAATCAAGACTCAAAATCGCTGAAATCTAAGAATGATAAGAATAATAGAATAAGAATAATCAATAATAAGTTAGAAATATTGCAAGGCTCAAGTTTAATCAAAGGTTAGATATTTTGCTTATGTGTGTTTTCTTTAGGAAACAAAACGAAGGTGAGTTTGGGAGTTATCCGGCCTGGGAGTCATTATGCTATGATGAGGGAGCAACTCTTTGGGGAGTGGTCGCTAAGCGTGGGAAGCATAGGGGCTAGGAGTCCTCCCAGTTGGGTATAGATCTATTTCGTTCTGACAATTTCTTCAGAAAGAGCAGTATTTTTTCCAAAAAACAGCATAATAGGGCTAACCAACAACTCATTCGGGCAAAATATCAGTGATTCAGGCATACAGTTTGTATCCCCCCCCCCCCATACGCTTGCACTGATACTAGTATTAAAAATATAAAGACAATTTAAGAATATTCTTAGGCTCAAAATCAAACAATTTTAATTAAGAATACTACCATTCAACAGAAAATTAGGTATTCTTATGAAGAAAGCGTGTACGGATTGTGCCGACTCGCCACTTGTAAACAAAAATTCGCAATAGGAACTCTAAATAACCCCCGTAATATACAGAAGCAGATATCATTTCCTAGCATACAAACGCGCGCACAGGCCGTACAACTATAGCTAAGAACAACCCCATTCAACGTAAATAAAGCACTCTTGAATGCACGTAGGAGTAAGAATTGAAAGTTGAATTAAGGAAGTATTTCGCATTCCTGCAGTGAATACAGAACCATTGATAGCTTAAATCTATGAACAAAAGTATCTTAACTTGTGCTAAACGTATTTTGCATTAACAGTACAAGCGTGCAAACAACGTCATCATCTGACCACCTAGTTTGATTACACGTTTTTTTATAAGAAATTGGTTTATCAGAAAGTAGTACTGGGCTGCACACAACTGTTAAGAATGGTCAGTACTGGAATTTTGAGACCGAAGAAAATTGATAATAGTTCAGTAGCTAGCAATATATATATATTTATATATATATATATATATATATATATATATATATATATATATATATATATATATATATATATATATATATATATATATATATATATATATATATATATATATATATATATTACCTTGACATACCTTTATGTAGTATTTAGAGATTAGTGCCCAGGACACTAAGGAGTGTGACATGTTTTCATGCGTGTAAATACGTTGAATTAGAAGTCTTGTTATGTTCTGTTTCAAGAAGGGTGTTGTTTCTGAATCTGTTCTGAAAACGTACACAGGAATATTACACTTTGCAATACTAATACAGAAAAATATTTGAGCTTTACTACAAGGTTACACGGACAGAGACACACATGCACTACACAAAAACATCTACTAGATTTCACCACAAGAACTCTACCCAATTAAGCAAGAGTTATGATTGTCTTGCTTGATTTTTGCATGCTTTTTATAAGAAATTTGCTTATAAGAAAGTGAGCACTTGGCTGCTTAAAAAGTTAAGAAAATTCAGTACCGGATTTCTGAGATGTAAGAAAGCTCATAAGATGACATAAATTCAAGATTCCAACTTTCACGCAAGAAATTTGTCGCTGTTATTTATTTTGTATAGAGTTCTTGTGGTAACACATGTACCAGAATGTTATATACGTGTAGTGTCTGTCTCTCTGTCTGTGTAACACTGTTAGTATTTTGTATTGTTTTTCATTTCATTTCATTTTAATTTGAATGTCCAAATTACAACATGATTATAACACAAAAGAATACATGCATAATACAAAAATTATATGATATATAATGATAGTATTGCGCAAACTTGAATATTCTCCCTAAGAAAGTCCCGTTAAAAAAGCCTCTGTACTTAATGCATGAAAGAGCTAAGAAAGTTGCAGAACTAGGCAAAGCAAACTTAGTTAAAAAGTGTGCAGTTTGATAAGCTATCAGAGTGTCAGCTGTCGAAAGCTTTAAGGAGGTTTTCCATCCGTTATAACTTGTTCCAAACACGCTAATTATGTCATTACGTGTTCCTTTTGCAAGAATGTGATTTATATGAAAATAGTACTCGACTTCTCGAAAAGTTAAGAAAGTTCAATACTGGACTTTTAACCCTAAGTCTATAAATTCATAGAGGTGTAAAATTCAAATGTCCACCCGCGCCCACCATCTAATTTGCTAAATATGTATAGGTCCCCCTGTTTATCATTGTGTAGTACGTGTCAGCTTTCGTAATACCGTAGTAATGCACTATCTAAAACATTCTTGCTAATTAATTACTAAAAAGGTTTTAGTACTGACATAATGAAAAAACCAAGATATTTTCAGTTTCGGGCCAAAACATTTCTTATAAAAATTTTTGTACTATTTATATATCTACCTTTAGTTCATCAAGTGGATAAAACAAATGTTACTCATTATTTCTGGACAACAGATAAAATTACCTGAACTCAGATACAGGCCAGATTCTAATAGTGAAACGCGGACGGCCTCAATCCCCCTTGGCAAACAAGACCTGCTTCATGTTTTAATCGGCAAGTACTGCCTTTTAATATCAAACCCCGCTAGTTTTCGGGACTTCCTACAGCTCGTCGGCAAATACATTTGTCCAACGCTTGAGCTATGCCGAAACAGGTAGAGTCTATGAAAATTACCTTCCTACAGCTTATATCCCTAGCAACACAATTAAGACTTCAAGAATATCTGCAATGTCAATAAGCAGCAATAAAAATATATTGAGAAGTTATGAAAATTAAAATCTTGGAACTGCTTGTTGACTAAAGGAATAACATCACACTTTTGGCTGGCTAAGTATAATTTAGCACAGAAAGTAAGCTAATTCCCACTAACAAAGCGTGGGCTACTTTGAATGAGAATTATCAGAGAAGTCAGAGTCCTTTAGAAAAGATCATTCCATGTCTTACAGCTGCATTCTTGGTAATAGTATGATTGAATACTTTTGAACTTGCAAAGTGCTTTTCCAGTCGTCAGTTCAGAATGCGGTATGTTCCATACATTTGCTTGCATAATTCTGATGGTTGCTTTGCATGCCATGTTGCTACTGACACGTGGTAAGCTGTGATTGCCTATTAATCTCAGTACGCATCGAGCAGGGAATTTCTAAAACAAACCAAGTGCTCACGAAAAGTCCCCAGTAGGTCATATTCTTAGAGCAGTAGCTACCGCCAAAATGACAGAATTTCCACAGTTGTTTGGGCCTACTGGCAAAACGTTTCAGTGAGAGAGTGGTACCCATTAGGGTTGTTTTGGCACCATGTAAAAAAGATAGTGTGGTATTGCGGAATGAATGCTACCGATTTTGTGCCTATGTGTCTACAGGGCGTGATCACAAGTTTTCCCCTATCCCTGTGGCTCTTTTGAGAAATGTCCCCATTTGTAAAAGTTCCCAACAAAATGCTATGCCATCAATGTTGATAACTAAAATATTAATTATATATTTTTGCACACTTCTTTTAACGTCTTGTTGGTAGACGTGGATAGGTCCTTCTTGAGAACTTTCACCCTAGCCTAGTCTTCTAAAGTTGTACTACTGAAGTAGCATACCATTCTACAGAATGGAATACACGTTTTTTTATATAAGAAACAAACTTTCTGCTTTCAGCCTGGATGTTTCTTAATATTTTGCCAATTCCAGCATCAAATGTTTCTTAAATGTTTCTTAAAATTTTTGAGCTTTTAATAACAACAAAAACTCAGACTGGGCAACTGTAATGCAAGAAATTGGAAGTTCAAGTTCTTTTTTCCATTGGAATTATTGCCACTTCCCAATACATGCTTAAAATATTTCTAAAATATCCTTAAAATATTTAAGATTTTTTAAACATTTGCATAGAGCAGTTAAAAACAGTTACGAGATGGATGTCATATGAACTTATTATACCCAATAAAAAATTTCCTATCACAACTGTTTTTTCAAGTTTACTTTCCAAGCTCAGCCTGCCCATGTTTCTTAAATGTTTCTTAACTTTTGGTTAATTTCAGTCTCATGTTTCTTAAAGACACATTTCTTATAAAAAAACGCGTAGTTACCAAATAAAGGAAGACTACTGGGGATGCCACCAACCACACCCTCCCGTTAAATTTGCCCCGGGTTGTTACTCCTTCATAATAGAAAGTTGAATAACAATATAAATATAATACACGAAAGATTTTAAGAATCGCTTATAAGAATAGGACGCTTAGTTTCGAAAATTAACGTCAGAAAGAAGATTCGGAAGAATCATCGAAAGAATCTGTAAATGCTTACGGTATAGGTATGCAATAAAGGAGTTGACCTAAAACCAGTTTTCATTACGAGCATCTTTGAAGAATTTGGAATATTGTGCAGCCTTTGTTATTATGATATAGTGCCATTGCTGAGAATCAGACATGTCTCTTTAAGAGATATTGTATACTGAGCTAAGGGGTGTTGCCCTTTATTCCCCTTGCAATAATTTTGAATAAAATGCTTTTGTCAAAAATTTTAGAAAGATTAGAATATTTGATGTAAAACCAGCAGCAGTGAATGGCGATTCTTTGCTAAGGCGCGCTCCCTGTTGCACACTAGAAGAGGGAGATTAAAAACCTTGGAACTTTGGCCTTTACTCGGCTTCGTCTGCCACCTTATCAGGGGCTATCAGAGCTGGCTTCCTGCCTGTCGAGAGTGAGGTTGCCTTGGAATCGAGACAGGTAGATTCGTGGGAGTAGATAAAGGAAACACTACTATTCCAAGTGAAGAATTCCATATTCCTTCAGGTATTAAAAAAGAGTGATAAAAATCAAGAAATGTGAACTTTGCAACTGAAAATTTTGCAATAGGATTGTAGTATCTACTTCGTGGATATTATATTAATTGCGCATTATTATAACTATTTAGTATATTTGGCCCTTTTCACCTTAGTTTGCACAAGATATCTTACTTTTCTTCATGGATCTGTCAAATACAGACTTACAAATTTCACGCTTTGCTTGTGATCCTGCTGTATTCAGTTATTAGGCCCAGTTCATTCCTTGAACTTGAAGCATTCATTAAGGTAGTATAAGTTATTTAATGGATAGAATCGTCCTTAGAATATTAGCAGTACCATGGAAGACACATTTCTGAGTCTCTTGTATCGAGATGCTTTCAAGGATTTTGATGATGTATTTTCCATTCCTTTTTGATTTGACCAAATGCGCTTATTATCAGTGGTATTGTCGTGGTTTACGTACCCCAAAATCTTTCAATTTCAATTTCCAGGTCTTTATATCTTGAGAGTTTCTCAGTCATTTTATAGGTATGTTTCTTTCTGCAGGGACAGATATTTCAATGAGGTGATCAGTTCTCCCCTTCTTATTTTTCACTACTATGTCAGGCCTATTGGCCTTGATTCCCTTTGTCGGTTTGGAATGGCACGCCCAACAATATAGTGACTTCACTATCTTCTGTTACTGTTTTTGGGCCGTGATCGCAGTATTTGACCGTCACATCAATGTCATATTGCATACAGACTCCCCAATTAATATAGGCTGCTAATATGTTGTGTTTTTTGGACGGATTCTTATCTTTATGAATCTACAACACTGCACGTATCAAAATTTTAAAGGCGCTCTAAAAGTTTTCCGAACTGCGCGTGAAAAAAGGCTTCAAAACCAACTTGGCTCTCAAGATTCTTTTGTTTCATTTGCTATAGGTCAACCTCTTTCAAGCGTTATCTGTGTAAAAAATGCCTAAAAACACTCTCAAATTTAATATTCGATATTTAATATACATAGAGAATTCACTTCCCACTAGAAGAAATCTTGCTACATGGGATATAAGCTATAAAATCAGAGTATTTCCTCTGTTTGTATTCTGAAACTCTTCTTCACATTGTTTCAGACTATCACGGACACTATACATTGCGTCACGAATCTGCATCTCTGCATTACAATATATTACCTAGCTTTTCAAAGCTTTACAAAGCATAAAGCGATTATTTGATCTTCTTGGCTACCTTAGTCTATCTATAATTTCAAGAGATAACTTCAGGTCCAGCCTAATCTTACTTTCACCTTCCAGCTGTCTTTACTTTTTCGAACTCACTATTGGTTACGAGTCTAATCTTCCCTCGAACTCAACTAGAAAGGAGAGGAAATACCGATAGTTGTTAATGGAGTTAGGTATAAGAATCAAGGAGCATATATGTACACTCTTTTTTTATAAGAATAATTTTATAAGGACACGAGCCTCAAAATTGATGGGAAATTAAGAACAAATTAAGAACAAGCTTAAGGTGAAGTACTATCGTAAACTGTACAACTGTCTAAGCTCTACAATGTTTGCAAAAAGTCCTTGAAACGCCCTAACCATCAGTGTTTAAAGGTGGTAAGTATATCAAAACTTTTGGCAAGGATTATGCAGCTGGAAGAACATATACATGTATATCTTTTGTCTTCTGCTAATATTATTAAGAATAATACCTGTTTCATAAACATATAATGTTATCAAATTAAGAACAATTCTGCCTCAAAAGTTTGGAAAAATTAAGAACATCCAGCCTGAACCTCTATGTTACTGGTTCTTAAACAAAGCAGAGTGTAATGATTCATTAAAATAATCGATATTAATTGGATAATCATTTTAATTTTATTGTAATAGTCGCTTCTGATTGGACAGTGGTTTTATTCTCTAATTCCTTCCTACAATGTTTCTTATCTTATAATCCCAACCTTGGAGGAAAACAGGATTAGATAATCAGACTTGAAAACAGGCGCCTATTTCTTGACCCTTACCCTGCCGAATCCACGCATATTAAGTATATGAAGAAGTCCATTTTATAAATTTATCTATGGGAGCAGTGCATGTCATGCACAGATTGTCCACTGCTTTCCTGGAGATGATGAGGGAACTTGATTTTGATAGCAACGTGAGGAAATTTGTTAGGAAAAGACTAATGAACATTGTAATACGATCGACTTACTACATATTCTGCTGTAGAAATAAGGAATGGTCTTATCCAGGACTATTGACGATTTATTTACATTTTTGGTTTTGATTTTAACTGCAAGTTAAGTATTAATTTTGATCATTCAGGCAAGTCATTTGTAAACTAGCTAGTACAGAGGTTTGCTTCTGTTTGCCAGTCTTATGTTCTATCGTGAACAAGAGACTTAGAAATTATATACATATTTGAAAATAGTTGTCTTAATTGACGTGTTTTAGCCAATAGTTTTTGTCCAAGTTTAAATGACAGACTATAAGAGTTAGCACCAATTGTCTACAAAGTACATAAGAAATCTGCTCCAGGTTGGGCATATAGGAAGGTTGGGTTTAGCATTTGTGGCATAAACCAGGTGAATTAGCTACCAAACATCCAGGAGCTCAGAGGATATCTTGAATCTAACCCTGGCCTATTGAATGTCGTCACATTTACTGACCAGTGCAGGGCCCAAGTTGGGTCTGATGCATCCTAATGGGATATCGTGCATAAATAAAAACAGTCATACATACTCACTTGTGAAGTCTCGACTTGATTTATTTGCGCAGCGCAGCAACCAGGCGGCGCATCGCAGCGTTGACTTCAGTTCGCCATCATCAGTGCAAACAATTTTCTCGCTTCACTTTGGGTTAAAGAGCAGAGAAGATGACAGAAATGAACACGTCTAAACCTGTTATCCCTCCACATCTAAAGGCGTCAGAGGTATGTATTTGTATTTTATTAAACTCCAACTTACTTCACGTCACTGTTTGTATTACCGCATTGTTTAAGTGGGGTTGCCTACCGGTTGGCTAATTCCGGTAGGCCTGCTGCAGACACAAGAGGCTAATCAACTTCTAACCAGCTGAAATATTGACGCCTACCAATTTTGTTACACAGAATCATTGTTAGCAACGGCCTGTCTCTACTTGTGCGTTGCATGTTTGATTGTTAATTAAAATATCCATAGAATACACGTTTTCATTTGCATTGTCGATTAGAATTCACATGTCCTAACTAGAAATCAATTGGCCTATATCATTTTTGAAGCTAACGTCCATACATTTCATGAAAATTATCCGCTAGGATATTGCTTAGGGAATCTATGTATTGAAATGGCCCAATAGAGTCAATGCTGGGATATGTGCACTAAGTATAAACATAACTGAAAAGAAGCTGAAGGAGTGCATTCTCAGTACTCTACTGTTTGCTTTGGAAAAATAGTATTTATATTCTACACTGTGTAAAATTGGTACTGCCATGCCAGTGTTTATTTTCACTTTTATTGTAGGGAAACACTGCATTATCAATTGTTGCTAAGTATTATTGTAGTGTAACTTTTTATGGTTTTGTTATGATATCAGGGTCTCATACCAGTGCATCAATGCTCAGTAGTGCCATATTTTGTCATGTATAAGAAGCAGTATGTTTTGTGAAGTATCATTGGCTTTGTCTCTGATTTTCACATCTACTCCTCTGTAAGAGACAGGCTATTCGATTGAGAAATATTACGCAATTTAGAGTACCTGGTGTCTAGTTTGCAATATCTTTCAAGGAAATTTAGTAGCGACTGATAATTCATCCAACTTTAAAAAATAAAACTATGTGACAAGAACCTTTTATTCCCTCTACTTTTGTTGATTGCGACCACATTCCCCTACACTATTGACATCCCTGCAATTGGAAAAAACAGGGAAGACCAGCAAAATATAAGCAGGATCTTATTGTCATTTGAAACATCAGTTACCAGAAGCAGGTTTGCATGGCATGGTACTTAATTTCCTTAGTATTTCTATGTGTGTTTTATTTTCTCACTGACAAATTGTGCTTTACAAGTACTAGGAACAGAGAATGTACGTGGTGGATGTGCACCTTAAATACATGGTGGGAGGCAGTAAATGCAATTTTCTTGGGCATAGATTTAGGAGCACATCTTATGCAGTAGTGCATCTTGAACATGGCAAATCACAGTAAATAAGGCACTTTACAAATCATCAAATATAGGAATTCATTCAAATCATTGTTATTTTTATCAAATTATATTGATTTTTTTCACAGTTATCTGAAGAACAAAAATTCAAAAACAAATACCCAGGAAAAAAGCCAGCAAGTACAGATTTCTTAAGAAAGAGGATTCAAAAAGGAGTGAGTAAATCCTATGTAGCTATTCACATGAACTACATACTCTATGAATGTACAGAGAGCAAAGGGAAAAGGAAGATGAATTTAGCAAAAAATTAAAGAAACTTGGGAAATTATAAAGCTATACATCCTTTTTGCCAAGAGGCCAGTGTATTGTATTACAGTGTAATCTATTTTATGTATTTATTGGCTCTTTATATCCTCAAGGAGGTAATTTTCACACACTCATGAATGTTATAATTAGTTAAGTTGATATTGTATATATTTTTGTCTTTGTTATAGGT
Organism: Mastigias papua; assembly: GCA_964019165.1. Classification (NCBI taxonomy): domain Eukaryota; kingdom Metazoa; phylum Cnidaria; class Scyphozoa; order Rhizostomeae; family Mastigiidae; genus Mastigias; species Mastigias papua. The sequence goes on along the minus strand of OZ025282.1, from coordinate 5,894,278 downwards.
CAAATATTTTGATTCTGGTGATTACAATATGGCAAAAAGTAATACCAGAACAGGTCCAAATCCTCTATTAGGCAAAGCCATACCAACTGCAGAGGCTGTTACACAAAGGAAACATTCAACAGCATGCAAAAGCAAACTGGCTGATGGAGAAGAACATTCTCCATCTGCTGTTGCTGATCAAGTTTTCTTTGGTGATACAGAAAAAGTACAAACTGAAGAGAAGCAAGGAGAGACAGAATCAAAATGAGATGGTGATTGTGGGCAATGAACAGTAAAGTGTTGTCAAGTTCTTAGAATTTCCATTAAGGCTTCATTAGCAATAAAGTAATGCATTGCACTGGTTGGACAAGGTGAAGAAGGACTTTGCTGGCTGTTTGCCATCCAGGCTACACTGGGCTACGCTCAACTTTCCTCTCAAGAAGCTATCCCATCATCGTGAAATCATTATTGAATCACAAAGTGAAATGTTTTGTAATAAACCTTGCAGTGTTCATGTAATATACCCAAATTTCAAAAGTGCTAGATCAATTGTATTAAATGTAAACTCAGCAGATTTAGTTACAGTCTTGGTTCAACAACAATGTGTTCATGAGGGACTTTTTGTTATATATCTATATATTGTTATATATGCTTAGCTTCCTGCAATTACCCACCTGAATAATTTTAAATATGTCGCTAATTGTTAGTGGAACACCTTTCTTGAAATACATCTCATTATATGAATACTGTCACTGTTAAAGTTGTGTTGAAGTTTGTCCAAATATGAAACCTTTAATATGACTGAACAGAGAAGATACATGTGGAACACAAGTAAAATTCAGTTTGATTCTTATCTTTCATAGCAGAAATGTACCCTCATTTCCACTTTCTTTGTTCATTCACTCAAGGACTATTGACATCTTGTTGCTGATATTGCTTGGTTATAAGTTACTTTTTCAATTTATGTATGAATTCATAACTAATTTGCCTTGTGTTTCCAATTATTCTCAAGTCATTGCCCTTCTTGTATCAGTTAATAAACTGACTTTCAGAAGTAATTTTTCAGTTATAATAGGTAGCAGAAAATTGACAGTTTGCTACCATTCAGAGGTGCATGTTATAAGCTGCTCTGCACTTTGTTCATTTTGTAATTAGTTTTCCGTTATTGCCAAGAACTCTTCAGCTTATGTACAGCAACATAACATAGGCACTTTCATTTGTTCAAACTTTCTCTGTGCGTTGAGACTCGGACATGATCATACACATTGCTCAAAAAGAACAAGACATTCCTTAGGGCAGGCACAGTCCTTTTCATAGGTAGGGGTAGCAGAGCAAGCGGTATATTTGGTAAGGTGCTCTAGTGGAAGGACAAAAGACTTGTTGACATAGATGCATGCCAAATGGGGATAAAAATGGTTCTAAAAGCCAAGGACATAGGAACTGGGGGGGGGGCAGAGGGGCCATGGCCCTCCACTTTTTAGCAAGCTGTGCAAAAGTGCTCCTTTGAAGCCCAAACTCGGCCTGATCATGTGCCCCTTTTAGGACTTGGCCCCCCACTTTTTAGATGCTTCCTACATCCCTTCTAAAAGCTGCCGTTTGCGCTTTACTGTGAAAAGTAAGCATCCTTTTTCATTGCTGGTGCATGGAAAGAATGCCTTACCTCGCATTAATAATTGAATCAGAGTCGATCGATGTGTACAAACTTGAACGGAAAGTCTTAATAAAATCAACAGTCAAAAACAAGGTTCTATCTTTAGAAAAAAATTGCTATAGATGCGCATATGCTTTGCGGTCATTTCATTGTAGGATTCTCTACATACTCTTGTTTCGTGGAGATTTGCTGGTGGCTGTAAATGACCAGTATCAATAGGGTCATTCATTTAGTAAGTACGTACGCACCAACATGGTGAAAATTTTTACTCCCCCACCCTCGTACACACGTACGCTCAATAGGAACCCACTTCTTGCGTGCATACTTCTTCACGTATGCTCCAGCTCCTATCTCCAAAGGGAAAATTTTAAATATCATTTTGTGCAAAATATTGTATTCATTGAGTAACGTCTGACTGACGATCCCAAATTGTTTGTAAGTGGTGTGCAGAAACACATTCGTTGATCGAAAAGATGCAATCCTCTTGCAGATGAGAACATTACAGAATACATGCACAAAAGGTGGCTAGTTTTTCATTTTTCGTACGTAATTAGATGCGCCAGCCCTCTTCCTCTTGTACACAGGTGTATGCTTTTCCCTCACTCCCTCGCTCTTCTTGCGCACATACTAACTGAATGACCCCATAGCCATGCAAAATGACCAAAGCACCCCAAGTTTATCTGCGTATGTTTGGACTGCATGCAATATAATTAAAACTCTGATTCTTCCAGATTTGAGGAGAAAACGAAGGGACTGGGAGATTTCAAACAAGATTTAACAATTACTATTTCCTTTCATGACTCTTTATGTTTCGTTACATCCTTCATTCTATCCTATTTTACTGCAGAGCGCGATCCTTAAAAGAGCATAACCTGCTTAAGTACCCCCAGTCGGTCATGCCGGTACTACCCCCGCTCTACACCAGTCTCCTTCCCAAAAATTTGATGACTGAAAGCTCATTATGCCCTACAACTAGGGGCATCATATCCGCACATATAGCACAGTGTACATATTGTGGCATTTGTTTTGTGCAAAATATGATGCGCAACATCCAGCTAGTTAGTTCTTGTACGGAAAAATTTGAGATGCTAGGGCATATAAGGGAAAAGAGTGAAAAAGACAAAAAAATACAAATAGCATCCAACCGAAGTTTCTTCGGGGCCTATAATACGACAATACTGATTCACTAGAAAATTATATTGTTATTGCCCAATACAATGATACAAAACCCACCAAAAATAAACGATACTTATGGCGATGAGAGGTAGTGCTTGTAAACTTCCCATTTCTATGCCTTAACAAAACAACAAAATCAAGAACAAAACAACCCTAACACAATAATTCACTTAGAGTGGCTTAAAGACTTTAAGATGATGAGTCTACAAAGCGAGTATGCAACTATCTCTACTTATTGCCAATAGGACACCGTATGACAGCAATGGAGGTTTCTCCTTCAACCACACAAACAACACATTTCGAATGCCAGTACACAACATATAACTAAATATATATTATAGCATTAGTGTTAAAATATATACATAAGTAACGATATCTGGAATTTAAATAAACATATTTTCAATAAATCTACCCAACATGTGTGATTTAATTGGACAGCAGGATGTCTGTCTGCCAACGAATCCTATTGTAAAACGCTTACAAAGCCATCTACAAGTATTTGCCACTGGTCACACAAGTATTTGGCAATTGTCAAAAAATTATTCTGCAATGATTTGAAACGTGCTGAAGCTTCAGGATGCCTGTCTTTATCAAGAAAGGCTTGACAGCATAGAAGTTTGCGGGGCTTCAAAGTAAACAGGAGCACACAATATCATCAAATAAAATAGGGCTGTATGTTGGAAAGATGAGTAATCTTTACGAAAAATCTTACTGCATCCAATAGTTCTTCTTCGTATTAAAGGTGTAGCAATAAAAATCTGGTACGCGTTTGGTTTTATTCTGATAACGTGTGGACAAACAATCATTCAAAATAACTAAACTCTATTGAGAAAACAATTATTCTAATTTCACAGCAGATCGCATCCTTATTAACATAATTAATTTGACATATAAAAGTACAACATTTTATGTCAAAATTATTTTGCTTTGAGAGAGTTAAGAGCAGCATGAATTCTGAAATTCAATCTGTTCTCAAAGTCGTAATCTTTGAATTGATCCTAGCAATAAATAGGGAATATGCCATTAAATTGATAATGAAAAGATGTCTCATTTACGCAATGCAAAAAAAACGAATGACCCAAATCATGAAGAATTAAACGACATAATTATTGATGTAAACAACAATCTCATTACATTAATGAAGAGGGAGTATTCAAGAAAAACTGATAATTACCTTAACTTTCAAAAGGAGAGATTTCCCCTTTCCTACCTCCTGTGAAACAAAAAAGTCGCTTTGTATATACGTGCATTGAAACATCTCATATGCATACAGAATATAATCAAGTGGATTTACTTTCATCTTAACTTTTCTAAGAATAAAAACATCAGCGGGATTAATCGAAAAATATCTTTAAAATGAATAATCAATGTTGAATCAAAATGTAAGTAACAGAAATCGGAATAACTTCCATTTGGCCAAAAGAGGTATGAAGACTAAAACATGTGATTTTGCAATATAAATTGAAAGTAATCAGGGTTCTTGGGATATTCTTCAAAAACAAATTAGTACAAATTCTCTGACTTTTTTCACATTCCCCCCGGAGGTTCCCATGGACCGCTTCAATGTCTATCCTTCCCATAGTGAGGCCTTCTGGCAAGAGACTCAGGCAACAAGAATGCACTACTTTCTAATTCTCTTTCTACGGTATCCAGAAAGAATTCCCTGGCCTTTCCAGGTCTTCAAGGCCTTCCTTGATCCTAAATTTACTGCCTACATTTGTGCAGGTTTTTCGGGTTCTCCAGGTTCCAGAGAACCCTGATAATTCTGCCCATCAAAACTACAAAAGACTACCAGGTGCCTGATATAATGTAGAGGAGGGGATTTTTATGAGTCTTTAGAATCTATCCATACTAGTTCTAAGTCTATCGAATTGAATGACAGAGTCTTAGCAAGTAGTTCAGAAAAGTTCATAGCATTATAAAATAGACATCTTTACCTGATTTCACTTAGACAGAGTTCCCAAAAAACCAAGCATATATCACTCGCTCTATAATTTAGCTTTTTACAAATACGAAACCGAAAGTTACCAATATTACAAACAGAAAGTTTCGTACCGAAACATCACCACTTAAATCTATCTTCTTCAGAGCGAACAAATCGTCCAATTCCATCGAATTTTAAAGGAAATTGCCAACAACATTTTATTAACTATACGATTACCTCTGGTATTTCCAAATAAAGAATGGCCAATTCATATAAAGCAAATGGGACAATATGAGGGTCCATCACTTTGCCATCCGTTTTTGATGAGGCGACTGTGAAGTACTAAAAATCAAGACGTAAAACTCTTGAGATAGATTGCAAGGATATCCTGAAAAGAATTTGATAAACAAAATTCGATTATTAGCAGATTCAGTGGTAAGAAAAGATCAGAAACTTTAAAGCAAAAGGTACTGCTTCAGTAGGAATAATGGACAACCTACACTGCCACACACGCACAAAACTAACAAACACGCACACATACAAACACAACACAAGCACAACACAAAATCAGGCACAGACAAACAAACACAATACATAAACACGAGCATATAAATAAACACTTCCACCTACATGCACAAACCCAAAAATACTAACAAGCAAGGATCATTTCAAAGATATAATTAAAGAAGAAATGCTACCTGAATAGCTGTGCCTTTGTCGTCTAAAGCTGCGTAAACAACTCCCATAATCAAAATTTTCAGAGGCTGCATCGCAGCCGACCTGCATTGTTCTAAAGCTAGAGAGGAATGAGATAATGCAAAACTGTTTAGCCAGAGGACTATATTGCTTTCAAAGTGTCTACTTGTAATGCATACCTAACGAAGCAAACATGCAAAACAATAGAAAAACCATTTTGGCGAAAATCTTCCGAGGACAAAGATTGCTAACTTAATAATGCATTGTAACAATGCAGACTAGGCAAAAGTTATATAAATACTTTACAGAATCAAAGATATTAAGAGTACAAAAAATTAGTTAGCAAATAACAATAGAGTGAAAGACTAAGCATAAAAAAATTACTACTTAAATCTCTACAAGTCAAAGATCTTCGCAAGTATGTTTCCTAAAACTACGTATTATCCATACACACATGACCAGCTAAAAGGGAACATAAGTTCTAAGCGATGCTCCACTTTCACTCTCATTACCACTCATTGTTACAATTCTGTAGTAGCATGTCATCTGTGCAACATGTGCCACTTGCACCCATGTGGCATTTGTGACACTTAGACTTATACCAAGGTGCTCATTGATGACCTTCAGAAAATGTTTTTAAAATATAGAAGACCGCATTGTAGATAACAAATATAGCATGTATAGAGAAACGCGTATGGAATTTCACATCAACATACCTATGAGCATTTTTCGCAATGCTTCTTTATCGCATTGTGATATAGCGTTCCATAAGTATAATAGCTCTAATGATAAAACTGTGTATTCTTCTTTCGTAGGTGCTACCTTTTTAAACAAATTGGCCTGGAAATGGTGTTAAGACACAGATATAACAACCAAGCTTTAAAAGAGAAAGGTAAGTTTGAACTTGAATTTGCGGTTAGTTATCATATAGTATGTAATCAAGGGCTATGGTAGAGTACTTGAATGTCAAGAGCGCTCGTCTGTTGCGCGGCAGATCGATACTTCTGGGCACGTCTATAGTCACACACGTTTTTGTTTTTATAGGAAAAGCTTTTGTAAGAAAACGAGCCTCAAAGAAAACGAAAAAAACTTACGGAAATCCCAAGAAAATTCCCAGCCATGTACTTCTGAATTGTGATATTTTAAAATGCTGCATTTTCCAATAGACATGGCAAGTGTTTGGTTTTATTCAGATCAAAACATTGAAATAACTCTTATAGCTATTTTACATAAAAGGACTCAAAAACAACGATAATTCGAGACTAAAGAGTAGCCAATTAAGGAAATTAAGGGAAAAAGAACGAAAAACTAAGACAAATTGAGCACAGTATTAGGTAATCTAGTCTGTTGAGAAAATTGAGCCTTGGGCAATAAAGTTGTTTTCTCAGAAAAAGAAAAGCGTGTAATTTGGGTGTTGGTTTACTGCTCACCCAATACCATGTTGCTGAGTAGTGGCAGCAGTTCGGGATAAATAAAGACGGCGAGGAAAGGTGATAGATGATATTCAGGATACGTGTCCACCCCAACAAGCACTCTCAACCTATCTTGAAGGATAATCGAGCACTGTCAGATAATTCCAAATATGTTCAACCAGTGCTGTCTAGGAGGGACTAATTTAAACTACAAAATATACTCCAAAACAAATTACAAACTATTAATAAAAGTGCATTTCCTGATGCTAAACAGCCCTATTGTTTATGGCAAATAACAAATAAAGCATTGCGAACTCAAATTGTTTATATCAATTCTATATCAATGAACAAAGCCTTTGATTTGTTCTACAACTGAAAGCCCAGTACATCTGATACTATCAAACTACATTTACAAATGATTACTTAACATCTATGGAAATTCTATTTAATTTAAAATTTGTTTTATCCAGGGTACAATTTAATTAAAGTAATTGTTTAACAACGCATCCTGAAACTAAAAAATTAAGATACCCAATAACAATAAACATAGCTGCATCAGAAAAACTAAAAAGGAAACAAAACTCAAACTAGCTTCCCTCCAGTACAATCAAATATGAGCTTTGTATTTGGTTTTAAAGGACTGGATGGAGGAGGCTAATTTCACATCATAATGAAGTTTGTTCCATGCATCGGCTCCGCGGAAAGCAGATAACTTTTGACCATGAGCAGTTCTCATTTGAGGTATAGCTAGATCACACTTGATGTTTCGTAAGGCCCAATTGTGAACGTCAGATAATCGGGAAAACACCTGACAAAGATTGTCGGGTGGAAGTCTGTTAAGGGATTTAGGTGCCTCGATAACTTTGTCTGTACGTCCTATGGCACGAACAAGCATCATTCTACAAAAAGAACGAGGTAATGCTGCCTGTCCTTGAACAAACCCAAGTATATCCGACGTCATCCTGAGATACCATCTCACATATGCTCATTCATAAATCATACACTTACTTTACTCCCATGAGTCATGTACATCATCATATGTCATCAGCACAAGCTCTCGTGGGCGACATAAAATGATACGGCGGGCCACATATGGACCGTGGGCCTTGAGTTTGACAAATGTGGACTATCCTATCAACAGGGAACCATCCTAATCTTTGCAACAATGCAAGCGGATTGAAAACAAGACTGCAAAATATCGCCATTAAAACAACTTAAGTGGCATCAAACACGTCAAAACGCACAAATAACAAAAGTACCATACCTTTCTTGATAAAAAATTCTCAAGCTGTGTTTTCCTCAAAACAAGTTTTGGTACCGATTTCATGCTATCGTGTGCACTAGTTGTTCTTCCTAGAGAGCCTTCCGTTACTACAAAAAAATAGACCCAAATGAGTTGCAAAGGCTTAATATCGGTAGAGAAATGCATTGGTCAGAGGATCTATGCTTTCGTATGCAGAGGCGAAGCAGTACAGGCTGCTAGGAGTTCTGATACGGAATGGCTTCTATTGCATAATACACAGCACACATTGCACTAAAATATGATTTGAACATGAATGTAATGAAATAATCAAGAGTACAAATGTCAAAGAATAGGATAATAGAACAGGACTCCTGATACCCATTTATACAAAGGCAAGATATTAAAGGTCCAAAAGGTAAATAAGACGATAAAATAAACAGAAAATAATACAAAATAGGTGTATCAATATGTAGTAAGAGGGACTGTGTCGAGAGAGTGAAAGGGAGATTCTCCTGTTCCATTGTTATGTACCCAGTAGCAAGAACTCACTCCTACCATAGTTAGTTTCTACTGTCGCAACCTAATATATGATAAGGAAAAGATGACTGATCAAGCGAAAAAAACGAGTCCTACCAGCTAGGAGATAAGTATAATAAGCTTCTGACCACTTTGAATCGCCTTTTAATCTACAAAAAAAACCACAACGGTAGAATCCAGTTGAAGAGAAAATATGTTTGTCACAAATTCCTAAGAGAGCTTCATCATGAATCACAACATAAACTAAATCTACGTCTATATTATAGTGACCCATAGGAAGCATTATCGCTACCATGTACATAGATACAGAGGTACAGTTACTTGACTAATACAGCAGGGTAGCCTTATGAAAATTTCGATTGTTGCGGAAAAAGCAGTGAGTCACAGGGCAGTAACAATCCAAAATCTAGTCCTGCCTCTAAAGCAATACACATGAATCTGTTATTATTAATTTATGTTCACCGTGCGAAGATTTACCCTCCATCTTCTGGGCTTCAACCTAGCGTAGGCATGGTGAATTACTGGCTAAACAAAAGCCAATCATCACAGGGATACAGCAAACCAAGAATAGATGATTGATCTGAATTTTAAAAATAATTACTTTGAAAAACATGGAATCGCTTTTTCCCATTCAAGTTGCATCATAAAACACCAGCCTGGTGAGAAATTGTAGAACACTATTAGAGAAATAAACAAAGAAAGCAAACTATTGGGTCAGCAATTACTACGATCAACCCAAGGTGCTACAAGCCAAATCATGACAATACACACTAGACCACGATCAAATAGGGAATTTCAAGACACCCTGCATCATCTTGTTTAATCATCGCCTGGACAGTATGACCTACTGACATGCCTATACACACTAGACCACGGTCCAATAGGAAATTTCAAGACACCTTGTGCCATCTTGTTTAATCATGGCCCAATTAATAGTAATGATTTGCTTTGCTTATTAAAATGGTACTCGTGTCTTCCTGATTCAAAAACTTCATACTAACGCTGCGTTTCACAACCAATACAAAAGTAAACAAGATGTTATCAACCATAATATTGATCATCATGAAACCTCACACATATGTTGCCGAGACAGCATCCACGTAATTCCAAATTCAAATTTTCTGTTAAACGCTTGTCATACCAACAAGTGGCCATTCATCAGAAAGCAATTTGAAAATACCTTTGTCATAATGACACAAAAGTTCTATCTCTCTTTGATCACTAGTTGAAGACATTGCTTTTTCTAACACAATCAAAGCATCTGTAATTTCACCCTATGAAAGCAGAACAGCAGTATTTGTAGTAACAAATAACACGGCTAGAGTTTCTTGGTCAACAATTATCAACATGAAAATCGTTGTGCTGCTTGGGGAGCTGGTCTTTTGTACTTCCTCGCCCTTATTTTTTTCTACTTTTATTGGTCTATCTACTTTGAAAGCTAACCCACCAGGAAACTTTTTGTCTACAAATTAATTTGCATTTGAACTAATCTCGCTAATCAGTACTATTGGATTTTAGTACAAATATCAGTTTTGTATTTTTGTTTTTAAAAAAAATTTTGTATTTGTACTTTATCGAAATTATATAGCAGAAATTCAAAACTGAAGTTAACTAAGTTAAATAATAATAACTAAGTGACAAATAGAATCGAAGCAATGACAATGAGGGTTTGTATGGCCTCATGTGCGAATGAAGCACAGCGGACTGTGGACTTTGGCATTGTCATTCCAAGATATCATATACAGCGACAAGCAACGGCAACTGAAAATCAGAAACGACTGCTACGAAAAGGTTTCTCCAATACTCCAATCTATATGCACTTTCAAACTGACTCATATGGAACAAGTTAAGGACCCTCGAAGAGACCTTTCAGACATGATCAAATACCTTCTAGTTGGCTTTGAGTAAATACAACAAGCAACAAGCGCAAAAATTTCTTAACTAACTCTGAAAGTAAGTACCAAACTCACCCTCAATCTATGAACAAGAGCTTTAAAATACAAGAATATCGCAGAATTTGGATACATCAGGTCTGTCTCCTCAAGAATTATTGCAGCTTCTGCTAACCCTGAAAGGAAATGTCATGCCATTGTAACTGATAAAAATAATTCCCAAAAACATGACATACACCGTGATGTAAAAAGAAATTTAATACACGTACTTCTTAAGGATATGAGTCCGGGTAGCAGCTGTAATTTATGTAACAGAGCATATGTCTTAAATATTTATCAACGGACTTACCAGCATCCAAATTGTTTCCGTCTAACGCACAAAAAGGCCTAACGACCGTATGATACCATAACAAAGTCAATCTGAAACAAAACAACACAATGTCATGGAACTAACGGTATAAGTTATCATGTACTTCAAATATTCTATGCCGTTTAGAAAAGGGACAAATGCTATGCTATACAGAGATTTAAATTCTGCACTACGAAATGATATTCACATATTCAAAGCTGCTTTGCGGGAGAGTCTTCAAGTTCTTTCCTGTGGAATTTAAATTATGTTCTAGTACCAGGTTGCGACACGTGCTATCTTAATAGTAAATTTCTACACAACTCGTGCATCATATGTGCTAGTTTGTTTGTTTGTTTGTTTGTTTATTTATTTGTTTATTTGTTTGTTTGTTTGTTATTTTGTTTGTCTATTTGTCTTTTTTGCTTGCAAGTCATTTACACGACCCCCAACTAAGCATTAGAAACCTAGCTCTGTAAAAAGCAGCTCTGTCAGGAGGTACAATTAACAGATGGCTGAAAAGAATCCACGGGCGATCAGACATATATCCTTTGCAATAGCCACTCACCTACAGGACAATTCATATAAAGCAATACAAGACTATTAGCAATATAAAACAAGAATAGAAGCTTCACATGCGTGCAAGGTATAGCATTCAACAAAAACACTTACACGTTTTTCCTATATAAGAAACAAGCATATAAGACACTTGATGCTCAAACAGGCATAAATTAAGAAACAATTAAGAAACACAAGCAGTATGAGATTCAAAAGTAAACTTGAAAAATCTGGTTTTGCGAGAAATTGAACTGGAAACAAAATACAAACAACATCCGCCTTTCAAATGTTTTTAACTTAAAAATTCAATTTCTCGTCCCACAGTTGCTTTGTTGTTATAGAAAATTTGAAGAATTTTAAGAAACACTTACGAAACAGTTAAGGCTGGGTTTGACTAAATATCAAGAAACATCAAGGCTGAAGGGAGAGAGTTTGTTTCTTATATAAGAAAAAACGTGTAATTGCAATCGTTTGAGTCTCAAAGTGGTAATGAAATGATATGGTTCTATATAATGTAAAAAAGAAATTACCGAGCAATCGGTGCTTTCATATCGTCTGATTTACTACAAATCTCTAATGATCCCAAACCAACTTCACGATCAGCAGTAAATCCTAATAATTCACAAACTTTAAGAAGACCAGCAGGCACAATCGAGATTGCAACTTGAATTAGTCCATAACCAAACGATAAAGCAGACATAAGCGCATCTCTTGATTCAGATGACAGCGGCTCAGGCGAAGACTTTCTATCCGCACCTTTCTAGAGGAGATAGAGGGGTCTTTCAGTTATCGTAACTAACAAACCCTTTGGTAATCTACAAAAACTGTAGTATCGGTCATCATTAAGAGTAGGGAGTCTTGGAACGAACGACTGTATGACTTGACGAAATGTTAGCTATTGCTCGATTTGAAAAAAAGGTCAAATTGAAGCTTTTTATTCAATAGCAAGAAAAAATTCTACCGTAAAATTCTACACTACAAATGTAAAACCGCTCAGCCATTCTAAGCAGTGTCAACATTCAGCTGGTTTTGTTAGCAAAAAAATTTCATAGGTAGAGTATAACTACTTGCACAGGTGAGCTTTAAATAATAAAATATTAACACCTTCAAACTAATGATCGATAACTTGATTGATAAACTGATTCATTAAGCTGTAAAACAATTAGTGCTTGTTGAGTGATTTACTGATTTACGGGTTAGACGGCAAACAACTGGTTTCATACAGTAATATATCACAATCAACTCTCTATATCTCGACTACAGCTTATCTCAAATATCTCTCCGTCACACATTAAAGATCCGGCTCGTTGGACATTTCCTATGACCAATACATGTACCTAATTTCATTCCGTATCTGGGACTTCTTTGTCACGAAATTCTCTCCATTTCGAACAAGGCAATTGGTTCCATGTGGATACTTTTCTCCCTATATCGAACTCTCTCACGTTGGCCAAAGGGACAGGTCATTACTTCTTCTAGGGGAGAGGGTGGAAGACATTTAGGAGGGGAGACCAAAATTCTACACACTCAGAGAGAGGAGGGATGAATAATAAAGAGCATCATAAAAGCAGGAGTATGGAGTTTCTTCTGAAGTCCTGGAGTGGGGACCACAATTTTAACATCAATCTCAGACGGGGGACGAAAATTCCATCACATATATGAGAATGCCTTCCACCCCCTCCCCACATGTAATTAAGGACCCGTCCCTAATATTTTGAAATACGAACAGCGTGCATGAACAGTGAGTACAGATTAATGTGCATACGAACAAATTATAGCAGTATGAATCAAACCTTCTTGGGGGTACCCATTAGAGAATTTTTACGTTCTTCTCTGTTTCCATTCATATATCCAGCTCCATCACTACTTGATTTCAGTTCATTCTGACATTTTTCATACATTTTCCAAGCTCTTCTCATGTGAAATCCAGCTTTTACAAAATCAACAACACCTGAAAAATGTATACCAATAACGAAGAGTGAATTTTGAACCTTGACATGCCCTATGATGGACAAGAATTTAACTCGGAATTTGGAAAACTATTCCAAATCATGGAATTTCATTTCATAATTAGAGCTCAGCAAATATATCTACAAGATATCCCTACAGGAGCTCCAGAAACAATCATTTTTTGTCACATACAAATCACAGTAACATTTTATATACAAAAAGCAGGTCTTTGCCTCTTTGGCTTGATAACTGAGGAATAAAACTCGAAACTAGGAAAAAATCTAAACTGAATTCTACACAGGGAACTGGGATGAAATATTACTGAAAAAAGTGAAACTACTACATGTCATACTAAGCCTAAATTAATATACGGCAAATAATGTTTTCATTTCTTCTTTCATGAAATATTTAAATTCTACTTCAGGCCTTAATAAAGAAGGCTCAACAATGAAAAACTTTTTGAAACGGAATGCTCCATGAAGATATATCACTGTATTGATACTTTACAATTCACAAGTACGATTCTGCACTCTTTTTTGGAATCACACTGTCCTGCTTAATCATATCCCAGGTTCTAACACTCTGTTAAGCCTAGAAGCTTTAGACTTGCTTTCCAAAAGACTTGGAAGTAGTTCATGCATAGAAATTACGAGATTAAAAATAATTTAATTTAAGGGTATATAGCCTCAAAACCACTGACGGAATTCTACAAAGTTTCTCGCAAATCCAGAAAAGTATGGTCATATTCCATTAAAATATCAGCCACAAAGAGTGAATTCGGTAACATTACGTCCAATTTTGATCAATCAGATTACGAAAATAGAATGAAGAATTCTTGCTTTATCACCTGGAGGTAAATCTTTTTTAGCTTAGGTCATCTTTTCAATTCAGAGGTTAAATTCTTCCTGGACTTTCGCCTGCTTTTGGTTACAAACAATAAATTCGCGTTTTCCCAGAGCTTAGAAGGTCTCTAACGTTCTTGCTAGTACAATACTCCAATCCCTCCAGGCTTTTGTACATATATATAAATATATATATATACTTATGAGTTGAATAGGGCCAGTTGACACCAAATGAGTGTAAGAAGATTCTTTTCAGCCGGTCCTAACAACAATCCTTATCAAAAGTGAAAGTTCAAGAGAATAAACGACCCAAGTGGGATTCGAATACTCGCACTTTCACTCCAAAGTCCCGTTGTCTTAGTTATGGCATGTTAAAAGGCCACTAGAGCTGGTCGCAACTGCATACACCATTGGTACCAATAGCAAAATACTCGAACCGCATTGTAATGCTAGGTATAGCATCGAAGCTAAATGTTTGTTAGGTTGAGAGCTGTGATCAGGTTTATTTTTTCAACCTAACTGACAAATTACCATGTAAGATTCCGACCACACATGCGTCCCATGGCTAAATTTAGGCGTATTTTGCATGGTGATTGGTCAGTTAAGTTGGGAGAAAATAGGTCTGATCGGATTGACATGCCGGGAGTGGTGGGAATAATCTATAAAGAGAACAAGTTATGTTGCTGCTTCTAATCAGGTATCGCCCAAAGATGAAGAACTCTAAATCAGAGCTAGGGAAGCACACTCCAACTCAGAATGCCCTGTCTTCATTTTGGAAAGGAAACATAAAATCGAATGAATTCTCGAAGACTTCTACAATACTCACTCTGTTTAAGAAACATAAGGAAAGCCATAAACAACTCGCAATCAGCCCAAATAATCATTCGCTGAAGCCTGTCCTCTGTCTTCCATTTTTCTGAGGGTCTTTTATTCAGCATCCCTTCAAACAAGCTGTCAACATCACACATCTTCTGCGTCCGCTTCAAGCTCCGCATGGCATTCTCCATCTTTTCATCTTCGAAGGTCATTGCAGCAGTCTGAGAAATATTTATCAAAGTGTCTTATTCAAACTGGGACAAGGAATCCCAATACAAAATACTCAGTAGTAACACTGCTAAAAAAATTTCTGGTTGTCCGTAAGAGGTGAGTATGGGGTGATTCGAGAGAAGAGGATAATGCAAGAGACCGGTCATTAAATCTTCCAGGGTAGGGGGTGGAAGACATCTGGGAGGGGGGGACCAAAATTCTGCAAACTCAGATGGAGGCGGGATGAAAAAAGAGCATTTCAAGAGAAGGACTATGGAGTTTCTTCTGAAATCCTGGAGGAGGGATCAAAATATTTATATAAATCTGAGAGGGGGGACCAAAATTCCATCAAATATATGAGAATGTCTTCCACCCCCTCCCCACAAAAAATAAATAAATGACCCGTGCCTAAGAGACTAAAAATCAACAGAGTGCCCGACCAAGCAACAACTATCCGCTACAAATTTCGACATCCGGGCGAAGCGAACACTCCCAAATCACTTCCACCAAATATTGTAGAAATCCATTCCTAGCTGTCTGCATGCAGCCTGTATCATTCGTGGCTAAACAAGAAACTTTCACGGGAAAATACTTGAAGCGAATTATCAATCATTGCAAAATATATAATACTCTATGCTTCACTAATATTAAAGACGGCTGGAAAATTTAATCACAAAAAGCTAGCTTTAATAATTTTGTGGAGCGACATTTCGATAATTGGTCAACAAATTTACTAACATTCTGAACGGAAAATTCTTTCCTAAAATACAGCAGCTCAATTTTTCTTTTCCTTTAATCACATGAAATATTTTCTGCCTCAACAGTTCACTTCTGTTCAATGCTGTTGTCATGAGAGTGTACTTACAATAAAATCCACGAGACTTGCACCACCAGAAAGCAACGGACTTGAAGACCTGAAAAAGTTTCATTAAATGCATTCAAAACGAATGTAATTTGCCATCTCATGTAAGCTTAATTGTCTACTGATTATAGCACATGATATACGAGAATAAGAAGCCAGAAGACGAAACAACATGAAATTTAGAATTTGCAAGTAATCGGACCTCCCTCTATATTTTGTACAAAAAGGCGTTACAAAAATCAATACGTACTTGATAGGTCATCCAGGACGCTAACAAACACATTCATAAATCAATATATCAATAAACTGCAAACAATTATATCAATAAAATTGAAATATGATCAACTTGATCCACTTAAGAATCAAATTAATGATTTTTCATTATTTTTTCTACCAACAATCGAATTAAATCAATTGTATCTAAAGTGACTGGAAAGTCTGCAAGCTGTCGCTTCGAAGATCACACAGCTCTTAATCGTCCCTGAACTGGCCGTACTTCTACACTTGACAAGAAACCTCTAATATGGAAGCGGGAGGAATGGATAGGGAAAAACTACAGGGTATTCTGTACCTTTCGAAAATTTGCTACTTCATTTATTTGTCTGCGGCTGCTCCTAATCTTAAAATATCCCACAATTCTCAATTATCATTCCTTGCAGTTAGATCCAATAACAATATGGAGATCAGACAGGTAGCTTTTACCTCACTTTATATGCTCCAATTGCTGCTACAAACTTACAACAGCTGGCTCTAAATATAAACTAAATGCTGCGATTCTCAATGCTATCTGGCACGCAAGCGCATACTGCTTTGGGACTGCTTTCTATAAAACTCGAAAATAGTGAACTCATGCAAGTTTAAGCATGAGGTAAATAAACTTTAGTGTCATAAAATCGCATATCTTAATTTTAATTTCCAAGCTTTCTTTGTTCTCTGCATTACTGAAGTGTTATGGAGTCTAACATAATGGCAATGCAGTTGAAAATTGAACATATCATTACATTGACCATTTACAATGAGGGTGCATACATAAAGGAAGCTACTTTTAGGCAGGTTACAGTAGATAAAAAAAGAATTCAAACATTTGAGGAAGTATTGGGGAATACTGCAAGCAATGGATGAGAATGGGGGTACTGGGGTGGACATCAGTTACCCCGTCTCCTAAACACCAAAAATAAGCTAAAACTCTGCTGCATCCTAGTGTGCTGTATTGGGCAAGGGAAAGAAGACAATTACCGTGACAAACTATGCAAAGACAAATCACCCTGCAAAACCAGATGTATTCATCTTGTCAAATATACGCTTCGACTAAACTTAATCCTAATTCTGGATTGTTACGTTAGAAGCCAATATTTGGGAATTCTATGAATTGGCTATCTCGCTTCCAAAGATTGATCACAATGAGAACAACCAGATGTTTAAGAGAACTTAACGAGCAGAGAATGCGCGTTGCACCTGTCCTAGGCGCGTAAAATTTTGTGTAGAACTCGCCAATTAACTGCGTTTTACAAGATGTTTACATAATTTATGAAGGTGAAGACAACAGGTTGCATAGAATATAGTTGTTCGAAAGAGATAACAACTTCGTGAAGTCTTTTCCCGTCAACTGATAAACGAAGTTAAGTCAACACGAGTGACAAATTTCTTTGTCCGATAAAAATAAGGAAAAATCCAAACTGAAGCTCCGTTGTTTATATCAAAAAATTTGAAGTGGGCACATATACGGGATACAGACCGAGACAGTATGCGTTTTCGCACTTCAATAAACAAATATATGATAATGATGAAAAATAAACAAAAACAATAATAAGTACAGGGAAGATCATGATAGTAGCTTGAAATCATCTAAAAAACAAGCATACAAGGATCGTAATCAAGTAACTACTAAACACATTTAAGGTAAAGCACGACAACGAGAGAAAGGGCAGAGGAGGAATGTTCATAACCTAAGACTTACTACTAAAGAAAAAACTATACTACTGGATAATAAATATTACATAAATAATGATATTATCAATTTTATTTCCTTTGATGAGGCAATAAAATATATCTGTCAATTAAGGCAATATATAGTTTAATTGTCTATGGATGAAAGGTGACAAAAGTTTTAATTACTTAGAATAACATGAAATGCAAGAAAAGAAAGCATAATTTGAAAAAAGAAAAACAAACGGGTCAAATTAAAACAATATTAGCATATATGAAATCACTTTGTAAGAGGTGGTAAAATGAGGCAATGCTCAGATAAATACTTTTATGATTTTCAATGGTCTGATAGTAAAAACAATCACCAACACCACTACCACTACCATCATCATCATCATCATCATCATCATCATCATCATCATCATCATCATCATCACCACCACAACCACCACCACCACCATCATCACCATTAACTACATTTTCACAATCATCATCATCATCATCATCATCATCATCATCATCATCATCACCACCACAACCACCACCATCATCATCATTAACTACATTTTCACAATCATCATCATCATCATCATCATCATCATCATCATCATCATCATCATCATCATCATCATCATCATCATCATCATCATCATCATCATCATCATTATCATCATCATCATCAACATAAGAGAATGAATAAGACACAGGACATAGCCCCATGAAACTCTGAATATTTTATGAAAACAAACTCACTCCAAACTCTAATGGAAGAATTTCCCATTTCTTTGACAAAAACAACAACTCAGAGAGATTTTTTGTAATACTTCAGTATGAAAGCTCTGGTAGTTTCTACTCTGACTAACCTACCATTGCCCTCTTGGGATGCAACCCCTCCTCACTGCACCTTAAGTTATTAAGAAAATTTAATGTCTAATGGCACTACAACCACCTCACTGAATTTCCAAAAGGCTCAATCAAAATATTACAATAAACATGAATAACAAACAAAGGTTGCAAGTTTAATTAGAAATAGAATAACGAGAAGTTTCATGTTTCAACATCCATCAATTGATAACAATATTGCAAGGCTCTAAAAATCATTCTTGCACTTTGTGCAAGTGCTAATCAGTTGTCTGTTTCTTCCCAAATTTTCTGTATTCACTACAATATCTGAGATAAAAGGTATCAAATGTGCATGTGATGATTGAGCTAGCATACTACTCTGGATCCTGAATAACCAGTTCAAATTGTCCATGAATCATCCTTGATGCAGTAATTTTGAGCAACACTTAAACTTATAGACAGGTAACAATTCTCAAAGAGCTATCAAGTTCCATGAGCACTCTGTATAAAGTGATATGGTCAAGTTACTATGAATTGTGGCATGATACAGTATTATCATGTTTTCCAACAATAGATAATGGAAGGGTGAGAAAATCATCTCAGAACTGAACCTGGAATATTTCTACCCAAACAAGGCCAGTACTTTTGGTATCAGAACTGAAACTCAGCTCTCCCAAAGACTCTAAAAGATTTGAATCTAAACAACAATGACTAGCTTCAAATGCAACACCAACAAAGAATAAATTTTCAAAACCATGAAAAGGAATGAAGAAATTTAACAAAAATCTGCAAAAATTCTGCAGGGTTCTAGTAGGCACAAACTACTTAGTAAGCATAAATTTTCAGCTTAAACCTGAAAAATTCGAATTTCTAGATAACAAATGTTGAAAAGTTGATCAGATAATCAAATAAAACATTCAGTAAAACACCTGTTTTCCACGAATCATCTGCAAAATCCTGTAAAATTCTAAATTTGAATCACAGTCCTTATCTTTTTGGACCAGAATACGGACCAGAAGTGCACGATGGAATATTTATTTTATACCATAAACCTCATTGTATGGAGGAAAGAAAATCTCTATATTTAATAAATATTCTCAGTATAATGTTTTAGGAGTTTGATAATTATGGTGACTTGTGTTGAAAACTTGCCAGATAATAGTTGAAGGAGTTATTCTGCTATACGACAAGATCATATAACTATGACTAGCAGCAAACTGTTTACCAGAATATGCCGAGTACCTTCTGTCTAGAAAAAATAGTCATGATAACTCACCGAAACTTTTTAAACAATTCTTCGGCGCTTTTGACGCCTCCGTTAAGTAGCACATTGACACCTTCCTTGGCTAACCAAGCGGGATCCATCCCGGGGGGAAGCGGTATACAATCATTACTACTGTCATACTGCCTTTCAGCCATCGTTGCTCTTCCTTTTATCTGCAAATGATAAGCAGGGTCTGTAGATAGGAAATCAACTGGTGTGGTATGCAAACTTGTCTGTTGATTTGTTACAAATATTCTCAGTTATTTGCCGTATTTATGGTGACCTGAAACAAACATCAATTGATTGCTCTTTCTTGGTCTTTCATCCAATGGTATGCTTATTACTTGTACCGATATAGAATACTTCAAAATATTTCAATGATCACAATGAACGGACAGGAACTGATCATTCAGCAATTTTTCTTACCTGAGTGAAAGCAATGGGCCTAAATACAATGACTGAACAGCAGCACTCTATTCTAGAAGTCTACGATCTATTTTTAAAGGTAGATAAACAAACTTAACATCCTCCGCTGTCGTTGATTATGATCTGGTTTAATGCAAGAAGATGATATCTCATCAAAAAACATCAGGGCACGAAATTCATAGCCGAATTACACGTCATTATGCCGCGAGTGCTGTTTGCGTGCAGAAAATGGTACTGCGCAGTGATGCTGTGTGTGCTCCGCAATGTGACGGATGATGAAAAACGAAGACTCATGTTATACACGTTTTTTGTATAAGAACAACCTTTATAAGAAACACCAGGCTGAGATTAGGCCAAAAAATAAGAACAACTTAAGAAACAAGGGAGGCTGAGATTAAAAAAACTCAAGAAATAAAATATCATTAACAAGCGAAAATAACAATCTACTACAGAACATAACAGTATAAAGTGCTTAACAGCGATTAAGCAAACTTAGTGTAAGAGAATTAGTTCAACACCATCGATCTCAGTTTTTTTTATGTAATCTATGCTGCCATCTGAAAATAAAACTTCAGGTAGAACATCCTATGCAACAAGTGCAACGTCCGATATTAAACGTGAACGTGTCCGATATCAAGTACGTGTTATGTCTTGACACTACTATGCTCAGGAAATTCGAAAGCGAAAATTAGAAACAGAATAAGAAAAACCTTAGGCTGAAAATATACGGAAAAATAAGAAACGGCAGGCTGAAACTGGAACCAAGTGTCCTTATAAAACAGACGTGTATCTGTTCTTCACTGCTATGTATACCAGCAAATACGTAGACGCATGTGGAGTAATGAAGGCGTTTGAGGGATATTGCAGGGAGACTTAAATTGTGGGACTTGAATGAAGTAGCCACTACTTTTCACTTTTTTCTATTGCTTACAATTACTCATGGAGGCAAATGGAAAGAGAAGCTTCAATTTCGCAGGAGGAGACTTACAGGGACATTCAAGTCAATTAAGGCCAAGATGGTAAAAAATAGAATGGACATCTTCAATGGCCTGATATTTTGACCCTTTGAAAATATCAATATGTACATTTATTTATTCATTGATTAATTGACTGATTGATTGGTTCATTCATTTATTTATTCATTCATTCATTCATTCACTAATTCAATCATTCATTCATCAACATGTACTACACATGGTCACCTTTCAGTTTAAAATAAATTGTTCTATAAAGATGAGTGGAAAATAATTAGGAAAAGATATACATAATTTGTATTGTTCTGCTCTGCTCTGCAAGGTGTTACGATCTTGGTACTGGAATGGAGTTAGTTGTAATTGTAACATATGTAGTTAGCTGGAATCATTGTATATTATATTTCTGTAAATAGTTGGTATGAATTAGTTACTCTATTGTTAGGATTAACTACACTGTTTTACGCCCAACTTCATATAAAATCTTCATTACTATTGTTATTATTATAGATATTACCTATCTGATTATCTTTATTCATAAGCAGAGAATCGACTTCACTAGAAGAGCAGTTTATTTTTGTAGCACCAGCGTACATGTTGGGAATTGCCCCTTGCACATAACGTATATGATAAATAGTAACAGACCCAAGCTTGATCCCTTAGGGATGTCATGATCTGTACTGTTTGCGGATGAAGTTTGGCCTCTACGCTGCATTTTCACCTGCTTTTCCTCCTTTGCGTGCGTGCGTTTTAGCACTTGTAGTTTTCAGAAATGTTGCGCGTTTTCTGCATTTTGCATTCTTTTTCCTTGTCCATTTTACAATTCGCGTTTGTCTTCTGTGTTTATTATGCATTTTCCTCCCTGCTTTTGCACCTTTTCTTTCAACACATTTTGAACCTTTTATGCGTGTTTTTAAACAATTTTACGAGCTTTGTCTGCCTTGTCTGCTTTTACACTTTCCTTGCTTTTTGCATCTCTCCCCTGTGCTTTTCTGAGCTTTTATTTTTAGAACTTCTTGCTTTGTCCTTTTTCAATTAGAATTTCTCTGTTTCTAAGAACTAGTAGCAACTGACAGAGCAAAGATTTGCCTCAAATTTTGCACAGCTAGAGTAGACGATTTCCAATATTCATACGGAAGATTTTTTAGAGTGAATTATTATAAAACTGAATTATTTTCTTCATCCCTTTGGTGATGAAAAAGGTCTTCTGCATGAAATAGTGCTTTGGAATTGACATATTGGCAATATATTGTAGCACTAAGCAGTCTTTTAATATTACTCAAAGGGAAGCGACAAATTCAATGATACTATTACTGGTTTTTATAGCAACAGTACATATTTTGTCAAGAAGTATTTGTCACTCTCAGCCATTCGGGCAGTCACTCCTGGTCCATTGGGATGCTTACTCCCAACGGCTGGGAGTAGCCACTCTCAGTAAATAGACGTAGAAGCTTCCAGTCATGTTGGACAGATTTTACACCAGGTTGACTGAATGACTGTAGTGTAAGTGGGGATTCTGGGAGCACTGGGCTCAATAGCTCCAACGATTGACCCTGCTAATAGCTTTGTGCCTCGTTGTTGGCCGCTGCGAGGTAACGATCCAGAACCAAGATCCAGCCTCCTTGCAGAATCCTCCACAGTGGAATCTTCTCCCAGTTCGAAGATGGCGTCGCAAGTACCAAAAAGTGTCGGCCTTGTCAGTCGTATGGTAAATGCATTTCGCAATTGGTATATCTATGCATCTGGTTATAGGCAGCTTGGTAAGAAGTTTATTCATTTTGGTGCAGTGCAATAGTAGATGTAGAAATTCACGAATGATTTACATATTAGAAGATGCAACTAGAGGCCTACACATAACTTCAGGTCCAATGTTGAATCGGACACTTTTGTACGCCACAGATCCTTGCCAGATGTACAAAATGTTTACACCAGTATACTCTTTACATACTGAAGTCCATAGATAACTTCTTCTGTCTTATTAAAATACACCGGCGTGCAACAAACTCAGGATTTCAGTATGCCACATATCTGTCGTCGGTCCAGACAGCAGAGTTTGCCAAGCGCACACTCCAGGTTTTCATTGGCATGAAAATGGTGCTGCACACCCTGCAATGTGCGTTGCAAGATCCTGAAAGGCCTGAAGGGGTGTGGTTGAAGAGCTTAATATGATTTTTCATAGCAAAATTTTTCCAGGCATAATGACAGTATTGGAGCATTTGTTTTACTAAAAACTTCTTGACCTCAGCATAAATTACAGAAAGTAGCCAAATTTGTTTCACTTTGTAAAACAACAAGTGAAGTGCACACTTTACATTTTACCTGTGCACAGCCGAGATCTTGTTGAAAACTGCCAAACTCTGTGGTCTGGTCTGTGGCATGACCCCCCCCCCATTAATTCCAGATTGGCATCAAATTATGGGGGATGCTAAGCACATAAGTAATGGGCTTGGCTATGTCCCAGAGACTTTTATCATATTGCCTTAAAAATGACCACTGGACCCATTCAAGATGAGGTTCTAAGCTTCACAACTGGTTTGATCCTCAGAACAGATGATTCAAATGTTGGTTGATGCTCCTTATAGATTCTCTAAGTGTTAATAGGACTAATCTCCCATATAGTTGACATATTGCACTACAGAAGAAGTTGTATACTGGTTTGATGAGAATGCACACAAGTCTTCCATTTTATTTCAAATGGTATTATTTTAAATTCCATTTTATCAATAATTCATGAAATTTTCATATCAATATGATTTTCTTGGGACTTTCAATATTCTTTAGGATTAAAGGTGGATGATCTTCTTGATGAAGATATCCCAGAAGTTTTTGAAGCTATTTCGAGATTAGATGATGATGCAAAGTATGAGAGAATCTTCAGAATAAAAAGAGCTATGGATCTTTCTCTGAAGCACAGGATTTTACCAAAGGAAGAATGGACAAAACCAGATCAGGTATGAAATTTTTGACATTAAGCAATTAAGCAACATTATGTAGTTATGCTAAACCATTAAGCAGCAATGTGAAACAGTGCAGGGAACATTATGGGGCTCATGCTTTGATGTGTGCCAATCATAATCCTTCAGTGAGTTTCTTGAGGTGTGTTTAAAAGAGGGCATATAGAAAATGTGCCTGCAACTACAAAACAATAGGTGTATATAGCTAAAGTTTTAAAACAAAGTGTAAAACATGAACTTATGATGGAAAAATATGTTAAGTATCAAAGTGTGTAAAATCTCAGCTCTTGTTATTAATGATACAAGCTGCTTTTAACAGAAAACTGATGAGCAATATAGAATTCCATTTAATATTGATAGCAACCACTCCAGCCTCTCAGAAATCCCATCTACTTTTTTATAAGAGTGCTTTAGTTTTGATGGTCTATTTTCCTTATATATATTGTTTGTACTCATACTTTTTTATCTAAATCTTGCAGAGCTAGCCAGACAGTGGCATTTATCAACAATTATTTCTTTAGAGTAAATAATGTTCACTGTCATGTTGACCTTTGCTCATTGAAATTTGCATGCAGTTTTGCCATGGATAGGTTTATTATTTTCACTTGCTTCCTAAACAGATTGTTTTTATATATATTAGTCAAATGTCTATGTTGTGCAACTAAGCAGATGCCCATCTAATATGTGGCATTACGTAAGCAAAGTGTTTTGGCCTGATTTTGGTGGGTAAATGCAAGGGGAAGGCAAATCAGTCTGACTAAGCATAAGTTGGACTTATCCAGTGTACATCTTAGTGGGATTTAACTATACTTTTCTTTGTCTTATGGGCTATTATCCATGCCCTGTTAATAATCTGTTTTGAAACTTCTTGTCAATGATAATAAAAATAATATTATTAAGGAATCCTCTCATGTATATTAGCTACATGATGGCTGTAATATCCATTGATTAAATTATTTTTTCAATTTGTACTATTAAAATATTATCGATAATTGTATAGACAATGTTGTTGTATATTACCACTGCAAGACTGAAATCTTGGCATATTTACCTTAAACATATAGGTAGTGTTTTGGTTGATTGCTTTAGAACATTATGTGGTGTGCATCTGGATATGAAGTATTCCAGCTGTGAACAGGGAAGCTTCTTGTTGCAGATACTGCATTTAGCACTTGCTTTTTTTTAATAGAAAGCTTCCTTTGGTATGGCTTATGTTATATCTAATCATTGTAGGATGTTCATTACTTATTGCCATTGGTGGATATGGTGAAAAAAGAAATGGCAGAGAAGAAAAAATGGGATCAAATGTAATAGATAGTGTAGCTTGAATCCAAATTAGACAGTGAATTATGAGTGCTTCTTGTCAGTTTATAACCATATTGAAAGTATGCTTTAAGTGTTATTGGAATGTGAACTAGGTTTACAAATCTTGCAGTGATTGGCTCTGGAACTGTAGTTTTCTCTGTTCATTCAGCACATTTCATGCATACAAATCAAATTTCAATTATGACCAAGAACTTTGTTCCCACATTAATTATAGCATTGCTCTTTTCTATATCCCTGCTCTTCAATTTCTGAACTAAGAGCTATTTGGCCATATTCCAAGTCATCTCAGTATCCTGTAGGTCATAGTTTATAAAGCTGTCTATGTTCATAACCTTATTTCATATCATTATTGTGCTTCCTTTTGTATTTTAGATTAATGGTCAATTAGATCCCTTCTTTAACAGAGCCTCCTGTCTATTGGACAGCTACAATGTCTTGATTATGCTTTGCTAGCATTGTGCCAAGTGCTTTGTTCATTTTGTTTGACTCTTTAGTTCAAAAATCTGTTGTTGCCTAGAATTAAAACCCAGAAGCATCATCATCTTATTTGTGTGCCTATTTCTTGCCAAGCTGCCACGCCACCGCCTGAACTGCTTTATTGCTTTCTTGCTTGTTCCCTTGAGTTACTGCGGAGGCGAATTTTGGTTTTCTGTGCTCTCCAGACAGAGAGGTTAATGTGAGCAGTGTTCCGCGAAGTGAGCATACAAATCTCGCAGACTTGCGCTCACAGAAAACAAAGCAATCCAGCTGGGTATGATATCACATTTCTGCTATTTGCCTATCTGGTTCGATACTCAATTGAACAGCCTCTTCAAACATCTTTTCAGCATTGATGTGCTCACCTGTATGCAGTTTCAGGCTCAGACGTACTGTACTTGCCAACGAAAGACGCCCAGTGTCAGGTAACTGTGATCTCTGGTTAAGACTTAATTCAAGTCACTTTAGCGCTGCAACCTGCTTAGTTCTCCTCACTCATTTCCTGTGGTTATCGTACTGATGAATGCCCTACTATACCAAACGTTTTTAACTGCTTTCCAAAGATTCACTGCAGCTATGAAAGTAAAAATATTTCAATTGATGGTATTTCGTTGGCTCTTAGATCCTTTTTGCCTTAGATTATCAGTTTGTGAACCTGATTGATGGTGATAATTATTTCAGTTGATTTGCTTCCATCCCAAGCCATGGTCGTATTATACTTGATGTGTAGTCATTGCAGTTTTTCTGCGGTTAAATAGGACTTTTGCCCTGCTTAATAAATGCCATAATGATGGGGTTGACTATGGCAATTCTCACGTTGTTTCAAGGCTTTGGCGAATTCGTTTAGTACAGTTAGGTCTTATTACTATTAAACTTTATAGTCTTGTCGTACTCGATTGCACAGCATTACGTGCAAACAGCACGATGGTGACTGAGCTTTATGCATGTCGCCAGGTTAGTAGCAAGAATCAAGGAAATAATTTTCCTTTCGGGATTTTGCACACAAACCTTGCGAATCTTGTTCTCATCATAAGATAAAACTTAACGTTTATCATCTAAGCGGTTGTGTTCTTACGTAATTTGTTAAACAGAGCCATACAATTTCAGTTTACGTTTGCCAATAGTTCTTACGAAGAAACAATTCTGCCTTGACAGTAATCCGATTTAGCGGTCCCACATCCATATATCCTTTGTACAACCACGACCAGTTTGTATACTGCTGCAGGATTCTTTATAGGCAAGTAGACGCTCATAGGATTTTGGTTGCTATGTATTACAACATAGAATCTGCCGCGAAATGACGCCTAGATGGTGTATTCTATTGAAGTACGGGCCATTAATCTACAGATATTTGACTGGGATAACAAAAATGAATTGCAATAGAACAACCGGCAATTCTGCCTTGGCAGTTTCTGATTTATTGACTTCTCTTATTTCATAAACATTCTATAAAGACGTAGGGGATGTAGAACGGATTGTCAAAGCATGTCTGCCACGAGCAGGGGGGTGTGTGCTTGCATCAAATGGACTATTGTAGTGAGATTCATGAAGATATTTTAACTTTAAACGAATTTTGACATGCTTAGGCAGTCAGTTGAAGGAGTCTACTATTTCTATGAGGCTTTGTGGCTTAGATGCTAGAGCTCTGGTGTCTAGCAAATTTGTAGCTTAAAGGAATGGTGAAGAGAGTATGTTAGTTGTTATTCGAGTACCTTGTTTATGCTCAAAACTGAACCAGCAAATTTAGCACGAATTTCAGAATGTCTTGTTTTAGTCTTCTAGCGCTTACCTTTCCGTTGCTTTTCACACAATAGTCAAAGCACAACGACTGTTAGTCTGGTGCAGTATTACGTTAGATTGATGGAAATCTCATGCTTTTGACGGCTGTAGCAGCTGTCAATTCAGTCATAGAAACATGGATCATGTAGTAACTGACCTTCATTTATCATGTTATTATATGACCTAACAAACCAATTGTTCATTGTTGTATTTATCCGTTAGGATTTATCTTTAGGCTACATATGATTTTTTGAAGTCTGATAGATAATATAATATCCAGGTAATACCAGATATTGTTTAGTTAGGATTATCATATTGCATTCGGTTTTGATCCATGGTTGAAACCTTTACAATGCAAATGTGGATTTATGACCTATTGGCAGTTCTCGATTTCATCGAATGGAGTTCCAGAACCACATGATACTATATCACACAATTTGGTATATTATCATTAAAGCAGGGACATCGTACTTTAGCACTTTTAACAGGCCCGTAGCCAAGGGGTTGTGTAGGGGGCAAGTCCCCTCCTGAAATTTCATAAAATAACTCATTCCCCCCTTGGAAATGGAGCACCCAAACTACTTTTTGCATTACCTAGCATTAGTTGTTAGACTTAAGCCTAAGTCATGCAATTCAATACATTTTGGACACTACTTGCGGCTGTCAGGCCACCTAGCAGCTAGACACTACTGAGTGCTCTGATTATTTGTGCCCCCTAACAGAATCACGTTGGTTACGGACCTGACTTTTGAGTGCGGGGGGTGCAAAGGCGAACTTACCGGCGAAGATGCAAGTCCTGCCATCTTGCCGACCTGTATGCTAACGAAAATTGCTTTCTTTTATCGACCGTATGACCTGATTTGAAAGTCATGATCATTTTACCTATCATCTAAACTTTTACAAAGCACTTGTCAAAGTAGTGGGATATAACACCCCACACCCCTTGGTACATACGCCCCTGCATTAGAATCATGTTGCATAGATGCGTGGACTATTCGTCCTGTGTTTTGTGCGCAGTATTATGTTTTACCTCTTAGGAAAAACCTGTGTTAAGCACAGGCTCTACCTCACTGGCAGAGTTGATATCATTTGTTATGATTCATACGCCACACTTCAGAGCTTTAATGTAAGAGAGCTCGTCAATGACAGCACTTCTGCCTAGACTCGTTAATGATCACACAGCCACTAGACACGTGCCTGTAGAAACAAGAGCTGTATTACTGATATCTAAGTAGCATTTTTAGTTGCGCTTATCGTATTAGTATTATTCAATGTTGCATTTATGGCAATTCTTATAGACAGTCATCCCTTATAGACGCTCACTCCCAATTTTTTTCGAGGAATTTCTGTTCCTTCTTATTAGGAGTCCCACTTGGCAGTTTTTTGTTTTTTCGAGATCTGAAAAGGACTGCTTTAACTCACTTGAAAGTGTTAAGGGCCTGTCTTTTGACGTCTTCCATAAGGTCAAAAATGGATTAAAATGTTATTTCCTTAAATAATCTTTGATTGAGTTGATGATATTGTTAAAATGGCCAGTTTGGAGTCAGGGGAGAATTTTTTCGGAGAAAAGGAGTAGTATAACTTGGCTGAGAAAAAGGAACTTGAGAAGGTACATCTGTTCGGGACCTGTGTGTAAGTAAATGTAATGTATAATGCTGCCCTATCCATTTATCCCTCAAACTTAAAGCCTCTTTTCCATCCTTTTCTTGCATTTCCGTTTCTTCTTTGCCAAATAGAGATATGTCTTTGTTGCTACTTTTGGTATTAATTGGTCTGGATTTTAACCTACGACTTTTCACCTAGGACTTTTCACCTATGACGTTTCACCCATGACTTTTCACCTCATGTACAGATGTTAAATCCTATGTTGCATGCTATGGGTGCTGATAATGATTTCCCCAATGTACAGAACAATGTCTTCTGGTCTTTACTTCCAAACTGCTTACCATGACATATTTTCTGCTTGTTTTATCTCGGGTCCATTTGTATTTTATCAACAGTGCTCTAAGGACTTTCAAACGGTTCATATTTGTGACGATCCTCTAGCCAATGCTCAGAAAGCAGAAACGATAAGAGACAATGCCATTCTTTATTGAGATTATCTGTACAATATGTGAAATGAAATTTAATACACAAAAATGCACGGCATTTTATCTAACAATGATGCCACTGTGAAGAGAAGAGAATTTCTTTCAGTTAAGAACATATGATTTGCAACTGGATTATTCATTATTTCTAATCCATACTTTGATTTATTCAATTTGATTTGTGACCACCGTCTTTGATGTACCGTACATTGGTGGACTGCCTTGAAGAACGCTTGCCTTCGCTGGACTCTTTATCATATGCCTTGAATTAGGCAAGATAAATGAACATCATAATCCGTATTAACTTGTTTATTGATTTCGAATAAACTTCGTTATAGTAAGTAATAATAACAGTAAGACGAAGCATTCTACAGGATGCGTATTTACCAGTTAAAAGGGTTGCTTTATTACTATGTGTCCTGTTTCCAAATGCCTATCTGTTGATACATTACAAGTTTATATTTAGATGATGAATTGGATATGCCAACATTTAAAATGCACTTGCAATACTACAATTTATAGTGGATATAGCCCAAAACATTGTAATTTCTTAGTGATTTCCATCTTTTCTTAGTATAGGTAGAGGAGCGATATCATATGTAGTGGTGAGCTAAAGGACTCTTGAGTGGGGGACCATAGCCGCCAAATGTTTGAGAACCCTGTCAGGTCTATTTTCTCCCAACCTAATTGACCAATCATCATGTAGGATTCTGACCACGCATTAAGACTAGGCCCATTTTGCATGATGATTGCTCAATTAGTTTGGGAGAAA
Organism: Mastigias papua; assembly: GCA_964019165.1. Taxonomy (NCBI): domain Eukaryota; kingdom Metazoa; phylum Cnidaria; class Scyphozoa; order Rhizostomeae; family Mastigiidae; genus Mastigias; species Mastigias papua. The sequence continues at coordinate 5,863,359 of OZ025282.1, read as the reverse complement.
ATAGACCTGGCATGGTTCTCAAACATTTGGCGGCTATGCTGAGTGGGGATTTAACTAAAGAAATTTACTGAGAAGTTACAACATGGCACCCTAATTACCCACAAAGCACCATAATTACTGACAACCCACTATCGCTATGGCAACTTTTACCCACGAGCCAATGGAAAACCGACGGTTCTATGAAAGGCAGGATGGGGATATCACCCCATACCCCCTTCTTCGGCACTCCCCTGACTATGTGCTTCTATTATGTTTCCAGTTTTCATAACAACCATCTTCATACATTTGGAGAACATTACCTACGGAGAAACACTTCCGGTCCAGAGCTTACTAAGCCCTTTTTTTAAAGTTTTATTTTGCAAATACCTTCATTCACCCTTGGCTGAAGAGATTCATTCAAATCCCCTAAATTAGCTACCTCTGCTACTCTTTTCAACTTTTACTAGATGTGTTTTGCAAGAGAGCAGACATAAATTCCTTATTGACTTATAGATACTTCATAAAGCCTGAATATTCTACTTCTCGTCTCACAGTTTTCTTATTTGGGTTATTGTTGCTATTGGAGATTTCAAGAACTCTAGATTTGACATAATGTTAAGAAACACCCACGCTGAAAGCAGAAAGCTTGTTTCTTATAGCACAACTGGAGAATGACAATCATCGCATTTCGTAGAAGTGCTGTTTATTGTGTGCACAATCGGTATCTACAACGACAGCTTTAAATCAGAGAACTTCAGAACCACTCTTGCCACAGTGATATATTAAAGATACAAAACATAGTTGATTTAAATGCAAATATCTGAATTACTTGGCTTCTCGCTGTTAACATATTGGTCCAGAATCCAATCAATACCTATCAGGAAGTAGAGTATTCCTATTAAAGGTCCAATTTTCAATCCTAGTTTTGTAATCAACAGCATTTTAGCAGTCTAATTAACTTTTGTTTGCTAACAGGAGGCATCTTGATGTGATTAGAATTTATAAAGGAACCCATAACCAAAATCAATCTTGAACGACCAAGGAAATTATCCCATTCATGTTGTTTTGTAATTATTCAAGCTCGGTTTTTTACTCAATATCACCTTCTTCTAACCTTCTTTGACTTGATGCATAGCAGTTTTTAAGGAATTCTCACTAGTGGGGAAGTTTTTCAAAAGCGTCACAACTATGGGGAAAACTTTGTGACCACGCCCTGTCTACACACAGAAAGTAGGTAACATACATGTCCACTTTCACAGTGATGACGTCATGCTTTCATTTTACATGATGCTGTAACAGTCCTATATAGTACCACTCTCTCCTTGAGAAAGTTTCTGAGTGGACGCAAACAACTGGGGAAATTCTTTGATTTTGCCAGCCACTGTTGGGGGAGGCATTGTGCCTACTGGGGATTTTCCCCAAGTAGCTAACATGCTAGCAGCGTTCTGATTTGATGATTAGGGAAAATGTGTTCATCAAAGGTCTATCCGCTCATTGGTTCGGTTGGGGAGGGCTCATTGATTCATCTGGGAAGGTTGCATGGAAGTACTATATTCTGTATCGAAAATCTGTAGCAGATCTAACGAAAGTTCTAACTGCCGCACAAGGACATGGTCAATGGGGTGGAGACCACAAAATAGAGCCTCTAGGAGCCAGACCGAATTGTACTCGTGGCATACGACATCACGCGAGCCAATGGCTGTTGCCCAAAAGTATGGCACACTGTGAGAAAAATATTACATTACTTCTAAATATTCAAAAGCCAGTAAAAAAGCAAGTAACTAGTAATGATGAGGAAAGTATTATCAGCTGTGGGAATGAATAGTTAGAAAAGAATAAACAATGCCAATAGTATAAATAGAATGTATTGTGGAGAAGCAAGTAGACTTCTAATGTTAATATATCGTCATTTTTTTGCAACGAACTCATCAGAAGCAAGAATATTATGCAGCTAAGTTTAGGACAGATTCTAGCTCAAGGCCTATTGCCCCTTTTGCGTGTTAAGTGTTACAGCTCCATCGAGTCTTTCTAATAACTGTGGTGTATTGCCTCGGGGACTTTGTGTAGCCTAACTTCAAATCTTTACAGCTATTATATGATTTACTTCATTTCTTATTAAATGTTATCTGTATATTATTTGGTCTCAAGGCAATTAAATTTCATGCAAATAATATACCGTAATCTTTTCCTTAAGGCTGACTCTACTTGCAGCATGGCGGTTTTCTGTTGTTGGAATATTCTAATCGCTCTTCAAGAAATTGTACAGTTATTCTCATCAGGTTGAGACGCAAAAGTTTGGCAAGAGAAATAAGATTCTAGTCGAGTTTGACATGGTCCATTCTAATCTGGTCATATTAAGGATCTCGTGATATGTCCACGCCTAATTTTTAATTAGTCCTTAGTTTCTCGTAATAATCTCATCCACGTAATGTAGTTTAAGAGCTCTTTCAAGCAAACCTGATTAGCACTGTCTGCTCAGGCATTTGAAGTATTGAGAGAATTATCCTACTTCTCTGGATCAGGTCAAATGAGAGATTGATTTAAGATTGATGTCATTTTATCAGCAGCACGCTTTGAGCCAAGCATATACGCCTGAGCATGTTAAATGATTTTCTACACGAATTAGCTACAGAAAAGGAGTAGGAGAATAGACATCTGATGAAGCTTTTTGAAATGTGGACTCTCCTTTATCAATTTGCCTTTTACACATGGTTGGGTTGGTAATGGTTGTTGGACTGCAACCAAACATACTGAAGTCTGTCCTACATTTTGCAATCACATCGAGACAGATTTATATATATATATATATATATATATATATATTGTAATATATGTGTGTGTTATAAATTTTCTTAGCCGCAAGCACATTGAATATATACAGTTAAATTGAGCAGTAGTCAACAAATGTATTCATATTTAACGTTGTGTATACGTTTCGATGCGAATCTTCATCAGTGCATTGCGTAATGATGAAAATGTCCATCGAAACGTATGCAACTTTAAGGACGATTAATATACTTTTTGATTACCCTCATATGCATATGTTTATATCTAAATGTCTTTATTTGCTCCACTCATACCATAGCAGTATAGAGCTCTCTCGCGTAAACCAGAAACCGAAGGGAAATGTTTTGTATGTATACGCTTACGTAACGTATGCCTGTTGGCCTTAATGGGATCAGTGGATAAATTTTGCCAACAGATACATAAATGTTTTTCGAGTTGCACTTGTTGGTTTTCAATCAGTAAATCGTATGTCAAACAAATTACTGAAATGGTGTAACTAATTTTTTGGATAGTGTCCGCATAACTAGCGTCTTATCATTTTTCAGAGAAAATTTATTGTTGTCTAGCCAACAGCATAAAACAAACGAGAATACAATTACCTGGACTTAAGAGAAAGGAAACCAGGGTGGGGCGTAGTGCAAGGGGAAGGAAAGAGATTACCCAAAGAAAGCATAGAATCCATAACTGCATATCTGGTACTTCTATAAGCAACTCAAACCGGAGCCATTAATTGTCGCAGCCAAGTGCATTGATCAAATGCACCTACAAATTGGGGATATTGACTTACGCCATACAACATTCTTAAAACCTGATGTGCGTTAGGATAAATGGATTGTCTCTTGTGTATGTTGAACACGATAGAGTCGTAGTTTTTCACACAGTAATGAAGCAAAGTGATTCCATTGCTGCTGGAGTAAGTGTTACTAGCTCTTATCAAATTTGGCTAAAATATACAAATGATTATGAACTGCTTCATTTGGCGACATATGTGATTTATAGCATTCTGTGACCAAAACAGATTTTTCTAAAGGAAGAGAGGTTTCTGTTGTAAATCTCTTTACCAGGTTTTTCACCACTTGCCATTTGGAAGAGCAGAGCACTAACGTGGAAAATGTTGTTTTTGTTTTCCTGTTGGTTCCAATTTTTTTGTAGTCTTTCACATTTCACTTGATCATATCTTTTTATCTACTTTTTAGTACTTCACTTTATTCAGTGCTTTTGTTCTAACAATTTACTAATAATTTCAGTTGTTTTAGGACGGTAGCCCATTTGGCTAGCTGATTTTCAAATGGCCGTCCATTTACAGTACAAGTGCACAAAATTAATAACAATCTAGAATAGAATACAAATCTAAAATTTACCCTTAAATATATGCAATCATTAAAATAACAGTAGTAAATAGTAAGGAATACTGGAATGTGAAAAAGTAGGAACATAGTAAAACTTAGTAAGATTTCTGCATCATGCAAAAGTCCAAATGGTATAGCTTCCTGCTTGCAAGTATTGAGCACAACTATAGTGCGGCCCGCACTCGTAACCTCTCTGGATATCTTTCCCGCTGTAAAAAAGTTTTGGTGACCCCTAGCATAGGCCAAAGAAGCATACTACAGTTCTTTCGTGTAATAGTGAAGTTTTGCAGTACTAATAGACTATTCATCAAAGAAGCATTTAAAAAGAGCATTTTGGAATAACCTATGCTAGGCATTATGAGTGTCTCAGTACTAAAATCAAGTCAGACAGTGCGGACCTTACCAGCTCGTCGTCTTGTGACGTCAAAAATCGAGGACAATAGCACCGGGGATTGAAAACAATTGGTTTCCTAACCAGTCCCATTCTATTTACTATGCTTGAATCTGTTTGCGGCCGTCAGCTAGCTTTTTTAATTTACATGACCACACAACCTCAACAACATGACATTATGGAAAGGATTACCAAATTATTAGATTAGTCATACGTTGGTGGCAGAGGCACACCGTTTCTTTTAATTAGTTTTTAACCATGCTGGATTTAGGGTATCCTGTTTACCTTATATATTGTATATACGCGTTTCAAGTGTAACATTGTTTTCTATATAAGAGTCTAACACTGTAAGCATGGAGATCAAAAAATGGTTAAGTAGGACATTACCCATACGTTAATCACAATAAGCTTTTTTGTCTTGTGTTAGATTGACCTCATCTGATTGGACAAATAATGTTTACTAACTTCATATAACGCTTAGGTGGTCCTTTGTGACCAGCGGTTGCAATTAAACTCAAAGAATCTGAAAACATTGAACTTAAAGCTAGGGTAATTAAAATCCAACTGTATATGACGTCACATATGCACTATTGTTACCACATATGCACAATTATTAATTTTCATATGCCCATTGAGGTGTACAAGTCTACAGGACTTGTTGCATTGGCTGCTTCTGCGTGCTCCTCTTGTAGCAGATTCTTCTAGATATTAAGTACAACTCTTACATTACTTTTTGACCAATGGAGCAAACTCCCCCACCTACCTCCTCAGAAAAATGCTGGGCTAAACCGGTTTGACTTGCAGCAAACAAGTCAATATGCTCTAAAATAACACTCAGGTCGCTAGGCCTTTATTTCAAAATTTATTAAGGGGGAGGGAACACTGGCCTTCAAATTTGGCCGAAAACTCATTTATTTCAACTTAACTGCATTGTTGTTCAGTGGGTGTTCCGAGGGATTTTTGAGAAGAAAACTGAAAGTCATATCAAGCGAATTCCTGGAAGTGCCTGTCTGCAAGAATTACAGAAGATAGTACTGAATGAGACGGTTCATCTACTGCGACGGTTCATTTACTACAATGTCATCAAACACAGTACTCTTACATAACCAAATTTGACTGACCAGATTGACGCTGTCTAAGTGTTACAGTCATGAATCGCATGAAACTCTGCCTTCCTGTACCCTATGTTACAGTATACATCTCAGTAAGGGGTTGTAATTAATAGAAAACTAACGAAATAGACATAATAGTAATAATAATTTTGTTTAGTGTTAGTGTTATTATCGTACTGATTACTAATACATACACCAATAGAGAAATTGGAAACTACAGCTACTGGCTGTAACGGCCATGGTGGTCCATTTGTTATCACAGAACCATCTGTTTATTACCACTTTGCATTGCCTTATATTTTTGGACTGTTCTGTCTTGTCTGGAAGAGAAGTCTAAGAGAATATGAGAATAGAAATACTGTTCCTCGTGCGAAGGTAATGATTTGAAGATTTCGGAATAAAGTACTCATTCAATTCACTAATACATGGTTCAAGATCACCACTGTATAAGCAACCATTTGTACTTTCATTTTCAGCATCATTGCTGTTCTGTTCTTATTAGTTATGTCATAGTATGATTATGTTGATGATATTTTGTTCTATGCAAGATTGAAACAGGACTGTGTTTTCTTTAAGTTCTCTCTAAGGTTTGGGATTCTCGATTGCTATTATTTATATGAATACGTCTCATCCTTACCTAATCTGATCTAGCCCCCTGCTTGCTCTAGAAAATGAGGGGTTAGGTGAGTCTCATCAGAAAAATGGCTTCAAAATATCATGATTTTGTTGAGGTTTCAAACAGGATATCTCTCGACGTGTATGTAACCTACTTGCGATCTTATCTTTGATAGAAAATTTCTACTGAGCTTCGTTTATCCTGTGAGGTCACTTGGAGAATAATGCAGTGACCCTGCGAGAAGGAAGGTGAGGACGAGGTCACCCAGCGTTTGATTGCCCTGCATTTTGAGGGTTTGGCATTTGAAAGATAAGCGCGAAACTACTTTTTATTGATGTATTGCTCACGAAAGATTTGTGTGTTTGTGGCAAGATAAGCTTGCATTTTTTGTATCATAGTTGAAATATTGTTAACATTTTCATTTCAGATCAGGCAACACATTCCGTTAGACAGTCATTTGCTGAAAATAAGGAACCAAGCTTGTAAGTTGCAATTTTGTTTCATTAATATTATTAATTTGAAAACTACAGGAACAAAGGCCTGATGTAAGAATCCAGGTATCCAGATTCTTCCAAGAGTCTGAGTCATGTATCACTGGACATACTTTGTAGAATCTTCCTAGATCCCTGCCAAGGCACTATTCGTTCAATGTTTGCTCGGGAGATGCCCTTTTAGCTTTTCCAGGGGGCAATATTTTCCTCCTCTTAAGGCCCAACCATGACGTGTCTTTCTTCGTCAATAAACGACTTTACCAGCCCCCTGAGATATAAATCCTAACTGGTATTCCCATCTGTTAAGTATCAAGTTAATAGAGAAACAGTTTTCGTACCAGTCGGGTTGAAGTTGAGAGTCATTCACTCTTTCGAATGTCAGCGGTGACCTACTCAGGCAAATTTTGGTTTGCATCAGGCACCATGGAGCCATTCTAAACACCATTTATCTAACGCACCATAGGATCATCTAGCTACTCCTGCCATTTGCTAGGGTTTTTTGATGACAGTTCATAGCCGTATATCCATATCCACAACGCTAGGAACATTACCTGAATTCAGCTACATTTGCGCTTTCGTATAATATATGTACGCATTAACAATAATATTACATTTGCTAAAACAGGGAACAGATTAGTAGATAGTAGGGCTGAAGCCAATTCATTATTTAGCAAACTTGGAGCTCTGCAAGGAAGCGATAATCAATGACACAACAAGGCTTCGGCTTACTTTTGCTAACCTGTACAATTCATAGAACTGCAAAGGTGAAATCTTGGGTACTTGCTGACTAAAAAAATATATGCAAGATAACGAACGGGATGACTATGGAACCTCTCCAATAGTCCTTTTACATGTAAGAGTAATGTATTCTTAAGAATGGATGTAATTTAAGGTCTACCTCCTACCAGAATTTACACCGGTGAGGGCTCTGAGAATTTTGTGACAATCTGACTACAGATTACATAAAGTTCTGATCTATCGCCTTATCTTTGCAAAGTCAAGAGAAGCCAGCAGTTCTGCGACATGCAAACATATTTCGTAGCTATAGAATGATAGGTGTATTTGGTGTGTTATACTGAAGTTGTTTAACTGAACCTCAAGCATTTTTGTGGATTTGGTTTTCGCTACTTTCCATTTGCACCCATTTTTGATAGGACACAGAAAGGTTATATTTGCAGAAGCCTTTTTTTTATTAATTATTGGATAGTTCGACGCTTCAGGGAAGTTGTGTTGTTCTTTTTCGAACACTAATGTCTATGCAACAATAGACTAAAACTTTTTTCTAAGATCACTAAATGATACTGTGACACATTAACTTTGCTACTCCATACAGTGCCTGTTTTGATGTGTTCTTAGCCGCACTTCATGGTCTTGGAAAGTGGAAGTGTGGCCTAGGAAGTTTAAAAGTGTGGTCAAATGTTAATACCGCACACCTATTTTTTATAAGATTGCCTAATTGTTCGCTAAACCTTACTATTCTTAAAATTGTTTGATTTTAAGCCTACAAATATTTTTAGGCTATTCTTAAATTTCAGCGATTTTGAGCCTCAATATTCTTGTTCTTAAACTGATTCCAGTAGAAAAATGTGTTATGTTGAAATTCTGAAGCTCCTTTCTCCAGTTTGATCATCATTCCTTATCAGAGCCTTTTTGGCATTTCATGGTGGTATGACAGGAAGAACGTTAATCGTCTTTAAGCATAATGCCAATCAGGGGAAGGCAAAATACATGTAACTATGGAAGGTCACAGGGTGTGGTCACAGAAAATTCGCACAGAGTGTGGCCATTATCACAGTAAGGTCTGTGGTAAGGTCTAGGAAACTTTTCTAAAAGTAAGCACTTCGCCATACGCATACATTACAGTATTTTGTGAATTTACTTTTGCATGGCAATTGGATAGCTCTGTTTCATCAAAGTGATAGTGTATTCTCCAAAGAATATTGCTTATTCTTTATATTATTCACCTGAGACTGAGCCTGTTATGCGTGCTACTTTAAATTGTTGTGGCAAATAATTGTTGTTGGAAAGTGTACTTTCATGTAAGTGAATTTTTATAAAGAAATGAATGTAAACTGAAAATATAGACCTCATGAACGTTATAAGCTGTGAAGAAAACGAAGAAAAATGCGAAACAAATGTGCTAACATAGGACCTTCAGCATATTCAAAATGAATCCCCACCTCCCCCACCTCGGGACACAGGTGGAAATTGGTATTGCAATGTGAGCAAATCCTGACAAATACCCCCACTATGTCAGGACACATTTTGTGGCGAGCAGATAAAAATCCCCCTCCCCTTGGGACACTTGACCCCAAATTAAGAAGTTTTGCATAGCAACAGAGTCGATCAAAACTGATAAGACTTACAGTTCATATAATTCCAAAGGATGCCCTAATATGGCGCGCCAAAAGGGAAAAAAATACGAATCTATTATTTACAATACGAACATAAATTTTTTAATACATAACCTAATTTCATAATACGAAAATGAGATTTTATAATACGAAGTTGCAAATATATAATACGAAGAGTGTCGAATATATAATACGAAAAGTGTCGAATATATATAATACGAAAAGTTGCAAATATATAATACGAAAAGTTGCAAAAATATAATACGAAAGTTGCAAGTATATAATACGAAAAGTTGCAAAAATATAATACGAAAGTTGCAAATATATAATACGAAAAGTTGCAAAAATATAATACGAAAGTTGCAAATATATAATACGAAAAGTTGCAAATATATAATACGAAAAGTTGCAAATATATAATACGAAAAGTTGCAAATATATAATACGAAAAGTTGCAAATATATAATACGAAACGCAGCATGACTCCAAAGCAGAGCATAATGGCGAGCCAGAGGATGCAATGGTATTGTATGCAAGGCTTAACGAGCTGGTAGAGGTAGCATCTACGGCTATTCGACAACAGTCTGGAGGTATCTCTCACTCTCTCACCACTCTCAAAGTAGGTGTCCTCGAGAAACACCTACAACCGAAGATGCGCTTCAGGTATTGTAGGCCTACCCTAACCTAGGTTCAGGACAACCCTCTTTCGATCAAATTCTTCGATAAGTCCAGGAAGGACAGAGAGCAGGTCTTTTATTCGTTCACGGACGTTTATCGGTGAGGTGGAAACTCCAGATGCCATTTTCAGCAGGGCTTTATCGAACTATTTCGTATCAGAATGCCAGCTCGAAGCCAGAGCAGAGCCTAATATCATCCAGCCTTCGCATCGCGTCATGCTGCTTTGTTTGCTCGGAGTCATGCTGCGTTTCGTATCATATATTCGAGACACTTTTCGTATTATATATTTGCAACTTTTCGTATTATATATATTCGGCACTTTTCGTATTATATTTTTGCAACTTTTCGTATTATATATTTGCAACTTTTCGTATTATATATATTCGACACGTTTCGTTTTATATATTTGCAACTTTTCGTATTATATATATTCGACACTTTTCGTATTATATATTCGACACTCTTCGTATTATATATTTGCAACTTCGTATTATAAAATCTCATTTTCGTATTATAAAATTAGGTTATGTATTAAAAAATTTATGTTCGTATTGTAAATAATAGATTCGTATTTTTTTCCCTTTTAGCGCGCCATACCCTAATCAGTTATCATTCTAGCTGATATCACAATATGCTGTAAAACAAGTCAGTCGACGGTCTCATAAGAAAGTAAAGGATTAAAAATAATACATGAACGTGCTTGAGGTGGCAGCTAACGTGAAAGAATCATATTTGCATATTGGATTACCTAGAAGTCATTTGAGCCACAATGGTCGCCATCTTGGATTTCAAACTACAAATCCCCTCCTAAGGCCCCACATTGCTCAGTGGAAATGCCAAAATGTGCCAATCCCTCACATAGTACGGACACAAAAAGCAGCTAAATGGGCAACAAATCCCCACCAATGCCCCACATGTCCCGAGGTGGGGAGAGTGGGGGTGCATTTTAACCGGTGCATAATGTGGAGTGCTCGTTTGGTTGTAAGAACGTTTTCTACACAATCTACACAATTCAAAGAAATGATGGGTTTTTTGTGAATATGGGAATTTTAAATGTACATGTACTTATAAAATTTCTTAGGTCTCAAAAATCCAGTATTGAAGTTTCTTACCTTTTTTAGCAGTCGAGCACTGATTTGTTGTAAGCCTTTTTTTACAAAAACTGTGTATAGGCTGATGATTAGCGATCAGTTGGGTGGAATCATATGCGTGTACATATTATGGCTTGACTTTATTTGAGTGTATCTTAAGAAACTAATCCCCCGTTCTTATAGAGAATATCATGTTGTGATTTGCATTAATTTAATCCAATTGAAAAAGTTTCAAGTTCATGATATCTAATAGTGACCAGAGATTTATCCAATGTCCAGTCTTTGAGTTTCCACAATTTAGATGCTCTTAGATATAAATATGTTTAATGTTATTATGAGACATGGACATAAAATAGTGTGCAGAAAATATTTTTCCATTGCTAAAAGCTTCCAATTGTCCAATTCAACGTCTTTTGATATCGTCTTCACTTTTCCACGATCTAAAATCTCAAAGGCGACACTTTTTCATAACAAATATTGAGCATGAACTGGTACCAGTTGTTTTCATTTGATGGAAAATCTGAGTGGCAAAAGGTCGTGCATACATTTGCTTTTCAGTCTACCTCCTCCACAATGCATTTTCTGGATGGAAAACTAAGTAGCAATAGGCTGCATTTGCGTCAAAACATGAGACCACCCAGATTAAATTGTCTGACAACGCATAATTAAATGACGTTTCACGATATATTTGCATGAAATTACATCCTTATCCTTATAGTTGTGCATGGTGTTCGTCAAGAGCGCCAGAGCAAGGGTATGAGAGGCAGTGCCTCCTTGTCGATCATTAAAATGGGCAGAGGGAGCATGCGCACATTTCTCAAGATAATAATATATAGCGATAGCAGAGAAAAACAACTGCGCAATGACTTTACCCACGAGACAGTATACCTAACGACAGATATGAGAAGCACATTCTAACTGGAATGCTTTCAATCGTGCTTTGTACACTAGTATATTAAGACTTTTATGGAAAATTAAGAGAATAAAGTGCTCTATAGTTTATCCCCCTTCTCCTTCGCGGTTTCTGTTTTTTTCAAGCATGAGGTGCCCTTTCACCAAGCATGCAATTCCCTTTTGTCGGACATCTATTCCTCACACCCCTAATGGGAGCAATGAAGTCTCGGCCCTGCCTCTTCGCGATACGAAATATTACTGTTTGGGGGAAACTTCGTAGATACTTTCGCAGCATGGCGGAGTTTAGGAATAACAATTGAATTTTTGCCAACAAAATTGAATTTCCAGGAAAATCCCATTTTAAAGGGAAGCTGAATAAAGGAAATTCCCAGAAATTGTTCTTTTTCTAATTATCCCATATCCCTCATTCTAAGCACTTCACACATTCTACTTCAATGGAATAGTTTTTGTTGTAAGACCCCTAGGGAGTAGTAACTTATCTTTATATCTTTCGCACATGTAATATGCTAAATCTGTAACTGAACATGATTGTCGAAGCAATCTAGGCATGTAATCCAAACTCAAATCTATTCAACTCAAGTTTATTTAAAATTTTCAACTGCATTGAATTAATTTGTGCCTGCTTTTGATCTCCCTGTTTTAAAATGTGAATTATAACTTTCTATACACGCTTTTTTACGAGGAATCTAGCTTTCATGGCCTAGTTCTGAAAGGTACTTATTTCTGGACCACTTCTTGAACACATTTTAGTACTAACAGGTCTTTAATGGCTCCTTAATTTCAACTGCACGTCTAATAGTATTTAGACACTATCAGTGTTAAGTTGGACAGGGATCTATAGATGTTGTAATGCGCATGTGCGTACCTGCCGGGTGTGTGAAGAGGGGCTAGAATACCCCACTATTTTATAAGTGCGCGGTATACGTATTTTGATAAAATTATCACAACATGCAACTATGTTAATAAAGTCAGTAAAACATAATAGATATCATCAGTAATATACAGGTATTTTGGTCGGTGAAATGCCGAGATTTGCATTTTCATGTAAATACTCACCTTTGTACACACACAACACACACACACACACAAACACACACACACACACACACACACACACACACACACACACACGCACACACACACACACTAACAATCCAAATTGCCATGGTACACCCCTGCCACTTATATTGCTGTTAAGAATCGCGAGTCAACCAGCAATTTCTGTGTCTATACAAATCATCTATCTCATCAGTATGGTCAATACTACGCATTCATACAGCTGTGTCCAAACAACTGATTATGTTCGTATGAAAACAATCCCATTTAATTTTTATTCCAATCTAACTCGCAGTAGATTAACTCAACCAAAATGCTCTTGGGCCCAATGTGATCGCTTTAATTTAGAATTCTGGGTGGTTGGTGGCTTTAAGAGCATTATGGGGAAACAGTGTAAGCCCACCACGACTTTTATAATTATTCACTTTCTTCATAAATTGAAATATTGTTAGAGGGGGAATATCAAAAGGAGATATTATATTTAAGTAGACCACCGTATATGAAGTGAATAGAAAATATTTTGCTAAGGTTATTGGCTTTTCTCGGTATAAGTTCTTTAGATTGAATGTACTGACGAAAAGAGTAAATTGAAAGGAGAAACTTTTAAACTGTGTTGCTACATCTTAGCATCATTTCTTCGTCTGTGATTATAGCATGCTTAGATGCCTATCTTAATTGGAAATCACATTCCGATTCATTGAATGGCCTAATACGTGATTCATTTCTGCTCGTTCCAAAAGTAGGTGAGATTGAAGCATTTACTGGTGCATCTTTCATTAAAGAGATGAGAGTTAATGCCATTTAAACTCGACTCTGTACCTTTCTGGCTAAAGGAAAATATACCACTCAAAGAGAGGCATTCTATTGCCACCAAAGCCAAGCTGAAAAATGATGGACAAGTCATTGTTTTTCCTTTTACTGATACTTTCTGAAGACTTGAACTGTTTTCATGAGTTTGCTAATTTCAAGTGTTAATGATGATTTTTCAGCAGATATAAGAGGCAATAAGCAATTTCACAATTATCCAAGACAAATGGCACTTCTGTTCCTTTGAAGGAAAAGAGCGTGGGCTTACATCCCCAGAACTCCCTCCGTAGTTCTACCCCTAAACAAAGATTGTGGAGAGCAAGTTATGGGGCTGGGCGGGGAACTTTTTGCCTCTTTGTCCCTTTAGAATGGGGCAAGAGGAGCAGCCCCCTTTTGCACCCCCTCTTCCAGCATTGCTGGTGGCAATCCGTCTAACCAAAGATCATAAGTCAAACTATGGTAACACCAAAAACTTTCTAAAGAGAATATATCTTTAAATCATGCTTATCAGATTTAGAAACAAATGAAATCGTACAATAATTGTCAGTTTCTGGTTTCTTCCAAGTATAACAAAGGTTATGGTCTTCTTTACGAAAGTACAAGATGCATAGTTGCAAGATTCTCCAAGAAAAAGGGGACTTTTAACTTTTTGGAAAAACTAGCAGGGTCTAGACACCCAGGACCCACCCCATAGAAGGTATAATTTTAAAGCTTTTCTATTGCGCCGTGCCCAACCATGGTGGGTCCTCCTGTCACCATAAGTTATTATCTATCCCCCATGTGTAAGTACAGACCCCTGTAAACGAGTGTAAATTTGCTTCTGATTCATAGATATGAATATCTAAGCAAGTAGTAACGTTAAAAAGGGGTCCTATCGGTAAATCACCAATTTTGTTAAGGTTTCTGTCGGTAGGTTATTGTGTTACATCCCCAGAAATTATGGAAGGCACTCTATGCCAGTCCTCATCATATATGGTTATCAATCTTATTTATGCACTCTTGATTCGAACCGAGAGATGTACCTCTCCTGGCGCAATTATCTATTTAGCATCCATGCAGTGGTGTGGTTATGGGGGAGTTTGGGTGTTAAATGCCCCCAACTTTTTGAATGAGTTGTAAGTTAGATTCGTCCATGTGTCATAAAAACTAATAATGATTCTCCAACAAACATCACTAATTTCATCAGGCACTTCAGTCGACAATTGGAATGCATCTTTTTGTTTACTAAGGCAGTTTCCTTAGCACCGAAAGGGCGTGGTTCTTAACTTTTTCCTGGCAGCGAAGCCCCCAGAACCCCATTCTACAGCTTCATCCATGTGCTCCCCAAATCACTCTCGGTTACCTACGGGCCTGTGTATCCATCCGCAATTAGTACTATGTTACTTTCAGCTAGTTCTACATGCTTACACTACGTATTTATCATGCCTCTTGATATAATGGAAAGCAAGCTCATCTTACTGTGGTTTCTTCCACACTTTGTGGTCCTGGGAATGCAGTGTCGTTATGGAATTTAGAAAATGTGGTGTATTTAGTGATATTGTGCGAGGTTGCAAATATTTTCATTGCGCTAATGATTGGTGGGGTCTTTTTTGCAAAAAGAACGAGAAAGATTCTGAAGCTAAAGGCCTTTATAAGAAATCGGTTGATAAGGATCAACTTCCCTTAACGTGTGTGGCTGGTGGTGTGCTATGCACTTACGAAAGATTTCAAACGTTTCAGTGTCCTGTTTTATCTATTTATCCTGTTTGTCTGAAACATCTCGCTTTGAGAAGGTCGTTGTCAGTGGAAGATAAGTCGTATTGAAAATTTTCATGAGATGTTGCACTGAGGCAAGTGGGTCCAAATCAGAACAACCACTGTTGCCTCTGTTTCCATTCTTTAGTGTAGTCCTTACAGTGATGAAATGTTTCTTTCACTTCCGCCAGTTTTTATTCTTCTATGTTTGTTGGTATTTTCTTAAAGATAGATAAGCTGAAGCATCCAAGCAGATTACGTAAAATGTCATGATGATAAATTGAAATGAAAAATCAATTGCGCAGAGTTTCTTATGAAAAGGAATGTTCATCGATTTCTTCTTTTGCTTTGCACGATGTATCTGTTTCGAGGTGGAAGAAGTCGAAATCGCTGGTAGTAGTGGGCACGTGTGCATTTTCAAAAGGTTTCATATTGTGAATATTTAAATTTTTATATTTGAATATCAGTATTTAAGCATAAAAAATAATCTTTAACTTTGGGTTGAATCTGTTAGGGTAGTTCCAAATCTCAATTTCAATTCTGTATAGCTTTTTGTCCTTTACGCACTTCCAATTTGACTCGCTCGCCTCCTCGTGTTTCATCCATTACCGAGTAATCTGTAAGACAATATTTTCGATTAAGTAGGGCACAAAGGAATGACTTACTAAGGTTTTGACATCCAACATATCTTCTCAAATTTGTGAAATCGGGCAAAAACCACAATCGTATTCCATTTCAGACAGTTTGCATAGCTTGACTGTGCACTCTGGTCTTACTCAACTGCTGTGCTGATGTGTCAGGGAAGAAAAAATTCAAGCCCACTTCATTGAGTTGAAAGTGAGTCAAATTCTTTTGTTATTGTACGCATTTTCTCGGATGAATCATTTTGCAAGCTACACCATCGCTGCATCGTCGATAAATGCTTTATCATATTGCGTCGATTTGTTTCACGTGAGTCTTTATTTTCTCGAGCTTTGGTACGAATTTTGCGACTTTGTTTACCACTTTGCACTGCAACATCTCACTCAAAATTTGCAGCTACTTAGAATGATCATAATATGAAAGGAACGAGTTCATTCCCCTATTTGTATTACACTCTTTTTTATCTGAACCTGTAAAATTGAGGTTCAGATTGATTGTTCTAATTTTTCCAGATTTTGAGGCAGAACTGTTCCTAATTTGTTCTTAAATTATTGGAGTGTAGGCAATTTACCCACTAGACAATATACAAGACAACAGTAGATGTTTCGCCAAGGGCAACTTATTCACGAGAATCAAAGAGGAGAAGTGACAAAGCTGTCAATTCTCCTCAGGCTGACAAGGGAAGGACATTCTATATCAATGTTATTGGAATACGTATGCATAGTTATCCAAAAATACATTTTACAACAGTGCTTCTGACTCAGCTTCTTCTTAATTTGTTCTTAACTTCCCATCAATGCTGAGGCTTGTGTACTTATAAGATTGTTTTTAGCTAAAAGGCAACAACAGTTCATACAGAAATAGATCACACTCTGTCTTCAAGAAATAGATCACATTTTATTCTTCCCAATTGATCGTGTGCACTTCGCCTCAATTCATAGAAGGCCTGGCCTCGTTTGACTTATAGACCTCTTCCAATCAGAACGACTATGAAACGTATGCACTACCACACCTCAACCACACCTCAACCACACCTATCTTCATGTATTTCAACTTATCGTTGCTTAAGCACTCTTTGTTAACAGGTGACAAAACCAAGTTTAATCAAATGCCTTGGTACTTTGCTTGCTCGAGAGTTTTTGGTTTTTGTTTTCAGATGACATCATTCATTCTGCTTGATGTCTGATTTCTTGCGGATACCAAGCCCCAAATTCTACCGAAACGAAAGAATTAAAATAGACCTTGTCTGTATTGTTGGTAGGATTCTGCCCATGACAGCGGTGCGCTCTGGCTTTTACGTAAGCTCCTTTTGCTAAAAGTTAGACAAGCAAGTCCTGTCGTGCATTTTAACTCAGCTACGTCAATGGATATTGATATCAAACTAGTGCAGTTTCCCACGACACACTGAACATCTAAGCCTCTGAGATCTCATTATCAATTATCTTTGGCTAGCAACCCAACTCGATATCATATCGAAATACGAGAACAATTAAGGAAGAATGTCTGTTAAATAACTTCTCTGAAATCAAAGAAGTATTGAAATCCCAAAGTTTCCAAAGATATCAATTTTGATCACTGCTCCTTGTTATTACATTTATTTCATTATCATTGATGATTGATTCTCTTGATGATGATGATCAATATGAGGAATCATGACTTTCAGGGGTTGTCTTGGCTTATACTGATAACTATCAGGTGCGCAATGAAGACTTTTTGAGGACAGAAGTCTAGACAACAAAGAAGGACACACTAAGCACATTCTAAAGAGAAAGTATCTTGAAATCATATTTTTCAAATTTTGAAACAAAAGAAATCATCAGAGACTTTTCAGGATTTCAAGTGTAGTAAAAATTATAAGCAAGTCTGCTTAGCAAAAGTACAATACAGAGTTTCTAAATTCTCCGAGAAAAAGGAGACTTTTGCTTTTTGAGGAAAATGGCAGGGAACTAGACCCCCAGGACCCAGCTCACAGGTAGGCACCGGAGTATGAGCTATCATTGATATTGCATTGTCTGATCTAAGGGGATAGGCAACAAGAGGAAGCCCAATATGAATTCTGTCGTGCTTGTCGACAACATTATGATAGAAATGAGGTATAATGTTCATGGTATTTAATCTGGATAAATTGAAGAAGTAAACTCAGTATAACTTCCCATGGTAGATGTATGCGCAGTAAAGTGAAACATAAGGGAAGGAGGGTATTAGCTAACTTCCAAGAAGAAAGGCAGTTATCTTTGTTATCCAGGGGAATTATGGTGGGACTCAAAGGCATCAAATATCATCAACGTTGGTTTTGATTCTCTTGTAAACAGCCGCTACATCTTATGCACATGAAGGTGTCTTTTCTCTTGGGACAGTTGGGAAACTTCAACCTGCATTGCAAGAAGTGTATGGTTCCATCTCTTGTTCTTTACGTTTTGCTTTGGCCTGCCAGCATGGTATTTCATCTGGTGATGCAAGAAATGCTGATCTTCTAGACCGCAGATTTAGGATTTCACTCCATAAAGTTGACTTTCTATCCCACCCCACAACACACCTCCACGTACAATTCCACCCCACCCAACTCATGCCATCTAATCCTATCCCAAATGGACCTTGGTAGGTCCAGCACCGAAGCCATGCACTCAATCAAACCCGATAATTAATTGCATCAATGGAATGCTAAAAATTTATAGTGGAAGTAGCATGAGGTATTTAGGTGCAAGAGGGGAAGGATCTGGTTCAATAAAGACATCACATTAGTAAAAGCAATTTTCCTTGATCAAGTGTCGAATAATCATTGTCGAGCGATTGTCACTTAATTGACAGTGCTTTGAAGCCTTTTCCAGATGGTGTGCGCAGATGCACATTGAGAGTTCGTATGCGTTTTGTGCTAAACTCCTTTACGAAGTAAGCGTTGTCACAGTTTAGGAGGTGTAATCTTCGTTGTGATTAGAAATTCTTAGAAGGGCTTTCGGCCTTCAGAGGTTTCTCTAGAGCACTACTGATAGAGATGCAAACATGTTTGTGTTGATCTGAATAAACATTTGTTACCAATTCAATTCTCGGCGCTGGTACTGTGTCATTTCTTTAGTAGTGTTGCAGAACAGGCATGCAATGCACGCAGCTACTTAGAAGTACAAGAGCCAGGTCTACTTAAAACAATAGGCATTACACTGCAGATTAAATGAAGCAAACAAGATATGTCTGATGATTGAGAGCTTTGAGGAGCTTTAGGCTGATCTATCATCAAGGCCTATCTGTGCTTATAATCGTTGTGTCCATCCCTTCATCTTATCAATTGATATTATATCTAGTGCGTGCCTCTTAGTGACTAAGGCCGGAAACGATTTGACAAAGAGACTGTATAACGTCCAACTGAATGTTATCAAAAGTGACGTCTATAATGTGAAACACTTGGGCAGTTAAAACTAGAGTTTATGGCATTTGTATTAGGGCAAAAAATGTTGAGTGTCTGAAATTGTTGCCCGATTACAGTAAAGGCTTAGCATGCAAAACTCTCTTGGTAAAGGTAATGGGGAAACCATGTTCTTATGAAGATTTCCAACCTTCTCCTATAAATATCTATCTCCATAAATGCATATATAGAGGTACAACTATAAAGGATGGTGGAATGGACACCTTTCTGGTTAACCTGTTTAAGACAATTTACTTGATGTCATTCTTTGAATTTGAGATGTTGTGAAGTGAAGGTATGAGGAAGTAAGTGACCCCAGGGGCAGGGACTCGAACTGGCAATCCTCGACTTTACATGTCAAATACTCAGTGATAGCACTTGAAGTACAAAGTCGAGGGTCAGGACCGGTCACGAGTTCGAAACCCGATTGTGTCATTCCTTTTTTCCCATGTTCATTCGCACTCTATTGTAAATTCTGTTGTCTTCACCTTTAATTTAAGATGCTTTCAGTTCCGATAAAGCAGCAGCTATAAATATATCTCAGCGATTTATAAATACGTGGAAATGCGAGCCACGATGGGGGTGAGAGGGTTAAGCTATGGTCAACCAGAAAGGGTATTATTTTGTCAACATCTTTCGTCGGAATTTTGAATAGTTAGCACTAGAATAGATATAATTTTATCCTGTATGTTGATTCAGCAGCTCAAAAGTTAGCTGTTTCTTGACCTGTAACTTTCTTTCCCTTATCTGAGAGGTAACATATTTTGATAAGAGGTAAATCATTTGTGCATCACTTGTGAAGGAGTCTGGAACGGAATGTAGTCACGTGTGTAGTTTCGCGCTGTTTTTAGTAGAGTTGTCATAGGGAGTAGAGCTAGTGTAGAGTTGGAATAGAGCTAGTGTAGAGCTGATTAGAAAGAGAATAGAGAAGAGAAGAGAAGAGAAGAGAAGAGAAGAGAAGAGAAGAGAAGAGAAGAGAAGAGAAGAGAAAGACGAAGATAAGGCTGGATTCGAGATTAGTGCGTTAAAGTTGTGCGTTGTAGAGTTGCTGTATTGTATATATATTGTATATAAACTATCTTGGTTGCATTGTTTGTTTGTATCCGAACTATTGGTACCGCCACTTTGTCACACACTCTATCTCACGGGTGTCTTTGCACAAGATGCGTTCATTCCAGGACCACTCATTTTTATCTATTGAGTACTCTCACGCACAGCATCGCCTGGACTATAGCCTGGACTATATCCTAGACTGGTACTTTCTTGGGTGACCCTTTTCGCTGTGTAGAGTATTTTTAACATACTAGTTACTGTGGAAAAGCCCCCAGTAGGCCCAGTGTCTCCCCTGGTCGTGATTGGCAAAGTCTAAGTATTTCCCCAGTTTTTTGGGCCCTCTAAATATCTTCTTAAGGAGAGAGCAACACTGAATACGGCTACCTAGCATCATGTTCAAAACATGTGTGATTTTATCACTGTTGGCGTAGAATAAATGTTGCCTAATTTCTACCAATGTGTAATCACAGGGTGTGGTCAAACAATTTTCATTCTTAGTGGGTTTTTGACAAACTCTTCCACGCGTGCAAATCCCAGAAAATGCTATGCTCCCGTGCTCCCACGTTGCACAGGCTGCTACACTTCTCGTTTTAATAACAGACTTTCTGCTTTTAAAGTTAGCTTTTGGCGACTATTTTCATTAATGTCCATTGTAAATAACTTGCTGGAGCTCCATGCCCTCGCCACCTCTCGCCAATCACGTTCTGTGCCATTCGATGACGTCATAGAATAATATCAACGACCGTTTCCTTGAAGTGACAATTTTCATGTCTATCTAACAAACAATTTGAAGATTTTTTTGTTTGTGGATTTTTTCAGTACAGGAATACGAACCCCACAATGGAAGTGTTTGAGGATTTGTTGGATACTGCTAATTTGCCTGGCAATCGAAAGTTTTAATGAAGCTTAAATTCGTTTCAATGAAAGTTTCTTTGTAGCAAACTTAAGAGCGTCGCTGTTCATCTTTTGGGGGATAAATCCGTTGAGAGTGGTTTTTGTCTAGTCACAGTTGTTGCAAATGATTCAACTGACTTAAATCAGCGAGAGGCAACAATAGAGACTCAACTATCCCTATCTGCTTCGAGTAAGGCAAGGTCAGTTTTGATCTTCAGATTACCATTTTACTCTGCAGGGGATTAAAAAGAACCCAGTGGGGCTCTGGAATCGTCCACTATTTACAATCTTGGGTAAGATTAGTCCATCCAATGGAACGCTACTTCATGGTTTAACCCTTAACTTTACCTGCACCGTTTGCTTTTGTTCAGGTTCACATTTCTTCGTTCGAATACAGTCTGCTGACCGATCCAAGTGCAGAGTTCATGCAGGTAGTGTATTTTTTCTTATTCTACTTACTCCTTATGCCAATTTACTGCGTTTTACAACTTGGAAGATGTGTTTCATTTCAGCAGCAACTCTACAAGGATGGACATTTACTGACATATGTTCAGTAGTGGGAACACAAATCTCCGTCGATAAGGAACAAGGGTAGACAGACAGCTGGCTATCCACATTTACACCAACTGCTCAGCAAATGCTTACATATTGCAAAGTTTCTTTTTTATGAAAATCCCAGCAGTTTGCTAGCTGGCACTTTGATGGCACATAGTGGCTCTCCAGCAAACTTACATTAAACTTTTACTTAGGTTATGTTTCCATAATTCGTGGCTAAACAGACACGGACCAAAAGATATCTGTTTTTATTCGTTGTTGTAATGGCCATTTTTGAAGCTTGAAGCCGTTTCATTTTGTTTGCTTATATGTTTGTGTCCCATCGATGAAAAAGTCGTTGCCACATCCTTGGAAGGTTTTGGTTTTTTACTGACGTTATTGTTGTTGCAACGTTTTCGTTTTAATCCGTTTTTGAGTGTTTTAATTAAAACGATCCGGCACTGAACTTACTCGCTATTACAGGAATACCCCATAAGCTCCGAATTTCTCCATGTTTTGCAGGTTATCAGTAAAGACAGGGCAAAGGCAGGTAACTTTATACCGTATTTGTTTAACTCTGGAATAGTGGTATCGTAGTTGTAGAAAACAAAGTAAGGGAGTTAAGATTTGATTTCAAACATTGATTTCAACGTCATTCCTGGTCAGGAGCTAAAATACTTGGAGTGTGTAGGGATGTAGCACCCCCAATAAATTAAATTGCACGATTGGCAGGGCACTTAAATCCTTACTACTTGATAATTATCACTGCTGCAATTCTGTTGTTTCCAATGTGTTTTGTTATAGATTTCATCTTTCGCCGGACAATTGCCAGTTTTTTAGGCCAAAGTCTCCTCACCACCCCCCCAAAGAAAGTGCCTACTGCAAATAAGCATACTGATCGATTGCAATGACTTTCCGGATCATCTCATTAAGTTCTTCAACCTGTTCTGACTAGCCTATACACTCTTTTTCTTTTATAAGAACAATTTATAAGAACACGAGCCTCAAGATTGATGGGAAATTAAGAACAAATAAAGAACAAGGTGAGGCTGAAGCACTGTCGTAAAATGCAGCATTTTTAGACAACTATGCATACGCTTTCCAATATCATCTTGATATGAAAAATCCGTTCTTTGTTGGCCCGAGAAGAAATTGCAGTTGTGTCACTTCTCCGCTTTCATTTTCGTGAATTATTTGCCCTTGGCGAAACACCCAATCATGTCTTTTATATTGTCTAGTGTTTAAATTGCCTACAGCCCAATGATTTAAGAACATATTAAAAGCAATCCAGCCTCAAAATTTTGGAAAAATTAAGAACAGCCAGCCTGAACTTCAATTTTACTGGTTCTTATAAAGAAAAAAAGAATGTAGTCACCGGATGATATCTTATCTGTACATTCTCTAGTATTTACCGGCCTAAGCTCTCATTCAATAAAGGTGCCCTCTTATTGTATCACCTACTCAGGAGTGCAGTGCATCGTTTGATAAAGAAGTCACAATCTACCATGCATAATTTTAAGCAAAATTAATCACTGCACAGTTTGGGTGTGGCTCTTATGAAATGGGCTTTGGTCACACCCGTGCGTGTTCAAAAGACTGTACAAAGGCTTTCAAAATTTTCTCTTTAGTATGATCTCTCTAAAACTTTGTTTACTTTCCTGCTTTTGCAAATTCGCTTGTTTGACTATGTTTGTCTTCCATCTAAGTTAAACAACACGGCAAGATGGTCATGCATTGCCCTTGTGACTACACATGTTCAATTCATCTCATCCCAAACATAACATTCTACTATATAGGTTACCACAAGAAATCGATTAAAAATTCAGTAAAAGCGATGACTGTCTTGCGTGAATCTTGGAATTTTAAAGGCATATTACTTATGAACTTTATTTGGTCTCAAAAGTCCAGTACTGTACTTTCTTAACTTTTTGAACAGTCGAGTACTGGTTTCTTATAAAATACTTTTGTCGTGTGATTAGTACTGGGTACCTTTCTAGCAAGAACTGTTGTTTCACATAACAGTGCTGTGCTTAGTATTTCAGGCATTAGGCACCACTCACAAAGTATGTACGCTCAATGTTCATTGATTTTGGACCTCCTTCCTCCTTCTCAACTTTCGTACGCTGTGGAGATACCATCCTCCCCGGAGCGTACGTACCTTTTAGTCATCTCCCCTGCCTAAATATTTGAGTCTAGTTGTTTACCTCAGCATTTTCAAAGTTCTCAAAATTTAATGCATACCATAGAAATCTACAATGTAAGATTGGGTTTCATCATCAGAGCGATCTTGTGTGTATATTTTTTAAGGATAGTTTTAGTTATTTAGGATGCTTCGATTAGGGTTTGAAAATTACACGGATGCGCGTACATTCTTTGAAGAGACATCCCTTCCCTTGTACCTTTTCGTGCACTTTTGGGTACCCCTTCCCCTTTAGAATGTATGTACTTTTGGAATGGCCCCTGATCAAAATATATGGCCATTGCGTTGATTCAAACAATAATCTGAGATCAAAGTACTGCAAAGGACTTTCAAAGTTTGGCTGGCACCCCTACGTAGACTTTTACGGACCCCTAGGCCCGGGCCCAATTGGCACCTTGGTAAAGAAGAGCCTGATTATCAATGCTTTGGATCAGTGTGGATCTTGACGAGGTTTGAATACTGCATAGAACACTAAAAAATTATGCAAATCCATGTTGATTTTGATAAGTCTTTATAAAGCTCCAGTACTTATTCATAATTTCTTCGAAATCCATTATTTATCCATGAAAGTGCAGAAGCGGCTAGCAAAAGACTTACTTTAGTCCGCACTTTTATGTATGGTATTAAGCTGCAATTACAGCTCGATGCAATGCATATCAGCTGTCTCAATGAATAGGGGATTTCATCCTTATAACGTTTTGCTCCAATTTGAACATAGATCCTGTTTACTCTTTGTTAGCTGACTTTTGCTCAGCTACAAAAACTGCTCCATGCAATACTGTTGCATTGCATAGTACAGGTGCGACAACAGTGCTTCACTTTTGTAGCAGCAGGTATAGTTGCATCGCGTAGCCAACTAGGTTCTGTATCTGACATTTGCATGTATGTAAATTGGAAGCCGTTCGGATGCAACTTTTTTTCAGATCAAAAAGTTATCGATTCGTAACAACGAACACATTAAGGTTATTGTCTATGGCATGCCTGTGTTCATGTTCGCTTGCATGCATGCTTGCGGACAAATAGTATTTGTTTGCCTATTATTATCATTCTTTTAGAAAGAATGTTTGAGTTTGTGCAACTCTACATTTTTACACGGAGAGTCAGGCACTACAGAGCCATATCATTGGCATTATATATTAACACAAGAAATGCATGACAATTAAATCAAAGAGATGATAGGGTTGCATAAATGTTGAAATTTCATATGAACTTAGACTATCCTAGGTCTCAAACACCCAGTATTGAACCTTCTTGACTTCTTAGCAGTCGAGTACTTCTTCCTTGTTGACCTCTGTCTTATTAAAAGAGTGGATATCTTAAGTTTTTTTATTCAATATAAAAGTTTACAGATACAATCTACGTGACTACACTACAGGACGATTCCATGGAATACAAGGCGGTATGAAAACTCTGCAGCCATGGACAAAACACGTAACAGAACAAAATTAAAAGCACAACGACATAAAATACATATCAATAAACATGAGTAACTTCTACTAATAAATACTTAGGTTCTTTTCATGTTATATGCTGGGCTATCCTATAGGGCAGAACATAAAATTCTGTTTTCAGTAAGCATAGTTATCCACAGGATTATTTCATTCTAGTCATTTGCGTTCATTCGATGCATTTTAATACCTCCTTTCCTTCCACTTTCCTCTTCACCTGTTTATTCAGGTTTTTGTAATTTTGTGTGAGAATTCTTTATAGTGTGTAGTGGCTTTAATTAACTAATACATGTAGTTATATATATATATATATATATATATATATATATATATATATATATATATATATATATATATATATATATATATATATATATATATATATATATATATATATTATCCCCCCATATAATGGATTCTTAATATATCATGAGGTGTTAATAGGTAGGTCCCCCTTAGGTAATATCAATTGTGACCCCATTGTTATGTAGGTAGTTTAAGCAGGCCCTATGTCATTGTACGTTTAGTACTGATGAAGATTTTAATCGAAACGTCTACTTACAGAAAAGTATATTTTAGGTTTATTTTCTTTATACAATTTATATAAGTTGTGGATGCGGCTTAGGATCATTCTGTTCATATACATATATATATATATATATATATATATATATATATATATATATATATATATATATATACATATATATATATATATATATATATATATATATATATATATATATACATATATGTATGTATGTATGTATGTATGTATGTATGTATGTATGTATGTATGTATGTATGTATGTATGTATGTATGTATGTATGTATGTATGTATGTATGTATGTATTTTATATATTTTGCTAAGAAGATCTACTAGCGAACTGCCACTTTAACTTAGAAATAAAGCTTTTGCAATTCAGAGTTCAGTAGTTGCGTTTCAGTTCCTTTGATTAGATTTAATATTTTTGGTCATTGATAATGAAGATTGCACTGATAATTCTTCCATATATTAACTTCTATCAATTCATCTGATTTACTATTTCCGTACGAGCTGATATGATTAATGAAATCATTGCCAAATATGGCTGTGGTTCATGTCTATTGACAGCATAAATTAATTTCTCAATTCAAGCTCACAAATCTTTTCCTTACTTGCTACGATATCATTTCTCGATGAGAGCAGCTCTTTGTCAACCATACATTATTCCTTTTTGAAGATTTTCCTTCTTAGTCAGAGTTTTAATTGCCAATTAAACAGAATTATCCAATAATACCAGCTGTAATCCAATACGTCCTAATTTTTAAGTTGACACCCAATAGATGCCCTAATCATTTAGTGATGTCTTTAAAACCAATCACGAATTCTTTTCTGCTCTGTTCCCTCCTTCACTAACCTACTTGTATTCAACCAATTCTGATGCTTCCCCCTGCCCCACTGGAGGACAGGCTACTCTTAGCTGAATGGACAACAAGAGAGATACTGTTTGTATCTAGCACTTTATATAGTTTCCGCTTGAATCAGCAAGATTGCTTGGTTGTGACGATGTAGCTTCATCCCCTCATGTTTTATATCCTCACATTGTTTACAGCGATTACGAGAGTAACTATAGAGTGGTACTACTACCAGCGTCTGTCTTTGGTATGGACCTAGTGCCTTCTAGAATAACGTTGTCAAACGATAGAAACTGATAGTAAGGTGCCGTGCTTAACAGCAGTTTTGGACTTGCCTTTATCAATGGTATCTCCTGCTTTGAAGATCTTCGTTACTGTTCTCAATATTACGGCACCTTTGTAAAAATTTTATTCGGTATCATCCTACCTATTAAGATATGAGCAATTTTTTCACCATTTGTGTTCACCATTTTTGTCACTATTTGCTTTCATCATTTTTTCCACCATTTTGTTCACCACCGTTCATCACAACATGGTTTTTCATCATGATAATCATAACTCCTGTCCTATTCATTATGGCCAGAAGATAGTACGTAGCCATCACCACATTTTCGAGTTAGCAATTTTCCACCATCATGGTCTTCATAACATTTTTTTTATTATAATAATCATAGCTCATACCTCAATAAGTGCATAGAAAGATTACACAGCAAAACAGGCAAAGGACAAGAGGCATATCTAAGTCGTCCTCTAAGCGTTATGAAAGTGCAAGCCCAAAACTTTCTTATCGAATTTGCTCGAATATCAGGGCCCTTCTTGGGGAAAAATGGGGACTGGTCCCTCTCGTTCCCCTGTGGATTTGCTACTGACAACAACAGTAACAAAGAACACGGCAAGCGCTAGCTCATAGCCTATGTCATCATCAGCAACAATCCACCATAATGATGAATGGAAGTATACTTCTCCGGCGAAGCCTCTTCAGTCAATGAAGACTCCAAAGGGTGTTAAGATAGAGTTACATAGCTTAATAGTACTCGTAGGTGCAATCCATCCTGGCAAAAGATAACCTTTTATATAAAAGACCCTACTGTTATCAGAGGTCAATGAGTTATACATACCTCTCAATATTTGTAAGCAGCCAGACTTATATGACATTTTGAATGACTTATCCGACCTTGATACAATTGAGAAGGTAGCCACTTCATAGATCAATTGATACCTCAGAGAAAGGAAATCTCTTTAAAGACATCTGTTAAGAGCACATTTCTTTGATAAGCCTATTTCAAAGATCTTTCTTTTAATTGATCCAGTTTGGTATAAAATCATGTTGTCATGGTAGAATGGAGTTTATCTCGACACAATCTGTAGATAATGCACCAATTTGGACTAAATTTCTCGAAGACAAGGAGGACTCAAGCTCAACCAAGCGCAGATTTGTTTTTACAGAGATTCTGCTTTATCATCTTAAAAGGTAGCATCTATGATAACATTAAATAACGATCTACAGCCTCCCTGGATTGTATCGATTTTGCAGTTTCTGATTTATTCTTTATGATAAAGACGGCTTTTATCTGGTTTTTGTAGGTAGAAATTGCCAGCGAACGCACAATTTCGGTAAGTTGTATTCTCTTTTGGTTGATTATTACCACAACATCTGGAAATCTTGCTACGTTTTTCTCTGGAGTATCTGAATGCCAACCGTGTTCTCATTATGTAAGAAAGGAGTGAATGTGTTGAGCTTGTAGGAGAATATCTATTTGAGTTGATTGTCCTTGTTTCAAATGCTTTTATTAAAATAGTATTAAATCTAGGCTTATCTACTGAGTCCTCGACACTGACAAATCGCTTTCTATCGTTTTGAAATCGAATCTCATTTGTCGAAAGAAAGTCTCTAACTTGCAAAATTCAAATATTCAAAGCGCTATGTCACGACTTTAGATTGATAAAACTGTATAATTCAGGCTTGGAGCAATTGCTAGGCAGAATCGAGCACTGTGACTTCATCTGAAAAGACCAGAAGGAACCCTATGTATTATGGCAATATATAGCAACCATATTCCTGCCCCACCTGAGACTTAAAACCTATGTCAATGTGTTACAGTAACGAATGCTCTGGCATGATTTAAATGATAATAGAGGAGGCCAATTTCAAATATCGTTTTTCTCAACTACTTACTATCTAATTCGATAGCAATAGTTTTCACTGTGCTCCTTGAGACATAGGACTTGTTATGTACCACTTCACAGTAGCATTTGCAATAAGTTCTGTCAGACACACGGTATACACTGTAACTATTCCATGAGCAATTCTCAACTGTTCCTATGCTAGACGGATACCATGAGAGTGAGAATTAATTCAACAATCGCCAAATTACGTAAGATAAGCCTGTCCACATCATTATATTTAGATTTGCTCCCAAGAAACCGCAAGCTCTATTCACTCCTTGGTACAGCTACAATTCCATAGTTTGTAGGCCCAACAAAGGCTCAAATGCTTGATTCCTTTCAGCTACCCTCAACCATAGGGAATCACTTTTGATAGAACCTACATGTAGAGGGCCAAAAAATTGAAGGAACTTGCTCACTTGAAGGAAGGCCAAGAAGTTGATGAAACTTGCAGCCAATTTCCTATTGATTGGGTGCAATTCATGTAGTAAATGGTCCAAAGAGCGGTTTTTGTTGAGTAGTATTCTTCTTAACACTTATAATGTTTTCTCTGCAAATTTGTTCTATTTTCTGCACTATTTTCGGGGCTCTTCATGTGTAGTTAAAATTGAGGAACTGTTAAGTGGCTTTTTGGGGCTTTTAGAAGCAAAATGTGATCAAAAGAGACCCAGAAAAAAGAAGCGTTTGGAACTAGGTTTTTTACCAGGTTCTTTGTAAAACAAGTGTACCTCAGGAAACTTTATCTCATTTTCTCAAATCATGTTATGATGAGTTAGGCTTGTTGATTCAACAATGCACTAGTTTAGTGGTTCTCAACTGGACCGATTGTTTTCAAGAAGTAATGGGAAAGGGGTCCATGTGTAAGAGAAGGTTGAGAAGCATTGCAGTATACTTAGTTTCACACTTTTTTACAAGAATATTGTCTGTAACAGATCTGGTCTATAAGAATGCTAAGGGTCAAAATCAACGAAATTTGAGAATAACTTAAGAATAATGCAAGGCTGAAGCTCCATCAAGGCTTAGATTTTTTGCTTATTTGAATTTTCTTTTAAGAAAAGAGAAGTGTGAGTTTCACTTGTCCAACCTGAGAGTGAGTACGCTATGATGCGACTCAAGAATTCTTAAGGGAATATCAGCTACAGCCTTTTTATTATAAGAATATAATTTATGCGAATATTTATTCTCAGAATGGCTGAAATTTAAAAGTAATTGAGGAATTTTCTCAGGCGTAAAATAAAAAAGTTTTAAGAATATTGAGGGTCAGCAGAAAACTACGTATTGTTATAAAAAAGTGTGGATTGCTCTAAGGAATCCTGTTATCGGTTATTTGATTAAGAAGGGTATCATTTAAATCTCAAACAGGTTTTGTCGTAGATTAGCTTGAGCTTCGTTAGATATCGTTTAGTTCTCTGAATTGAATTTGCTACTCTGACATTTGAGACGAGGACCTTTTTCGTCCAGGTTAGTGAGACCACCATTGTCAGGTCTGGACTGAATGGGTTGGGTACTCATTTGGTTTCATTGTTCCATAGAAGAATCTAAGAAATTCGAAGCATTTCAATGCGTCACACTTCACAATCAGGTTTAAAAGAGGTGGAGATAAGTAATGGTTCATCATTTTTCATTTTCAAGATGGACCATTTACTGTTCAAACAATGCATGCAATTTGGAATATAATCGTGACTCGTAGCCGTTTAATATGTGTTGATGCACCATATTTCCATGCGGTTGAGACACGTTGCTGAGATTTAACTGCTCATATTTACCGTGTCCTCTTATGAAAGGAATTTTCTTGAATAAACAGCAGTATTCATGAGCACGAACATCAATGGAACCTATGGCCTTGAGATGGTACTTGGCAATTGCACAATGAAACTTAAAGAGACTTCATTTACTGCACTCCCAAATGGGATATACCAATAGAATGTTCCCCCCTAGTTAAGAACTAATTCTCACCCTACGCCTTCAAGTTTCTGATTCGTTGGGTTCTTTTATGCTCTATAAGTGATGGCTGTTCTAAACGATGCTATAAGCAATAAAGGAGAAGTTCATCCTGGAATCGTATAACCAATAACGAAGGAGTTCGTCCGGGAATTTGAGCACCGTATCACCCATACACATAAGACCTGAGTGACTACTTCACTGATTTGTTCTTGCTGCAGCAGCATCACTTTCATATTGTCTTAACACCTAACTGGAACTATGATGTCATAATCTAGCTGATACCCTCTCTATGAGGAGTAGACCACAACTTCCACTCCTGGTTCTCCTGGTTATTTAATGGGTTATCAGTAATTTCATGCAGGACTCAGGATGGCATTGTGTTTATTGATGATCGATAAAGGATTCACTCGTTACCGATTATCTAGCATGCAAGCCATTATTGCATGCAGGCCTCCTAGACTCGATACCGATTTTTTGGCATGGAAAAGCAATTATTTTACTACTCTTAACAAATGAGGGTTTTATTACGGGATCAACGATGACGCAGCTAGCGATTGAAAGTGCTGTCTAGGGAACTGGAATTTGTACCTCGATATAAAACAAACCCACAGTGTCGAAGTGAGGCTAAGATCATGGTGGTCTTTTTCTGGATAGGATTATTTGGCTATGTACAAGATTTTGCCTACCTAAGACGGGCAACCTTTTATCTATTACGTTTGTGCTCTTTTATCTTCTATTTAAATTTGTCAATACTCGTTTGTTCTCATATAGGCGTTATGTGGATAAAGGATTAGTAGGAAACAAACATGCAAGAATAAATAAACGAAATAAATATCTCCACTAAGTATTACTTGCTCGACTGAAGTGAAGACTCATTCTATTGCCCTGTGATGAAGACCTTTAGCTACAGTGGCTTACAGAGCGACTTGCGGCATTTGGGAATAATTTGCTTGGGGGGCCTATGACGCTTTAAGATTTTGTCCCAAATCAAGACAAATTGAATAGGAATTTTAGCAATAAGGGGGAAAAGAAGCAATAGGTAGCCTGTAAACTGGGGAGTATCGGGCTATAATATGTCTTTTTATGTAGACTTCCGAGGGGTCCTCTTTGGCCCTCGAAGGCTTGGGCCCTTAGAAGTTGCACTAATTTCAATCTATTTTGGTTATGCCACTGTTTAACTAATTGGGGATCATAGGTTACGACTGGTAAGTAATTGGTGAGTTTTTTTCTCAGTGGCTTTTATGGTGAAACGGGGTCTTCTCAGCTATTCCATTTAGGGAGTCGTCATTGTATGGAACAGATTGGAGCGGAACGGAATCAACAGGGTGACCAAAACTTTTTGAGGGGAACTACCGGGCAACCAAATTACTTACAAGACTATGTCATACTTAGAAGATGGGCCAATGAATTTCATTTAAAAATATTTAAAGAAAAGTGAGGGAAATATTAAAGTTCAGTCGCTATTGTGAGGGTAACTATATGCTCTCATCCTATGCCATTGTAATATATCTTCTGACAATGTCATCCTTGCTTTCATAAGTTCCTAATCAGAAACTACAGGGGATAGTTGAAGTTCTATTTAAAGCTACGTGGGGGCCCAGTACCATTTTGTTCTTTCTTGTATTGGAGTACATCAATTTCATATTGAGTTTGGAAATCCCTTCCACCTCGGTCTATCCCAACTTTCTTACACTTTCCTTACTGTGCTTATGCAGGTATGTACTTCCTTGAGGTTGCGGATTGAATACTCTGCAGTACTGATACTCAGTAAGTAGAAGACTGTAGAATTTGTTTGTTGCGATAGAGGTTATGCAATTCTATGTTGAGTGTGCTTTGCACAAATCTGAGAGAGGGACTTCGAATACTCATATGATTTTTGTGGGATGGAACAGTCATACAGCTGTATAGACTCTGTTTAAGTACTATCAACGGCGCTTAGTCTTGTATTAGGAATTTCACCCATGTATGCACAGAATGGTGGTAGTGGGGGTTAAGTCAGCATGTAGATTTCGGAGATCATGTAAGTGGCAGCACTAAGCTGCAGATATGAGAATATTCATACTCATAAAATATGGAAATTATTATTTCAAGGAGCTCTACTGAGCACCACTTTGTTTACTTCAATTAGGTGTTTGCAGATAGTGGAAATCTCGAATTTATTAATTTCTCTTCAAATGCTTTCATCCAAGAGCTCTGCCTTAAGGATTAGCCGCATCAAAATTATCAGTGTTACTTATTACCAGTGGCAGGCCTGATATTAGGGAGATGCACCACTCTAAGCCCGAGTAAAGAGCATGGACCCAAAAATCCTACCGATGCTTGCGTTCCCATACCCCCATAGCTATTGTCCCCCATTTGACGCCACTGTCCAAGTCAAAGAAGGATATACCTTACTCTCTTCAGTTTCGCTTGAGAGAACTTTGCTCTGCATTGGGTCCACACATGCCATTCTCCTTTTGTGGCCATTCTAGGAATGGGAGTAATTTCCTTGAACATTGCATTCCCGTTGCAATGAGTCGTAATTAATTGTTAGCAAATATCACTACTCATATCACAAGCAATTTTTGTCTTTGGAACCCACAAAGAGAAATTCAATAAACGTTTACTTACATATTGGACACCAGCCATTGAGATTTCAGTTATCGATATGACACATTTTATTGAATCGTCTCTTAAAATCGTTCTCGTGAAATCTATTCACAACCATAGCACACTGCTGCCAAATCTAAAGGACCTAATTAAAACCCAGCTGTAAAGGCAAATATCTTTGTCTGCCATCATGAAAAGAGTGCTATTTACATGGAGAACTGGTAGCAAGTAATTACTCGTATTGTAAAATAAATCAAACATTATTTCGCTGTAGAAAGGGCAATTGTCACAAGTGGCGTGTTTTGGGGAGAGGCAAGAGGTCACCTGCCCCCCCGGAAGTAGATCAGCCAGTAATATACTAGGACGATTTTAGGAACTGAAGCATTGGTAAACAAATCTATTTTACAGAATTCGACAAATTGATGACCGATGTCCTTTGATGGACGCATAAGTTGTATACTTAGCAATAAACGGAAGCATGCAACTAAAGGAAAGTCTCATAGCTTTCTTATTAGCTGGAAATGAGACATTCCTCATCATAGGATATCAGGCCCCTTAAAAAGAACATTGAGTAATCATCCCCGCCCGCGTCACTTTTTCCTCCCGCGTCAACTTCTTCTTTATTTTTTAAATTGTTTGCTTTCATACTTGTCTTGATAAATATTGCATCATTGAGAATCAATAATATTGAATCAGCAATTAGAAGGTTTTTTGTATCCGTTGAACCATCCTCCAATGAAATTGATGATATTACTACACCAGATCCTCCGGTACAGCGCTGTTCACAATCTGAATGCACTTGTGAGCTTCTTTTCTACAACATACAATACTGCAAATTCAGGGTGGCTAATAGAGAATAAAAAAGCGCCCGCCCGCGTCGAAAAATTTTCGAAAAAGGATGATAGACTGATGTTTTTTATACGGGGCCTAAACTAATCGCATCCATGCGCTTATAATACTCTGTGTTGGACCCGTTCTGACCCTGCAAAGTATGGACATAGTACTGTAATGAAATAATGAATGAAAGACGTGTTATTCGAATCAAGGTCAGCAGCAATCTACAAATAGATGTAACACTGGTGAATTTGCGGTAAGTATAGAGACGGGATGAAAATTATTGCTTTTTTACATCTCCACAGCCCAGTCTGCATTGTATATTGACGGTAATTGATGACATTGTCAGGATTGTATTGACAAACAAAAGGCAGAGGTTAAGCTTTGTTTATTTCTGATATTGCTTTAACTTTCAGTTCCGACTTCTTGACAAGCACGTTGAGACTTTCGTACTGCGAAGAAACTGTGAGAGCTGCCCATCGGAATTTCGACGCGACAACTTTTGTCAAATAACCTGGAACAACTCGCATATATTTGGTGAGTTTTGTGTTTTTGCACGTATTTTAGCGTTGGTTATTTTAGTATATAGTCCAGTTAACGTCTTGGTTTACGCAGACATAGCATTTTCTTGGGCTTAGAGATGCATTTAGGTGCTAAGTGGGTTATTAACCAGTTTAGGAATTACATTTGGCTATTAGGCTAATTGTAATGGCTGAATGAAAGTTGATTTATGATCGATCGCCGGTTGTCGTACTTCAGAACTTGAAGTTGTTCATTTTGCGAAGGAATGGTTTGCGGTGTTTGCCAGCGCGTAATGCAGCTTGTCGCTCATGAGGGAAGGATAAATATTGATAGGAAACTGGGCTGTATCATGTGCCACATTTTAGATATGGTTGCGATGATCCTTTTGTTGGAAGGGGAAGTCTGTTGTGCTATTTGATCATCACATGTGTCTCATGGCCTCCAGTAGTACACTGTGTTTAAAGGACATGCCTGTCTAGATCGTAGAGTTTGAGAGGTTTTGTAATGATGACCTTAAGCCGTTAGAAGAATGCTCTGAGATAGTGAGCAGAGTGAATTCAATATATGTACTTAGGCCCGAAGTTTTCCTCCTGCACTAGGCTTTTTTCAGCGTTCAATGAAGGAAAACACTTGTCCCCAGGAACACCTTTGGCGTACAATTTGCATGGAATGCACCCTAAAGTAGTGAACCCCTTCTGGGTCTGCCATTTCAGACCCTGTTGCCAGATAGCGTCAATGATATTTAGCATTGACATCATGATAGCACGATTTCTTCCTGATACCATTGATTTCTTCCTGAGACATATCAATATCGTCATACTTATGCCTGTGCTGCTTGACCAGCATTTGTTTAGTAGTGTATGATGAGTTGACTAAGCGTGTTCTTTTCTTTTTTTATTGTCTGGACTGAATCTAAGAAGTATTTTATGTTTTTTGGAGTCAAGACCGTTTGTCGTTGACTTCAGTATAAGCTATGATACCTTTGCTTTTGACACACTTAAGACCCTGTAATCTTGCTTGAATAAGAATGAAGATACCCTGAAATTTTACAATCCTTTTGGTTTTTCAACAATCGCATGCATAAGTCTCCTTATTGGTGCATGCAGTAAAGTTTCCAGTCTGGTGTTTAGATGTGTTACAGGCTACTAGCCTATATTGTTATACACTTAGTATCATTATTATTATTATATTGACGATACACACTTTTTTATAGGAATGCCTAATTTTAATTTTTCTTAAGTTATTATTGAATTCTACCGATTTTCAGTATGGACTATATTCTTATTCTGAAATGTGTACAGCTGACACTCCCTGAAGAGTTGCTGAGTAACATCATAGTGTAACGAGTGCCAGACAGGATAACTGAATCTCACTCTTGTTTTGTTTTCTAAAAAAGCTGAAATCAGCAAAAACTCTGAACCTTACTGAAGCTTGAGCTTTGCATTATACTTTATATCATTCTTAACTTTCAGAAAATTCGAGCTTTGATATGCTTTTGGACTATTTTCTTAAGAAAAGTGTATTGCCCATGTCTTTTGCAGTAAGGCAATCTTTTGTGTTTTGCATGCAATATACTGTCTCTGAATTTCCAGTCGCTCCCATATTCGTTAGAATGTTATTTCATATAAATAAACTGACTTGACGCATTGATGTCATGCAAACCAGACATTCAAATCCGAAAAGTTATCTGTCAGTGCCGAAAGTAATTTACACCGCAAATCCAGGCGAACGGGATGGTTTTCTTCGTTGGAAAGAGACATCTTCCATTTCTTTGGTTTTGAAAGGTTTAATATTAGAGACATGCCATAAGCATGGAATCTTCGAACTGCAGAGGGGCTAACAATGAAGACAACCAGGTATTGGTGTTCAACGACTTTATTCAGCACCCGACGACACGACGCTGAACATGGCAGAGGTGCCCAGATAGTTATGTATTAAATGGGATTGTTTGCCTACAGGAGAAGTCAGTGAGCTAGGAACAATGTATCATCAGAGGAGAACTCTAGGATGTCTACTCATGCACGCGCTTTGTTCAGGGACCAGCAATTTACTTTTAAGGTCTCAGATATGTTAGTCATATCAGCATCACCTATGTGTTCTGTGGTATTTTGCTTCTCTTTGAGTCTGCATGGAAGTGAAAGCAAATATCTGTCTAGACAACCCTTGGCATCATGTGACCCGACAGGTTGCTTCTCTCCTGTGGCATTCATTGGTAAGCAGGATGTCGTCATAATTGGTGTGTGTTGAATGTTGACACAATACTGTGTAGTTTTGCTTTTGCATCATGATCTCGTACGCTTCAAGTGGCCCTTTTCTAGAATGATCGCGTGAAATCCTTCAATAAAATCGGAAATGGAAGCTGTTAAATTACATTGTCACCTATAAATCATCGAATTCCAAAAATGTAGGCATTTTGCCAGGCTCTGCAAATTAAAAAAACGGAAGGATTTGTAAAGAAGCACCTCAGGCTTAATCTGGTAACATAAAGTGAACATAAACACAGAGGTGCTTGCCATGTGTTTGTGTACAGTAACGAGAGATCTCTGTACGCTGGCAGGCGATCAGCAACAGTTATTAGAAGTGAATTCTTGGCAGTAGTTCTGCCCTTCAATATTAGCTCAGGGCCCAGTCTTCCTGATAAAGTGCCACAGCTTACAAGTTGTATGAGTTTCTGAACTATTTGCATACACAGTAAAAGCGTACAGTCCTCATCATGATGTTAGACGTTTGATATGTGTTTTTGTTTGGAATAGACTTCATAAAATCGGAATGATGTAACCACCATCAAGATTTAGACCAGAAGAACCAAAGCAAATTACAGTCGTGGTGTGTAGAACGTGCGAGTAGAGACGACTTAGTTCAGAAATATATACAAAACATATTAATAGAACTATATACAAAACGTTTATAATGAACAACTGCAAGCATGACGTTAACGTATTACTGTGAAAACCGAATGAATAAAACTATTGTCCAGTCCTTGCTAAGTGCACTCTGCGCACTAGAGCCCAGTCCTCAATGAATATTTGACATACTGGGGGCCGGGGCTAAAACTAATCTTGACTGTTGTCTATTAGTTGTTTCCTAATCTTTTCGCGTGCCGAGCTGGCGGCAAGTCTTTTAGGTCTTTTTTTGTCGATGCAATGCTCTTCACTAGAGTTTATGCCCGAGCTTTCTACAGTACGTTCTGCAGGACGATCTTCACGCACATTTAGTTCCAACGGATATAATTTGACGATAGAACGCGTAGTGTGTCCGCTTGCGGTTCTTACGACTGCGGCTCTACAGTAATTGTCGTTCCCTTGTATTAGCTTGTCGACGACGCCTAAAGGCCAACGGTGCTTTGACATGTCTGTATCGGCAACGAGAACTATATCTCCTCTTTTGATGGTACTTTGAGGCTCGATTCGTTTGTTATTTTGATTGGAATGCATCTCACGTAAAGTGGACATATATTCCCGCTGAAATCGGTTTATGAAATGATTGTATAGAGATGTTCTCTGGTGTTGCGCACGCGTAATTTTGTCCGAATCTCCAAATGTTGGATCGTATGCATCTGAATCTAAGGGTGGGTGAGGCAACGATGTTACATTAAAGCCAAACAGCAGATGACTTGGTGTAAGCGGCTCTAAATCGTCAAGTTCTGAGTTCAGAGACGTAAGCGGGCGATCGTTCAGAACGGCTTGAATTTCCTTAATTAGAGTGTAAAGCTCTGCCAACGTAATTAGAGAACGGCCTAAGACCTTTTTCAAAGACGATTTAACTAAGCCAATTAGTCGTTCATAGACTCCACCCCAATGGGGACTACGGGCGGGAATGTAGAGAAACCTAATGCGGCGTTGTGCTAAAGCGTTTTTTACAGGCAAAGAATCGAAATGAGAGAGCAAAATTTCCAAATCTTGATCTGCACACTTGAACGTTTGAGCATTATCCGACAAAAGAAGTCTGGGTGTGGAGAAGAGGCTGCAGTGACGTCGAAAGGCTTGAAGAAAGGATGACGTAGTCATATCTTCGACAATCTCCAGATTTATGGCTCGGGTTGTTAGGCACGTGAATAAGCAGATATAAACCTTGATATGTTCTCCAGAACGATTTTTGACAATGAGATGCCCCGTAAAATCAACACCAACGTTTGAGAACGGTCGGATGGATGTATCGAACCGAAAATGAGGCAATTCAGGAGGCAGTGGAAGAGAATAGTGTCGACCTGATACTCTCTTGCATTGGACACATTTACTGAGATAACGACGAGTCTCAGAGCGAGCAGATGGTACCCAGAAACGGTCACGGAGAGAGACAATTGTTCCTCCAACTCCAACGTGGCACATGCGATGGTGACAATTCAAAATTATCAATTTGGTTAGATAGGAGTGTTTTGGAAGTAAAATCAGAGATGAATTACGGGTGAAGCGACCCTTGGTATGAATAAGACCATCTTCTCCAAGGAATAAGTTTAATTGACGGACGATAGGTGGAATATGCAGATTACGACGTGGTTCAGGTGAAAGTAAATACGAGAATACCTGAGGATAGTAGCGTTGTTGTTCATGCCTGAGCCAGGCATTCTCCGTAGATTGGAGCTCATCAACTGTTGGTGTACCCTTGACTCCTGTACGATAACAGAACCGTAAAACATAGACAGAGGTATTCAAAAGACGTGAATAATAGTTAAACTTTCGAATATCAATGATGTTGCAAATACTGACATCTTGCGTAGGTAACTGTTGTTCGGTGACAACGGTCATAACTGTAGCTGATGTAACTGCAGACTTAGGCCACTGTGGCCATAATGACTTGTGACAGATCCAGGAAGGTCCTGTGTGCCATATGGTGGAAGTTTGAAGTGCTTTTGCCGAACATCCACGAGAAACCAGATCAGCTGGGTTGTCCTGGGAGGGGGTGTGGCCCCAACAAGAAGTCTCAAATTTGCTACGGATTGCATCGACTTTATTCTGAACGAATTGCTTCAACTTACGTGTTGAGGAAAGCCAAAATAATGCGATTTCTGAGTCAGTCCAAAGGCGGACACAAACATCCAGAAAATCCTTTCGAACAATGCATAGTATGTTTTCACAATATTGAACACCAAGTAGCATGGCACTGAGTTCGAGTTGCGGGATGGTGAGCGTATGCTTACTGCGAGGCGCTAGTTTGGATTTTGAACCGATAAGAACAGATTTCTTTCCTTGACAAAGGTATGCTACGGCTCCTATGACTGACTTGCTAGCATCAGTAAACACGTGCAAGTAAACAGGTTCACAGGAGGTAAAATCAATCCAACGTGAAAATTGAAGCAAAGAAACGGCGTTTAATTCCTTTTCGATGTTCTGCCAGACATTAAATTTTGGTGGGGGCAAGGGTTGATCCCAACCTATTTTCTCGTCCCAAAGTTCAGCGATGAAGAGACGGGCGACGATGGTAACCGGTAAAACTAAACCAAGAGGGTCAAAGAGCTGGCTGGCAATGCTTAGAACCGTGCGTTTTGTTAGAGAATCAGCTGGTGAGTCGAACTGTTTTGCTTGAAATGAGAGGGTGTCATTGGATGTATCCCATAACAAACCTAGTAAAGAAGTAAGCTCTGAGGCGCTACCAGCGTTATTGAGACGTATAGCTTCCTGTAATGCTGCTGAGTTAGTAGACCACTGACGTAGCGTAAAATGACCCTCACGGAGAATTTCCCGCGCCTTTTCGAAATAGGTTATTGCGTCAGCCTCGTTCTCAACTCCGGATAGGAGATTGTCAACATACAATTTGTTTGATAAGTCGACCGCGGTAGGATGACTATACTTTTGCAAATGTTCGAGGAGAACAGCACCTAAAGTCATTGGACTGCTGGTATGACCAAAAACTATTGTGGTGTAGGTATACACACAGATTTCTTTGGAAGGATCGTTATCCTTATACCAGAGGAAGCGAACAAACGGTCTGTCTTCCTCCTTGAGCTTTATGTTCAGAAAGGCGCGTTGAATGTCTGCAACGAAGGCGTATTTAGGAAAGCGAAAACGAATGAGGAGCTCTACTAAGTTATTTAGAAGGCATGGACCGGTGTAAAGACAATCATTGAGGCTAACGTTGCCCGAATTCGCTGCAAAAACAATACGGAGAGGGGTAGTCTCAGAATCCTTTAGGACGAAAAAATGGGGTAGGTAGTGACATCCCTGCTCAGGCCAGGGTGTCTGTAAGTCTTTCACCTCTTCAATGTACCCATTGGCTAAGTGTTCAGCCATAACATTACAGTAAGCTTGCATTAGGCCAAGTTTATCAAGGCGAGACGTAACTTGTGC
This sequence comes from Mastigias papua, assembly GCA_964019165.1. Classification (NCBI taxonomy): domain Eukaryota; kingdom Metazoa; phylum Cnidaria; class Scyphozoa; order Rhizostomeae; family Mastigiidae; genus Mastigias; species Mastigias papua. The sequence goes on along the minus strand of OZ025282.1, from coordinate 5,822,093 downwards.
TAAGCGTTGTTGACAAAGAGCTAAGTTTGATGGCAACGGGGGGTGGTCAGGTTTCCACGGTAATGGGGCGTAATATGACCCATTGCGAAATTCTATTTGTTGTCGATAGGAGTGTAAAAACTCGCTGCATTGCTTATCTTGTGCAGGCTCAGAAACAAATTGCGTTTGAAACAGACGTTCGAGTTGAATACCTAAAGATGAATTGTCTACCAAATTCTGAACGGAAATATCGTTGTCAACATGATCATTTGACAGATCGGTGAAAGGCAGTGCGATTGTTTGAGTTATTGCAGGAACATTTTGCGTCGAGACATTGATTGCCTCTGAGGACCTTAGCATGGGACCGGATAATACGTGTCCGAATTTTGATTCTTGAATAAGCGGTATAGAATGTGAATCCGAAACGGTGCCAAGAAAACGAAAGGCGGTGTCAGCCCCTAAGAGAATATCTACGACAAATGAACTGTCTGAAAAATCATTCGCTAAGTTCAGGTTTTGAAGACGGGGGTGTGACTTGATGTCAAAGGAAAAGTGTTGACTCAACGGTTGAACTATTTCATCTGTTACTAAAACATTAACATATTCCACTCCAGCAGGGGTGGCTAGCCCGATTTTCGTAACCCCATACCTCTTTTCAGTGACTGTACCTCCGAAACCACAAACAGACAATGTTTCAAATGATGTAGGTGTTAAATCTAACGCGGAGGCGAAATCAGCGCGAATATAGCTGCGTTGCGAGCCTTCATCGAAAAAGAGTCTAGCTGTTAATGTCTTTTCGGCGGAAATTGCGACTGCTTTTGCGGTTTTCAGAAATATCGCACCTATAGCGTTACTTTCGACAGAAGTGTCTACTAACGCGTCTGCTAAAGCATCAGAAGGATGAGGCATGGCGGGGGCGCAATTAACGGCAGTTGAGCGTGATGACGACGGCATGGGCTTTGTGATTGACGTATCCTCGGTAGCTATGGCATTGTTGGTGCTAGTGTGAGATGGGGGTTTAGCCGTGGTTTTTTGGCGTGGATATTGAGAAGGTACAGCGTTTTGATGGATACGAATCCCGTGAATACTTGTGTGATGCTTCCCCTTACATTTTGCGCACCGTCCCCTGGCAGTACAATTAGCAACAAGATGGCCAGAGTATAAACAATTTAGACATAATTTCTCACGAATGACTGTGGATATTTTGTCGTTAGAAGTCATATTACAGTGAGAGGTTGCGTGAGGCCCCTTACAGAGTTGACAACGTGTACTAACATTTGACGATAGAGTACTGGTGATGTGAAAGTTTTGCGTCTGATATTCTGATCTTTCAGCGGGCTGTGGAAAATTCACTTGTGATTGTTCTTCCCTACTTATGAACTCCTTTAGATTTTTAGTGAACAAATCGAGATCGAATTTTTTACCCTCCCCACAATCACCAATTGAGCTGCGAACCTTTGGTTGAAGTTTTTCTTCAAGGATCGGGACAATGAATGGAGCACAGGCGGATATATCTATTTCCAGTGCCTCAAGGGAACGGATATCTCCCATAATGGAGTTGTAAAATTGTCTAAGGCTTGAGACTGAATGAATAGGCTTTGGCATATTGAGTATATTGTTCACATGAGCACGAATTATGCGTCTAGGATGGCCGAAATTCTCCACGAGAGTCTTTTCCAGTACGGAATAATTTTGCTCGGAGGGGATAATTCCCTTAACTGTTGTCAATGCTTCTCCCCTCAACTGACCGATTAAGTACGTGAATTTCGCTGTATTTGGTAAGTCTGGTAAATTGCCAACCTGAGATTGAAATCTCTCCCAAAAACCGAGCCACTCAGTAATTTTACCATCAAATATTGGCAGCTGTAAATCTGGGAGTTTAGAGCGTAAGGCAGAATGCGTTGTAGAAGACAAAGGTTCAGAAGATGTATTACGTTTCTTGTCAAATTTAGACAAAAAGAATTCAAGTTTAGCAAGCTTACCACGGTTAACCGATGTGACATCGTTGACTTCATCGAAGAAGGCATCTTGTTGATTTTGGTCGTCGATTTCTTCGAGAACTATGCTACGTAGCTCTTTATCCAATTCCAGACAATTCTTAAAATCAGCGTTGAGGGCTGATGCGATAGATTTCAGCGTGGAGAGAACTTCATCGGAAAGAGCAGTTTCTTTGAAGAACACAGCAGCGTCATTGAAAGTTTTCGTAAAAGTGCGTCGGGCCTGTCTTCTTTCTAACTTTAATTTCTCGAAAGGCGATTTCGGCATTGTTAAACAACAATCCAGATCCTGGTCACGGCACCAATTTGTGTAGAACGTGCGAGTAGAGACGACTTAGTTCAGAAATATATACAAAACATATTAATAGAACTATATACAAAACGTTTATAATGAACAACTGCAAGCATGACGTTAACGTATTACTGTGAAAACCGAATGAATAAAACTATTGTCCAGTCCTTGCTAAGTGCACTCTGCGCACTAGAGCCCAGTCCTCAATGAATATTTGACACGTGGAACTGTTGTCAGCCTGTTTGTCGTCCTGATACTTTGTTTGATTATTTTCGAAGATCCAGTCAAAGTTGCGTATTCTTTTGAAGTTGTTTGGGGCTTTGTCGAACTGATCACAGGAAGCACAAACCCCCAAAACTTATATGAACGCAGACGTAACAGCTATAAATGATAGTATCAATGGCCTAACTACCAAGACTAAACAGTAGAGGTACATGGAAAGAGTTGTGGGGAATAGTATTCATTTTCAGGTGTGATGTGATCTTGTAGGGAAAAGCTATTACTATCGTGTATTCCTGTTACTTTAAGTGTTTGTCTGCCAAAGACAAGAGTTCTTGCGATAAGTTCATCAGTCCAAGTAACTTCCAAACGTTTGCAATATGATTGTGTAGTATGCAGCTGGTATAAAACATTGTACACTCCTTTTTTTATAAGAATAAAGTGTATAAGAATATTGAGGCTGAAAATCGTTAAAATTTAGAAATAATTTAAGAATAATGCGAGGCTCAAGCTTCATCAAGACATAAGAATTTTTTTGTATCACAGTTATAATACTGCTTTCAGATGTAACTTTTGCATTTTCGATACAAAATATAACCTCATACTTTGCTTTATTATGTAATAAAACATCAACAAAGATTGAAATATATTCCTTATATTTTTAGGCGAAGTTGCACCTTTTGTTAATTAAGAATCAAGTTAATAATAACTCTAGGCTCAAAATCAGAAAAATTTAAGAATATTGAGTCCTGGAAAAAATTTAGGCATTCTTATAAAAAAAGAGTGTATTGGGAATTTGGCGAAATCTTAGCCATTATACTGCTTTACTGGCTAGATGAGATATTAGACGAAGGGACACTTCAATACTGCACTTTTGAAGATAGTTGTGATAAAGTTGTTGGTTAGTATTTCTGATGGTTTTTGAAAACAAGGTAGATGATGCCTTTGGCCCTTATTTTGTACATGGTTGTTTGAAATTTGACCCACAGCCTTGTTGATTGATTTTCATGGTCCTGTTCAAAGTTGTTGAATTTATTGGTCACAGAGAACAGCAAGAACGAAGCTAAAAGGAATACGGGAGCATTGCCAACTCAGATAGTAGATTTTGCCCTTCTTTGCTTGTCTTAGCATTTTAGGACGAAAGCTTTTTTTGTCCAAACTTGGGAAATTGAAAGGTTTGACAAACCAGGAGCAGTGACTTAATTAGTGGCGTTCTTCTGGCAAGTTCATACAATTGGATGCTTACAGATGGGGAGATGCTTGGTGAGTTAGGATTTGGAGACCTATGCTTGGGTTAGCCCATTGGTCTAGCCCCCCTCTCTCTCTCCATCTTGTAAACGCTGGCTTCGTACTTGGCACGCAGCTTTTTTTCAATGGATACTAGTGGCTAGTACTCACATTACTTTTATTCCTTTCTTTGCATGTCATAGAATGTATAGATAGAGTTGTCTGCAATGTATTCGTCATTGACGTTTGAAAGGAAAGTGATCAAGAGCTCGCAAGTATGCAGTGATACTAGAATTAACTATCTTATCGCCTCTGTTGGTTTTTGACATCGAACAGATCCAATTGTGGATTTATTGAAAGAGTTTTTCTTCGTTTATGAGGAAATGCAGGGCACCACTGGTTGAATTTTGTGTTCTTGAGCATATAAGGAGATAGTTTATTGTAACAAATGGCTCAAATTCTGATCTTGAGCATACAGACGAAAGTTAAAATTATCCATTCATAAACATGGAATTCTCGTGTGCAACTCTCTCTGCGACAAGAGCACCGCCAAAATAGTAGACTTGATCTTGTGTGATTATCACCCTGATTCATCGGCATCTTTCATACGCAATTCACCTGAAAAGGAACGTGGATGAAATTTGATGGCACACGAACCGTAGGCGTTTGTAGCTTTTAAAAATCACAAATGTTTAATTAATTGCCTGATCTTGTAGGACTATCCTGATATCAAACTGACAACTGAAACGAGTAGCAGGCTTTGCTACGTCAGAGGGTAGAATTCCTGCATCATCCCATCAGCCCTCTTGGCCCCACCCATCCTCCAAACATTCATACTATTTTCATCGGGATTCCTTGTGTTTAAGGACTATTGCATGTGTAGTCGATTGATATAAATGGCCTTTGGCTGTTGTATAATCCTCTTCGAAGTAGTAATTAAATGTCCGCAAGTCATTGTTTCATCACTTAATTGATTAGCTTTGCCAAGAGGCGTATCATTACCTGGAAATGAGATATGCTCTTTTGGATCAGTTTAAGTTGAACTATGTTTTTGTTGGATGTCTTGCAACTGATAGCGTCCCTGATACTGGCCCAATTATGTTAACTGTTCTGCGCGCTTTTCAGATGCGCTGGATGATGCATAACGTATTGTCCAAATCCTAGAAAGTTACGCTCGTTGAGAATTGGCTCGTGGGATCTCAGATAAGGCAACTGTAAGTTCAGGGTCCTAATGTATAGCAAGAAACTTTGATGATGGACATGCCAGTTGGCAAACGAGTAGGCCCTCACGGATAGCATTGTATTCAGAGGTTGTCGGGCAACACCAAGCACTCTTGAGCCTCGTCTACACGCCCTTGTGCATCGAGACTGCAAGGACGTAAATCGTAACGAGCAGTATTGAGAAGTTGGACGACAGTACAAAAATAGAAACAAATCTCTGCTATTTTTGTGACGAAGGCGTTAATTTATTGTTATTTGAAGATGAAGGAAGTAGACGAACAAAGGTATCACAGCAATACTTAATGCCAAATTTGAAGTCGAATGTAGCGAGCCAGATTTGTAATTTGAATATAGTCTGATTTTGTAGGTCAGATGTGAAGGCCGGATATGTGCAAGCCAGATTTAGGGGCATCTTTCAATGTAAACATTGCGATGGCCACTGTTTCCGTTAATTTTTGTTTACAAGGGCTGTTCAACAGCGATATGAAGTACTTACATATCTAGCTTCAATGAGATAGGCCCAACTGGTCTGAAAGAAGTTTTTGTAACGTTTTAAGCTGTCCATATCTTTCTCTCCTTGACATCACAACAAAGTTTGCTGTCACCTTTGCCCGTGATGACCTTTAGTGACAATAGGTGCATTTTGACGGGATCCTATTGTTTCGTCTGATTTTGTAATGGCAGCTTCAGAAATACGTCAATCTGTGCACATCAAAGTCAAACAAGTAGTGGATTTGTGAAGTCGTAGGATTACTGAAAGTCAATGAGTTAGTTTCGCCCTTAATTAGCTTTGGTTTGCTTACTCAATATGTTTAATTTGGTAGTCCTTTTTTTGTATACCCGAGACCATGTATGATTTATCACTTGACTTACGCGAATGGCATGCACTTATTACCACAGAAAATGTATTCATGCTAACGCTTCTGTTTGCATTGAGTGCTCGGCCGCTTCATTCTCATCAAACCCTGTCGTGCATGCCATACGTTTGTCAAGGTCTGGAATCTTTGACGAACTTTGTCACGTTTATCTTGTCGTCGTCTGGCAAATCGGTGCTCGGTAAGTTACCAAAAGCATATCTTTGCGCCCAGAAACGCGCGATGTTGAACAATGGGTTGTCGTATAACATATCATTGCATTTGCTTCCTGACACGGTGGTCTGTTGATCTTGCTCAGCCTTTTTTATACGTATGTAGCTAGTACGAGCATTAGCCTTCGTTTTCATTTTATCAATATGTATACAAGTTGCACCTTTCAACAAATGCAAAATAAATCATAGTATATAACTCTGATATGTTGCACTGCCAAGAGGTCGTGTTTGGGTTCTGTAGGTGCAAGAGATGTTTCCTAAAACCTTTTTATAAACAAGTGATTGATTGATTGATTCTTGCTGGCGTATATTGTCAGGGATATCATTCTATTGTTTGAAATGCCGGCATTTGTGGAAAGTACACTGGTTCTTACGTACAGGAAACTACTTTTTGGCACACTGATGCGGGAAAATTCTCTGTTCCAGTTTCCGCACAGGACACCTGATCCCCATCTATCCGAGCGGTTAGCACACATGGAGCCGAGTTTCCTCGAAAGAACGCCCTGGGCGCTCATTTATAAATCAACCTTCTAGAGGGGGACGCTCATTCGAGGGGGTCACTGATGTAGAAATCAGCAAATAAGATAACTGTATAGAGACAGTATTTGATTTTAAGGACTTCATTTAATCCGACTGTAAGTTAAACAATTTTACACTGAATGACTATGAACGTAACAACTTGAATGACTGAGGGTAATTGATATGCAGCACACATTACACAGAACCATCAGAATGATAAGAAGATGGAATGGAACTATAGGGTGATGGCATGAAAACCTAACACACCAAAGAAAATGCGGTGAGCATAGAACAACATGTCATGAAGGAGCAACATGATGGACTATTGTATAGCAATAAAGATGGCGCAGACCCATTGCTATAGAAAGGGACGCTCATTCGAGGGAGCGCTCCTTCGTGGGGTGCTATTTCGAGGAAATACGGTAATTGCAAGTACCATTCTTCAACTTAGCCATGTCCTGCTAAGTTTTGTCGGGCCTATCTTTGTACACTCAGAGGACAACACCACAGATTTTATTTTGAGATTTCTAGGGCAAATCTGCATCGACTCGTAATTATTGTCAACAAGCAGTCATCGAATAACTTTCCGTGTGGTGTTGCGTGTTTTGTGTGTCAATTCATGCGAAGGCTCTTGTGCTGCTAGAACCACTTGTGTCAAGAAAACAGATATGAATCTTCATGGGCTTGATTGAATTGAGCACTGATGAAGATTCATACCGAAACGTTTGAAGCTATAAAGAAATTATTTTTGATCTTTTATTGTACATTTTTCAATGTATATGTTCAATTTGTTATAAATAGATAATATAAATAAAAAGCATTTCACAATGGTTTATATACTTCCATATATGTAAGCATATATATACATATATATATATATATATATATATATATATATATATATATATATATATATATATATATATATATATATATATTTATATATTTATATATATATATATATATATATATATATATATATATATATATATATATATTGATATATATATATATATATATATATATATATATATATATATATATATATATATATATATATATATATATATATATATATATATATATATATATATATATATATATATATATATATATATATATATATATATACATACATACATTGCAATTAATATCTTTTTAAGTACTAAACCTTGGGTCTTACCTTGGGTATTACATGTTATTTATTTATGTATTAAGTCAGAAACGAAACTTTTTAGGTGCAGTTTGGAGAGTTATCCATATGAATGAGGAAATAGAGTGACGTCATTATTGGTATGTCCCTTCATTGTCATTGTTATTGTATAATGCCTATTTGTATGTAACAGTGAAGACCATCAATGCATTGTATCATTGCTGTTGGTTTACCTTTTGAAATTGAGCGTAGTTTTAAAAATGATGCAATTTCCTCATTTATGTCAAGAAGTTTTTCTTTTAAAACATCATTTTGCATTCAGCCTGCTAGCTAATACGTAAACCATAATACACTTCTGCCGTGGAAATGCCATAACTCTAGTACCTAGCCTCTAGCAGCTTTTTTAAGTTTGGATGTGTGGCAAGACGTTCTGGCTCATTGCAGCCTTTTTTCTATTAGAATTTAGTCTATCAGAATATCATAGCTTAAAATCGCTGAATTTTGAGAATGATTTAGGAATATTGCAAGGCTCAAGCTTCACCAGAGGTTAGATATTTTGCTTATATGAGTTTTCTTTAGAAAACAAAACTAGTGCGAGCTTCGCTTGTCCGGTGTAGTAGTCATTATGCTATGATGAGACTCAGCAGCTCTTTGGGGTGTGTCAGTTACACACTTTTCATGATAAGAATATATTCTATAGGAGTATTAATGCTCAAAATCGCTAAAATTTGAGAATAATTTAATAATGTTCTTAGACTCAAAATCAAATAATTTTAAGAATATTACACCCCAGCAAGAAATTAGGTACTCTTTTAATAAGGTGTATAGCCATAGGCCTTTTGGGTATTAATTGTAAAGTCATACAATCTGTGTTTTGGCAAAATATCAATGATACGTTCACCTTCCCCGATTTTGTCTTTTTTGTCCTTGCGCTCCCTGGTTGATCAGCAACCAATTCATCGAGATTATGAAGGTTCTCTGCATGAACCATGTGTCTTGGCAAATTGATGCTTCTTATGCGTAGATATTGGTTAATCTGGTTAAAACTGAATCGGAAATACAAAGTAGCATAAGTTGAACAGAACGCATTACTAACCTGATATAGCGATGGGATTGTTTGAGATTTTTCAGATATACTGAAGCATTTTGTATAGCGGTCATCGAAGCATTGCCGCTCTCGACCGCATTAGGTCATAGAGGTATCGTATACGAAAATGCAGTCATCTGATTTCAAGTCGATTCCTGTGTTGTTATAGCTGTCGACTGAGCAAATAGATGAATTGCATTTATTCATTTTGTGCAATATTCTTATACTTGTCCGAATAATAATAATATGCTGTGTAGGAGAAATGGCTACCCTTACAGAAGGATATCGTTGCTCAGGTGGTGTTTCCTTGCAAGTGCATTTGGCCTGTCTTGCATGTTTGTATTTGGCGGCATTTGTTTTCTTTGAAACTTATCAAAGTTAAACTTTAAAAGCTGTAGTAAGAATAGAAACCAGAACTTAATCAAGCGACAATCAGATATCTGGCAGATTTAGCTTTTTGAAGTGGAGATAAGTCTGTTGCACATAAATAAAGGTCACCTTGTAGTCTTCAGAATCGGAGTTTTCGCAACAGTTACTGTGAAATTGGAGAAACAAGATTACCTTTTTGAGGTTAACCTTTTTGATGTTGGCCAATTCCTCATGGTACAAAAGCCAATTCATCCAAAGCCTAGGTGATGTAAAACGATGTTACCATCTATTGGTTGTCAAGTTAAACAGTGAAGAACTTTTATTACGTGGTGTTATGGTATACTTGTTCCATTCAAAATGTGCCTTTGCATTTTCAATTAAGATACCATGGAATATTCTGCCCCGAGCAACGGCGTCCTGTCTTTTCATTGTCGCAGAATTAGATCTTTTTTCTAGACCCTATAACATGAAAAGCACCGCGCTTTCGTTGTGGTGAGACTAGGCTAAGTTAATCAGTTCAGAACAGTTGATTGCAGCTTCTGCGGCCATTTGGCGTAACAGGAAATTATGCGGCGTTACCCTACATTTCAAACAGGGGGAGGGTGACTAGAGAAAGGAAGCTGTGGGGTTTTACTATCTATACAGATCAACGCTCATTGGTCAGCGTTTATAAAAGTAAGATGAATTCTTTGCATGGGGGTGGCTGGTACAGTTGAAGTTTTGATTGCCCTAGCAAAAGCTACTGTACTTGCCATAATTCCTTGGGACACTTAGAGGAAACTGATAAAAGTCACATTCCTCTATATTTTGTCGTAGTTGTAGCATGCTCTCACCCCTTCCTCCAAGGACAAAGTTGGTTCGTCTTTGGAACACTTTCATTATCTAATTTACGGGAAATTTTCCCATTATCACTAGTGCTTCTTCTTAAATCCAACATTGTTTGATGCGAGGGGAGGGAGGAGATGAAAATTCATTGCAGAACGAAGAAATTGCAAAGTGTCCCAGGACTTTTGGCGACTATTGTTGATAAAGCACAAATAAAATTTTAAGTATCGATAGAAACAGTGCATATTCACTGAAGATTGTTTGGTAGTGACGATATTGCATTGTGCAGTTCTTAATTGTAAATTGAGTCCATTAGAATGAATCCCTAGGTTATGTGGGTCTTGTGGCTGTGAAACTACAGGCACCAACAGCACATCGCGTCCAAATTCGAGGTAGTTTTCTCTATTTATAATATCGCCAATATGGTATTAGGGTTTGCAGGCTTACCAGCAAAGAAGGATTTATTCGTTAGCTGACATAAACCAATTCTACATAGGTTGGTAGTCAAAATGTTTGACCATTCAGTACTGGCTTTGATTTCTAAATGAACACTACACAAGTCTCAATTAATGTTTTGTTCCATCACAAATAGGAAGGTAGATAGTCAAAGATTTGATGTGTTCTTCATTATCCTCTGTCATATCAGCCTCCATTTCCTTCATCTACACTCGGGGATAGATGTACAAGGGGCTATCGGGGTGCTACCCCCCTCGATATTATGCTTTTTGTCAGTAAATAACAATTTCGTCCTTGAAAGTGGCATATACTGCAGTAGTGCAGCTTCATAAAATTAAGCATGATTGAGAGCTCGCAAGAATTGACTAGTAATGAAAAGACGAATAAGTCGATAGTACTTCTGTCTGAAATCTGCATTTTTTTGTTCCTCCTATGAAATTTCTTATCTACACCTCAGCCCCCACCCGGAAGCATATCATATTCGATATACCCCTGTTTACAGCTAATGTACCATACTGTTTTTATGAAGATGTCTTTTAGGAAACTCAGTGCTTGAATGCTGGGGAGTGAAATGAGATGTAATTTCTGAAAACAATGTCCTTTAACGTAAATTTTTACAGCATCGTTGCTTTTGAGCAGTACACAAATGAAGACCCTCTCTTGTCTTAGTTTAGCCTAATATTTCTATCCCGCTTTTCTTGTATTAGTTATGCGTTTTTAAGATTTGCAATTATACTCTTGTATCATCACTACGTTATCGTGTAATATGAGAAAAATTTCAATAGGTTGTCGATACTGAACTTTGCACAAATTGTCCATTTGTATGATGCTCGAAGTAGTGGATCACACGTTTTTTTATGAGAAAATGGTTTATATCAAAGTAATAATCAACTGCTCAGAAAGTTAAGACTGTGAATTTTTGAGACCTAAGAAAGTTGATAACTCATATACCTTTAAAATTCTAATAGTCACACAAGACCGTCATCGCTTTTACTTAATTTGCATAACTTTTTGTGGTTACCTATGTATTTGAGTCTCATTAGAGTGTTATGTTAGTGTAGTGCCTGTTTGTCTGTGTAATACTATAGTATCACGCCAACTAGGACACCCTTGCATAGAAAGTTTTAAGAGAGTTTCAATACTTAAATCATGAAAGAGGTAAGAAAGTTTCAGTACTAGGCGAAACAAAAGTATCTTATAGAAAGATTTGTATTGGCAAAGTATCGCAGAGAGAATAGTTTTAAGGTCAACTCTTACGATTAGAATCGGACATGTGAAATCAATACCTTATTGAGTTAAATAAGAGTTCTAATCCCAGGTATTTTTGTCTAATTTCCTCTTGATCTCATGCTTTTATATCTTAAACGTTCGATGTGGGAAACGTTTTTATAGCATACCTTTTCCCGTTGAGCATCCTCAGCCGTTCAACACATGTCTACAGAAATTTTACAAAGGCTTTATCACCTTCAATAACCACGTTAAATTGTTGGTGGCTTTCAAGTAAATGTTGAGATTTAATTGCCGGGTATTCCAGATGGATACTTCTGCTGCATTTGACTTGCTGTTTGGAAATTGTCAAACAAATGCGTTTTTGGTGTTTTGCTTAATGGAATTCGTTATTTTCACTGATTGTTTCTGTTGATTGAGAATATATAGTATATAGCCAAAAAAGCCTTCTAAATGTTCCAGAAAAGATTAAAATTAGGTGGTTAATGGTTCTGGGTTAGCCCAAGGTTTATTTCTCTGGCAAAAGATGAAGTAGCTTGATCTTATTGAGGTGTTCATACCTTTAATAATGATTCGTTTTTGGATAGTCTTATCAAAGCTCATTTCATCGAGTAACGAGAAGAAAGAAGTACTAGAAGAACCCATAGTCCCAATAGCACCCATAGATAGACTGATTAACGTAACTTTATTATAAGAAGGAGAGTGATAATATTGCCTTATTAATAATGTAATATTAATGATGATAAATGTGCTTAATAGCAATAGTGATAAATGCATTGATATTACAGTTCTGGGAATGGTTGTGATGATGATGATGATGATTGTTATCATAAACATGGTGAAGCTGATCATGTTGTTTGTTGTCCCTTGCTATGTGTGCAGCAGTGCATTAGTGTGTTTCTCAAACAGTTGATGTCATAACAGTATCATTTCATAGTCTTGCGTTGGAATTGGGTGTTTTAACCACAGGCTGCAACTTGATCAAGTATTTACTACATATAATAAGATTATAGCAGGAGACGTTACTCCCATTTGAAACGTTATTCAAGCTTTCACAGAATGATTTATTGTATAGTGCTTGTAATCCCCTCCTTGCCACTGATGCCGCTATCCTCTATGTCTGAAGCATGCATAACCTCCTTTGAATATCGTCAAGGGCAGTCCGTCGCTAGCAATATTCAACTTATAACTTGAGAGAATATTTGACATTGGTTATGGAATGTTTTTATGAAAACCAGCTACTTATCTTCTACTTTTTTTCATGATCTTTAGTTGACTTTGTAGCCAGCCTTCTGTTTCTAAGCGTTATCCCCATCTAAGTGTAGCAGTTACATTACTATAGTCGTTCCATGTAATATCATCGGGTGTTTCACTGCGAAACACCTCTCCGTATAGGTGTCCCAGTTGAACTTAAATTGTGTGTACTACAATCGATGGAAAATGCACAGTTTTGCATACTCGACGCCAGTGTTGCAGAGCAGAATTGTCTACATATAGGCCCTTCCCAGTGTGAAGGGTATGATCAATGCAAACATCTGATGAGACCACGCCCACCACAGTTTTCGAAAAATTTCAAAAAACACCGATAGTTTATTGTCGTTATGGTGGATCAATGATTTATGGTAGTGCACGTGCTTTGATAAGGGAAATAACTCAAGGCCTAGTTCCAGAAGTTCCTTATTTTTGGACCTCTAATGATCAAATTGTAGTACTAAAAGTTCCTTAATTTTCAGCCCCCAAGTTGTGCAATAAAAATGGTACAGACACAGGGAAGTTATTGAAATCTTGAATTTTCCCATTAATTTCGGCTGCAACGTAAGATCGATGAAAAATGAAGGACTTAGCACAAGCATAGCAAACAATCTATGAGGGTTTTGGCTGCAAGTGGGTGGAACCAGTTTCCTAACTCTTGATTGTTTGGTTTTAAAAAAATTGTTCAAATTGAAAGTTCCTTACGGAATTTTTCTTTAGTAGTATAAGTTCCTTAAATACTTTTGCATTCTACATGTAGGTTCCTTATAAAGTGGTTCCTTATATAAAAAACGTGTAATCATGGAAGGAACAGTTACTCTAGGGTCCAACTTATTAGTCTGCACTATTGCAACCCTACAAGTGGACATAAAGACGATCTGCAAAGTTGCAACCATTGAAAGAGATTTCGTTCCATTATCAACTGCTATATACTATTTATCAATCAGACACGAGGGCTATTGAAATCAGATTTGATTGCAGATTATGAAAACACACAAAATGAAACATATTATAGCAAACACATAGGGTAAAGTAAGAACCGAGCTCATTTTAAGAAGTAGAAAGGGAGGTAAGTCCCATCGGGCTTTCTCTCGTCTACGGCCCTGCTTTTAGCGTTGTAGGTCGGTAATATCCACCATCTCTGGCTTGATTTTGTTAGATTTGATTTCTCTTTGAATGCTAGATAGGACTTACCTTGTGGCCTACTCTCTAGTCTCCAGAAGTGATACACATATATACATATGCATATGTACTATATATATATATATATATATATATATATATATATATATATATATATATATATATATATATATATATATATATATATATATATATATATATATATATATATATATATATATATATATATATATATTTAATCTTTATGTATATTTTTATCTATGTCTATGGATATAAGATGTACAGATAGTGAGGTAGTGAGAAGAACACCTTATTGACGTTTCGCTTACAACCTGAGCAGACTGTACAACATTTTGTTTAGCTGCTGAGAAGACCGTATTCCTTTTATCTCGCTCCCTATACCATCCATTCGCAACTGAACTTGCAACCTCCTTGCTCACCAGCCCCAGCGCTGTTAATTGTGGGGTATTTTTTCCAGCTGTCGGAGTATTCCATAACTCCAGAAAACTGTAGACTAATAGGTAGTACCTGTGTTAGGTTCCTTTATTCTGTCATAAGTCTAAATACCCAAGGGCTAACTTAATATTTCCTCTATCAGCAAATCATTAAGACTCTTTTTGTGGATTAAAGCATGGCTACGCCTTTAAAATGCGAAGCATTACTCCTGACAGTAATGTACAATCCCCCTTTCATATGAATGAATATGATACCATGCAGGACAGCCAACCACCCACAACTGAATTGGAAATTCGTAAATGAAATTATGGTGACGGGGGTTATCAGTGTTACCATGTGGAACGTATTGCCGTTTGCTATTGGTTAACCACCGGCGGCTTTTGTGTGTGTATATATTGAAAGCAATAGACATCTCCAGGCTGAAAGCTGCGTTCATTATGTGAGGTTTGCAAGACTCAAAGAGTCACATATTGTTGTTAGATATACGTTTGTACTTCGGGACATGCTGTAAGTTTGAACATCGACTGCACAGATCAATTATTAGAACTTAGAATCTGCAGATAAAGAGCACAGCTTGTCGTGACGGCACCGAGGTAGCTATTTCTTGTCTGTCTTAAAAAGGACGACCTTTTATCAATATAATCTAGATAGTCTCGTATTAAGTCTTTTAGAATTTGTGTCCAACCAATTAGCATGATTTTTTCCTACACGAGGATAGGGGTTAGCGTGAATGATGCTTTGAGAGTCATGCAACATGAAATGACAGTGTTGTATTTTTTGCTTGCTCATTGGAATGGTATTTATTGCAACTATGTAAGAGAGAAGTGTTCTAGATTTCACCGATTGGTCTTTATTTTTCTAGTCAGAGAATGTTGAATCGAAGAATAATGTATAAGCTGATTGCTGCTGTTATTGTCCTCGTTGCGCGTGCTGATGGGAATCAGAACCATTTCGACTTTCTCAACGAGAAACAAGGTAAGCAAACTTCGATACTAGTTGAAAATTGAAAAATCTTCGTCATCTCCTGTTGTCGCATTCCCAGACGCATTTTGGGGATTCATCGCAGGATGTTATTTGCAATTCAAGGTTCGGTCTCTATTGCTTGCAATAATTGTTTTGGAATAGGGGGATTAGAGTTCGTATGTGGCATGTAATTGATACGGCCAGGGTAGAACACGAGCTTATTAATTCAGAGTGAGTATATACTTGAATTTACCAAGGCTGGCATTCTATTACCAGAAGTAGAAACCCTTTAGTTTCATTTCATTTCATTTGAAGTATTGAATTAGGAGGAACGATTGAGAACTGACTTAGAAACCGTTGTTTTTGCTTCTATTGAAGTTCAAATGTTGGACAGTTAGTAGTGTTTTACTCGATACGAGCGATGCCCCCTTAAAGATTTTTGTTTTTATTTATTTTTACGAAGTTTCGAGTTTTCCTGACACGCTGCTTTAGAGTTTTGTTATAAGTTTGCGAGATAATCAGGAATTTTGCACGTGTAGATGCAGAATGGAATGGGCAGAATGCGCTATAATTTCTTTATCAGCTAACGAACACAAGGGTGGTAGAAAGCATTAGGTGTACCACTGAGAAGTGCGTTGACAATGGGAAATTAGGAGAGGGATGGGGGAAATTATCGAGAATGGATCACGGAATAGGAACAATTTTTTTTGGTAGAGAGAAAAGCATGCATTTCAGTTTTGAGTTGAGGGAGTTCTTAGTACGGAACTGACGAGTTTGATCATGTGATTTAAGGTTAACGCTAATAGATGATTTTTTTAAAAGTTTGAATATCTTAAATCCAGTAGTCTAAGAATGATGATGCAAGATAGATTAGGAACAATGGTATTGGTATTTTAGTTACACTGTTGTCCTTGCAGCTGTTCAGGTTTTCACAAGGATAGCTGTGTTTGCATTGTATCATGTTTGATAGGATTGTTTGTTAATCGCCAGTAATCGTGAAAACGACACCGGATTTTTCAAGAATGCTTAATTTCCATACCGTGATCCCCTTCAATAAACGTGTAAAAGTCGCTTTTAATATAAGAAGGAATGCCATTTGAGGGTCTCCTCTGAGAAACTGTCTGTGAATGTCTCGCGATTACAGTAAAGTAATTATCCATTTCAATTGAGATTCATAGAAAGGAAAGTTCAAGACGACATAGTTAAGTCTTTACTCGCAGAAGTTGTTCATGAAATTCTTCTGTTGTCTCATGGATTTATTATTATGCTGAGCCTCTCTTCTTGGAAGCATGAGTTCTTTGTGTGAAGTTAGTATTATACTATTTAGTACCTCGTTTGGATGTTTGACATTTCTAATTTTTGTGGTTAGTTATATGCTAAGTTTACGAGGATAGCGTGAAGTATGCATTTCAAATTTTTGGCAATCAGTTTAGTATTCGTAAAGCGCTTTTCATATTTATTGTTGGCTTTACTGCATTATTTTTGCACAGGTCCCTGGTGCATTTTTCATCAAAATTAATGCCCAAGGAACACCTCGATCTTTATTAACATACTTGGCCCTATGGTGCACCTTACAGGTGCACTCCTGGCAGGTCCGCTCGTTGCAGATGTGACCTAAAATCTAATACTTGTGCAATGTTGGCTCTGGTTGGGAGGTTTTTGGCAGTGTCAGTGATTACAGATGCGCATGGTTTCATCTCCAAAAATGGATCGAGTTCAATATGATTTCAATCATTAGATGTCCCATTCTGGACTATTTAGAAACATTTAATGCATCAACATGTGCCGAACGTTCGTGAAAATCCCAACTTATCTCTTTGTTGGCCGTAAAGGATTTCTGACGACTTTACTGAGTAGCTTTTATCACTAGCAAATATCCTTGGTATTTATGGACTAGCATATGGTATTAGTGGTGATTTGCGATAGAATCCGATTGAAATGCCAAGAACAGTGTCCCGTATTCGGCCGTACAGGTTCTATATGACAACTCAATCTAGATAATTCAGTGAATCTTTTATTGTCTTTTCGACTTAATCTTGCCTAGGTATGGTATTTGAAATTCCTTGAGATGCGCTGCAACTTTAGTTTGGTGCCTGCTAGTCAGGCCGTATCATGTGATGCAACTGTCTACTTTAGTCCGTAAAGGCTAGTAGTTTTCATTGCTTTGTTCCTTTTCAAGAGATATTCCTGAAGTGCAAAAGAATTGTACTTATGACCTATTTTGTGCGGGGTGAATATCACTCATCGGTTTAGTTGTTTATCTGCCACCACCAACCATCGTTATCGTGATTAGTTTGTGGATGTTTCTTGTTATATGATAAAAGGTTTAGCAAGGATATTTTAGGAAACTTATCATTCTATGTACTTAAACCAGAGTAAAACAAAGATAACGCATAAAGGTGTTTTAAGGAGATGAGAGTTAAGAGTATCCTTTTTAAATACTAAAGCATTTAATGCCCACGTATGAACTGAATTTTTGTGCACAAGCAAGTGGTTCAAATTAATGCTACCTAGCCAACAGGGAAATATGTTTGCAGGGCAATGCCAGCATCACAGATTGGGGGAACTTCGGCAGGTCATGCCCTGCTACCGACCACGGGCGCTAAGAGTTATACACTTCAATGCAACAGCATACAATGGATTGTGACAATGAGCAGCCATAACATGACAAAGAGTTAAGCCTTTGAGCCTTGCTGCATATCTCCCCCCTCAACATTTCTCTCTGAATCGGGACATATTAGAAATTCGAACCTGGTGAGAACTGGGTAACATGTGCACCCGTGTCGCGTGGCGCAACCACTTCATCTACCGTGAGTATTGCTAGTTCCAGATACCGAGGGCTCTCCTCTCTTGCTTGCTTCCTTCTGTCGCCTGATTTTAGGTACAACACTCATCTCAGGGACGCCGGAGCATATTTTTTGAGTGGGGGACTGAGGGTGAGATCCCCCAACCCCCTGCCCCCCGCTCCGGCGTGCCTGCATCTGAGATGTCTTTTGAAGTCCTTCGAAGCAACTAAACTTAGAAGTGGTGAACTCAGTATGACACTGTGTCATGTATTAATTGTAGCACGGAATCCGTCTTTAGTAGCATTTTCCAGTTAAATCTTAACCTCTTCGTGACACTGGCTCTTTCATAGTGGACTCTTGGTGCGTAATCTTGTTGGTTAAGTGATAGGCGTTTAACCTGGAGGCAACTGCACTTATCTCTCTCTCTTTCTCTCAAATTATGGGAATGCTTCTTTATACTATGACTGCCGTTTTACTCTCATAGTTGCCGCAAACAAGAAAGATAAGAGATTCTACGTAAGCCCACACAATTTGAAGACATTTTTAGGGAGATGATTGTTTTGATAGTGTTGTGAGATTTTATTTTCACTTGAGGAATCTAGTGGTAGATGAGGTTGGTGGATGTAGAATGCTTGAAGGTGTGCCCCAAGTTGTTTGTAGGCGTGTTATGCTAGAACCAGGTTTGCCGCATTTATACGGAATAGCCGATACGATTCAATGTAAGAAGCACAATTCAGTTAATCATAGTAGTAACCTTGTTTAATGTTGGTTTTAAAATACGCAGTACGGGATCACTAGTGCATACTAGTATGCCGCAACCTACCAGAATAGAGCTCATGGGAACTACTGCTTCTGACTGCTGGCCATACGCGTTTGTTTTCACAATGCTAAATCTTCATTCGTTATTCAGAAGATATTCGACAAGGAAATGGCCGTTTTCAACAGAACTGAACTCAACTCTAACTCATGTATATTCTCTCTACAACTACAACAACAACAACAAATCAAATTATAAAATCATGTGACTATTTACAATATTACACACAGAACCAGGTGTTTATTAGCATTTTGAGCTTCCATGAATTATTGAAGTATTGGATAGTTTTATCTCATCTAGAAGAGAATTGCATACTCTGGTACTTTTGACCTTTAGGGATATAAAGAGTGTTCCTCATGCGAAGACCAGTTGTTTCTTATAATCAGCTGATTTTTGCAGTGGATGCATGTTTTATTCGTTAATCGATGCAAAACAGTATATGTCACATATAGAGAGGATCTGCTTGATGAAGAGCTATTGAATAAGGAAACAGACGAGTCGATGGTCAGAGTCCACGTCCAACGTGTCAAGATAGGTTTAGTATATGGTGAACATTATTTGCTATCTGAGGATTAATTTTTAATTGATTTAATTCTTCAGTCATAGATCCTCTAACCCAGTACATCTTGGTCTTGATGGATTCATTCATGGGCGTTACTAGCGAACTCAGACGCGGAGGGTGCAGGGGCAGATTTTTCCGACAAAAGGGCGTGGTCAAAATGGCGCGTCGAGGAGCGAAATAGCAAAAGTTTTCACTGTTTTGGTCAAAAATCTTTATAATTTGTATAGTTAGTTCAGATAATGAAGAAAATGCTGTTGGGTATTGCCACCGAAATAGACATGGTTTTTCTAAACTGAAACAGAACAACATTTCAAGATTTCTGACGCTTGGGAAGGGATGCCACACCCCAGGTTCTCCTATAGTGACGCCCCTGTATTCATGAATAGGTACTTATATAGGTGCATGCATACCTACATTTAAGGAGCCTCCTCTTGCAACCAGGGTTGCCAGGCATAGTAATCTAGGCATGACAGTCCTAGTTTTAAATTGTCCGTAACCTTCATCATATAAAGGGGTATTACTGATATCTGATAAATCAGCATGTGTACGTCAGTTTTGTAAATTTTATGCAACCTTTTCTTATTCCAACTCCACATTAAACATGTTTAATTTAGGTTCAAAGTAAGTGTCAGCAAAATTATGAAAAATGTCTTCTTTTTTTGAAATTTGCAAATAGCCACCTTGTTTGTAACACCTTCACTTGTACCCTCTCTCTCTCTCTAACGTGACACCAGATAGAAATATCAATATCATTTTTAGCTCTTTCAAATCAATGGAACAGAGTTTGCTTATAGTCTAAGCATCTCGCCTTCAGTCTCCTAGGTATCGTCGCGTGAATTTCGAATAAGCTTTACACGTAACGTATGAATGAATTAATCTTTCGGTTGATGTGTGTCAAGTCTGCAAATTCGCGTGCGTTTCCTTACTTTTGAACAGACTTTAAACCCAATTCAATGAGCCTTTTTCGGTTATTTTACCGTTTTCAGTCGCTCCACATATGCGGTAGACAATTTCTAATGTTCAGTAGGAGAATGTGGTTTGTTATCGCCACTCGGACCTCAATTAAAGAAGAGTGATAACATTTTCTTATATTCTAATGGCGTCTAGAAATAAAGCATTTTGCTTCAGGATTACTTCTTGATTGGGAAATGGTAAATTAGCATGTTTTGGGTGCTAACCCCCGGAAATAGTACTTCAGTACACACCGATAGATAAATCGTTATGATATCACTTTATTTATGAAAGCGTAGTTTGCGATAAAAAATTGTATGGCTTTATCTGTTGAATTATTACATTTGGAATGTCACTTCCGGCTTTTTCCTTTAATCTAACGGAGTTGTTGGGTGACTTTAAAATTCCAACGATAGAGCATAGTAGTCATTGTGGATTGTAGTAGAACATTCATGCCAAAGCCCCCCGCAAGTTGTTGGGAGTCTCCTTTTTTCTTTGACTAAAGAGCAACCACCTTGACGGAATCATCAAATCAGAGGAAACTTCCCACGGTTGAATGTTTTTTCATTGAAAAACTTCCCTATGACCAGTCTCACAACAATTCCCATTGCTAGTAAAGAACGAGCTTTCTGTTAGTTATTAGGTTTGAATTTTACTACTTAAATTTTGTTCTTTGCATATATTAACTTCTAGACGGTTGAGCTCTCATGACTTCATATCGTAATGATATGTATGTTGTTGGAAGTTGTTTGCATGGGAATGAACAAAGCGAGAGAAAGACAGTCAGTTATTTGAGTGTGAATAGGCACGCTGAAACCGTAATCTCCAGAAACCGTGGACCTTGCTCACTTGCTTACTTGCTCACTCATTGTGAAAGAGACATGTGGAGGGTATCTAGATTGTTTGCTTCGCAGTCGTAGGTGCAATGCCTTCCAAATGTTTTGGAACACTAGCTATGATTTACGTTGTATGCGAGCTATAGCATCCCCTCCCATTTCAAACAATGTTGTCTGAAGCAAATATGAATAGCCCAACTGGTGCAATTGATGCATGTGTACAATGCTATAGGTCTCCGCTATCGACACAACATTGTTTGAGGGGGGGGGGGAAGGGGCTTCCACTTTAATTCCTATGATGGAAAGGCGACAAGAGTCGATACTGCAAAAAAGTGTGTAGGTGTTCCAGGTACTTTTGGCAGGCATTGTAGTTGTCGAGTGGCGTTGATTCCCTTCCTTCAGTGACCTTTGAAGCTATTGCTTAGTGTCCGCAAACCTAACATGGTCCAAGCTTACTGTTTGAATTCAGAGATTTGCAATCTGTCTTACCGATGGTATTTATCTTAGAGTGTTGTTGCGTCTTTTAGCAGCGTTGTCTCTCGAGGAAGATTAACGCAGCATAATTATTTCCCAGGTTCAGTAGTTGTTACAGAATCTGATTACATTTTTACAAGTCGTGTGATGAATTCTTGTCAACCAGTTTAATTTAGTTTGTGGTGCTGATGGTGTGCTAGAACACAAAGTTGTTCGAATACTGATAAACATTTTTTCATTCCAATGACTACCTGTCATTGTTGCCTGTAAGGTTTTTCAGTTAAAATTTCAACTGACAATGCGTAGTCTTGAATAGACCACGTTGAAGACAGCAAATTCTGTTCATGTTGGGACACAAGGACCGATGAGACGCGTCGGATTTGAAGATCATTGAGATATACCAACCCGTCTTTGTTTGCTGATAATGTCATCAGCTAGCGAACGTTTTTCTTTGATTTCTTTTTGCGGCCATTGCGGCACATAAACTTTTCGTTCTCTCGCAACTTTTCAGCATTTGTTCATGAGATTAGCAGATGAAAGTAAATCGGACTGTGTAGCCTTTCACCTTCCGTTGGGATTTTCTCAATAATAGGTCATTTCCCATTCATTTCGATCTTTTAAATTCGGTACCTGAATGAGACCACTATTTAATGGGGTTTTTTCAATTAGTTGGCAGGAATGGTTTTAATTGGAAACGCAGTTGTAAGACAAGGATGCCGGAGTTGTGTTTATATGATTTTTAAATTGTTATGACTATTTTTGCTTTGAAAAGTTCCAAACAATGACACGTTATATGTATTTCGTACATAGTGTTGTATTTTCGTTCATTCTTTTGCAAGACATTCGATAGCCTCGTGTGATGGTAGTGTTCCCACTTTTATTCATCACAACTCCACGAAGGAGCAAGTCTGATCCTCTTTTACGTTACCTATATGAAGACTTGCTTGTGAACAACCTCTTGGCTGCATAGCTGCCAGATATTTGAGAGCTCTGATGAGATCTGTTTTCTCCGAACCTAATCGGCCAATCATCATGCAGGATTCTGACCACACACATGCTGAAACTAGGCCCATTTTGCATGATGATTGGTCAATTAGGTTGGGAGAAATTAGACATGACCAGAGCTCTCCTCAAACATTTGGCAACTGTGCTCTGCATGGCTGCTCTATAATCGACTTAGCAGTTTTCATCTGCTATCAAGTTTGTGAATACCATCAGCCATTCTCTTCGCATAAGTGATGCTATCGAAGCTCCCTCTTTGCAGTCTGATCTTTGAATAAGTATTCCTCACGTATCCCTTACAGAGCATAAGTTCACATAACTTCTTGAATTTGAAATACATTTACTTTTTAGTCATATTTTGGCTAAAACGCGCATCTTAAATGTTGTTTCATGGTCTTCAGCTTCTCTTTGATTGCAAGGAAAAATGAGCATCGTGCCTCAAGCATAGTGCAGTTTGCTTCAGACGACAATTACAGCACAATCGCCACCATCGTGTCACGTGACTATATAGGTGACTAAATAGGTGACCACGTAGATGGCTACATTGGTGGCTACAAGTGATGGAATAGTTTGGATATTTTTTCTAGTCAATAGGCTGCTGAGTAGTCTCTTGTACTTGGGTGAATGACAGATCTTTTCTATCTGCCTTGTTGTACAGTATGCTGTGTACTGTTCACTCTGTCAGTTTTTACGATTACTATCGTTTGCAACTATTATGTTTAAAGGCCGAGCTAGCCGTATAGTGTTGTCTGGTTTGTTTCCAAGCTCTTTATGTGCTTGGAACCTTTACACACGAGACCAGGTGACTTTTGTAGATGCTCCTCATTTTCCCTGTTCAAATTTTACTGCATTATCTATCTCTACTAGACTGTGGCACTTTTAAGAAGTAGGCTTCAATTATCATCAGCAGACAGCGTCGAATCACCGTTTACTTATTTCCTTAATTGCAAACCGAATTTTGCTTGTTATATTATCCGATATTTCCGCAATGTATAATGAAATTTACCACATTGCGTTGCTTGAGGTAGTAGTCAAAAACTTCTTATTAAGATAATCTATCATGGTGGACAGTTTTTGATCCACTCACTAATAGGACAGGACTCAGTTTGTCCATGTTGATATTGACTTAATTATCGAGAACATTAGAAAGATTGATTCTCCTTTCTGTCGTTTCAAATTGTCGCATAGACAGCCAGTCATCGTTTCATATTCATGCACTTAGTTCAAGCAGAATGATGAGCGGTTGCTGAACTGTTTTTTGTGCCAGAGAATAATCATTTATATTGATGACCTCATCAGATATTACATTTCTTTGAGTTGCTTGCCCAATATTGGCGCTTCTTTTGATCCTTTTACGGTTTCCAGTGACTTCTGTTTCACGTGAGATCAGTGGAGAAGTGCCAACGTATTAACTTTGAGAAGGCAGCATAGCCCAGCGAGACGTTACCCAGACCAGGGTATTTATCCATACCAAGGCGATTCTTGAACACAGCCTTGCTTGCTTCGCCGGTGTTGCTGTGTCAAAGTATGTGTCCAAACCTGAGTCATTTCCGAGCATAGCCATACTCGCTTTAAGATAGTTTGATCCTTGTTATCTGTGAGAGAGTGGTTAGCGGGTACAGATTTTGGCAGCAGAGAAGTACTCGTCTCTGAAGTAGATAATACCCTCTGGAGCAGTAGCGAGGAATGTCTGTCTTTTATGCAGCTCATATTTTCTTTTGAATTACCTAATCATGTCACTGCCTTAGGCCGCATTTTCTCCATCCTTCTGGTCGGCACTACGAAGATTTCCTAGAAATACACCTAGCAGTATCTGGTGTTATACTTCAGATGCCATTGAGTGTTGTTCATGATGGATAAAATACTGAATTCTGTTTTCGAATTTTCTTTTTGCTTTTGGTAAATTTACCTTGTATGCTTTTTTACGTAGCTGTCGAGCTCGAACGGCCGTAGTGCTACCGTATAGCTAAGGATTCTTTCATGTACTCTCGAGTTGGGTTCTATGGTAAAGATAACTGAAAGAGTGTCGTTTGTTTTCATTTGATATTCTCATAGAAATTGTGAGTTACGGTTGCTGTGGTAAAATGTACGATCCTACCACATTTTTACTGTTTATTTTGCTTTATTTTGAAATATTTGGCCAAACATTTAGTATTACCCTGGTTGTTTTTTTCCAATAGATTTTTACAAAGGACTAGGCTCGTACTGCCTGTCCTCTTTCTTAAGGCTGTTCGATACCTTTCCCTACTATAATGTCTTATTGGTGCCCTACTGACAACAGTTCGGTAGCTGCGTCCGCCTTCTTCATTGATTCATGTTTTCTCAGGTTTGTTTACGTATTCTTGTTTTGGTCTTTTTGCAGTTTTGTGAGATTTTCAATTAAATGTTGCCAGGCTAACCAGTGTTTTTATAGCAAATAACTCTTTCTTTTCAACATTTAAACACAATTTCTAATCTAAGCCTGATTTTGCGGCCCCTTTTTTGCTTTAAACTACCTCAACTGTTTGTTTCTCTTTGTCCTTTTCGCCTTGGTTAGTTAAGTTTTTGAACTACGATCTTTTACAATAATTTTTCATGTCTCCATAATCCTAAGCCTATTGAGAATTGTCTTTAAGTCTCCACAAACGGTGTTGTCAATGTTTCACTGACTTATGGTAATTCATTATTGGTGTCTTATTCAGTTTTTTGTTGCATAAATGAATCTTTCAAATCTTATCGTTGACTAATCCAATATTGTGCTGAAATGTCTTCATTTTTTCTATAAGACGTTTTCCCCATATATCATTGACATAATAAGAAAGACTGGGTATTAGATTATGTTGAAAAAAGTCGTTCCGACGAGTCTTTCAGAGTGATAACTTTTTTCTTTGGATAAAACCTTAATTTAGTCACAAACTCTTTTCCTGTCTGGACCTAGACTTATTGCCTTATTAAATTGCGAGGCCATTCCATAAGATATCTGTACGTCAAAGCTTTCGACGTGGTCATTGGTGGATTGTTGGTGAATTAGTTTTTTTTATATTCTGCCTGTTTTATCATGGCGTAGGGATGCGTAGTGCGGAGTTGAATACAGTAGATTTGATCATTTCCTTGTATCCTACCTTAGCATCATTCCTTTTCTCCGTAAATCAAAGTTGTGCTATAGTGGTGATCGAGCAAACCCATTAAGAAACTGGCCACAATAAGCTTTTTTCATACCGATGCGTTCCGGCAATGAAACCCTTAACTTATTTTTGTCAGTTAAAGCCTGATTTCCATATCCTTCTAAGCGACGGTGACGCGTCCCAGTGATCGGGGACAAAGCAACGAACATTTTGCAAATGAAGCGTAATACTACTTTTCCACTACTCCGTTTTCGTAAGAAAGTGGAGTTGAATGTCTCCGGTTTTAGTCGGTGTTTCCTTTTAAAACGATAGAAACAGAGACATTTGAAATCGTTGCTCACATTGTAGTGATTCTATAACGGAGACATTTGAAAACGCTCTGTTTTTAACGTCCTAAAGCGGAGTGATATGCGAACGGAGACATGAAAACGGAGTAATGGAAATGCAGTCTAAGAGAGGGTTTGCCATGCGGTGACTCGATAGATGTGGGCCTTCCCATTGTATGCAGGATTTTCAAATTTCGCTCTAACACTCAATTAGCAATTATATAATGAAAATGTGGAGTATTGCAATGTTATATATGTAATTAATATCTCTCAGTCTTTAGCTCTTGCATCTAGACAGTCGGTTTAGATTAGTTTCTCTTATTGCTAGAGCAAACTATTATTAGATTGATAGCCAACTACAAACAAATTTATTATATTGTTATCATTATTGTTTTTGTATTGTTAGAGCAACTTGAGAGTGCATCAAAGCCTCCATACGGTTAACCGAGTTCTATCCGTGTGCGATTCCTTGGTCTATATAAATTCATGCACTCAGCGATTGAATTATTGCCATCTCCATAATTATGTGTGTATATATATATATATATATATATATATATATATATATATATATATATATATATATATATATATATATATATATATATATATATATATATATATATATATGTATTTATATGCTAATAGTGTATATTTGTTTCATATCATATCTTGTCATACATTCATTTTATAATGTTGGTTGTTTTTACAATAGTATTAAAATACTGATTAAGGTCAACTTAACTACATCATGTCTTAATATATATCTATATCCGTATGTTTGTACTGTATATTTGCCTATAACTGATTCGTACATTGTCTTTTAGGTTACTTTGCCAAGCATGAATTGGATGAGTATAGCATTGTTTATCCATCTCTTGTATCAGAAAGCGGTCAATTCCTCTCTCATGCAGTCCATCACGATCACGTGCGTAGACTAAGACGCTCATTGGATGACACCAGTCACCTAAATGCCAGTTCAGAACAAGAGCCTCTATTCTATAGATTGAAAATTAATTCTTCCTCCGAAGAGGTGCACCTCAAGTTAACTTCAAGTCGAAGTGTAGTTTCACCTGGCTTTGTAATTGAAAGAGAAAGTGGGTCCATTGAACCGTATTCGTTATCGTGTCTTTATCAAGGCCATGTCACTGGACAAACAAATTCAATGGTTGCTATTAGCAATTGCCATGGATTGGTGAGCTATCTGTTTTCTGACAATTGCAGGATTGCTAATGTGTTCGCCTTCTGTTTCATATTTTGGGGCGTTAGTTTCATTGAACAGTAGAGAAGAAGGAAAAAGGGCATTAGTGCCATGGCCCAAACGGGCCTAATGTGATCCTGATTTTGTTGTCATCTCGGCATCTAGAACCCGAAGCCATGTGTGGAAAAGCTTGAAGCTTCTTGCGAAGCATCTTCAATATCCACGTTTCCTTTATTTTCTTATCAGTTTTTCTACTGTGTTGATTTTTAATTTCTCATGTTCTTACACTTATACCTGCTATCCATCGTTTCACTAGATTCTCAGAAAGCTGAATTGTCTCTTTCTCTATTTATAATAGGTAACAGAATAGATTTGGCAATGTTTGTCACTCTTCGTAGTTAGGTCAATAAAGCCCAAATAAAATATTCTTTATTGGTGTTCTCTTCCTTCATTCCCCCTTCTTCTGTTTCTCTATCCTCCTTTCTTTTCTTTTCCAACCTATCTTTCTTCCTGATTGGCGACTTGGCTTCCTGTTTCACACACTCTTTCCACCTCTTCCCCCTGTTTATTCGGCTCACCGCTGGGAGCCAGTTAGATGTGCTTCGTTTGTTGAGCACAATAGAGGGATCTGTTACCCCGTATGGTTTTGTTCGGATTTTAAAATGAATAATCAGACTCGACCTGCCTGTTTATTCATTCATATTTGACCAGAGTTCTTTTTAATATATATTACACATCTTTTTAAATTTGTTCAAACCATCATCCAATTTCATAGTCTAATATCACCTCACCACTAAGCATAATCATATATAAAAGTCGACATATAGAAGAAGCCCGTCGTTCGCTGCTTTATGTGTGTGCTAACATTTTGCTCCAGGACAAATCTTTGTCAATTGTCTACCCGGAAGTTTATTATAGTTGTTTGGCGCTAGACGTTCTCAAGAGATAACTTTGATTTGATCGTGAAATTTGTCTGTAGGCCTATTTATTGGCATTTGAATTGTGAATAGGTGATTTTATGTGTCTTTTGCCGGTTTTTCTTATGTTCCGAGTCTGTAAGTAACGAGAGTAGAAAGAGGTTTATGTTATGCTTCGCAAATTTTTCGGAGGAATAATGTGAACATTCCACACTCCAAAGCAGTGCTTTGTAAAGTATAATGCGAATGTTCCCAGCTTTCCAAGACAGTTTCTTACGTAGTAATATGCTACAAATATGTTGTAATATGTTTACAACGCATGTGCTATATCTCCAAGTAACAATCGAATTAATTATTCATTTGTAAATTTACTTTTAAGGTAGAATTAAGTTCTAGCGACATTTATGATGTTTATCATAATTCTCCAAGCAGTAATTTTTTGTTTGTGATCTCAGAATTAATTCAATTTGTTATAGCATTCGTTGATATCTCTTCCTTAAGCTGATAGATTTTTAGAGACCACAAAATCCTCTTGATAAGGTACTGCTGCTGATTGCCCGAATCATTCATTTAGATTTTACACAACAGAAATGATAGGATCTATCATTGTACGACTCAGTTTAGTTTTCGGCATAAATTGGATTCAATCAAGGATGTGTATTAATATTTTGTATCAAGAGTTCACGGAGTTCTTTTGATAGGATTTATGTGATCATTTCATCCCTTTCTAAAATTCATAAACAAACTTTATAAACAATTTCCATGTTTGCTCTTCGCTATAAGGAAGATGTGTGTACTCTTTGGTGCCTAATACAGTAGAAGGGGAAAAATCCCCAAAACTTAATTAGCGGGGGGGTTGGAATAAACGGGGGGGTTGGAAAATTGCCTTAAATTTAATAGACTTCTAGGGGGGTATTGAAAAAGCTTCTAAGCAGTGCAACTTTTTCTGAAACCAATAATAGCAAATAAAAAAAGCGAAGACAAAAAAATGATTATTCACGTCATTCTTAAAAGTTTTTTTATGAAATTTTCCCCAAATTTAATAGCCGGGGGGTTGGAATAAGAATGCCCTGGCTGGAAAATTTTGAAAAAATTACTTAGCGGGGGGGGACGTCTATTAGGCACTAAAGAGTATGTGCACGCCGTATAAAGCACCGTAATTTTGTCGCAGTTTATGTTATTTATTGTCCCCCGACTGTTAGGGATGTGTAGTATGTAGTAGAATTTGGGAAATTTCCCAGTTTTTTCAATTGTCTTAAATATTACCTTTACAGGATATTAGCACAATATTTAAGATCTAACCTCGACATTCCTAGAGTCTTTCTATACATAATAATTGTGTGCATTTTGCAATGTTTCCTTTCAGCAAGGAATGATTTTGACCAATGATGGGCATGATTACTTGATAGAACCAATCATTGGTCATACTCCTACAGAATCAGAAGCTAACCCACATCTGATATATAGAGCTGATCACGTGAGAAAAGCTCGCAGTTTGGGATCTGAGGATAGACATCTACCTTGCGGGACAAATGGTGAGTTGATTCGTTGTCAGTCAGCTTTTGTGCAAGTTCATGCGACCTTTCAAAGTTCATTTCATTGTTGCGTACTTGGTTGTATATGGTAGGCCAAAGTTGCTTGTTTTCTGACAAGGCTGTGTGCGAAATGGCAGCGAATTTCTACCGTTTATGGAAGTAAGAGCGGACGAGATTGCCTTGTAGTTGCTTGATTTGTCGACGATTTAACTGTTTTACAACCAAACGTACATAACTTGTATATGCATTTTTGTATCATGTAATAAGTTTATGTTTTTCTGATCAAGAAATATGTTAAAATGTAGAATTTGTTATCCTTCAGTCGTATTTATAGAATAAACTACCATGGGTAAGCCCTTTTTGAAAGAATTTATAGTGAAGCATTTATCTGTGGTAGTGATCTTTAGATAGCAAGCCATTTGGATCCCGAAAGACCCCTCCTGGACTTCACGATTTGCTGCCAAGATCCTATTGTGGACACAGTGAATGTCCATTATTTAATAAGATGTGGAAAAAAATTTTCTCCAGACGATGCGCCCAGTTGATAGGATGGGTCAGTCTTGCTGTAATGGATTAATGAGATTCCAAGGATTTTGAGAATCAATTTGATTAGTCTCCCTAGACAACGGACTGATATCAACCACTGAAAAGTAAAAGTGTAACGGAATTCGTTTAAAAGATCATCATTCAAATGTTCTTGGGTATTTGGTTGTTGACTTTTGGGAAGCGTACTATATACGTCTTGTTTTGATGCGTGAACATAACACTGATGTTTGACTCTACTAGCTGCAAACTTCTTTAATGCCCTAAGGCCTACTGTTTTTCTGCCTATTGCATGTGGTCACTAGCCATAATGGTTCTCTGCACCTTCACCCAGAAACTTTTGGTTTAATTAGCTCCTGTCACCATCGTTATATATATATATTACCCTTTAGCTCTTCAGCATAGACCCTTGTTATAAACTGTTTTTCCAATTTCTTGAAGATCAAAAGCGATCAAAAAGACGAAAACGTAAAGCTAGCAGATCTCCAGCGTTGGAGAGGATCTTAAGACGCGCTGCTCGCAGGAGAAGGAGGTCAATATCGAAGGAGAGATACGTGGAAACTCTGGTTGTGGTCGATAAAACTATGTTGTCATTTTATCATGGACAGGATCTTCAGCAGTATGTCCTGACAGTAATGAATATGGTACGAAGTTTGACTTAAGTATACTATACTGTTTAGTTAAAGAATATTTCTAATGACGTATGAACCTTGAAATAGGTAGGCAGAGGTATTGTGTCTGGGGTAGCAGAAGATGACCATTAGTTTGAGACTCATGTTTAGTAGCATTTTGCAGACGATAGTTCCAGCAGGAAGGAAGCATTCATCGTTAGGCTCATCGTACTGATGTAGTAAAGTTATTAGATACACGTTTTTTTTTTATAAGAAAAATACTTTTTGTCCTGAGGCTCAATTTTCTTAACTTTTCACGAATTTGAGGCTGAGATTTTCTTAAGATTTTCTAAACTTTTGCAGGAATAAAATGGCTGAAACAGGCTACTCTGTATTTGTTGGGCCACCATTAGTCTCGATTTTTTTAATGAGAGTTTGCAAAAATGAGCCAATATCAATTTCTGGCATGTAAAGAAGATAAACTGTGATTTTCTTGAACTTGAGCCTTGTGATTTTCTTAGGATTTTCTTAAGATTTTGGCCATTTGAGCCTCATTTTCTTATAAACTTTTTTCTTATAAAAAAACACGTGTATTTTTTTGGAAATGGAAAAATACACATAGTTTTGTATATAATTTGTCTACAGAAAATCTAGGTCTTAGAGGGTTAGTGTAAAATTTGCTTCAACGTAAACAGATAGTTGTAATTCATATCGTTTGAGCTGCAGAAAGAAGAGCTGTAGAGTCATGTGACGCTTCTTAGCTATTTCATCGAACTCTATATAGTCACTAAAAATAGTTAAGCTAACCTTGAAAATATGAGTGGAAATATTTTGTTTCTTTAGGTTGCCGCGCTGTATCACGACGCATCAGTTGGAGCAGCAATAAACATCGTCGTCGTTCGATTGTTTATTTTGGACACCGACCGGGTCAGTGTTAGCAAAGTTTCCTCATATCCATAAGGAGCAGGAATTTTGTTTATATAAGATCAAATTGATGTGTCGTAAATCTCTTGACTTTTTTGCCAATGGATTTATAGCGGGCAAATTGTTACACATATGCAGGGTGCTGAAATATGTATATATATATTTATATATATTTATATATATTTATATATATTTATATATATTTATATATATATTTATATATATTTATATATATTTATATGAAAAGTCTGTTGGTACTACAGAACTTCACTATAGCACGAAAAAGCGGGAACATTGCTTTAGCATACTAAAAGCTTATTTCGTCCGACACTCGTCAGAGTATGGAACGTCGGATAGCGACCGAAAGGTGAAACGAAGTATATAGCCAGATGCGGGTACACGTGATATGATGAATAATGCGTCTATTTGGCTCTATGATTGGCCAATTAGCACCTATTCACCATTGTTTACTTGAAGAGTCCAAGTGAAAAAACGAACTCTTTTTGTTTACACAAGACTGGGTTTTGAGTCTTGATGTATACCGATTCCAAAACACCTAAATGAAAGGATCTTGCTTGCCCAATGATCCGAAAATTATCGTCTGTATATGTTTTGGCGCATTCTGGATTTGGCGCTATGTTTTGGCGATATATTTATATATATTTATATATTAGAACTCAATACCTTGGATGCCTCAATCCCTTTTGGCCTTCTTTGTGCAATCTCAAAATCGTACCCATGATCCCACTGGAAATTTTGTTTTTGCCTCTTATATTATTAAAAGATTCCTTTCACTTTTACTTTGCTTATGAATTTAGCAATGTTATTAGAAAAACTGTTCCGGAAATTCCTACAGCCACTAAAGCCAAGATTTTGGGTATTTTCAGACGAGTTCAAAAGAGTTTTTGGTCACAATTTCTCTTTTTTATCCTTGTTTGCGAACTTTACAATAATAGTTGGTCCTCAAAGTGACCTTTCTGGTCGAAGAGGGCTTCAATATGAATCGAACCATGAACCACGAAATTTCTTTTATAAGAGGAGTTGGCTTCCTTTCGGCATGAATTTTGCTTCCTCTCAATATTCAATCTGTAATTGCTTAATTCTTATACTCCATCGACAACCACTGTTATGAATATTGTATTTTCTTATACTGCAGAACGACCTCACCATAGCTCATGATGCAGAAACAACGCTCTCAAGTTTTTGTGGCTGGTCAAATAAAGTTAACCCTCCTAGCGAGTACCACCCACAGCACCATGACATTGCAATTCTTTTGACTAGGTATGTCTTGTTCCCTTTGTCACGAAACCAGTTAGAGATGTTGCAAGGCATAGTTATCTTGGCATTACAGTGATACTATCAGATAAGTAAGAAAGGAGATTTATATACTGTAAGTCTTCGATCTCATTCCAAGGTATAAGTAAGTTTTGAAGTTTGCGAAGAAATTTTTTTATTTAGGAATATAAACTTAAGGACACCTGCTTACTAGATTTATATCAAGCAGCTTCCAATAGAGCGGGAAAACTTCTCGGTTGTTTGTTAGATTCAAAAATTTCATAATGGCGATTCCATTGTGTGATAGGTGAATTACATTGCTTTTTAGACGGGACATTTGTCTTGGAATGAACAAGCCGTGTGGGACACTTGGTTTGGCACAGGTATCTGGAATGTGCTCCAAAGACAGAAGTTGTAACATAAATGAAGACACTGGATTATCTGTTGCATACACAGTTGCCCACGAGTTAGGACACAAGTGAGCTTTGATCATTGCTGACTTTTTCGTAGAGACTAAAAATCAATATTTTTTCACGACAACCAAATGGAAGTTGAATAGTAAGAACAAATAGTAAATAGTGGATATGAAATTAGAGCTATCTCCTATGTATTCAGTAGTATGCATATATGAGAAGTTTGTCCTTTTGTACCTCATTTGTATGTTGAATTGGACCACCAGATATTTTCAACACATTTTCTTATGCATTATTTCTTCTTTTAGTTTTGGCATGGAACATGATGGCTTGGGAAATGAATGTAAATATGCTATAAATGATGACAGATACATTATGTCACCTACTCAGTCGTTGTCTAATCATCCATATATGTGGTCGTCATGTAGCAGAGCTTACATCCGAAAGTTCTTGTTGTAAGTTGCCTTCTTTTCACATTGTTAGTGATATGCTTTGAGGTTTTTTGATTTAGGACATCTGAAAACTTGTGATTATACTTGGTAAATGATTTCCACAAGTAATACGTTGCTCTTCATTAATTAAATGATTGGAAGCATTCTTGTCTTGCTGAATATTCGACTGCTCAAAGTTATAATCAAGTCAGGATATCACGTGATTTTGTACCGTCTGTAATTTTTCTCTGCTGTATGTTCTTTGTCGTATTATTTTTGTGCAGTCTTCATGTTGTTGATTTGCATTTTAGCAAAGGCTTTGGCTGGTGCTTAGATGATGAGCCGAGCAATCATAAATACGAGTACAAGACTGTTTTGCCTGGAGTTATCTATGACCTCGATCAGCAATGTAAAATGAGGCATGGGCCTCAATCTGGTGTTTGCCACGTTCAGTGGGTGAGTAGCCTAAGATTCGAGTTGTTTTGAGGCTGCTGTGACTAGGCCAATTATTAAGGAAGGTTGACAAAGATTCATCGAGACATTAATGTATTAATTACACCTTAGAATATCAGGCTTTCTTATCTTCTCCACTGTATAAACTCAACGAAGCCGTGAAACTTAAAAGTTTCACTATTGATGTCGCTGTATGATGACAAATTGCATTATCGTATTATGTCTTAGTATTGTTATGGGCGGCTATGCCTCATCTTTCTGTTGGTTCCTTCCTGCTTCTTTCGCTTTCCCGTCTTTCTTCTTTTTCCATTTTCATCCATTCTTCTTTCTCTTCACTCTTCTTCTTTCATCTTTTACCTTTTCTTTTACTTCTTCTATCTTCCATCTTATTCCTGCTTTCCCAGCGTTTCCTATCACTTCGTACTCTTGTTCTTCGTCTGTTTCTTTATCCTTTGGAATTAGCATAAATTCCTCTACTGGTTTTTGTCTTCAGCCGTTTTCATTAGGCCTTTTCATGGCAATTGGCTACTTTCTAAATAGAATATTCACTTCATGCACCCTCTATCTCCTACATATTCTAGATTCAAGATGGTGACCCATGCTCTCGGCTATGGTGTCGATTTGAATATCAGTCAACGAAGACCTGCGTCATGAGAAACAAGCCAGCTGCTGATGGAACATTTTGCAAACACAACCATGTATGTTCATGACGTTATCTAGATTTCTTCGATTTTGATTTTTGATGTTATCTATGTTTCCTATATGACGAAGATCTTAGAATATTATCAAATTTACTACTTTTCATTTTAGTGGTGTTACCGTGGAAGATGTATTCGAAAACGGGAATTGCCCCAAGCAGTCGATGGTGGTTGGGGACCGTGGAGTAAATGGTCAGGATGTTCAAGGACATGTGGAGGAGGAGTTCGATCAAAGGAACGACATTGCGATAGCCCAAGGCAAGTTATTCAATTCCATCGATATATGTGCAGTGTTTGGAGTAATAGACTATATTTGAGGCCAATAATAACCAGATGGGTGGTAAGATTATTTGAGACAAGGAACAGCGTGTTCAAATTGCCAACAATACACAGAGCTTTGGTATGGGATACGGGAACAACGTTATTCCTTACCGCTCGTATTGAAATGCCCTACTGGTACAATTCTATAAACAAACCCTTGTTGCCTAATGCCTTATCCAGTCACGTGTCTTTCGAGTTATTTGCAAGAAAATGGGAATTGATTATTGGACATATACTATGTAAACAAATTCGTTTTCACACTGTGTCTGAATTTCTTAATTTAGACAATTTATTAGTTGATCCTGCAATTGTTCAATTTCTCCTTTAGAATGTTCTACCTTGTAAGATTGTTCTTAGTAATGGTTTTAATCTTTCTGAGATGCTTCTCCTTCTGAATCTCCAGCTGTTTTTATCTTCAATGGAGATTAGATATTACTAACAGGATTTAGTCTCATTGCTTAAGCTTTTTGTCTGATAATTTCAGACCACAGAATGGAGGAAAATATTGTCTTGGTGTTTATAAGAAGTACCAGATTTGTAATAAAGAGGTTTGTGGATAAATTTTGTAAGCAATTGCAAACCGTTTCAATTTATTGGTATGGAAACGTTAGATATATATCTTATAAACGCTGATTTTTTCTCATTTTCCCAACGCCCAGGCTTTTAGTTTTAAGTGCCATTATGCTAATGTATTCAACTTGATACGATAAAGTACCCTCGATGTATTATCATGTTTGTTTGCTCACAACTTATTTTCATGAACCATTCTAAAACCTGGTGAGCTGTTAGAAATAGCTCTACTGTTGGTGATATTTTTTTAAGTAGTTACAGTTTTTCGATTCTGTTTGGAAGGAGCTAGTTATTTGAATTCATTTCTGCAGGATTGTGAATCAGCAACTGGATTTCGTGATCTGCAGTGCCAATACTACGCTTTGCATGTTTTCCCAACTTACATCGATTCAAGTTCGAGTGTGGAATCTGTATACTTGCCCGGTTAGCTCATTTTTGTTAACAAGTATTGCATTAGAAAGACGTAATCCTCTCTTTATAGATTAATGGCATAGTGTCTTGTAGTGATTGAATAACTTGTTCGTTTCGCTGCTTCATTAGACAGGAGATCATAGATTCTGATTTGTCGTGATAATATAGGGCAGTGGCTGTCTCACTTTAATTGTATGAGCTATTTGGAAAGGCACCGAGACTCATTTGGAGTATCAGAAGGCCACATACCGCAAATGATTGATTAATCCCTGCGGCCCTTAATATAGTCGTCAAGTTTTAAGTACGGTGGTTATTCGACTGCGGCGCTTTCAGGGACGTAGGAACCGGGGGCCAAAGGGGCCATGGCCCCCACTTTTTAGCAAACTATGCAGAAGTGCCCCTTTGAAGCTCAAATTGGACGTGGTAATGTGCCCCTTTTGGGACTTGCCCCCCCCACTTCTTAGATGCCTCCTACCTCCCTGGGCACTTTTTTACTGATATTTATCAAACCGTGTGGCGCTTATTTGACTGCGGGATAAAATCGGTTACAAAACTCTTTTTTATACACTCGGCTTGACTGTATCACTTATTTCCTTGAATATATTTCACTTCGTATTTTTGTAAATGACGATGAATTTTAAGCTTGTAGTTTTTCATATTATGTTCCATGTTTGTTGTTCCTTTACAGCGAGGCCGTGCGAGTTGCATTGTCGAAATAGAGGAGCGTTCCACTCCATTAAAGTTTTGGATGAAGTTATAGATGGAACCCCCTGTAGAGAGGGACATAACGATGTTTGCATTGGAGGTAAATGTGAGGTATGTTGTCGTATCCTTGGAATATTTAATGACAGTGCTAAGGTGTTGTGACAAGCTATCATGTATATTTATCTTATATACCATTTTTATCGTTATTAGTAGAATCCTATAAGCTTTTGTTTTATAAGTGTGTTCCCCCCAGGAAAACTACTCCCCACCTTTGCCTGTGCCAATGAATTGGTGCTATTTTGTCAAAGCTAACTTGAGATTTCTTGAACAAACCAGTTTTCGACAGAAAGCCAATCTCCCTCGTTTGACATCTTATCCGTATGATTTTGTAGTTCAGCAGGAATTTTGGTTAATTTATGACACATTTGTTTCTTGTTTGACTCTCGTAATTGAGTTTCATGTCTGTTCGTCTTTCAGCCTGTTGGTTGTGATTGGGTTTTGAATTCAAAGGCAAAGGAGGACAAATGTGGGGTCTGTCACGGAGATGGATCTTCATGTGAGACAATCAAGTCACAATTTAATAAGACACATCTGTCTCAAGGAGGTATGTTGTTCAGCTGTTATAGGCTTTGAGTAGTAACCTTGATAGTTGAAGTAGCCAGTAGTCTCAAATTTTTACCTTATGTATTTTCAATTTGCTTGGACGTTGTGTCTCTTTAAAACATATAAAGAAGATTTACGATCTTGCAAAGTGATGTATACTGCGCTTGCTCTTCTATACCTTTTCTGAAGGCGATGAAGCTATCAGTACTCTCTGTCTCTTTGTAGAATATGTTGAGACCGCGTTTATCCCTTCTGGTGCTCGTTACATTAGAATTGAAGAAGTTAGAAGTGCTGAGAACTATTTGGCATTGAAGTCTTCGTCGGGATATTACTATCTAAATGGACACTGGACTATCCAAGACACTGGGAAATACGATGCTGCGGGAACTAAAGTATTTTATGCTAGGAGAAATCAGAAGGATCAATTGAGAGCAATTGGACCTACGAAAGAAGACCTACACGTTCAAGTATGTCAACAGATCTTTTTCATATTTGATTTAGATTTTTAAATTTTTTGATATATTTTATCTTCCACATGCCAAGGCAAGGAAGGCCTCAAAAAGAAGGCCATGAGAGGCTCAATATCTATTCGTGAGGGCCAATTGTTTTAATTATAATTCTTCCTGGGCTTTTTCCTTCTGGAACTACCTTTGTTGGCATTTTTGCGCACGACAAAGTTTTTGAAGCTTATTTTAAAGTAATCTGATATTCAGTCGGCAGCAATCAAATTACGAAAAAATTAGAGTACATATTTTGCTAGTAGGATGAATTTTGGAGTTTTCCTGTATGTCAGATATGTACTCCTACATTCTACACTTCCGTTGCATGTGAATGCTAGCAATAAGAGTACAGCAGAACAGATTCCAAGATCGGTTATTGAGCCGCAGTTGCAATTTCATAGCCTATGCTTGGAGTAGGCCTTGTGATATTGCTAATTTAATGGAAATGCGACCAAGTGGGTCCAAAAGATTTATAGTTTAGGCACATTTACACAACTCTGAATCTGTACTAAAGCACTGTTTAGATTATATTTATCCGTTGATACTCTGATAGTGTCCTCTTGCGTCTTCTTGTTTTCATGCTATAGCCGCAAATGTTTCAAGGACGTTTTTTCTGATTTCTTGTGGTTTTAGGGCGTACTCATATTTCAGCACCTTTACTAAAGAGGACAATTATGTTCACTTTATTGAAGAATCTAATTAAGTCATTTCTCCTTGATTAATATCACGGCAATGAGAATGGTTGGGTGTTAAGTGAAACAGCCAATGAAACGGAATCATTTTTCCTCTCCAATCTCGCTGTCCTGTCGCTTATAATAATCGCCATACATGTGCTAAAAGTATTTAGCGACATCATTCCCTTCAACAAAGCTCTCATTCAAGTCTACATTGCCAAGCTTTCGTTATTCAAGCAGTTCCCAAGCCTTTAGCTGTAGCAGGTTATAGCTTGTTTTATGTGATTCATCAGAAGATCAAAACTCCACTCTGTGCTGAGTTTTGCACTATATATTTCCCGTAAAACTCGTCAGCTCGCCAAATTGCTTATTTGTTGAGTATGATCGTTCTCTCTTGCAGTTGTTTGTTCAAGGGCCAAATCCCGGTGTAAATATTGAGTTCACAATTCCAAAAGTGAATGGCACTCGGAGCAAAACCTCGTACAGTTGGAGATACAGTTCATGGTCGAAGTGTTCAGCAAAGTGTGGCACTGGTATTTTGCTTTTCTTTGAAATTTGTTTGCTCCTTCAATATTTCTTGTAAATATTACTGAGCTTTAGGTACTAGAATATTTCTCGGAGCAATTCTGCTAGCTCTTTTTCAATATGTTATGCTTTTATACCTTTTTGATCTAAATCTCAAATGTTTGACGCTGTTGATTCCCATCGCCCTTTGTTAGCCAAACTATGATGCAGTATTTTTGCAGCATTTAAACACATTAAACTTAGTCTTTGCTCCATTAAGTGCTTTAGAATAGTGGATATTCAACATCTCACATAATCTGTATTCCCTTTCAACTTGGTAAAACCGCTTTATCATGCTCCTTAGGAGTCAGGCAGGCAAAACCAGAATGCATCGAAGACCATTTAAGTTCTCCTGTTGATGACCGATATTGTGATAGAGACAAGAAACCAAATAGACTTGAAAAAGTGTGCAATATGAGAAGATGCCCCCCTGAGTAAGTTGAATGGTGTTGGTCTCTTCACCTAAATTTCATATTACAATTCATTACTATTTTTACCTCATTTGGTCCATAGCTTGAGAGTACTTGTTGTAGGAGAAAACTCTAGTGAGAATTTTATCATTTGTGAGAAAGATGCGATCACTGTATTTGCAAGATCTTTTTATGAGCTTTTGTTATCATGCTTAGGTCATTTCACCAGTGGAATCGTACCTGTCAGTACAATATAGATGATTGGTGTCTAAAATAGAAATGAAGCAACTTTCCACATTCCAAACTATTAGTCTCTTGATATGTTTTTAGTTCGTATATTTTAACGTTACATTTTTTAATGTATTTCCTTTTAACCCATAGATGGTGGACGGGATCTTGGCAAAAATGCTCAAAGAGTTGCGGACGAGGACTGTCACAAAGATCAGTTTTTTGTGTAAGAAGACTAAAGGAAGATGAACAACTTGCACTGAGAGATGAGCAATGTGATAAACATAGGAAACCAAGAGAAAAGAAATCATGTTATAGTGGAAAATGTAAAGCGAGGTGGATCAAAGGTGAATGGGGAGAGGTATGCTATCATTTATTCTATTGGCTGAAACTGAGCTCGTTATTTGGAGCCTGTTCACAAGAAGCAAGCTAGCTCGGTAGGTCTGGTTAGCTCCGTAAAGCGTACTCGCCGGGCTTTGTGGATTCACTCGGTATTGCGGAATGGCTCCGTATAGCGGGCAGGTTCGTTATAGAGAGCTGGCTAGGTAAACTGGTCTGAAAAGCTACTTGAACCCGTGTCTAAAACGGGTCAGCCTGCCCGAACAAGATCTCACTGGAATCTACTGAGTTCTCAGCTACCTGGGATTAGCATTCATGCGAACGCAGACAAGCGAACAATCCTTTGAGGTTCAAGAAGGAAGCTGACATGCGGTCAGCCACCGACTAATTTTGAACCTCTCTAAAACCATGCAACTCCTGGCAAGAATTACGCTTTTTCCCTGCTTATCTCTCTTGTTTTTTAATCCACAGTGCACTTTTCTCTTACTTTTGGGTTTTTTAATCCTGTTGCTAGAAAACCAGTTATTCCGTTGTTTCCTTTTCTAGTTGGTTTTTATAACCCTTACACCTTTCCTTCCTATGTTTACCGCAGAATTGTACCATCCACCGCTCTATATTATTGGAAATGTCCCGTGGCCATGTCTGGTTATTTGTTACTCTTTTGTAAGAATACAGACTTGTCCCCGTTCCTTTAGAGTAGTTTGTTGACGTAGCCATTTTATTGTCTCACTTCAGTGCTCAACCGGGTGTGGAATGGGAGTTCAACGCAGGACTGTACATTGTAGCTCATCTAATATCAACATGTGCAGGCACTTTCCAAAACCAGCGCAGATGAAACTTTGTAATGGGACGCACTGTCCTCATTGGATTACTGGAGCCTGGAGCAAAGTACGTAATCATTTGCTTTCCCATGACAAGTGCTCAAGTAGATTCTTCCTGTTGTTGCATGTTGGAAGTCTGAACTAGAGGCATATTCTCAAGAATCAAATACCTCGGATGGGCTCACAACTTTATAAATTGCTCTCATCGTTTTAGCATATGTTGCTTCGTTCATTTGTTTGTATTCATGTTTTCTCTTCGACTGTTACTACGGACGATATTGTTTCAGTGTTGTCGTTTTTTTGTAGTGCAACAAAAATTGTGGCACTGGTATACGAGTGAGAACAGTTTCATGTTACGAAAGTTTGACGTCAAGAAAAGTCTCTCAGAGAAGGTGCCGAAATGAAGTTAAGCCTGTTGACAAAGAAGCTTGCTTTATAAGAAGTTGCATCAGGTGGTCCACATCTGAATGGTCTCCTGTAAGTACAGAAATACGTAATCAATTTAGGAAGAAGCTGAGAAACTAGTGTGTTTAAACGTAACTTGATTATGGGTTTAGCAAGGACAAAACAATGATGAATAAGAAATGAAATCATAAAGGGTAGTGCATGATTTGCTTTCATCCTATTACTTCGAGAATTTTAGAACAGGTTTCAGGTTTGGTGCGAAATTATTTTATAAGTCCTTCCTTTATCATATATTTATCATTTAATTATGTGGATATATTTCTCCTCTACCCAGTGCTCTAGAAGTTGTGGCAATGGCACGCAGACTCGAAGTGTTTCGTGCGTAATAAGAAATAGATGTAAACATGATGAACGACCAAACTCTCAGAGACCATGTACGAAGAAGGAATGTGCCACTTGGCGAACTGGTAAATGGGGGGAGGTTAGTGTCCATTTATGTTCTTTCTTTAATCAGCAACATCTCACCGGTGTTTACCACGTTGTAGCTGAGTTAATGTCTTGTGGCTGTTATTTAAGATGTCATATATGAATTGTTTCCTTGTAATGATCAGTCCTGATAATATTCTATTTAACTGTAGTGCTCAAACAGTTGCGTACAGTGG
The DNA here is from genome assembly GCA_964019165.1 of Mastigias papua. NCBI lineage: Eukaryota > Metazoa > Cnidaria > Scyphozoa > Rhizostomeae > Mastigiidae > Mastigias > Mastigias papua. Next base: position 5,779,550 of record OZ025282.1, on the reverse strand, counting down.
AGGACAGTTGTTTGTAGAGCTATTGGTTCATCTGCTAGCACCAATTCATGTCCATATCGCACTCGCCCTCCTGTTACCAGAAAATGCAGAGGAGGGCGCTGTGGACCAGCTGCATATAATCATAGTAAGTTACATTCATAATAAGAGCTTTTGATAGGTATATATATATATATATATATATATATATATATATATATATATATATATATATATATATATATATATATATATATATATATATATATATATATATATATATATATATATATATATATATATATATATATATATATATAACAAACTGATTCTACGCGGCATCCACCAAGTATATAAATTAAAGATAATCAAGTAGAAATACCATATATATGTATGTATGTATATATATATATATATATATATATATATATGTGTGTGTGTGTATATATATGTCATGATGTATGTATGGTCTTTGACATGCCTATCAACGGGTGGAAGTTTTATCTGCATTCAGTTATTGTTGTATGATCATCATTGTACTGCTTGAGATGAATATGTGAGTATTGCATGCCTTTGATGGTTGTTTTACCGCAAATTAAAGTACTTTTGTATTGAAATATTTCCCCTGCGGTCTCTTAACAGTTGATCATACAAGTACAAAGCAGCATAAGTAAAGTAAATGGTTTTTTTGCAGGGAAGCTCAGATGGCATGCTTGCAATGGTGATAAGCTAAGCAGGAACTTTTGTAGAGTTGTAGAAATGGCGAACTTTTGCTCAGTGAAAAGGTACTACTCGCGATGTTGTGCAACATGTTCCGCTGCGTCCAGGTAATGCACGTGCCGCAATCGCTGCTTCGGTTTTATTGAAGTGGTTAACATCATAAAGTGTCAGTTGTAGCTCGAGGGTATTGTGGTACTGATGCTACTATGAATAGGTACTCATCCGTTGTTATCTCAACAGCGGCATTCACGACCCTTTACCACTAGCAAGACTTTGGCTCATCTTCTTCAAACACTATTGTCAGATCGAAGATACCCGTCTTTGTGTAAAGGGTTGTATCAACGAGGCATACCGAGCTGGGTCCAACGTAGAGCCCAAATTTTTTTGTGTTTTTGCTCTATCGGTATTTTAGGAAGCATCCCCCAACTGACTGAGATGTTTGACGACCAAATGGAAATGAACGAGTCACCTGTACAGGACATTAATGCCTGTGCTAAGTGCCCGGCAGATGTGCTTATCAGTGTCCGTTAGATGTGCTTTCATTAGATTTTTGTCTTTCCTGAAGAGATCTTCCCAATTGATAGATAGAACCTATTTTGAAGGGCCCATTTTACCGTCTACTTTCCCGAGAAATTCGAAGATTTTCAATTTTAGTAGTTATGTTAAAGGTAGACATGAATTTATGATTTATAAATATATATAGAATAGTAGTTAATAATCAATCTGTGTAGTAAACATGCCAATTACATTGAGGCTTTGTCCCCTTTCTTTTCAACCTCTCTTTTCAACCCCTCTTTCGCCATAAACGTCTGAACACTGTTCAGTTGAATAGAATCAGGTACGTTGCTACGTGTTCCATCTTCACATGATTCCCCATACTTCACCACTTTGAAGTTTTGATCAAGTTGGCAAAGTTTTCAAGTACAAAATAGAAATTAGATACTTTTAATGCATTGTCCATGACTTGTTGTAAATTGTTCCTTGTAGTGGCTTACGCTACTTAATTTTAAACGATATGCATAAACGGTTTTTTTAGTTCTTTAATCTAGTCTAGAAAGATTCTTTATGGAAAGACTTACGGAAAGATTCTTTGGTGACTTATAAATTTTATAATGACGTCATTGGCGTCCCCGGTTTTCCAGTTTGCACTGCTCCCCATAAAAGCTCTGGATAGACCTGATCATCGATCTTCAACGCTGATCATCTAATCACCACCATCATTTCTAGTGCCATGGCCACCGTGAACCTAAAGCCTTGACTCTCTTATCACTTTCCAATCATAAATCAACACTCGTATCACCTTGGATCGGCGACATAAATCCCAAAAGGACATGCCATATTTTATAATCGTCGTTTACATTTGATGAATTACGTCAAATGAAACGATGGCTTATTGTTACGTCACTTTCGTATCCGATCCAGTGTTCCGTTCTCGTTTCCCGCCTGAGATGTTTCCACTCCCGTAGATTCTGACACAAGCAATAACATGATGTGTAAGACTGGTTCCTATTTGTAGAAACCACTGTCAATGACCTTTTACTTATTTCATCTATATATTCACAGTGTTTGTACTGCCTTCTTGCCAATTCAATTAGGATCTAGTTGTTCATCCTTTTTCAATATAAGATGTCCTCATGTTATGACAGAAGCATTCAACGAATGTCACTTGCTCTCACGAAAACTTTATAAGTCAAACAGATTTCACGATTATTTTCTTTCTGCAATTTACGTTTTTTGTTTAATTTTAATTCCTCGTATTTAAACTTTCTATTTATCAACTTAAAATAGTGCTTTTTTAATAAACGTTTGTATGCATATTGAAAAAGTAATTTTTGTAATCGAGTCAGAGGCTGTTGTAAGTAGCTTTTGTTTCACGTGTAGAAGTATTACTTTCTTTTTCGTATTTTTATGCAAATTAAATGTAGGTCATAGACCATTATTAAACTATAAATCCTTAAAAACATGTGAGTACTCTTAGTGTGTCTTGTCTCCAGAGTATAGCTCGAATTTCGATGAAAGCCAACATCACCACTCGACATTTCTTTGACGCCATTTGTGGCATAGACGTTGGCATCTGGGAAAGACGCTGTCGCTTTCCGTTAGGGACTTGCAGCTACACGCAACACGGGGGACCGTGTCTGGTTTCTTACGAAATGTTAAGCATTATAAACCAATACCGAATGCTTCAATGGATGTGTAATGCTACCTAGGTTCATTTTCTATATATTTGTTCCTAAAGTACAAAAATGTTCACCAAGAGATAAGGGAAAATGACTTAATATACATTAGGGATCGCGACAAATTTGTTATGGATGAGATACCAACTAGTAGATTTGTTGCCATGTCGCTGCGGTGGATATGCGCCTACTCATCCTCAGGTAAACACAAGTCAATGATACGGCTTTTAAGAAATCTAACCAATCACGGCAAGGTCGAACACAGGGGATTCTTTCTTTTCGGCCAATCAGCACTGAGGTAAACAAAAGATTTTGGTATTTACAGAGCGGTGGACTAGCAGAAATGACTTGAATGGTGTTTTACGCTGTGTTGAGTGAAAGCTGTTAGGCAAGTAACTTGCAAATGTTGTGCAGAAAATATAGAAGGAAATGATTTGTGGGAGAGTACTTTGAACTTTTATTGACTATGCTAAATGCTGGTGGTCTTATGTGAGACTGTTGAAATGATATAAAGGCCCCTTATTGACATATGTTTCTTGTCGGAATGTTTCCAAGTGAAACAAGGCCAACTGATCAAGTCATTACTTTTGTTACTTATATTCGTTCGAAGCCTGGGAAGCCTTTCTGCCTTTATTCAACACAGTTCTAGAGCTACTACCAGGAAGACAGATAGTCAGAGAGTTCATAAACTTGCCAAGATGCCGTTTTTGGGATTCGGCGGTGGTGGAAAGACTTACCATTGCCGTGTGCTTTTACTGGATGATAGTGACCTTACTCATGACATTTCGGTGAGTTTTTGTATTAAAGAACTACTGCACTTTGATAGTTAGACTGAAATTAGAGTACGTAAATTTTCCTTCAAGTGTCAACAAAACAACATATAATCGCTGTAGTTAAGTTACATTCAGCCCATGGTAAATCACGTCTGAAGTATAATTGCATTGGAAATACGCTCTTTGTTTCAGAATTCTTTACTTACAAAATGCTAAACAATCATAATGATAACAGTACGACGATTATATGCAAACGGAATCACTATGTATTTGGTGTATCCAACTGCGCTACTAAGGATCCTTTGCTATTTAGAATGCAAAACTCTTGTCTTGTAAGGGGGTCATCAAACTTTTTCGTAGTTTTTCGTAGTATACTACCACATTATACGTCTTTATATCGTAGTTTATTCGTAAGGTATCCCACATCACAACTCCAATGTTGGCTGGTAAATGCAAAGTTTTCAGAAGGATGAAAATTAACAAACAAGGGCCCTTGTTTAATATGTGTGATTGATTATAGAGAAAGTCATTCTACATTAACAGCGCAGCTGATATTTAATGATTGATATGGATTCAGGAAACACTTGTTTCATTGTAGCTCCATAGATGAAGTTTTGAAGTTTTTGCTAACCACAGAGTGTCATGCCCTCATTTTCTGGGTCATCTTAGCAACAGTACTCATTTCAATGCACCCTGACCCATGACCTAGCCATCGGTTTAAAATTATGTTTGAGTTTCTGCTTGATTTAAGGACTGTAAATTTGAAATATATGCCAGACTTCAGAATTAGATTTTTGAAAGAAACATTGAATAAGCTTATTCAACCAATATCCCTGGCAAAGAATATTTTTTGCATCTATACACTTCTCATGCCTTTGCAATATAAGAAAGAGAGTCTGAGTTTTTACCTTGAGACAAAATGCATTTGAAAAGCTATTTATTGTTCATTAGAGGGTTATCACAACAAAACTGTATTAAACCTTGAAATTGTAGCATCTTTCACTTGTTATACAGAGTAAGTGCCAGTAGAGGTCAAGAAATGTCTGAAATTTGAGTCAATAAATTTGATTAAGAGGTAGATGTTGGGCACTAAAATTCATAGCTATAGTGGCTAATACCTCATTGGTTGAAAAAACATTCTCAAACTGAGGTTGGCACATTTTTCATAAAACTCTTGCAAGCTATTGAGTTGGATGTGACATAGAGTTAAGTATTTCCTCTTGTAGGTCTTTAAGATTGTGATGTAAAAAGTGTGCTAAAGGGAAAGTTGTTCATCTCCCTTATCTTTTTATCTCCCAGATAAATGTTAGTTTTGAGGGACACACCTGTTACCATGGATTTACTATGGCAATGTGTACTCACTCTTGAGTAACAAATAATTGTCCCCCCTGATTGTTAATTTTTGAAATTTTACCAACCCCCCACACTTATTCCAACCCCCCATTTATTAATTTTGAAGATTTTTTCTGTGAAATTGTGTTTTCCCCACGGAATTTTTTCATTTACTTAGACTATCCAAAAATTTATTTAATAATCACTTACACTACAACTATAATTTCATTTACCTTGCATTTTATTGACAATATATGATTAGTTAATCTTCCTAAGTTGTTCTTCACAATATCCAAGTGTTATATTTTCCAACCCCCATTTGTTCCAACCCCCAAAGTGTTATCTTACTCTACATTTTCTAACCCCTCAATTATTCCCACCCACCCCCTCCCCATTTTTTTGGTACTCAAGAGTAGATATTTTTGTAAACCTCAGATGTACTTTACACAGATCAATGAAACTAAACATTAATTTATCAGCATTTATTATCTGTTCAGCACAATCAGTTCCGCTGGGGTATGCCCAAGGACAACACCAGATATAATAGCATCCAGTGAAATTGTGACCAGCCATTTGTATTTCATTGATATTTTTCCCATTTCTAATGTGTTTTTTAGCATCACAGCATTATGATTTCCTTGGCAATTAGGCACAATTAAAGGAATATACATTTTGTTTATTTTTGTATCAATTGTTCACTAAAGCAGAGAAGAATTTGATATTAAAATTAATTACTAAAAATTTAAAAGAATCAAATTGTTGCATTTTCATTACAGTGCATGTATTCTATGGATTATGATCTAGGTCATTTTCTTTGTACTTTTAAGATGATTTTGATTTCAATAAAAATTTTAAATCCAATCTTCTGTTCTAATAGACTTTGTGAGTTAATGGTGAAATTTCTTGCCTGTAGGTCAATGAAAGTCCATTTCTTGTAGAAGTTTCTAACCATAAAATAGCATTAAGTATATCCAATTTTCTCTTATATTTAACCATTTTTTTAATTTGCAGAGCAAGACAAAAGGCTCAGAGTTATTAGACAAAGTCTTCATGTCACTAAATTTATATGAAAGGGACTATTTTGGCTTGCGATTCAGAGACATTGATGATAAAACTGTAATTTCTGTGATTTTCTATCTTTTTTGATATTTGAATATTTTTCTTGGTGGTATGTGATTGTGAAAATGTGCTTAAGTGTTTTGAAAAGTCCTGCATTGGGAGACAGGTGGATGTGCTTGCAGATGAAGACTGTAAAACTTTTCAAAGTATCATGTTTCATCACCCTGTGGGTGTTGGTTTAGTTTGATCCTAAACTATCTTAATTAGCAATACAATGCACCTACCTTCATATTATGAACACTTGAAGAAATGCTGGACCTGAAGTTAGTGCAATGTATAGGGAATAAGTGATTCTAGATGCCAAGCTATTATGTATAGGCATTAATATTTTATCAATACCATTAAGAATTCACAATGATTTGATATCACTTGAAATGATTTGAGTGCATTTTCACATGTTATGTTATAGGCTTTGCTAAATTTGGATGGTTACCAGCCAATTAGGAATTCATTTTGTCATGAAATATTGATAAAATATTGTGTTTGTTTATGTACAAATGATGTTTGATGTTATCTACAACATGGCTTTTCAAATGGAATTTTCCATGCATTAATATTGAAACTTACCTAGGCTGAAAAATTTTGGTAGTTTTCATGTCAATTTTACCCCCCTTTCTGCTCCCTCACATGTCATGTGAATAGTTTGATTATATGGTGATTATAATGATTAAGATTATTGCAGGTATTATGATATTCGTGATAACTATGATAATATTAACCATGCTTGTGTTGAGTGTGCTTATTGCATGAATATGGTTACAGTGATACTAATTTTGTGTTTAGCAATGGCTTGATCCAGAAAAATCAATCAAAAAGCAGATAGATGGTAAAATGTTAAATTTTCTCTAAATTCTTACTTCCATAGTAAATCATATAATTTTTAAATTTGTGAATCATGAATGGAGATTATTTGCATCTGTTTGGTTTATTTATTGCTTGTTGTTTGTTCATCCATGTTCCTTATATACTTTGCTAATGTTAATTAGTTTCTTAAGCTGGAAATCTACTTGAATGATTTATTAAATTTCAGATTAGTAAGTATTGATGAAAAGTTCTGCTAGTAATTCTTTCTGTCTTCCATGAAATCCAGTATAAGAAAACTTAAACAGCATATAATCTCTCTTAAGTCCTCACATTCATGTTAGTCCGTAACTATGTTATCTCAAAGCATCAAACCTCACACTTTGCCACCGTGTCCCATTTTTACATTTCAAGACTAAATATAGATTTGAAACTTCATTTGTCAAATGTATGAAGCATCTAATCTGGTGATTGTCAAGGAGTTTCATGAGTGCCACTCTCTTTGCTACAGTTTTGAACTTTCCAACCCCCTGAAAATTTCCTGTTTATCAATGCTCTTCAGTGCGTGGTTGGAAAATATCAGTGGAATATGAAGAAATTTATTCAAATAGAATCTTGTACTTTACAATATTTCAGTTAACAACTGGTGGATGATTCAGCATTCTCTATCCAGAGCAACGTGAAGCAGCATTGGATCATAACATGTGATTTTTCTCTTGACATTGCACTTGTTATGCAGGAATGTGTCCCAAGGAACTCATCGAATTACGCGCAAGACTCCATAATAACAAAGAACAGACTTTCTGTTTGAGCAATTGTTTTGTAGATAAATATATACATAGTCATATAAAGTATTTTCAACTTAATGTGGAGTTTTTCCGTTTTACAGGTGGGCCTCATTATACGTTGTATTTTGGTGTGAAATTCTATGCTGCCGATCCTACGAAGTTAAAAGAAGAACTAACGAGGTAGCTTTTGGAGGACTTTCTTTCTGTCTCTACCTTATTAGATACTTGTGTGCTGTTGGTAAAATGCAATACATTCTGATCTCATTTCGAGAATGGAATTAGGACGTCCTGTTCCCACACGTTTGTCAATAATCTGGTTTGGTTTATTCGCAAAAGACATCTAATGAGATCTAGGCAGATCAGTTTTATTACGACATCTAATTATGTTGTGTCAAAGTTGTCGACATGAGCCAGAGGAGACACGAGTTTTCCCTACCTATTATGGGAGAAATGTGGATTAAGAGACAAAACAGCTACCGTCTTTGTTCGATTGAGCATTTTCTTTATCTGTGTTTAGATTAAATTGATTATTTCGGACGAATCTTAACTCATGAAGGTTTGGTGACGATCGCATTGAGCCATTTATTGCGTAATACACTAGCTAAATCGCTTCAAACAAGAAGCTTTTGGTCTACATTAAGTTGTATTTTTTATTGAATTTCGCCGTTGCATGCAAGGATTCCAAATAGAATCAATGTACAGATATTTTCAAACTCCTTAGCACGTGGGCTACTAGGAATTTTTAGGGCAGGATTCTAATCAACATAAATCGCACACGGAACACTTTATAAAGAGAATTGCATCTTGAAATCCTATTTTTCTAATTTAGAAACAAAAGAAATCGTTCGGGATTTTTTAGGATTTCATTTCTTTCAAGTGTAATAAAGATCATAAGCAGGTCTACTAGATAGAAGTGCAATGCAGAGTTTCATAATTCTCCAAGAAAGGGTACTTAACTTTTTTGAGGAAAACTACAATAGTCTAGACCCCAGGACCCACCCCGTAATTGCGCACCATCTTTGTGAGACCATCGCTATTAGGTTTCGTAGCCTAAGAGTCAGTTCCTGAATAAGGAATTTGCACTTTGTTAGGAGAAAATATATTTAAAGTGCTTCAAGAAAAAGTAGCGCCAAGGACCAAATTGACATTTATATACCTTATCCCATTTACTTTTATGTCCTCACTTTATCATGTGTTTTCTTGACTGTGTTTTTTCATTGTAATCTTGAGAAAATCATAGTTCAAATCAGCATTTTGCTTTTAGCAGGCGCAAAGTATCTCCGGTCAACTAGTAAAATTAACTTCAGTTATTACCACCCTCACCCCCTTGTCTATTCTGACCCCTTTCGCTTCGTGATATTAGAGTTTATGCACGGGCTGAATGGATCACAGCCATCTGCTTTGTTTATTTAGAGGAGCCCATAAGAACGTGATCATGTTTTTTTCCAGGTATCAATTCTTCTTACAAATAAAGAAAGATATTTTGCAAGGGAGGTAAGCTAATCGATAGATATTTAAAAGACATAAGTAGCATACTTAAAGTAGCATAAAGTAATACAAACATCTGTTGACAATATTGATCATATATGATTGACAAAGCGTTTAATTGCAGGTGGTGTAATGTCTCACATCGTGAAATATTGAGTATAGCTATAAGGAGTGCCATTAACTTAAGGCCGTTGTTAAATGAGGTGTTCTATGATTGATTGGTGGCATTAAAGGGGTGGCATTAAAGGGGTGGCATTAAAGCGGTGGCATTAAAGGGGTGGCATAGAAGTGGGTGCCGTCGATAGTTGACGTAGATAGGTGCTTCAGATAGGTGGTGTAGATGGCATGACCGCCAAATGTTTGATTGGTTGATAGCTCTAATCAGGTCTATTTCCCCCCAACCTTCTTGAGTAATCATCATGTAAAATGGGCCTAAAGTTAGCTGTGGAACGCATGTGTTGTCAGAATCCTGCTTGATGATTGGTCAGTTAGGTTGGGAATAATCAGTGCTCTCAACCAATCAAACATTTGACAGCCATGGCGGTGTTCAGGTATGTCTTGTAATCGATTATTTGTCGAGTGAATCTTAAATGAAGTCCAGGTACATCAGCTGCTCTTTGATTGTAATGTTTATACTTTTTTGTTATATTTCTGTTAGTACGACTGTCCTATTTTTGTCTTTTTATATTAATTTGTTGCCAGAGGCCGTATTTCGTACGAGGCTAGGTTTTGTAAGTGAACGTAGTAATGATTTTACTTATGTTGTCAATTAAAGATTTTTAGAGGCTTGAAAATGAGTATGTGAATTCACACCTGGTGCCTAAGTTTGTTTATACAAGGGCTTGGTTTGGTTGCGGCCTTTATTACCTGCTTTCGGTAGTCTTTTGACGTGTCATGCAATAAATTTATTTACTTGCATGCCATGTGTTATTAGATTGTACTCACTGGCCAACATATTCCATGATCATCAGTAGTGGCAGATTCTTGCGAGTCATTTGAGGGGACATATATTGTAAATCTGCCCACGTTCGTAAAATAAATGTGCCAATTATCAATATTTTGGTACCTAGAATCGTTCCAGTACATACCAAATGCCGATAAGTCTACTTCAGTTGGGGTGGGGGGAAGGTCAGAGTCTCCTGTCATCCCGTCAAACTTCCACTTGTAATTACATCACTGTCTTCATGGATTTCCTCACACCCTTTGACTACAATCTCCTGCTTTGTATCATCGCAAGTGTATTTATTCTGCACATGATAGATCGTACTATGTGTCTCATATGCCGCCAGAATATATTAGAAATTATGTTGACTTTGGCAATATGGTTAATTATTTGTCCTACCCATGGTAAAAGAGAGATTCCATCGCAACTATAGGCAGATAAGTCAATTTTACTCATCCTAAACGCGTAGGGTACATGTAATTATAGATCCTGTAATTATCGAGTGGTAAATTGATTTAATGTGGTTGTTATAGGCTGGACTTTTATACCAATTCACTCGAAAGACTTATGTTGTAGAGACATTTCTATAGGGAAATCCATACTTACTGCAGTTATTGCGACCAAGAATCATTTCGTAACTTTTAGATGGTTCTCAGATTCTGGGTCCGGATCAGTCTACCCTATGCCCCCCTCAAGGAGTCCCTTTGTAGTAGGCTGTTTAATGTGGTAAATGTAATGGCCTTAGAATAGATATGGATTTCAGGGCTTCCCAAGATATCGTAACTGTATATGTTATTTTGTAAACTTGTATTCGTGTATTAAGAAATCTAACCTGATCACAAACACTACACGTTGTTCTGAAGGACTGGTTCTAAAAGTTCCTTTACTTTTGGACTTCTTGTGGCTACATTTTAATACTTAGAAGTTCCTTGGTAGTGTCTTAACTTTAAATGCACATTTTGTAGGACAATATGTGTGTGTATGTACACACATATGTATATATATATATATATGCTTGCCCGCCTACGAACCTTTTACATATATGCACAAAATTCATGCATATTTGGCCTCTTTATTCTCGGTTGTGTGCAGTGATGATGATATTTGAAATTGAAAGTTCCTTAGTTATTTTGTCCTTATAAGTACAAGTGTTCCTTAAATTTCTTGGCCCTTTACATGCAGGTTTCTTATAAAGTAGCCCCATATGCAAAAACGTTTAGGGACAGAGTTACTATGTATACTGATCATATTATCAAAGTTATGTAGTTTACACAACCTGTTGACTCCTTGTTGCCTTCATGTTGCTTTCGTGTTGCTTCCATGTTGCCTCCGTGTTGCTTCCATATTGCCTCCATCAGTGTTGCCACATATCCTGGGAAACCTGGACAAATGTCCAGTTTCTAAAAAAGTCAATGACAACCTGGAAAATTCAGGGAAAAATGTTGGAAAAGCATACAAGTCAGGGGAAAGTCAGGGAGTTATTTTTGGGTTAGAGTTTGTCATTATCACACTCTTGTTGTGTCTTTTATTGCTCACCATTGCCCTGAGATTGTAGGATAGTCAAAGTCCTTGCAGTGAAATGGGTGTGGCCACAAAAGTTATAGCTCTTAATGTGTGTACCCTGCTAAAGTCCTCCCAGTCTGTGGTGGCAGACACGCCCCCTTTGGTTATAGAAAAGTCAGGGAAAAGTCAGGGAAAAGTAATTTTGCTTTTCATTTTCTATGGCAACCATACCCATGTTGCGGTGTTTGATATTGCTTTGAGGGTTAACATTGCATTGTGCAGATCCATCATTATCCTCACACCAATGATATATCAGTCAATTACGTATGTCGCGCTTTTGAAGGAACAGGAACAATTAGGATAAGGATCCACTATTCCTCCTAGCTCAGTAGTTGTCAGTAAATTCCTCTGAATTTGGTTAAGTTCATGTTTCCTTATTGTATAATTTTGTTAAGGCATTGGAAAATAATCATGCTAGTGCATATGACTTTATTCTCAACCTATGTTTTGTAAATTATCATTTCTGTCCTGAATTTTTGCCTTTGCTGTTGAGATTGTCATTTCGTTTGGTTCCCTAAGCTAATTTTAATGAAATACCGTGGTTTCAAGACAGTAGAGATGGCTTTGATTATCATTTTCTTCAACTAGAAATGACTCACTGGGTCATTTTGGTCACACAGTCTGCCCTTTTATTGCTCAGTTTTCCCAAGCTGATATAGCACACAGCGATTGATAGACCAATCTTCCTTACAGAAGTTTTTCTTATATTTTGACATTAACAGTCCCGTTCGTACAGTGGGGTGTAGGTAAAATAGCCGAAGTTAGCCATTTCTGTTAGCGCATTTCTTTAATTTGTTGTATTCGAGGAGCCTAAGGAGAGAAATTAGGTGCTGTGGAGAAGCAGATAGCTCAGAAATTTGATACATTCCTAGAATCACACAAAATTTTGCTGGAAGATTGAACACATAAAACTTTAAAATGTAAGCAGATGTTCTTTAATCATGAGAACCACGCCTATTTTTGGCAAATTGTAGGTCCTACAAGCCCCCATAGAAATCTCTAGGAACGACCCTGGACATTAGTCATGAATCTGCGTCGTCCAAATTGTAGTTAATCTGTAGGTAATCTGTGCCGTCGTCTATTCCTACCTGTTCCTCATGATGCAAGATTGGTTATATGCTTCAATCAATAGGCGGTCTGTACTTCCTAATAAGTTGAATGTCTTGCATGGATGACATGTAGCAAGATTTTTTAACGGAAGCCCTTCTCAGAAAATCAAATCACAACAAAAAAGAATTAGATTACAAAGTAGAACCTTGACATTGATTTATTTTAACCTTATTAACATTAACTGCAAACACTTATCTCCGCGTATTTTAGGTAATTCACCGATAAAATAATTGAAAGATATTTCAGAGTATCCATGTCTACAATTGTGACTTATCGCTTCACTTACTAGAATCTAAGGTTTCCTTGTACCGGTCCAATACAATCATGTACATATAGGCTTGTAGGTGTTTTTTGAGTGCTTTCCTAACTGTATTGGCTTCTACAAATTTAAATAGTTGGCCTAACAATGCTACTTTCAAGTCCTTTGAAGATCGCGTACAGATCATGATCTCTTCTATTGCCAATCAATTGTTGTTATTCGAAAGATCTTCGAGCATTATCGAAATGACGTTTGCGTTAGCAGCTCCTTACCGATTGGTGAAATGGGCATTTGATTTTAATTCATTCATTATTCCATTCATCCTTTCACTCACTCAGTGATGTGTACTTTAACTGTTTTTATGCCACTCAAAGCAGTGCAAATGTTCAATAACCTGAACCAGCCACATAGGGAATAGATACATGATTATCTAGTCCAAATTGTGGTTGACTCTTACCGTGTGTTTACCCTAATTTAGCTTTATCTGTTTGAATACGCGTCTGGAAAAATCAATAATTTTGTATGTAAACCACTGTTGTTTGATTTTGTCTGCTTTCATAATCGTAGACTCTTTTTATATCAAAAATTTTATAAGAACACGAGCCTCAGAATTTATGGAAAATTAAGAACAAGCTGAAGCTGAAGCACTATCGTAAAATGACTTGAAACTGATATAAAATTTTTTAAGCTCTACAATGTTTGCCAAAAGTCTTCGAAACACCCAAATCATCAGTGTGTAGAAAGCCATAAGCAAACCTCAAAATTTTAGAAAAATTAAAAACAGCCAGTCTGAACCTCAATTTTAGTGGTTCTTATAGAGAAAGAGTGTATGCTTTCCTCGGCCATGCAAAAAACTTAGTTCGTCTTTTCTTTATATGCACACCACTTTTCTTTGATTTCATCTGATTGAAATAAAAATACTTAGTTCGTCTTTTCTTTATATGCACACCACTTTTCTTTGATTTCATCTGATTGAAATAAAAATACTTAGTTCGTCTTTTCTTTATATGCACACCACTTTTCTTTGATTTCATCTGATTGAAATAAAAATTTCCCTCATTGTTGTTTATGTTACTTCTTCCCTAGGTTACCTTGCTCTGTTAATGTGGCCGCAGAATTATGTGCATACGCAGTTCAATGTAAGATGCAGCTTTGATGTTCCTATTTTTAAAGTAAAGACTTTCACGTTACTGACAGCCATTGCTAGATTGATAGATTCATGGACATCTGTGCTGATGCAACATGGAATTCAAAAGTTTTTAGTGCAGTTGAAATACCAGTAGTAAGATTAGTAATATCGCATTTCTCCATGCAAAGGAATTTTTTAAAATAGTTCTTTTACTTATCAGATATTTTGAAAATCTTTCATAAACATTTTAGCTGAGCTTGGAGACTATGATGACACATTGCACACAGAGAATTATGTATCAGAGTTTAGATTCGTTCCGAATCAGGTAATTCATACCGGGCTTTTTTTTAAATTCCTATTTGAATAGCAAGTGCAGAACCCAAATTAAGCCGTCTGGTTTATGTAACCGGTCAGACATCTTCTCTGGTTGTGATAAATTGCTCCTTTAATTCATAAACATATTCTCATCTACTTGTTCTTTTATGGTATACCTTTTCCTTTCATTCTGCAACTTCATAGTTAAAGTTTGTGTGATGCTGTTATTTGTAGAATGAAAGTTTAGAGCAGAAGATCGCTGAAATTCATCCTAAACTCAGGTACATTGATTTTTTTAATTTCACTAAGTAGCTTTTAGACATTCATTCTTTTTCAAACGAGTGTGCTGGGGTTGTCCATTAGGAGTCTACCTGCTTCAATTATAATGAGATAGTGCTTGTAGAATGTCGCAACGAAACTAGCCACTTCAATAGACTTAGGACTATACCGCATTATCTTTCATTTTATGTATTTTTCTTATCATATTTTTTCAATAGTTCCCGTAACTTTTGGACTACAGTTCTAACTTGAAACTTTTATTCAGCTACTTCTTTCCGTATATTTATTGAGTATATCTTATTACTAATGAGTTTCTATATCGTAGAAGTTATTAATTGTCTTATTTTATGCCAGAGGGCAGGTTCCCGCTGATGCCGAACTTAATTTTCTTGAAAGAGTTAAATGGTTAGAAATGTACGGAGTTGATCTCCATCCTGTCAGGGTAATTCCTTCTATTTCAATTTTTAGTTTGCAAATCAGTTACTTATTTTGTCAGTTTTATGGTTTTAAAATTTTTCAGCATTACGGAGCTCTCTGAATTCTATCAAGAATTTTAAGTTATGAAGGAAAAAGAATTGAAAAGAAAGAGATTTATTAGAGGAATGTTCTAAACAAATATGCAGAAGCTATTACAAAGAGTGGTTCTGTTTTTCTTACATTATGGAAATTTTGCAGAAAGACAAACTCAGGTTTTCTTCCCAGAATATTTTGTAATATAGCACATACACTGAAGGAAATTAAGAAAGCCGATAGTTCGACTGGGTCATATTCAGAAATGTTTTGTTGTATATAAACTTCATCTGTTTTCATTCATGATTTGAATGGTATCTTAAATCTCTGTTGCTTCTCAGGCGCAAGATAATCATGAATATTTTCTTGGTTTAACGCCTACTGGGATTGTATTATTCAGAAATAGCAACAAAATAGGAAGTTTTATTTGGTAAGCACCTCAAAATTTTCAAGATTTATAAATAGTTTCTTATGTTATTCGTATGTATTCGTTTAAGCGCAGCTTTACGGGCATGAGAAGTATTTTTCAGTCACTAGTCAGAAATTGCATCTGCGCTCAAACATTTTCGTGTCATTTGCTTGGTGGTTCAGGACTGAAAGTACTGTGTATAAGACAAGAGGTCAGAAATACTGAATTGGAGCTATTCAAGTATTTTAGCTTCATGCAGCTTAGTCCTTGCTAGTCTCAATTTCTTCTTTATTCTCCTAGGCCAAAAATTAGTAAGCTGAAATTCAAAGGTCATCAATTCATAATCAGAGTTAACCAAGGCAAAAACGTAAGACTTTGTATTCACTGTTTCGCCCTCGTTTTCCCAGTTTTTTACCTTTGTATCTGTCTTTTTTCTTTTGACGATGAGATATTCTGTTCGAAATATGGTGAAATGAAACCTCACTCGTAAGAAGCTAAGTTTATTTATGTTTTCCTGATACAGGATGAGGAGAAGGAATACACATTTTCACTTGAGAGTAAACAGGCTGCCAAACAATTGTGGAAGTATTGCGCAGAACACCACACATTTTTTAGGTACAGTTTCAACCCTTAAGTCAACCACCTTGCAATAGTGAAACTTGCAAATCTCGATATGTTTAATAATTTTAATACTGATCCAGCTTTAGCTAATTTCGTGGTTTATAACTTGCTATCTTTGATATTTTTTACAAGTCTTTTAGTTGTAAAGAGTCCATTTTTGGTAGGATATTTGACAAAGCTTTTAATCATTCAACTTCGGATATTGGATCATAAGATGAATTTTTTCATATCATTCATATATTTTTCTATTTATGTTGACTTGTTTATCATCTATGATATAAAGTACGTATAATTCTGTACTCTCGCTCTTTTATCAGCCATTTCCTCTACGATTTTAGGTTAGAGAAAGCAAACGATGTACCAGCTTCTGCTTATAATTTTCTGTTTAAAAAGGGATCAGGATTCCGTTTCAGGTTGGTTGACTGTTGTGATATTTATACACTTCAATGATTTCCTCGTACTTCAATATCATTTTATTAGTAACTCTTGTGCTAAGGAGACGTCCCGCTAAAGCAATGTTTTGTACCCTTCAGAATTTTTCGGGGTAATTCATTGGCTACCCATTCAATTTTAACATCGCAAACGTGGAATCTCTCAGAGTGCACCTCTTTGTAGTCTTCTTATATCTTAGCTATTTTTGTGGAGTTTCTTTTTAACCTTTTGTTGTATGCATCGGTTCCTGATACCGATAAGGTCAATGTGTAGTTATGTTGGGGTAGATAATTAATAACATGTTTAGCCGCATTCATAAGGCCTCAGAATATGAGTAGGCATACATGCAGTATCGATGAATTTTGTTTTTCAGTGGAAGAACTCAACAAGAGCTTCTTCAGGATAGCTCAAGAGTAAAAAGGCCACCACCTGTGGTGCAAAGGTGACTGATCATAAAATCAGATCATTATGAGCTCTATACCTTAATCTTGTTTTACTTTCATGGGGATGAAATGTCATGAGATTTGAACCTGATATTTGTAGCCCGGTTTTTGGCAATATTTAGTCTACCACCTTATTCAGAATATAATTTCAGGAAATGAAGATATTTTGCACATGAGAACTAGTAGATTTTTATGTAAAACCATTAAATTTTTCAACTTTGGGAAGACTCTGAGAAGTTGTCAACCCTCACACTGTTATACTTTTGATGCTCAAACACTTTAAACTGTTATAGTTCGTTTTCATTTAGTATTTTTCTAAATGAGGATTATTTTCCTTCCTAGAGTGCAAAGTAAACGGTACACTCGAAGGCCTAGTGCTGACGGTAAGCTGTGGACCGGAGCTTTTTTCTGTCACCTTGAGCATTTTTGTTTAATTTAGGGTTCTACTCACAAATGCGATGGGCGAGTGGCCAAGTGGTTAGACTGCTTGACTGCTGTGCGAAACATCGATGGTTCGAGCCGAACCCTCGGATCATAGTTCGGATGCTCGCTCACTGTCCACCCAGCAGCAAATGGGTACCTGGTGGCAACACTGGGGAAGTTAAAGGCGGCGAGGAAAGGAACTGGCCACCCTACCTCACTTTGCCGGCGGCTCAGGATAAGTGTCCCTCTAACCGGAACTCCCCCACCGTACAGAATCGTACATGGGACTCACCTTTACCTTTACTCACGAATGCAAAGTCCTGTGGCTCTTAGTAATGATGTAGATGTTCATAAATTGTTTTGTGATGTTGACCAGATTTGTTTTTCAATCAGAATTTAGAGATCTCTTTGTATGTTTTTATTGCAGAATCACAAAATCGACACAATCGGTCTGGTAATTCGGCCATTTCTGCAAACACATCTAACATGTCAAAAATGTAAGTGCATAACCCACCACCTTTCAAATTGCAGTCAAGTTCCAAATACAGGAACCAAGATCGAGAGATATACCAATTTTATATCATTTGCGAATGGCTTAAGCAAAATGAATCAGGAATAGAACTTATCTCTTCAGCTTCTCATACCATTTTTCATCATCGAGTTGCAGAATATCACCTTGTCAATATCCCAGACAGGTGCGCCAAGAGCTTTTTTAGGGTCCTGTCAATACCCCAGACAGGTGCGCCAAAAGCTTTTGTAGGGTCCTGTCAATATCCCAGACAGGTGCGCCAAGAGCTTTTGTAGGGTCCTGTCAATATCCCAGACAGGTGCGCCAAGAGCTTTTGTAGGGTCCGGGGCAAATGAAGACCAGTGGCATTAGATGATGTCATTATGAAATTTTGAATTTATTGCAATCACCAGGGAATTAGTTCATAACATTCAGGTTGTAGCGGACACTTGCTTGATTATTGAAGGAAGGGGAGTAGGCAGATCACAGGAGTCAGTGGCGAGGCTCTGAGGAAAATTTATAGCAACCACACCATAGAAATTCAATTGTTTTCTGAAACTATTGGGTGTAACTGCCCTCCTCACTCCCTAGTGTCCGCCACTGCTTTCAGGGGCCCCTCTCAGGCTGAAAGCGTGGGCGCTCTGCCCCTGTCCTCCCTTTGTCGCCTCTGATTCCGTCAAACATTGTAGAGCGTCTTTTGAGATGAGTTTTATCACTGTTGTAGATTGTAACTGTTTTAATTCTATTTGCTTTCACCCAATCATTTGTTTCATTCCAGGTCCGTTGCCAATGGGGATCTGACAACAACATTTTATTCAGTGGATGAAAACGAGACTTCTCCTCAATGGGGACAACGATCAAGCAATAAGAGGCATGTGTAGATTAATATATAAGTTATTTTTCAGAAATTAGGCTTTGCGAACTAACTCTAAATATTTAGATTATAGTGAAAGCTGAGTTGTCGTCAGTCAATTGAAGGTTGGATTTTCAGTAGACTGATTATAATTCTCAACTATAGAATATTTGTTTGATC
This sequence comes from Mastigias papua, assembly GCA_964019165.1. NCBI lineage: Eukaryota > Metazoa > Cnidaria > Scyphozoa > Rhizostomeae > Mastigiidae > Mastigias > Mastigias papua. The sequence continues at coordinate 5,760,399 of OZ025282.1, read as the reverse complement.
ATTGATTTCAGCGGATATTAGATATATAATATTTGATATAAATGATGATCAATAGACTCGAATAGATACAATGGTATTGTCCCCATCTTGATGTGGAACCTGACTTAAATGTATGTTTTGAATTATCAAAGAATTGTACCATGAATACCATTTTGAAAGATTAGGATTGTAAATTTTGTTAAAAATGCTTGGCTTCACTCAAATTAAGAGAGAATTTCATTTAGAAGCAATAATCTAGAGCTCACTATTGGAAACCCGGTGTGCATGTGCATTATTAGATGGTAAATGATCCATTTTCTACAGCATTTGATGTTACCAAATCGCCTTCTAGTACTGGTCTTTGTTCTGTTATAGTCTCTATTGTTTAATGCTGCGTAAGACTGTTCTTGAAAAATATCTGAAGTAGTGTTGTGTAAATAAGTTAGTGTGTATCTTAATATATGTGTTGACCATGGGGTAGTCATTGTTGTTTGCTCCCCATGGTAACGTTCCCGTAGTGTTTGTATAGTTATTCAAGTAGTTTAGTATGCTAAAATTTTGTATGTAATTGTTGTATACCAATAGAAAAAAATGCTAAAAAACATTTGTTGTCACACACCAACCAGGCCCCGCAAGAGCTCAAGATGAAAAAAGCGGACCTTGATGGTGTCATTTTGAGATGAGACGGTTATTATTGTCACAAAGGAATCATTTCATAACTTTTGGAAGCCCCTCTAAAGTTCGAGACCTTGGATAATTTTCCCACTTGTCTCCCCTCTCTCTGCACGTCCCTGACCCCAAGAAGTGTTTTAGTAGAAATGTATTGTGTATTCTAGAGATGGCTCTTGTCCCATAACTATTTAATATTCTAAGCTGTTTCTCATATCAGCCATTTTAATCGCTATGATGAAAATCTCTTTTGAATAAAGTAGTTTAGAGGCACATTGGCCTGTGAAGTGAACTCCCCACTTAAAATTACACTCAATGAAAGATTTCCCTAAGATTTATGTGAATAATCTATAATTTAATGTTTGGTTTTTGTTAATTCTCCTCTCCTATTAGTAGATAATATCTTTTTTAACTGCTGTTTCAATTTGTTTTCTTTAGTGGGCTGTATACAAGTGGACATAACATCAGCAACAATGTTATGAATGAAACAGCTCCAGCTGGTGCTCCAGTTTCGGCTAGATTTCCCAAGTGAGTAATTTGTATGAATAAGTTTTTGAGCAGTACAGTTTTCCACCTGCTCACGATGCTGTTACCCTTGCGATAGAAACCTTAAATATACAGGTTGGAAGTGCATAGGGTAACCTTAGGACCTTGCTGATTATTTGAATACTTTTGGTTGTTGGTTATAGTTTGAATCTGAAGTTATGTATTCCATATCTTGTACTACTCATGCAAGGTTTGGCTTTGGTTTCAGGCCGCATAGATCGACAGCTTCGCTGCAGAGTGATGTTGAGATTCCTAAAAGGTAAGAAGTTGTTCTGTTTTTGCACTTGTGAATTTCAACTCTCATCTTCTGATCGTGATCTGCACCTTTTTTTAATGCCCATTTTGCCAACTTACAGTCTACAGAAATTAACTGAGATTATATTGCACACTAATATCTAAGGTGTTACGTGCTAACCTAAGTTTTCAGCCTGGCTCGCATTCGTCAAAGAAATTACAAGAAGGCAGGATGGACTTTTCAGACAGACGTTTTATGTACTGTTCTGAAAGGATTGAGAACCATCTGCAGCTGCAACTGAGGATATCGGGGACAAGGTTTAATCCATGTTAGCACTCGTTACAAGGTCTGCGATAGATGAAAGTCTGATATTCTTTTGATCCCTGTGGCAAATGTGAACCAGGCGTTTACTACATCCAATTAAATTTCTCTCGCATTAATGTGAATCTAGTTTCAATTTAACATAGTTATGCTCCAAACTAACAGCTAACGTACCTTGTAATATGACGTATTCAATCAAACTCTAATACAAGCTAACCTTAACCAGCCTAACTAACTGAATTTTAACTGCTTTCTCTTTGCTATCGTTCTATTTTACAGATGTTAATTATCACCTGTTTACCACTGAATTAGTTTTCTATCATTAGTTTGCACAATCAATATGCTGTCTGTAATTTGAAAAATGATTTAAAACACTACGTCACTTCCAACAGTGATTTCTCAGATGATCCTAATTTGTGAGCGTCTGCGCACATGGCTTGATTGTGACATTGAATCTGAAATGTCATCTAAAATTAACTAAAAATCAATATTGAATTAAATAGCATTAAACAGATAAATGAAAATTTGCACATCTAGGAAGATATCTAGTTATCATGCTGGCTACAGTTCTGGTGAAGAAATAGCAGCAAGAAGAAAAAGGTGAGGAAGCATTTGAAATGAAATGTTTGCCGGGTGACCCATCGATAAACTTGTTTAATATCCGTTGCAATTTTTTGGCACTTTTGCATCCTCATTTCCCTCAGTAGATTTCTTTTCTTAAATTGATTTACAGGTAGATCATTTTTATGATATTCGAATACAAAGCTGTGTACTATTTTGTCATTTTAATGAATAGGTCCCATTTTCCCAGAAAACTTCCTTTTGCTTCTTTCTTAAAGATGTCTAAGTGAATTGAAATTTTGCTTTCAGCACGCTATAGTTATTCGCAGATTTTTCTTTCCTGCAAATTCTACCATTGTTTATGACAGAGTATTTTGTAATTTCGGCCTTGTTCATTATTTGAAAGCGCTAGGCATTAAAATAAAGAACTGGATATTTGGAGTTACCTTTCCACTTAGTAATTGCAATCGACACTTTTCTTTTTGTTGTTGATTATTGAAATTAACTGAGCAACTATTTCCTCAAAGGTCCCATTATTACAGTGGATATACAAGTGGTGCAAGTGATGGCGAATCTGTTCATAAAATGAAAAACAGGTACACTTGGCTTTATTTCAGTATGCTATTTGTTTTGATGAGACATATAAAGTAAAAGCTGTTTAAATTTTATTGCTTATGATATCATCTTAGGACAGAGTAGTTCCATTTTTTTTATATGACTTAGTGGTGTTGCACTGTAACATTCAACAGCTTTCATTTGGAGGGATGACAAAACATCTTATATTGATCTCACATGTTTTGTCTGTCTCACAATTAAATATATTAATTCATAGGGCTGGATCAGAACCCAACATGGCATATGTACGTGGTCCAATTCACCATGGCTCAAATAATCGAGGTGCCATGGTTCTTCGACATGAAAGCCGAGAGTAAGTGATCATTCGTTTGTTGTGAGATTGCACCAGTTGACAGTAGTAAGATAGGGGATACTGCAAAGTTATGGATGAAAACAATGACATAAGTATAGGCGATCGTTTATTTTCTTTGAACGTGACTATCCATTATGTCAATAATCAGACCTGTTTTAGTAGCAATGCTATCCCATTCCAAGTTGTTACAAATGGTCATTAATATATTTTTATAGTTTAGTTTTCATAGTTACTTGCATAGTGAAGCTCTGGAATGAACTTGGGACCGTTTGGGTATTGTCATCATTTTTTCACCAATTTAGACCCCCCGCTGCCCTGTAACCAACTGTAGTCATTGGTGCGACTTCCCTTCTGAATTATGCCGTTATTTGCTTCCCCCTCCCTTTCCTCAAAAGAACTCGTATTGGAGTATAGCGCTGAAATTCAAAATACTACAAAATACCGTGTTGATACACATCTTTCTTCATAATGCCTCATATATATTCTGTCATTATAGAACAAACGTAGCGCGTGGTTATTATCAGTAGAGTAACTAACAAGGTTATATCAAATGAAAGTCATGTTTAATGTCTAGTAACTGTAAATATAACAGTATAGAGAACTGCATGAGATTTGGAAGTGTGAAGAGATGAATTTAAAAATCGAATGCTTGTTTGCTTTCATCATCATATCAAATATAAGCGTTTCTAAGTATTCCCCCTCCCTGCTTCCCCAGTGGTGCTATGTGCGAAGGGCCCCTAATAAGTAAACATCATTTCTTGGCATTCCCTTCAACTAAGAAAATTTTCTATCACATGAACTTGTTTAAATTTGGTTCTCTATCGTTTTTGCTTTGTATCAAAAATCAGAAAGCAGCATGTGTTAATTGCGAAGTAGTTACAGTTCATTTTGTTAGGTCCTTGAGGCAATTTAGTAACTCATGTTTGTTCTTGGTATAGAACAGAAAAGTCGCTTGAAAATAGACAAACGTACATATGCAATTGTTTATAAAAAAACAAATATACAAGGAGCATTAGTGTAAAATTTGGCATAAATTAAGAAGCATCTAAGAAGTATAGACAGGTTGAATTTCAAAAGCAAGCTAAAAAAGTGTATTTGCACGAAAATGTTAAGTCGAAAAAATACTTAAGTACTTAATTAGTTCTTTATTCTAATTCCAATTTCGAGGATAATTGTAAATACAATATCCACATACTGCACTTCACGCCTCAAAATTGCCTTATATGGGTAGGTAGATTGTTGTTAGAAATTTCAAGAATTTTAGGGAGCATTTAGCAAAACATTTCAGGTTGAGTTTGACAAAATATTAAGAAAAATCCAGGCTGAATGCAAAGGTGTATTTTCTAATAAAACATATTTGTAGTCCAAATTTACTGTATGTTTTTTCTATGAAAAACGTTTCAAAACGTGTCGGTTGTGCTTGTTTTTCAAAGCATTTGTGGATAGAAAGAAAGTACACTTGCCGAGGCCTATAATTCTACATTCACTACTCTACACTCATCGTTAATCTTGTATCCAGTTTGACTTAGAGACGCATTTTCTTTGTATCCAGTTTGACTTAGAGAGACACATTTTCTTGAAACTATTGTGTGATTTTCTCTCACAGTTCTGTTGCCACTACTGGTTATGATGGTCGACATATACATGATTATAGGTTTGTATTGGTGACCGATGTTTGATTTGTTGTTGAACGTCATTATAAGTCGCTTAAATGTATTGGAATCTGTCTATATAGACTCGAAACCCTGTTTTTGTGAAGATGGAGTTCATTTCTCTCGCCCTTAGGTTCTTCAACAAGGTATCGATTCGATATCAGCCAGAACAAATAGCCAATTAAGCTCACTATTTCCCTGTCATGTGATTTGGGGTCCACATATTGGAATATGTTTCTCGACCGTGTACCATTATAATTATCCAGTTCTTTATGCGCTGAAGAGTTAGGGACAAACAGAAAGTATTTTAGCTTGCTAAGAGTATTTCCTTTTTCGCGTGAAATTTTTATTTTGTAGCATAAGATTTCATCAAGTTATTTTGAACATAGCTTATATTTTTATCTCCATGTATGATATCCTTTCGTGCCTAAAGAGAACAGATTACTTTTTGTCGTACCAAAGCATTTTCTTTGTTTAGCTATCCTCTTGCGTTGCAACGGAGGCTGTATTCATAGGGGTGCTGTATTTTTTAAGGTATCATCATCGAGAATCTGGCTCAAAAAGTGACAGTGAGCAGAACACAAGGCAAAGAAGACAACAGAATTATTACAGAGCTCATCGAAGTAGAGCTGGACTGTCCGATACGTATGTTTACTGACGTTTGTTCACTCGTGTTGCCGAGATTCACTGGCTAGTTTTGTATGAAAGCTTAGATTCAGATGACCTTATAGGCAGAGTACTGCGAGTTGGACATGTGACATGAGTGATATTTGAAATTTCCTCTTGCTTTTTTGGCTATTTTTCCCTTCAGATTCAGATGACCTCTTAGGCAGAATACTGCGAGGCGAGTCGGACATGTGATATGAGTAATGGTTAAAATTTCCTCTTGCTTTTGTGGCTGTTCCTAAAATCCCTGACTTTTTGCTTTTTATTGTTCATATCCTGCTCAGAATTTATAAATTTTATTCTTTGTTTTGGTTGCGAAAATGCATATAGTCACCAAAATCTTTTAAGTTAATGAGTTATTTATCAAGGCCTTCTCAAGTGGACCATTATATATTACTTCTTTTTGATTTGATTTATTTCGTAGTGAAATGGTACCAGCTTTGAATATGTACCGGTCGAGTGATGGCCAGGCGATTGTGTCAGACCCAAGGAGACGACAAAGGAATTACCAGCACAGACCTCATCACCATCACCATCACCATCATCACCATCATCCAAGACCACGTGGCCCACCATCTTTTGATCCTGAGAATGCAAAGGTAAATTTATGAATGAAGTTTCCATTATTATTTTTCACTGAGATGTATTGTTAGTGGGTTTGATAAAACCCTGCTTTCCTTAGTTGAGGAGACTTTTTCACAGAAACCTCGTACTCAGCATGCGTACTATGAGAATTTTTGTCGTAGGAGCGTTTGTGTTTCGCGCGAAAAGTTGAAATCTCCTTAAGTTTCGAGGGACCTCACGGGAAATATTAACTGCATGACTTTCAGTGTAGCATGGAGCTTAAGAATTGGCTTCTTTTAACTGGGCTTAATCAGAATCTATTGTATTTTTAATGGTTTTCTTTCAGGTGCTTTTGGAGCTCGGACCAGACACGGCCCCAGCTGAATCAGAAAATAGTTATGGAGACAGTACAATTTCATCAATACCTGAAGAAAAACCTTTAAAACATCAGTCGCAGCCTGCGAACTTAAACCAGTCCATTCAATCAGACCAATCAAGTCAATTAAATCGATCTAATCACAGCGATCAAATGAACCAACCACGCTTTAACCATGTTAGTCAGCGGCCCGACCAGATTATTCGCATTCCTCATCCACATCCCATGCAAGGGAGGCCCGTTTCCATGGATATGAAGTATGTTGCCGGATACCAATACGTGGAACATGGACCACGACCAGCAATCGCAGGGCCAGGGAACCGAGTATATTACCGTGCACCCGGTATAGAGCCCGTTAGAGCTAAAATTATGAGTGCGCCATTGAATTATCATCATCATCACCATCATCACCCAAAAATGCACCAACAATCTCATGAGAATGGCATTGTCCGGCAGGAGGAGAGAAATAGATACGTGCAGCAATACCTTCCAACGTGAGTATTGTGTTCAAACATTTACCAACAGTTACAGAGGTGGAAGCAATTCTTTTTTCTGGTCACCTGATATCTTGCTCTAAGATTTCTGCATAATATCTAAGTAGGTAGACTTATGTAATTTTCATTTGTACATGTTTATCTGTTGCATATCGATATTTCCTCTATTTAGTATCATGTCACATAGTTTTAGTCAGGAAAGTCAAGGATTTTTGCTCTTAAGTAGGCTTGGATTCTTTCACTGGAGTTCATAATTGTTTCGACAGTTCTAGATTTTTCTATGAAACCTTCTGTAAAAATAGTTGGCCAAGAAATTTCTGGGAACTACCCTCTCTCAAGTTCCGATACTTTTTCCCTGGCCCATAGCCACCGTGATTTTATCAGGGAAGGGCACAGTTTTTCTTTGCGTAGCGAGTATCAATCAGCTGGGCGACTGAGTAACTCTCTCTGGTATCCAAAATGCATTGAACTATGTTGTTGGGGGGGGGGGGGTTGGATTTGACAGATAACGGAAAATGATGCAAAAAATGTCCGAGTGCTCTATTTCTAAGGGGAAACCCAGTCATTGTTTGGAATTATAACGGGGCCTTGTCCCCAGGCCACCCCCTGGCGGTGGCCTGCCTGCTTTTCCACCTTTGATTTGTTATATTAACGATTATTGTTCTTGTTCTTACATTGCGAGCCGATTGATTACTAATCATAATTTGAATCCTTGTGAAGTAATTGGGGGGGGGGGGGGTAACTGTATGACGAGAAGGGACAGAAATACGATCTTTGCATTTAACAGCCTATACGAAAGTTTATCAGCAGTCAAAATCGCTTAACTTATGCAAATTTATATAGTTTTGGGAGTCTGTCTTCAGTTGTCTTGGATTTTCATTATACTTGGATGTTTTTTCCCTCTTTTCAGTCATGTGGTTCGAAGTCATCAGAATCAGGTATGCCATCTTGTTTTCTACTCTATCATTATTAGCCGTGAAATCAAATTTGAATGGATTATTTTCTATGGCCAGCAGTTTTCTATGAAGATACCAATTTTTCACTTAACCTTTAATCAGATTAGAAAGTTTTGAACCAGTTTGTATTTCTTCATTTATTTATTTCATATTGTATTTTATTTTGTATTATGTTAATGTATAACTTTGTACTATATTTGTGAACAACTTTTTATTTGAATCTTGCCAACAGCGTGAATATATGGCGACAAACAACAACGATAAAAGACAGTTCGTGGAACAAGTAAGTAGGATTTTCTTCCTTCTTTGATTTCCTCGCAATATGTCAATATTTCATTGATTTCTTGTGACTGTTGTATATATTTTGTTTCGATGAATAATTTCCAAATTCGGTTATTTAGCCATTTTGGTAGTCCAGCTGATAGTTTCTGCCATTATTCATTTTTCTGCAGTAGTTTTCATACGATAAAATTTTTCTTCTCAAAGATTATGAACTTAGTGTAGTGAAGTGAGTAGGTCAGTGAGTGGATTAGTGAAAGAGTGAGTCAGTGAGTTAATAAGTGAGTAAGTGAATGAATTAATGAGTGAATAAGTGAGTGAGTAAGCTATTACGAGGGTGAGTGAATGAGTGCGTCTGTGAGTGAATAGGAAGCAAAAAGCACCTGATGCATCGCAGCAAGGATGACTTTTAGTTTACAGACTGATCACGACCCCTTTTGTTATCAAAGAACAACTAGTTGTGGAATCTTAGAAATTCAAAGTGCAATTTAGAAATGGAACCTATTTCAATGCAATCTTGCACTAGTTTTTGTTTATTTCATGAAAAACAAATGCTAATGTACTTCCAATATTTAAACAGAACATTGATACAGTTTCTTTTTGACCGTGGGGCAGCGGTGAAAACTCGTGTTTTGTAACGAATTCTTGTCAAATGAGTACGCTAGAGTGACATATTTTCCCAGGGCAGCGGTGAAAACTTGTGTTTTGTAACGAATTCTTGTCAAATGAGTACGCTAGAGTGTGACATATTTTCCCACCCCTGACACTTGTATTTGTATCTAATCTAAGCAATTCTATGCTCTTGTTAAGTTCAAGCTTGATATCGCATCTTAACAGAGACAGATAGTCATTTGCACTGAATCTAAGAACTGTTATCGAATCTACTGAAGAGATTTACGTATTAGGGTGTTTTGCTACACAGACAAGAGACATTTCCATAAGAAACACAGATAAATGCTCGTTTTTTCTAGGTTGTTGGGCCATCTTCCAAAGCAGAGACACCTCAAGATCGTCATAATGTTGACAATGAACTTGCTAACTACAGCATTTCGACTGAACTGTAGCCGGTTTGCTTCTCTTAGAAGAAAATGTTAATCCATAGGCGTCCACATCTTGGTTTTTAATTGCATTCACACACAATCAACAGTTATCTTGTGCGTATTTCTACATTTTCACGCAACGGTATGATATCTTCACTGTCCTAAGTTTTAATGATCGATAGCTACTAGACTGACTGTTTGTCAAATGTCCTTGCTTGCGTGATTTTAAAAGCAATGTGCATAAAGCTGGCAATACTGCTGCATAAGTTTAAATATATCATGTTTCTCTTCTAGTCCGTTTACAGTGTCCCTGCAGTTTTCCTCTAAAATTTCTTTTCTTGCACCACTTTTTAAATATTCATAGTAAATATAAAATAAGTATATAGATAAAATTTTCATATAGCCTTGCAGTAGTAGAAACTAGCTCTTTAAGACGACAAGAATTCTGATTTTGTGAAGAAGCATTTTCTAGATGCTTGTCGAATAGTTTTCGCTTTAGTAGAAGGCTTCAAAGAGTTTACAGAAATCCTTACTTCCCGCTTTTTGTAGTCATATTTGATACCATGTTTTCATTCAGACAGATTGAATTTCATCATTAAGATAAATTCATAGCTGTTCTGATTCTCATTCTTATATAGAATACTGAAAATGCAAATGTACGTTAATTTAGGCTTTGGTGTACATATACTCAGATCCTTGGAGATAACTAGTATATTCAAAAGTATGAGTTGTTTTGTTGTAGTTTGAGTGAGAGCTGTAAAACTGTAATAGGTTCTGTATACATCAATCCAACATGCGTGTACATACTGTTATTCTGCAATAGCACTATTTTATTTATAACATTCGTAGATTTATGTACATATTTCTGATACATGTAATATATAAGTAACCGGAAACAACACGTAGCTTCTTCAGCAGTTTGCTTTCTCTTTTGTAAATGAATTGTTGCGTTGTTTATACTGTAGGATTTTGGGCTCTTCTTGTGATGGTGAGCAGTCACCATATTTGTATTCGGACCTTAAGCCCAGACCTAAGGCCTAGGCCTAATGTAGAAATGACAATAAATAAACGACTCGTAATGTTTTCTGTTGATGCAAACCGAAGATTGACATTGATGTTTTAGTTACGTTGTGTTGTATTTCGTGTTGCCTTGACCATCATGTTGCTTGTTTCAATCTTGCGTTCTTGTGGAATCCTATTGTGTGTGGTAAGCACCCTTTCTGGGCAATGTGTTCTACCTGTCAGCGTGTGTTGTCATTTGTCATATAGTATAAATACTGTGCGATTATTGTATATTTGATCACATAGTAATTTCTATATTAAATCGCTAAATCAAATATATATACTATGTGACAAATGACAACACACGGTGACGGGTAGAACACATTGCTCCAAAAGGGTGTTTACCACACAATGGGATTCCACAGGAACGCAGGGTAGAAACACGCAACATGATGGCTAAAGTAACACGAAATACAACACAACGTAATTAAAGCATCAAACTCAGTACTTTACACCTTCTCACTGTCAAAGCTAAACGGTACTACAAAGATAGTGCTCAGTGTCCAAGTAAGACACACAAAAATAATGCTCAAAGAGCTTGCATTGGTCCGTGGGCATAGACTTGCAATGAAAGTAGTGCTTGCATCATTTTTTTGATGTTACCATGCAACATTTTTGAAAATAAATGTATTCATACACCACCATGCAACATTTTTGAAAATAAATGTATTCATACACCACCATGCAACATTTTTGAAAATAAATGTATTCATACACCACCATGCAACATTTTTGAAAATAAATGTATTCATACACCACCATGCAACATTTTTGAAAATAAATGTATTCATACACCACCATGCAACATTTTTGAAAATAAATGTATTCATACACCACCATGCAACATTTTTGAAAATAAATGTATTCATACACCACCATGCAACATTTTTGAAAATAAATGAAACCTTGAAGGCTCCCTCTGGCACTTCTGCTGCAACCTTCACTAGCCAGCACTCTTTATCTAGCTCTAATCGGGTGTCTTCTTAAACTTTGGGGCTTGAAAAACCAGCACTGTGGTGGAACGTAAGGAAGTAGTATACGAATTGGCATTGGAGCCGAACGAATCAGAACAATGAAGCAGACATTAGAATATCCATTCATACCACGATTTTCGACATGTAGACCATTTTGAGCAAATTGACTCACGTAGACCAGTAGAAAGAGTGAGCGAAAAGCAACAGCACTTATCCATCTTGAATAATTTTCACACCAACGAAAAATAACAGTACTTTTCGATGCTGAATAACTCTGCCATCCACTGGTTATCACCATCCCACTCCAGTCACCAATTTGTAATGCTTGTACTTGATGAGATGGTGCAGGTTTGTCATACTTGGAGACGACCTTACTCCTAGGCCTACAGCCTAGGCCTAGTGTGAACTTCAAGCTCAAGAACACAAGACTCTTTGATCTCTTCATTTTTTCAACCCATAGACTCACTCTAAGTCATTATGCACAGAGTACATAATAATCACACAGTACATGATAAATAATAGATACATTGACGGATGCAGCACATTGCATAGAACGGTTGTTTACTACACATAATAGGACTCCTCATGAACGCAGGATTGGCACAAGCAACATGACGGCTAGAGGAATATAATGCAGCACAAACTATCCTAGCGAATAGAACACCATTACGTTACACTAGCCTACTATCCCAATCTTTGAGATCAAACGAAATCACTTTCGACTTCCCACAGGCCGTATTCTACATATTAACCGTTGAGGCACAGTAACTTTAATAATACATGAGAGTTGTTCATCAGACAGGCGCACTCGCTATCGACGAGACATCCCTATCGCACTTCTCATATAAACTCAAAAACAATCTACCCATAGGCATACAATGAACACGAGAGATTATCTACATTGAGACATAAAGATAATGACCCTACTCTCGCCACAACATACAGCTGACCGATTAGCTTTTTGGTACACACTAAACAAGATTAACACACACACTTCTCTTCACTTTTCAATCTGCAATCAAAATCAATCAATTTCAAATTTGGTCATTTTTGGGTCATTTTTGAGCAAAATACCAAGGCTATAGCCTTACTTTTTGGCCAAAAATGGCTCATTTTCATCACTTTTCAATCTGCAATCAAAATCAATCAATTTCAAATTTGGTCATTTTTGGGTCATTTTTGAGCAAAATACCAAGGCTATAGCCTTACTTTTTGGCCAAAAATGGCTCATTTTCATCACTTTTCAATCTGCAATCAAAATCAATCAATTTCAAATTTGGTCATGTTTGGGTCATGTTTGAGCAAAATACCAAGGCTATAGCCTTACTTTTTGGCCAAAAATGGCTCATTTTCATCACTTTTCAATCTGCAATCAAAGTCAATCAATGTCAAATTTGGTCATTTTTGGGTCATTTTTGAGCAAAATACCAAGGCTATAACCTTACTTTTTGGCCAAAAATGGCTCATTTTCATCACTTTTCAATCTGCAATCAAAATCAATCAATTTGAAATTTGGTCATTTTTGGGTCATTTTTGAGCAAAATACCAAGGCTATAGCCTTACTTTTTGGCCAAAAATGGCTCATTTTCATCACTTTTCAATCTGCAATCAAAATCAATCAATTTGAAATTTGGTCATTTTTGGGTCATTTTTGAGCAAAATACCAAGGCTATAGCCTTACTTTTTGGCCAAAAATGGCTCATTTTCATCACTTTTCAATCTGCAATCAAAATCAATCAATTTGAAATTTGGTCATTTTTGGGTCATTTTTGAGCAAAATACCAAGGCTATAGCCTTACTTTTTGGCCAAAAATGGCTCATTTTCATCACTTTTCAATCTGCAATCAAAATCAATCAATTTGAAATTTGGTCATTTTTGGGTCATTTTTGAGCAAAATACCAAGGCTATAGCCTTACTTTTTGGCCAAAAATGGCTCATTTTCATCACTTTTCAATCTGCAATCAAAATCAATCAATTTCAAATTTGGTCATTTTTGGGTCATTTTTGAGCAAAATACCAAGGCTATAGCCTTACTTTTTGGCCAAAAATGGCTCATTTTCATCACTTTTCAATCTGCAATCAAAATCAATCAATTTGAAATTTGGTCATTTTTGGGTCATTTTTGAGCAAAATACCAAGGCTATAGCCTTACTTTTTGGCCAAAAATGGCTCATTTTCATCACTTTTCAATCTGCAATCAAAATCAATCAATTTCAAATTTGGTCACTTTTGGGTCATTTTTGAGCAAAATACCAATGAAATTGATGTTGACATTTCTTCGGAAGAAATAGAAATAGTTCACCGTGTTGGCCGTGTTCACAATGGCAATCCAAGGAGTATTCTTGTGAAGTTTCTGAGTCACAAGACGAAAGAAAGTGTAATGAGGAGGAAAAAGAATGCAAGGAATGTGAAGATATACGAAGATTTAGCGCCTGGCATTAAAATGATATTTAATGAGGTAAGTAAAAATCGTAGACTATTGAATGTGGACAGCGTTTGGACAATAGATGGCAAAATTAAATATCGTTTTACAAATAATCCGCGTACATTCGAAATTCGCTCCTACTCCGACTACCATTGTTTGTTTAATGCAAGACAATAGGGTGTTGGCCGGGATGGAATAGCTAAAAGAAGCCAGCTACCACAAAAAAAATAGCCTTACTTTTTGGCCAAAAATGGCTCATTTTCATCACTTTTCAATCTGCAATCAAAATCAATCAATTTCAAATTTGGTCATTTTTGGGTCATTTTTGAGCAAAATACCAAGGCTATAACCTTACTTTTTGGCCAAATATGGCTCATTTTCATCACTTTTCAATCTGCAATCAAAATCAATCAATTTGAAATTTGGTCATTTTTGGGTCATTTTTGAGCAAAATACCAAGGCTATAGCCTTACTTTTTGGCCAAAAATGGCTCATTTTCATCACTTTTCAATCTGCAATCAAAATCAATCAATTTCAAATTTGGTCATTTTTGGGTCATTTTTGAGCAAAATACCAAGGCTATAGCCTTACTTTTTGGCCAAAAATGGCTCATTTTCATCACTTTTCAATCTGCAATCAAAATCAATCAATTTCAAATTTGGTCATTTTTGGGTCATTTTTGAGCAAAATACCAAGGCTATAGCCTTACTTTTTGGCCAAAAATGGCTCATTTTCATCACTTTTCAATCTGCAATCAAAATCAATCAATTTCAAATTTGGTCATTTTTGGGTCATTTTTGAGCAAAATACCAAGGCTATAGCCTTACTTTTTGGCCAAAAATGGCTCATTTTCATCACTTTTCAATCTGCAATCAAAATCAATCAATTTGAAATTTGGTCATTTTTGGGTCATTTTTGAGCAAAATACCAAGGCTATAGCCTTACTTTTTGGCCAAAAATGGCTCATTTTCATCACTTTTCAATCTGCAATCAAAATCAATCAATTTGAAATTTGGTCATTTTTGGGTCATTTTTGAGCAAAATACCAAGGCTATAGCCTTACTTTTTGGCCAAAAATGGCTCATTTTCATCACTTTTCAATCTGCAATCAAAATCAATCAATTTCAAATTTGGTCATTTTTGGGTCATTTTTGAGCAAAATACCAAGGCTATAGCCTTACTTTTTGGCCAAAAATGGCTCATTTTCATCACTTTTCAATCTGCAATCAAAATCAATCAATTTCAAATTTGGTCATTTTTGGGTCATTTTTGAGCAAAATACCAAGGCTATAGCCTTACTTTTTGGCCAAAAATGGCTCATTTTCATCACTTTTCAATCTGCAATCAAAGTCAATCAATGTCAAATTTGGTCATTTTTGGGTCATTTTTGAGCAAAATACCAAGGCTATAACCTTACGTTTTGGCCAAAAATGGCTCATTTTCATCACTTTTCAATCTGCAATCAAAATCAATCAATTTCACATTTGGTCATTTTTGGGTCATTTTTGAGCAAAATACCAAGGCTATAGCCTTACTTTTTGGCCAAAAATGGCTCATTTTCATCACTTTTCAATCTGCAATCAAAATCAATCAATTTGAAATTTGGTCATTTTTGGGTCATTTTTGAGCAAAATACCAAGGCTATAGCCTTACTTTTTGGCCAAAAATGGCTCATTTTCATCACTTTTCAATCTGCAATCAAAATCAATCAATTTCAAATTTGGTCATTTTTGGGTCATTTTTGAGCAAAATACCAAGGCTATAGCCTTACTTTTTGGCCAAAAATGGCTCATTTTCATCACTTTTCAATCTGCAATCAAAATCAATCAATTTCAAATTTGGTCATTTTTGGGTCATTTTTGAGCAAAATACCAAGGCTATAGCCTTACTTTTTGGCCAAAAATGGCTCATTTTCATCACTTTTCAATCTGCAATCAAAATCAATCAATTTGAAATTTGGTCATTTTTGGGTCATTTTTGAGCAAAATACCAAGGCTATAGCCTTACTTTTTGGCCAAAAATGGCTCATTTTCATCACTTTTCAATCTGCAATCAAAATCAATCAATTTGAAATTTGGTCATTTTTGGGTCATTTTTGAGCAAAATACCAAGGCTATAGCCTTACTTTTTGGCCAAAAATGGCTCATTTTCATCACTTTTCAATCTGCAATCAAAATCAATCAATTTCAAATTTGGTCATTTTTGGGTCATTTTTGAGCAAAATACCAAGGCTATAGCCTTACTTTTTGGCCAAAAATGGCTCATTTTCATCACTTTTCAATCTGCAATCAAAATCAATCAATTTCAAATTTGGTCATTTTTGGGTCATTTTTGAGCAAAATACCAAGGCTATAGCCTTACTTTTTGGCCAAAAATGGCTCATTTTCATCACTTTTCAATCTGCAATCAAAGTCAATCAATGTCAAATTTGGTCATTTTTGGGTCATTTTTGAGCAAAATACCAAGGCTATAACCTTACGTTTTGGCCAAAAATGGCTCATTTTCATCACTTTTCAATCTGCAATCAAAATCAATCAATTTCAAATTTGGTCATTTTTGGGTCATTTTTGAGCAAAATACCAAGGCTATAGCCTTACTTTTTGGCCAAAAATGGCTCATTTTCATCACTTTTCAATCTGCAATCAAAGTCAATCAATTTGAAATTTGGTCATTTTTGGGTCATTTTTGAGCAAAATACCAAGGCTATAGCCTTACTTTTTGGCCAAAAATGGCTCATTTTCATCACTTTTCAATCTGCAATCAAAATCAATCAATTTGAAATTTGGTCATTTTTGGGTCATTTTTGAGCAAAATACCAAGGCTATAGCCTTACTTTTTGGCCAAAAATGGCTCATTTTCATCACTTTTCAATCTGCAATCAAAATCAATCAATTTCAAATTTGGTCACTTTTGGGTCATTTTTGAGCAAAATACCAATGAAATTGATGTTGACATTTCTTCGGAAGAAATAGAAATAGTTCACCGTGTTGGCCGTGTTCACAATGGCAATCCAAGGAGTATTCTTGTGAAGTTTCTGAGTCACAAGACGAAAGAAAGTGTAATGAGGAGGAAAAAGAATGCAAGGAATGTGAAGATATACGAAGATTTAGCGCCTGGCATTAAAATGATATTTAATGAGGTAAGTAAAAATCGTAGACTATTGAATGTGGACAGCGTTTGGACAATAGATGGCAAAATTAAATATCGTTTTACAAATAATCCGCGTACATTCGAAATTCGCTCCTACTCCGACTACCATTGTTTGTTTAATGCAAGACAATAGGGTGTTGGCCGGGATGGAATAGCTAAAAGAAGCCAGCTACCACAAAAAAAATAGCCTTACTTTTTGGCCAAAAATGGCTCATTTTCATCACTTTTCAATCTGCAATCAAAATCAATCAATTTCAAATTTGGTCATTTTTGGGTCATTTTTGAGCAAAATACCAAGGCTATAACCTTACTTTTTGGCCAAATATGGCTCATTTTCATCACTTTTCAATCTGCAATCAAAATCAATCAATTTGAAATTTGGTCATTTTTGGGTCATTTTTGAGCAAAATACCAAGGCTATAGCCTTACTTTTTGGCCAAAAATGGCTCATTTTCATCACTTTTCAATCTGCAATCAAAATCAATCAATTTCAAATTTGGTCATTTTTGGGTCATTTTTGAGCAAAATACCAAGGCTATAGCCTTACTTTTTGGCCAAAAATGGCTCATTTTCATCACTTTTCAATCTGCAATCAAAATCAATCAATTTCAAATTTGGTCATTTTTGGGTCATTTTTGAGCAAAATACCAAGGCTATAGCCTTACTTTTTGGCCAAAAATGGCTCATTTTCATCACTTTTCAATCTGCAATCAAAATCAATCAATTTCAAATTTGGTCATTTTTGGGTCATTTTTGAGCAAAATACCAAGGCTATAGCCTTACTTTTTGGCCAAAAATGGCTCATTTTCATCACTTTTCAATCTGCAATCAAAATCAATCAATTTGAAATTTGGTCATTTTTGGGTCATTTTTGAGCAAAATACCAAGGCTATAGCCTTACTTTTTGGCCAAAAATGGCTCATTTTCATCACTTTTCAATCTGCAATCAAAATCAATCAATTTGAAATTTGGTCATTTTTGGGTCATTTTTGAGCAAAATACCAAGGCTATAGCCTTACTTTTTGGCCAAAAATGGCTCATTTTCATCACTTTTCAATCTGCAATCAAAATCAATCAATTTGAAATTTGGTCATTTTTGGGTCATTTTTGAGCAAAATACCAAGGCTATAGCCTTACTTTTTGGCCAAAAATGGCTCATTTTCATCACTTTTCAATCTGCAATCAAAATCAATCAATTTCAAATTTGGTCATTTTTGGGTCATTTTTGAGCAAAATACCAAGGCTATAGCCTTACTTTTTGGCCAAAAATGGCTCATTTTCATCACTTTTCAATCTGCAATCAAAGTCAATCAATGTCAAATTTGGTCATTTTTGGGTCATTTTTGAGCAAAATACCAAGGCTATAACCTTACGTTTTGGCCAAAAATGGCTCATTTTCATCACTTTTCAATCTGCAATCAAAATCAATCAATTTCACATTTGGTCATTTTTGGGTCATTTTTGAGCAAAATACCAAGGCTATAGCCTTACTTTTTGGCCAAAAATGGCTCATTTTCATCACTTTTCAATCTGCAATCAAAATCAATCAATTTGAAATTTGGTCATTTTTGGGTCATTTTTGAGCAAAATACCAAGGCTATAGCCTTACTTTTTGGCCAAAAATGGCTCATTTTCATCACTTTTCAATCTGCAATCAAAATCAATCAATTTCAAATTTGGTCATTTTTGGGTCATTTTTGAGCAAAATACCAAGGCTATAGCCTTACTTTTTGGCCAAAAATGGCTCATTTTCATCACTTTTCAATCTGCAATCAAAATCAATCAATTTCAAATTTGGTCATTTTTGGGTCATTTTTGAGCAAAATACCAAGGCTATAGCCTTACTTTTTGGCCAAAAATGGCTCATTTTCATCACTTTTCAATCTGCAATCAAAATCAATCAATTTGAAATTTGGTCATTTTTGGGTCATTTTTGAGCAAAATACCAAGGCTATAGCCTTACTTTTTGGCCAAAAATGGCTCATTTTCATCACTTTTCAATCTGCAATCAAAATCAATCAATTTGAAATTTGGTCATTTTTGGGTCATTTTTGAGCAAAATACCAAGGCTATAGCCTTACTTTTTGGCCAAAAATGGCTCATTTTCATCACTTTTCAATCTGCAATCAAAATCAATCAATTTCAAATTTGGTCATTTTTGGGTCATTTTTGAGCAAAATACCAAGGCTATAGCCTTACTTTTTGGCCAAAAATGGCTCATTTTCATCACTTTTCAATCTGCAATCAAAATCAATCAATTTCAAATTTGGTCATTTTTGGGTCATTTTTGAGCAAAATACCAAGGCTATAGCCTTACTTTTTGGCCAAAAATGGCTCATTTTCATCACTTTTCAATCTGCAATCAAAGTCAATCAATGTCAAATTTGGTCATTTTTGGGTCATTTTTGAGCAAAATACCAAGGCTATAACCTTACGTTTTGGCCAAAAATGGCTCATTTTCATCACTTTTCAATCTGCAATCAAAATCAATCAATTTCAAATTTGGTCATTTTTGGGTCATTTTTGAGCAAAATACCAAGGCTATAGCCTTACTTTTTGGCCAAAAATGGCTCATTTTCATCACTTTTCAATCTGCAATCAAAATCAATCAATTTGAAATTTGGTCATTTTTGGGTCATTTTTGAGCAAAATACCAAGGCTATAGCCTTACTTTTTGGCCAAAAATGGCTCATTTTCATCACTTTTCAATCTGCAATCAAAATCAATCAATTTCAAATTTGGTCATTTTTGGGTCATTTTTGAGCAAAATACCAAGGCTATAGCCTTACTTTTTGGCCAAAAATGGCTCATTTTCATCACTTTTCAATCTGCAATCAAAATCAATCAATTTGAAATTTGGTCATTTTTGGGTCATTTTTGAGCAAAATACCAAGGCTATAGCCTTACTTTTTGGCCAAAAATGGCTCATTTTCATCACTTTTCAATCTGCAATCAAAATCAATCAATTTCAAATTTGGTCATTTTTGGGTCATTTTTGAGCAAAATACCAAGGCTATAGCCTTACTTTTTGGCCAAAAATGGCTCATTTTCATCACTTTTCAATCTGCAATCAAAATCAATCAATTTCAAATTTGGTCATGTTTGGGTCATGTTTGAGCAAAATACCAAGGCTATAGCCTTACTTTTTGGCCAAAAATGGCTCATTTTCATCACTTTTCAATCTGCAATCAAAGTCAATCAATGTCAAATTTGGTCATTTTTGGGTCATTTTTGAGCAAAATACCAAGGCTATAACCTTACTTTTTGGCCAAAAATGGCTCATTTTCATCACTTTTCAATCTGCAATCAAAATCAATCAATTTGAAATTTGGTCATTTTTGGGTCATTTTTGAGCAAAATACCAAGGCTATAGCCTTACTTTTTGGCCAAAAATGGCTCATTTTCATCACTTTTCAATCTGCAATCAAAATCAATCAATTTGAAATTTGGTCATTTTTGGGTCATTTTTGAGCAAAATACCAAGGCTATAGCCTTACTTTTTGGCCAAAAATGGCTCATTTTCATCACTTTTCAATCTGCAATCAAAATCAATCAATTTCAAATTTGGTCATTTTTGGGTCATTTTTGAGCAAAATACCAAGGCTATAGCCTTACTTTTTGGCCAAAAATGGCTCATTTTCATCACTTTTCAATCTGCAATCAAAATCAATCAATTTCAAATTTGGTCATTTTTGGGTCATTTTTGAGCAAAATACCAAGGCTATAGCCTTACTTTTTGGCCA
Source organism: Mastigias papua (assembly GCA_964019165.1). Taxonomy (NCBI): domain Eukaryota; kingdom Metazoa; phylum Cnidaria; class Scyphozoa; order Rhizostomeae; family Mastigiidae; genus Mastigias; species Mastigias papua. The sequence goes on along the minus strand of OZ025282.1, from coordinate 5,739,778 downwards.
AAAATGGCTCATTTTCATCACTTTTCAATCTGCAATCAAAATCAATCAATTTCAAATTTGGTCATTTTTGGGTCATTTTTGAGCAAAATACCAAGGCTATAGCCTTACTTTTTGGCCAAAAATGGCTCATTTTCATCACTTTTCAATCTGCAATCAAAATCAGTTAATGTGTGGTCGTTGTTGGTCAAAGTAGCAAGGCTATAGCTTTATGGTTTGGGCGAAAATGGCCCATTGTCAGTACTTTTCAATGGTTAGTGAAAAGAAATGAAGGTCACTGTGGATCATTTCTGGGGAAAAATGCCAAGGATATACAGTTATTTGTTACCTGAAAATTGCTGAATGTCGTCACCTCTCAATCTGGAAGCCAAATTAATGAATGTTAATGTTGGTCAGTGGTTGGCAAAATGCTAAGGGTATAGGCTGACATTCTAGGCAAAACTGGGTCAATTTAATCACTTTTCAATTTGGTGATTACCAGCTATCAACTTTAAGGAGAAGCAGTAATTTATAGCAAAAATGGAAGTGTTTATGTATAGCTGTTTTCTGGAGGTTTTTCTAGAATAGAAAAAGTAAGACAAGCAGTTGTTGTTTAAGTTATGGCAATGAATCTGTATGGGAGCATGCAGTTACAAGTACTGAGAGCTGTAGGTAGGAAGACAAATACACTAATTGGCATCATAGAACTGAAATGACTGTAAAGAAGAAGGATTTTAAGAGATACGGAAAGGGAGCATTGACATATTATGCCATGAACTTATAGGCCATTCTTGACATCGCCCCCCCCATGCTATCAGCTATAATCATTGGTTTGGCTCCCCCTGAGTTATATCATCATTTCCTCCCCCTGTTACTTCATAAAGAGTACTCATGATAGAGTATATTGGTGATATTCAAAGTAGCACAGAAATACACTATACACTATACACCACTTTCTTTGTCAGTATGGTCCAGACTAGGAGAATTGGCCAATGTACAAGAGCACTGGGTCCAGCACAACATACTCTGAATACACTACCTAAGCATGCTTCAGATCTACCAATTTTGCATTCATATATGTTTTACAAACAAACTGTCAATATATAGCAAAATAAATGTGTAGTTGTTATCTGAAAAGCAATTATCACATTCATATTGAACAGCTGGAATTAACAAAGTTCATGTTTTATGTCCAGTAACTATAACTGTAAAAAATAGAGATAGATCTTCATGAGATTTAAGAGAGTGGAGAGATGAATTTAAACAGGCTTGTTGCTTGTGACACTGCACTTCTTCCTACCCCCCCCCCCCATATTCAAACATATAATCATTTAAGAGAATCACCTCTTGTCATCTCTACCAATACAAGCCAATGGGAATAACACAAAGTTAGAGAGTCCTATCTGCAGGTGCCACTTATAACATTCCTATTGTTCACAATCCTTCTCCCTTTCATGATGATGTAATATGTGAACTAAGATCCTTGAGTAGAGGTGGACACTGTCATGTATACAAGAGGGAGGAGTAGACCATGAGAGCCTGGGGTGAAGCTCTGATAAACACTTACAGAGACCAAACCCTAAAAAAACCATTTCTCTTTGAAACAAATTTGAAATTCATTTCCATTTCTCTTGCTGCTGCCACCCTGCTGTGCTCCACTGCTTCAGAGTAATCCAATGAATTAAATCAATAATGCCATTATCATAATATACTTCACACTTGCATAGTCTTGGTCTTGTGACACTAATTGCTACACTCCTCTTATGTTCTTTTCATTATCAGTTCTATCATCAGGGTCACTTCTAGCAATAAACAAATTAAGCTGTGATTGATACATAAAGAGGTATTCTTCAACGTCTTTCTCACGCTCTTTCAATCTGTCATTTATTTGCGTTGGAGTCTTAAATCCAACAATATTTTTTAATCCCTTAATGTTTGTGGCAACTTGAACAACATTATTAAATTTCTGTGCAACAATTTCAGTTGTTAAAGATTCCTCTTCTGTCTTCATTTCACTGATCAATGCTTCAAATAAATACTTTTCTGCTAATGACCATTTCCCAAGACTCACTTCTAACCCTGCTCCAGTCTGAAAATTCTCCACAGTCAAATCCTTACTTAAGTTTGAATGATGATGAACATACCTCTTTCTCTTAACACTGGAACCTAACATCCCTTCTGTAGTGCTTTCAACTAATGGTCTTTTCACTGGCCTGTCCCCATGTGGGTTCTTGCAATTTCTACAATCACATTTGCTTGTACAAGGCTGTTGCATCCTAAAACACATACATCTTGTTATATATTTGGAGTTCTCATGAGTGTAGCATCTACCATCAGTTATACTTGTGTTTCCTCGTCCACATCTACATTTAACTTTTGCAAGGGTTTTCCTACTTCTTTCTTTACTTTCTTCCTCATCATTCTCTGCCACATCATTCAGCTTCTCCTTGGAAATCAATGGGACAAAAATTCCTCCCTTAAAAAATAGGTAAAAATTTGGTGACCAACTTGAAAGGTTATATGGAAATATAGGAATGACTGGAAAATTTTTCATGCTGGACAAAATAGATATCTGAATTGATAGTAAACTTGCTGTGTTTCTAACAAGAATTTCAAATTCTCCAATATCTGTTGTAAGTTTATGCTCATCATTCTGTTTAGATTCTTCCTCTGTTACTTCCAACCTTTCATTATCAAATGTAGACTTCTCAACTCTGGCTGTTTCCACAATACTGCCTTCATCTTTAACTATTTGATCAGGATCACACTTGTCTTGATCTTTCAGAATTTCTTGGTCCTTTGGGCCCTGTCCTCTGTTGAAATCATCTGCATATCCCATGGTGTCAATGCTCTTTCCTTTTCCTTTCAGAATTTTTTTTAAATTTTTGACAATACTATCAACAGTCATTTCAGACTCAAACTTCAGATTCAACAACAAGTCCTTGAATGATTTTATGCTTTCATCGTCCTTGGTAGGCACTATTCCCAAGAATATCTTTAAGATTCTTCCTATTGCAACAAGGAAAGATTCATCATGGTTGGTATCATCTACACCAGAAAATGATAAAGGTTCTAGCTCATCATATATATTCATTCCAGTATTGATTTCTTCTTGGACCTCTGGCAATTCCACAGCCTTTTCTTGCATGAGTAATGGGAATGCACAAGTAAGAAAAGGAACCAACTTGTCATTAACTGGTTGAGCAGAAGTAAACCTGGAAAGCCTTTCAGTATAGCAAAGGAACATAATGGTTTTCTTTATGATAACCTCATCTAAATTGCTGTCTTTCACTTGATATGTATGGTCTTTGGGATCAGTTGAACTTTTAGTAAAGTGGTGATCTACTTCTTTAAGCAAAGCTTTACAGTTAATTTGTTCAGAAAACTTGATTGCCTTTGCTTGACTTGTTGCAATACTTTCAAGTGCTTTGTTCATATTTACCTCTACAGTCAAACACTGAAGGTTACTATTTCCAGCTGAAGCTGTTCCTTCCACATCATCTGTTGCCAACTTTTCCTCATCTGGTACAACCAGCAAAACAGGTGCTGTATCTCTTCCAAGTTCTTCTTGTCTTGAAGTATTGTGTTCATGAAGGGCAATAGATGCTATTGCAACCATGACTGGAATACCTAGACGACAATTATTCACTTTCTTCCTCATTGAATGCTGAAAATCTCTTCTATCAATGCAATTGGGAAATGGTATGATTTCACTGTAACAACCACACAAAATATGGGGCTCCAATTCTTCTATTGCTTTTAATGCTGAATGATTCAATACAGTCTTGCCATTTTCCTTGATCTTTTTCCACTTGTCCTTGAAAAGTTCCAGATTATTCAAAATAACAGCTGGTTGTGCAGTTGGGAGAATCCTAACTTTATTGGTATCAACTGGGTCCTGAAAAACCAATTGAAAATCATCAATACATGGCTGATACATTATACTTTCTTCCTGCAATCGTTCTGATAACTTTCCTATTGCAAATTCGATATCTGATTTTACTTGAAAATCAGTCCCAAAAACTGCCATCAACAAATCTCTCCAGTCACAGCAAAATCCTGTGGAACACCCTTTCAGCTGCTTCCCAATCTGTTCATGCCTATCCCTTATGGACAAAAGGGTTTCTCTGATCTCATCAAAAGAACTTGTACCTGTTAACTGCCATGTCAACACTTGGCCCACCTCATTCTGGCAGTAAAATAAATGGTCCACTTCTTTCTTCCAAACACCTTTTGCATTGGTTCCAACATTGGTTGGGAGCTTCAAACTGTCTAACTTTATCCACTCATCTGCCAGTAGTTGTGACATGGATAATTTATAATAGTATTCTTTTTCCTTGAAACCGAGAAGAAAACACTGACCAATAAAGGTGTTTCTTGGTCCTTTTATCTTGATGCTAGGGAATTTTTCAAGTTCTCTTTCTTCATCTGCATGATCTTTCTGATAATTGAGTACAGCTGTGTGGTAGGCCTTTTCCCTCTCTACATGAGATTGAATGTAGTTTTTCCTTAACATGTCTTGAATCTGTCCAAACTTAACACCATTTGAAACCTGATTCATTATTGAATTAAAAAGTTCTCTTGTCATACCAACTTTATGGAAAAGTACAAATGGCACGCTGTCCGGGTCCGACAGCTGTTTCAAAATTCGAGGGTCATATCCCAAAAATCGATGCTCTCTTGCATTTTTGCAACGCAGCATGGACGTAACGAGTAGCACTGGTTTTTCAAAGTCATAAAGGATCCGCATCATATACGTATACGCAATAGGATAAAGTGATAAGGGCTCGTTACAGTTCTCATTCGGACAACTGCTTCCATTCAACTCTGGACATTCTTTCTGTAAATCCCACAGAATTATGTCAGGCTTCAAGTAATCTTCGACACTAGGCCAAGAATTCTGCAAAGTCGGCAATACAGCTTTGTAATAACCACGAACTCCTTTATCAATCAGTGAGTTTATGTATGGCTTCCATGCTTTAATATCTGGGTAATTTCCATCTTCTTCAGATCTCTTTTTCCGCTGCATGTATTGTCTTTTTGGCTTCGAAGCCACACTACTTGGACTTTTCTCCTTCTTATATGCATGTTGCTCACCAGCGTCGCATGGAGGAAAGACTTTACTTTCATTTGTATCCTGCTCTTCTGCCTGGTCATTATCGATTCTCTCATCAGCAAAACTTCCACCAACAACTTCAGACGTGAATTCCTCAAACTGGACATTTCCTATGATTGTTGCCACGGCATCGTCAACTTCAACATTTGCATCGCAGTTCTCCATGTTTGCATCACCATCTTCACCATGTGATATAATAGCGTGATCTGAAGGAGACTGGTAACTAATCCAATTACCAGTAGCAGAATCAGCAGGTACAAAATTAGAGGGGCGAGGGGCTGGAAAGGATGCACTATAGACAAAGGCGTAGGAGGACTCAAAATTTACAGGGGCTGCAACCTGTCTACTTGAAAGAACAACCAGGGATTGTTGTCTAGCCGTACTCAGCTGCAGCTTCTTTCGGTAAAAACAATTGATTTTCTAAAGAAATCACCCAAACTAAATGGACCTGTGCCCAACTGGGAGTCCCCAGGTCCTCTCCTGCTATTTCTTTGGTAGTAGGAAAAGTACTACTAATGTAAGTATTAATAACGTAGGCCAAAATATTAGGCCCTTGCTATGTTGAACCAACGGATGATATGTAAACTGAACAAATATTTTATATAAGCAATGTGAGTGACAGTGCACTCAAGCACAAGGGAGGAAGTACGCATGGTCTGAATAGAAAAGCAAAGGAAAACCTAGGCATGGCATTTTCTTAATGAATCGGACAAAAGTGCCAATATGTGAATCAAAAAATGACCCTGTCATGCAGAAACCAACAGCAAAAACAGCAAAAAACTTTAATTACGTCATGATAAAATGGCATAGAGGTGCAGGAATTAATCTTTTTTTACACGTCTAAGTTTTTCTTTTTTGTTCCTGTTAAAGTGTTTCTTCCATGGCTTGCCTACTTGTGCCAACCTTTCGCTTTCAATTTGGCGCAGTCCAGTGGGTGCGTTGTAATGTGCCCCACTATCACTCTAAAATCCAAAATATCAGTTTGATTAGAGCAGGGTACACGGTTTTTTGTAAATGAAAAAACTTTTTACCTTCAGCCTCGATATTTCTTAATATTTTGCTTAACCCAGTCTTAGATATTTCTAAAAATTTCTAATAACAAAAAGGCAACTGTGAGATGAGAAATAGAATGTCCAGCTAGAAACAGTTGCTAGATGCATGTTGCTTCAATTTTATTTCCAGCTTAACAAAAGATTTTCTTGCAGCAACAGTTTCCTCAAGTGTACTATTCCAGCTTAGCCTGGCAGTGTTTCTTAAGTTTTGCCTGATTTGAGCCTCATGCTTCTCATATGCTCCTCTCTTTTAAAAGAAAAAACGTGTACTTGGTTTACTGCACTTTGCAGAATTGATCAAGTCATCCAACTGTTTCTTACAATTCATATATAGAACTTATCCACTGGTTTTGATGCGCACACCACTATAGCCAGGCCGGTAAACAGTTGTGGGGGGATGTGGTGGGGCACTGCCTCCCCAAAAATTCACTAAGGTTGTAAATAGAAGTGCTCTAAAATGTAAACGATATTCATTGCATAATTGAAGTCTACACACACCCCCCTCCTCACAATGCAGTTCAGCTATCTACGGCATTGATTATGGCTATGCATGCTCAGTGACTATGAGACCTTGGTACAAGGTATTCGAAAATTGTTCAACCATTGCAATTCCGATACCTAGCTTATGTAGATAAGGACAGTCGTAAAAATTGATTAGGGAGAAAGATTGCTACACATGAACAACAAAAATAGTTATACGAAGAAGTTTAATGCTATGGAAATAAAACAGGAAATATAAAAATAAAAGACCGATTTAGCAGGCTGTATTCCACAATTACCTTGGAAAAAAAATCCTGGTCAACTTTGTTTTGCGGCTTTTGAGGCTCCTGAAACAAAATAGTGAAAAAAATGAACGAATTTATCAGCGAGACTCTGTTTGATAAGAAGTCAGAAAAACATGAGTTGAATATCAATGTCTCTATAATGTGAAACAGAAAGAATTTAAAGATTGAGATAAACAAGAGACGGCTATATCAGAAACAAACTTGAAACTTGAACAGAGTGGTGGTACTTTGAGAATCTCGTCGATGAATTCAATCATTTTTCGCTTTTCGTGAATCCGGTATCTATTTCGCTTTAGAGAAATTGCTATAGGCGCTCGCTATCGTTTCTTGCATGCTCTCCTACACAAAAGGTGCAAGCAAAATACTTTCGTTCGCTGAAAGTTTCACCGCACGCGAAAGCAAAATGCGTAAATAAAGTGCTATTCGAGGCACTTTGCTTAGGCTCTTTGCTCTCGTGTGCACATAGCTTAGTTGTGACGCCGAGTTTCACGCTAATTGTGATGATACCAACTTAGGCAGTGAATTCTCCAACCCATTCGTAAAAAGATATTAGAGCCACAATTATCCTTCTCCTGCTTCAGCCCAGTTAAATTATGACACTAGAACCTCCCTCTTAGATTCAATAACGTAATGAAAATGCTCCTGAAAATGCAAAAGAGTATTACCGTGAAATTACTTTTTCTCTTTTTGTTTAGCAATCTCTCTTCTAAAATTTGGACAGGTCTGAAGCTTTCTTTCGTAATACCTGGCGGAGGTTCACAATAAAGAAGTTTGCCCTAGAAAGAAATGAAAACAACTCTTGAAATGTTTGACCTATGAGTATACAATGTGATTTTAAGGAAGAAACCGAAGGTGGCAAGAATCTTGTATCGATATTTAGCAATGCGAAAGTAAAAACATAAAGATAGCTTTCATGGTTTTGCTGGTGGTATAATAAAAATCGTGCGATAGAAAATTGTATAAAATCAGCCCATCAAAAGAAAACAATTGTACATACACTAAGAAAATCTTTGATGACATATCTGGATCCACGTGAGCAATCTGGCATCCCATGAGACGTCATAAAGCCACGCATAACTAAAGGAAACAATGAAGGTTATCACAAAGTAGAATTCTTATGAAGAAAAATAAAATATTTATTCAAAGAAGATAAGGAATCAAGCCGTGCTGGCTGTATTGTGCTATATGGTTTACTGAAAAAATACAAGTTAAGTTCCTTGCCCAACTGTTGCATTAGAGAGTGCAAGCTTGAGAGAACACACATATCCCGTACTGTCAGCTTCGCAAAGCACCCTCAGTCGAAGTGTTGGAACCTGGCGCCCGTGTGCCACTGAATGGAAAGTGAGCTTGCACAGAGTATTTCACAATAGGAAGTGAGTGGTTTATCAATGTTTTATTCTTCGTCCACATTCTTTTGTTTCAAAGTGAAAAACGATACGAGACACTAGGGTATACTAACTTGAATATGCACTTAAAAACTCGTCCGCTGTTGGTGGCCGATTAGGATCCTCCCAATCCTGAGGCCGACTAGTGTTAATGCCATACAATGCCTCTAAAATTCCACGCGGAATAAGTTTGCATAGCTTTGATATGAATTAAGGAGATTATTACCTTGAAAAAACAAGTCAGGAAATTTACTTTACAAAGTAAGTAGGAAAATTCAAGATTACTAAAATCTACAACATTTGTTCACAAAATATTTCAAGAATTAATGAACAGATAGACGCCTTAATATTTAATTATAAAGAAGAGCTCATAGTACCAAACTGTATCAACTAACTTTTCAGCTTCTACAGAATGCTCTGTGGCCCTAACACATAGAAAACAATCTGTCAACGAGATGTTGATTTAGAAAAAAAATGATAGCATAATGCATACGAAAAAGACAGCTGCTCAACAGAAAGGATACAAGTGCTGCTGCTGGTCGATAATCTCTCATTTGGTCAACTGGCAAAATACCATTTAAGATCATGTCAGCTTTGGTAGAAACAAATGTCGGAAACACTAGACCAGGACAGTCACATAAACAAACAGTTTTGCTGATGTTTATCGTCTGTAATAAGAAAAAGGCTAATAGACATGGCAATAACTGATAGAATGAGTAAAGGCAAAAATTGTTTCGCTCTAGAAATCTTTAATGGATACAACTGGAGCAGCAATTTAGAACTAAATTGTGTACATGTTCGCTTTTCTAGTGTTCCTGCATGGCTTTTGATGAGGTTATACCTTACATCGTCTTCCAAAAATTCAGGAGTACACATAATTTATTGCAAGCTGGGGGGTAAATTATCTTATTATAGTAATACTGGGAAAAATAGCTATAAAACAGATTCTTATAAGGTCCCATTTTATTAGCTTGATTTTGTTACAACCCTAGGCAGGCTACAATGTATATGGTGTCCTCCTCACCATGAGATTCAAGTAAGAATACACAATATCAAAAACTAACATTGGTTCATCAAAGATGTTGTTAAGACAAACTAGATATGCTATGCTAGCACTATCCAGAAAAAAGAGAGGGGAGCTCAGCTCTCTTGACAAAATAGAAGGGGTCCAGTTCATATCGGTCCCTATTTTACAGATCTGATTTTAATACAATAAGATGAGTAGCAAATACAACAGTAAAAGAATAGAAATATCAAAAATTAACAGAGATAATTAGCAAAATTAATCACAAGGATAACTAACTGTTTTCATAATTAACCAAAGGCAAAATCAGCAATGATATAATTAACAAATGATTTAACTAATTCATGTCATATTTAAGACATAAATATAATCGCTAGCATGAATCATATCAATTAAAGATATTATCACAGATCCAATCTTCATACTATCTCTCATGCTAAAAGTGTGGATAATCTACAAAATCAACAAGCAATGAATTACATTTCAAATATTCTCATTTTATTTCGCATCAAACACAGCCAAACTGCACTGACAAACATATGCAAGAACTGATCAATATATGGTAAGCTATTTGAGCAAATTACCTGAAAATGCTTTGTTTTCCCGGGTGTTGATGAAACAGATGTTTTTTTATTTCCTAGTAATGCATTTATTGTGGAACTTTTACCAACATTTGGAAATCCAACCATTCCAATCATTATCTTATCCTTTTCAGGGCATTTCCTCAATTTCAATTTTTCAAAAAAGTCAATCAGCTCATCTCTAGAAAATAATGACTCAAAATTTCTCCCTTCATCAGGTTTATCTGGAATTCTATAGCCACTTGAAGTATTGTCTTTACTACATTGGCAGGAATTTTGCTCTTGAATCTCCCCATCATTGTCTATCTCTTTTTCTTTAATTTCATTTACTTGTTTTTCAACATGCACATCTGATTCAACCTCAACCTGCATTTCATTATCAACTACTGGCTTTTTACAATCAATCAAGGTTTCTTCTCGATCTTCATCATTGCCTCCTGGCTTTTGTTCTCTGCTAGCTAACATCTCTTGGTCTATATCCATGCACACAACATTTTGGTCACTATTCATTTCATCTCCTAAAGAGGAACTATGCTGCACTTCGTTCTCCTATGCAACAACAGAGATTTAACAGTTAAGGCATGAATCAGTTGGGCTTAACATAAGTTAAGCAACACCCTTATGTGTAATGAGTAATACAGAAGCTCAAAGTTCCCTAGATATACCAGCAATCTGTGGTACAACATTTATAAAATCATAAAATATATGCTGTATTTCATTATCATTTGCAGTGAAGAGAGTAATAATCTAGACCTACTTATTACCATTAACTTCAGCGTAGGCCCACCTTATAGCCACCTTGTTATTATGACCACCCTGTTATTATAGCCATTTTACTTGGCTTACATAGTTTCATAAAAACCCCTGCCTATGTGGCATCAAAGAGCAGGACTCTTTATAATTTTGCTCTGTTATATGATGACCTTTTATGAATTTCAGAGTGCAGGCCTTTTAATGAGACACATGCAATCACACACAAGTGCACAGGCATGCGTCTAGCTCAGTTCATATGCTTGATGCCAGCTTTATGAAAAGTATACACATCCAAGTACTAAGGAAAGCTCGTAACAACTGAATGTTTAGTGCATGCATATGATCCCACATGTGCAATTGGCAGCATGCGTCTAATTTACTCATTGAAAGGCCTGAGAATGGAACAAGAAAGATGTGGAACAGATGTGATGTCCATGCAAGAAACACCAGCAGGTGGTTGTGACCCGCCAATTTGATATAAACTTTAAGGAAACCGGAAAACAGAACTTTCTTCACCATCTCAGCCAGGCTCAAGAGCTACTGAGTCAGAATGACAAGTGAGTAGCAGAATAAATAGAAGATAGTATCATACAAATGGTCTCAAAGTTCAACATGTATTATCAAGGCAATGGCAATATTTTGTTTTGAAGATATGTTATAATTTCTGGAGAGAAGAGGAAACATTGACATGGCAGACACACAGTCAAGTGTGATTGCCAAGACTCAAAGAGACTGAGTAACACAGAATGAACCAGTCAAAATTCACCACTGTTCTGCAAAGTCATAGACATGATTTGGTGATAAGAGCATAAGAACTCAGGAATTTCATCGTTTTGTTTTGGATTGGTGATTGAACATATTTTCTAAAACTATATCTAAATGCTCAATGTCTATCGAAGAGAAGAGTTGCTTACTACCTTATTATTATTATTATTATTAATGTCTACCCTATAAACTTTCAAAATTTGACACTTCCTCATTAATATGGTCACCCTGCTAACATGGCAAATTGTTGCTGGGGTGTTGATGGTTGCATTAGTAATGGGGCTGCAATGTAGAATGATTTCTTCTCTTGCAGACAAGAAATGATACATGTGCATATCAAAATCACTAAACTTTAATTGGCACACTGAAATGTTCTGAAAGAGGTACTTCCACTTCCTGACAGAGGCAGAGGTGAGATTATTGGTATAATATCATGACCATAACTCACCGACATGCTAGCAATGAGGGCTGACCAAAATACAACCTTTGCATGTTTTGAAGTAAAATAGTTTGACCAGAGTTTTCTGAAAAAGGAAATAATGTCATCAAATAGTGATGTTTAAAATACCATTTGATGGCAGATAATCTATAGGTTGTCTGCTAATGTTCTTAATCACAAATCAATCCTACTTCTGGCTCCTTTGCTAGTAGCAGAAACAACTCACTTTTGTCAGTGTGGATCAATTCATGATGCTTCAATTATCTGCAAACTACATGTGTATGTCATATGTAGAAAATTCCCAACACATGATGCATGATAAATCCCCTAATTTCTTGCAAGTAAACAATACAATACATCTGACTTATCTGACATTATCATCTTCACAATATCAACATTATCTATGCAAGTATGAAGATTGCAAACAAGCTAAAATTTACATATCTAAATCAGTGGAAAAACCTTCATTCCTAAAGCAGAAAAAAGCATGAGTTTCTATTTGGGGATAGCTGCTGTATAAATACCTTTGTGATTCTGTTAGAAAGTCTGCTTTATTTATGATAATCAAATGCTCTATATCTTTGTCAACTTCCCTTGCATACTTTTCCTATAAAATGCAGTTAAATACACTTACTGAAAGCAAACTATAACTGAACAAAACTAAAATAGAAAATGCAATTTCAAAACATCCATGAACATGCAACAATTTTTCAACAAAGAAAAATTTACATAAGCAAAGACAATTCCTGTGCTTACCAAATCATCACATTTGAATAACAGTGGGTTCCTTGCATCAACAATCTGGCATAGTACATCACTAGAAAAGTAAATCAATAACTACGACCTTTATTGTGTAAATTAAATTTTAACCTTATTGAACATAGTTACTATTTCCATATACTTGACATGATATCTGAACTTTTATGCAAATCACAAAATCTATCATATAGTCATATGCCCTCAATCCATATTGTTAGCATCCAGAAAATGCACAACTGACTTATATGTGTACAGCTTGAAGTTTTTACTATTCACAAACACATACCTTCTTTCAATGACTCTCCATAACTGCCTCCACACATCAATGTTCTTTTCAAATGGTGTCAAAATTATCTTGTCATCTTTTTCATCAAGCCTTCAGAAATAAACCCATTTCTATATGACTATTTGACCCAATTTTTATTTACAAGATATGATGTGGATGAAAAATGCATTAATGCTACAAAGAAATCAGCAGAAGAGCCTGTCTCTAGATCCCTCAGAATACATCAACATTTTAAAGCAAATCACTCATGATTATGACTACATTTGCTTACAATGCAAGTTGCCTTCTCCATTCCAGGAATGAATCCCTCTCTGCCATTTCAAGCTGTTCTGGTGTGGTAGTACTATCCCATTGTGGCCTATAACAACACACTATGCAATCAGGTTATTTCAAAAATAGTCTGAATACTTCAAGAACTAATTTACTTCTCAGGTTTATATGGACTAGCATAATATCAGTCGGCTTGTCTTAATTCGTAAGATAACATGTGCATATACACACAAATAAGAAAGGAATGACTAATGAGTATGATAAATTGCTCTCGTGAAATTGTCTTTCTCAGAGGTCCAGGATGGTGTGCTTCATGATGATCTTCATGCATGTCAAGCAAACGGAAGTCTTGACTTGGCCATGGTACTACCAAATTTTGTTCTGATTTGCACTAATACAGGCCTTTCAATGAGTAAATTGGATGCACAATGCCAATCACACATGTGGGATTGTTTGCGTGCACTAACCATTCAATTTTTAGAGCGCTCCATAGTAAATCTGGCATGAGTAACAAACCAAGCACATGAACTGAACTGGGCATGGCCTGCATGGTTCTCATTGAAAGGCCTATAATATTTCACAAATTAAAATCTTGCTAGTGAGAATCACAGCTACTGAAAGCACATTTTAAGCATACTTCTAATGTCGGCATATATATATATATATATATATATATATATATATATATATATATATATATATATATACATACATATATATATATATATATATATATATATATATATACAATCAGTAGCTAGCGAGTAACCAGGATTTCTCCTTTTTCGGTGCAGACGGAAAGGTTGATATAATGCTCAGAAAAACCAGGAGAAAATTAAAATTTGCCACCACCTGGGATCGAACCAGGGTCTCTCGCATTCCGGGCAAGTGTCGTAACCACTAGACCACAGTGGCAACATATATATATATATATATATATATATATATATATATATATATATATATATATATATATATATATATATATATATATATATATATATATATATTTATATATATATAAATGATGTAAATATACTTTTATATATTTATATACACTCTATCATACATCTAACATGTCCTCTATCATCATTGACTTCCACATATATTTCATCACATATCACATTCAAAATTTTACAAAACAAGGTAAACTGAGAGGGAAAAACAAAAGCAAAGAAATCTAAGCATTCTGACCTCCTAGGTATATTCAGAAACTCCCAATTTCCATCCTGTAACTTCTTGATCTCAGCTTCTTCCTCTTCACTTAATATCCCAGGAACATGTGCAGCAGTTACAATGGTTGTTGTATTCATTTTTTCTAGTAAAATTTGCTTAAAGTCATAAAAGATAAAAAAGCAAGAAAGAAACGCTAAACTCCACCATATTATATATAAGCAAAACTTAATAACAATCATGCAAAATAAATCCAGTCAATTCAAAATGATATTGGTTTTAGGCAACAAATATAGCTCCCTCATCTTTACCTGCGGTAAATTCTCTGTTTGCGAGTTCGGCAGTTGAGATGAATTCACTCAGGGCATCTTGTTCTGTTATCGATTGCAGAATGAGCTTCCCACTTTCATCGTGTACATCAGTCGTGTGACGCTGGTAAGAATTGAAGACAGCTTTCAATGGAACTTAAAAGGCTATCACGTATTCGATTCCTAAAAGACACCCAGAGTGAGTGTCACGTTTTTAGGACAGAGAAGTGCAATGATGAAAAAGGGCCTGAAAAAAGATTACTTCAATCCACTAGAATAATCCTACCTTACTTCCTTCTGTTGACCCAGGTGCCTTTTTACTACGAATAAGTGCATTTCCTAGATTTGATTTACTTTTCCTTCCCATCTCGTCTAATCTACAAATACTGTATTTATTCTTTGTAGTACCCTTTACTTTCCTCGCAATTTCGTCCTAACCTCAGTCTCATCTCGATTTGGAATATAGAGCGATGGAATAGAGGCTGCTTTGATAACTGCTATTTCATCATACTTGGATATTTATTTATTCACAAATTATTTGTTGAGTATCTTAAAGAGACCATTATCTAGAATCAGCTAGTATTCAGCCAGTTCATCATATCAAACATAAAACCAATCCCAATAATCACTATAACAACTTCATAACTGCCTTGTCCTAAAATAGAACACTTTCATGGTTTCAAATGTTGGTGTCAATGAGTTAGCTGCACCTACCCAAAAATTACAAATTGTCTCACTAACCATGAAAAATTAGTGAACTGTGATTCTGCTATTGAAAGAAAGGAAGAATTTGCGATGAATTCAGTGCACTGTAATGTTTGTGAGGAATGAAATGCAAATCGAATGTGCAGATATTAGCTATATATATAGCTTGATATACAAATTCCGAAAGTTCTGTAACACGTTAAGTTCTGTAATACTAAGGGGCAATTTCTATGGAGGGCTCAGGGGGTTCCGTCCCCTTTGATAAAGTTACTGTTCATTTTGGGGACTGAACCCCCCATAAAAACCTTTCTATTGACCTGGTATTCAACGCTTCTCGATTTTCCATAAGGTCAAGAAACCTTGTTTTCAAAGAACTTGTTGCACGTTGCGTATCATCCGTTTTCTTTTATTCTTAGCATCTCATCAGCTTGAATGAATGAATGAACTAAGCTATCATACCTGCATTTGGGAAATTATGGGTGGGGTTGCAACTAGACTACACCCAAGTTATGACGTAGTGCCCGTCTTGAATTTTTAGGAATCAACACTGCATATACTGCATTTGGTATTGCACTTTATCTTCCATTTACACAGGTCCTCTGCACCAACTAAGCTTTCACAGGCATCATATCGTCAGGAAAATCTCCCCACCTACAAAACCCTCTTACTTGAAACCCAGAAATACAGTATCACACCAATCCAGGGTACTTTCGTGTTCAGACTTAGAGAATGTTTTGTCACACTAGTCACATTCCAGCTTCACCGTTAATACAGCAGTGGTGTAGACCATATGCTATTTTCTGATAGCCCATAGCCCCTCGCCCCTCGCTTTAATAGGAAACAATATAAATATGCAACAAAATCAATATGCAATCAATTACTGGAACAGTGCATGGTGGATGCTTGACTACTGACGCTGGATACGCCGTTATTGATGAGGCACCAGGGTCTTTTTCGACGTGCAATTATTCACAAAAATGTGCAGTTGTAGAGAGGCTTTTTCTGCAGTTGTTCAGAGTAATATATGCAAAGTACATTATACATCTGTTTAGATCCCCTTTAAAGTGAGTTGTCATATCTTCATATTGCTTCCCATAAGCATGGCGATGAAACATGTATAATTTCAGCCCCTGCGTGTCAGGTGCATTTTTCTATGTGAAGGAGTTTTTGAGAATCAAGGATTAGTCCGTAATATAGCACAAGTGAGAATCATGTACAGCTCTTAAGTTTCGTTAAAACCCTGCACCAAGATGGGTGCACTGCAGAACAGAAAACGATGAATTTGGCCAGAAATGATAGCAAGGAGACATAGACTGGACAGCTTCTAGTAAGAATAAATATCACTTTAACGCTATATGAGTTCGTTCAGCTTTGTCCCGATGGATAGTTGAGTTTTTGTCAAACTTGCAAGGTACATAACCATTAGCAAATCCTGCAGAGAAAAAAGGTACCATAATACGAAGCATAGGCAGAGCTCATCACAAAAACAGCAATCAACAAACACAAGCATACAACGATGCAGAAAAAGATGTTAACACAGATGCATACAAACACACACAAACACAGACAGACAGAAAGACAGACAGAAAGACAGACAGAAAGACAGACAGAAAGACAGACAGAAAGACAGACAGAAAGACAGACAGAAAGACAGGCAGACAGAAAGACAGACAGAAAGACAGACAGAAAGACAGACAGACAGACAGACAGACAGACAAACAGACACATACACACACACATAGACAGAAACAGACACAGAGACAGACAGACAGACAGACAGACAGACAGACAGACACACACACAGATAGACAGACACACAGACACACAGAGTATACTAACTATTGACTGATACACAAAATCTGCTCACAGTCAAGAGACATAATATCGAAATTGGAGGCCTAAATGTTTGCTTGAGCTGGAATACTGTTAGCATTCCTAACTGAAATCTTCTAACGACTTTTGATTCTTTAATTCCGTTGTTGATTAGTATAAATGAGATACATAGGAACAAGTTCAGTTAAAAAAGAACGCACAGAAAACTGGATCATTCGTAACTATGGAAAGTCTATTGCAAAAAAGAGATGAAGTGAAATAGCAGCAGTACATTCTTAACTTCCTTGAAGGACAATAGGTAATATGCAAACAGAGATCTACCTGCATATTACAATTAAGCATTTTCTCAAGTTGATCTGGATCCATCTGAGGCACTGCGCCGACAACTTCCATCAAACTCCGGCCAATTTCATTGCTTGGAGTTGTTTTACCATTCTACAATTTCAGAAACACAGGAAATTTACATTCGAAAGTTAATAACACATTTAATCCCAACATCAAATTATCTAAACAGCAATGAGAAATCAAGGAAACTCTTCCTTCCTAGAGAAATACAGGAGTTAACAGCAATTAAGCATTACGAAATAGTACACAAACCATCAAAGGTGAAAGGAAAATAAAAAGCTTGATCCTGTAGATCATCATGATGCTTTTAAGTACAACACATAGTAAAAAGTATCAACAATACAATGAAGTAAAGGAGAAATGAAAAAATACAAAAACATTCAACAAATGCGCTAATGGTATGTTGCTGATAAAAGGGTAGCAGAGAGAAGAACGATAAGCTAATCCCAACATGGGAATAAGAACAATGGTATGATTACAAATTATAGATACGTCAATGGTGGACAGTATGTCCCCAGGGAATGCATTTCAAGGCAATTACATGCATATTTCTATTTAAAAAAACAAACAGTCTGCTTTCATCACATATACTTCTTGACATTTTGTCAAATGCACCCTTAAGTATTTCTCTAACCTCTTGAAGATTACTCGGGAATCCAGTGCCTCTACTGATAGCATAAGCTAGCATTTTATCGTAGCAGTGTGTGTAAAGTGAATTGTCTTAAATGACTAGCTTGTTTCTAGCATAACAAAGAGGTTTCTCGTAAAAACCGCTTTTCAAAGTTTACTTTTGGACTCCATCCTTTCTGTGCTCCTTAAATGTTTCCTAACTCTTGCCTGATTTCAACCTCATGCTTCTAATATACTTGTATCTCATAAAAACGTGCAGCTAATGAATATATGAAACATACAGTAAGAGGAATGTTTGTCTAAAGCTTCTTGATTCATGAAAGTAGATATAAAAACTAACACCCTTACCAAGACACCATTAACATACTCTATCGTTTGTCCAATTCTCTCTATTAATTTATCACATGACCTAAAATTTGCAAGACGTATTGCAGAGTAACCTCGATCTGATTGATGTCAATAATTTGCATATATGATCCGTTAGAAAGTCCTATGAACAGTGTTGTTCTGCTGGGGCTGGAGCTTAGTAAAGTTGATAGAAAATCTGGCTATACAGTGTACAAAAATAACACATCATAGAGGCATAGTGGACAAATGGACAAATCGTAATTGGCATTTGGCATGATCCCAATTTCGAGACACCAAAGAGTCTTTGACCAATCAGACAGCCAGGATCACAACTGTACTGGCTCTTCACTCAAAATACGTGATAAAATCCAGTCAATTTTCAATAAACATCATCATGACATATCTTAAAAATGCACCTGGAGGTTGCTATTTATTAACATATTTACCAGCATCAGTCGTCTATATGAACAAAATGTTCAACTTATGAGTTGTCCTTGAGATTCAACCTACAGTTGGCAACTAGAAGTATATACTTGATTCTATAAATATTTCCACTATACCATAGAAGAAGACAAATTCCAAAGTCAACTTAAACATTATTCACATGACTTGTTCTATTATGAATTATAGTCTGCAAAAACATGCATCAAAATAGATAACTACCTTCCAATGTGCTGCATATTTGACAACAATGATAATGGCTTTTTTGAACCTCCTTTGTTTCTCATGAAAGTGTCAACTAAAATTTAGTTAAAATCTTCAACCTTTCTAGTTCAAATCAAAGGTAGGAGATGACTTTTTACATAACTAATGAGGCAGAGAAAGTAGTGGAATGTACATATAACATTGTCAAAATCTGTTCAAAGACCAAATACAATTTGACCACTAAAAAGTTTCTACAAAACAGCTATGTGCTTTGAAAGTTTGGTCAATACATCAAAAACTGGATGAAATCTGATGATTTCATTGAATAGCACATGCTATGGCATTAGCTGAGGCCCATGACCTACAGAACCAGACTGAATAAAGTAGCTCTATTTTACAAACTAAAGTTTAGTTCCATATATCTCTCTCAAGGCAATTGTCACATTAGAGGTCTTTGTATAAGGATTTGCGTAGGATGCATAAACAAAATCTAAAACTTCCTCAAAACAGACCACTTGTGATGTGCTAATCCACCACTCTGTAAGATGGTTAAAATAAGGCCTAGCAAGAAAACTTGATGCAGACCAAGCTATTTCAAAGGGACAGACACTTGCATAAGCTAAAGGGAAACTTTATTTTTCATTTGTTCTTTTCTTTCTTTAACATATATAAGCTAGTCTGTACCTCTGGAATATTCATGCTAATAATGGACCCCAGAATGGACCCAAAATGTCTACATAGAAAATAAGGTACTGGTTAGTCTTCCATTAAATATGTCATAGTATTTTCTCAATTAAGTTTATAGAATCATCACAACTCTTTTCTTAGCATTCTGGTCCCAGTTATTCTACAGAATGCTTTAGTTCAAAATTGCAACTGAGCCTTAGCATATTTTCTGCACATTTGCAGTGTGACCACTCAGCATTAACTCTGCAGGTCAATTTAAGGCCAAAGCATAAAAACTAAAATAGCACATTGATGAATGAGCTTTGTTCTATGGAGGTATGAAAAAATAGCTCAATAAAAAAATTACTTGCGACTGCCTCAGGTGGATGACATGTTATTTCAGTTTTGACTGGTGTAAATATGGAGCCCATAGTAGCACCAGGTACACCCATTGGTGAGCTAAAGAAAATATAATATAATATAATAACAATAAATATATATAACATAATATAACATTCAATAAGTTTAGAGTAACTAACAAACTCTTCAAGGGATCTGTATAACAACCCCTTGTCAAAATATATGATTTTAGATAGCTAATGATAAATTATACAAGAGAAATAATCAAAAGAAAATACTAACTCTTTGTACATGTAGTCATTGCATTGTAGAGGTTTATATCTAATAAAAACTTGGCAATATAACAAAATTCTTCCTTTTTGGGCAAAAAACCTCTAACTAGCTACCTAACTTTAAGGATAAGAATAACGAAAGCATGAGAAAGAATTAAATGAAAAGGCAATGCAATAGCAAGCAAAAACACTGGCAAGAAAACCTGAAAACATATTACAAGCTGCATAATATGGAAGTCTGCAAAAATACCTGATATAAGCTTTGATGCTCATTTTGCCTGATTTTAAAGGAGTATCCACTGTCAAATGAATTGGACTTTGAGTCACCCGAGAATAATATTCATGGATAAGAAGTGACTGCTCATTCACATCATCACATGTTGCAAACCTAAAGCAATTATCAATGTTATAGCAACATCTAAATAACAGGAATTAAAATTGATTGAAAAACTTATTCTCATATTTCTGTTGCAAGCATGATTCACAAAGTGATAGCATAGAAAACAGTAAAAGACAAGTAGGCATGTCCTTGAAAAAGTGTATAGATCAACAAATATATGGGATCCTCAAGATACAGTGAACAAATGCAATAATATATAGGTAGCAAAACCAAAAGTCATAACTACAACTATTCTTGTGTCTCTGTTAATTATCAATCAGAAACACAACTTCAACTCTACTGAAATTGTGGCACCTGTGTAAGTCTAACTGTTTGAAAAAATGAGACAAAAGACTACTACCATCCAACAATATCTTCTGATGGGCATGCCTTTTTGTGTAATTCAAACATACTAGCAGCATATTCCATTTCAAGAGCAACCTGGAAAAGATGAGAATAAATAAATATCTAGAATCAACAAATAGATAACATTACAAGCTTTTGCAGGGAAGGCATGTGACCTCATAAACTGACACATGCCTGCAACTTCCCGGGTGTGCATAATATGGCATGCATTCATTGCCTTGAAGGGAAGTTGTCACTGGGTGGCACTTGGTCATCATTACTCACTTTCATTTTTATATGTTTCTACTCTCATAAATGGAGCTTGTTTTCTTCTCCATTCACAATATTCTGTTTTCAAACAACAATGAATATCTATCAACTGGTGTTCAAACTTCCTCAAAATGTACCTGCTTCTTTTATATCAGGGTAATATGAATGGAAAGTCAAAAATGGAGCAAGACATAGCCATTTCTGCCCAAAAACAGAGTAGTGTAAACAGGATCATACATAACCATAGCTTTCTAGCTCATAGCTCAATAAAATGATATCTTTTTTTGTCATCATCCTGATTTTTAAGTTCATATCAAAGCTGCTATTTCCAGCTCATGCATCTTTTCAGCTCTGTTTTCATTCAGCTCTGTTTTTATCTGCGATTTCATTTAGCTCTGTGCCGGGGGAGGAGTAATGTGAAAGAAAAGCCAAAAACCAAGCTAAATATATCCGTTTTTGTCCAAAAATGGGGTATAGTGTGAAAGAGGCCCAAGTTTAACTATTTCAACTTATGATATGCTTAACACCATATAGCATTCATTAGATAAATAGTTACTAATGGCAGATAACATCCAACAAGGTCAGAAATAACATGGATCTAGTGTTGACTAAGTGACAGAAATCCATATATACATGGGACATTGTTTTAGAGCCACATATACAAGAGGACAAGGGGACACTACAGGCCAGCACACACCTGGATGGTTTTAGGTGTGTGATATCTAGCACTCCTATCATAATCTTCCCATGGAATCCTACCATTTAATATCTAAAAGATGAGTAGTCTTTTGGTACAACAGCAGGACTTCATTATCACACAATAACAGAAATATTTCCACTTCTTTGGGTAACAGCGAAATATATAAAAGTCTTATGATACATCACACATGTACCTAAATATCTACCTTTTACTTATATACAAAATTCAAATACTAAATGATCCAACAGTTAGCACTATATAAACAAATATTTTAGTTTTCTGAAAGAAACAATTGCAGCAAACATCTGCATAATGGCTGAAATTGTCTGTCACAATATCTATCAATATCAACTTAACTTTAATGGCCTAACTTTCCACTGAAACTTACTCAAAAAACATATATTCTCCGTACAGTTGTCTAACTGGAATAATTTCTCTTTTAAGCCCCCTTCTTCTCCAAATAGCCTTTGTAGAAGCAAACATTTACTAATCACCCTCTCAACTAAGCTCCCTCTAAAGTGTTTGAAAACAACAAGTCCCCTAGGGGGCTTTAAAAAGAATTTACGGACCTTCACGCTTTGGTGCCTAGTTACTACAAACAGTCCAAAGTGGTAGCATCCTACGAACTGATTGAGATCAATGTGACTCAGTGATATGATGCATCTCGTCCTTTTGACATGAAAACAAGCTTAGGTTTTAAGATAGGAACTCATAACGCGAAAACACAACTATTTTCATAAAAAAGGTCAAATGGGTCAAACATAAAGACATGTTTTGTAGGTAGTGATGACTACAATTACAGAAATACTTCCATTATAATTATAAACAGACTAACCTCATCTTCAGTTTCTTGATGTGGAACAGTGAAGCAGTTCTTAATTTCAACAACTCCTTTGTCAACCGTTCCAACAAGAGTTCCAATTACTCTCTTAGCATCTTCATTTCTTCTTTCATAACCATCAACAATGCCAAACAGTGCAACTGGATGGACAGTCACTTTTACGATGTCCAAAGTCGCCATATTTTTTCTGAAAAGAATGTGCGCTCACACACAGCCTCGTTGTGAAGGCAGCTCCAAGTTGTTCTGACTCTCGAAGGGGCCTTCTTTAGTAGCGTAATTTATTGCATGCTGTTGTATTGAAGGGCGTAGATCTAAAGCATATGATCTGTAAAAGGATATTAGAGATTCCCATTCTGTGGTAACTGGTGCTACCCCATACTGGTAGAAATGATGTTTAAACGTAGCGCAATTTCCTCCAGTGGGGAGACAACGAATTAATAGCTAACAATCTCCCACTCCCTTCACCTTATTCTCTTACAATTCAGACGAATTCAAAGATTGATCATAGAGAAAGCTGGAGATGCATGTCCCCCCTCCCCAATCCCCTTGTGGCGCCACAGCTGCTATAAGCTACTAACGGTTGCACAGCATACAGTACTCTAGGGCGATCTCTGCACTTGCCCAAGATAGCCTACCGGATTGCCATGAAGCTAAAATGGGCGCACTTGATAACTACTTCATTTGCAGGAGTGATTTGCTTAGCGTACTTTAACTACAGGATACACTCCTAATGTCTTATATCAGGCACGGTGTCGGTAGGGGGTTGGGGGCTTCAGTATCCACGCTTTGCCAGCCAGTGACTTTCTAGCCTTTATCAAGCAACTTGTTGTTTGTAGCCCCCCACTTTTTATATGTAGTCACCTACTTTTATTTGGCAGCGTCGTGCCTGTATATGTCCTGCCTTATAAATCGCACAAGGAACACCTAGATCTTGGAAATACACATTTACAGTTTGTTTGGGAATTAGAGTTGAACAAAGGATACAATGAATTTTTCATTTGACTGTTTTCAAATATATTTTCATTCAGTTAACCAGGAACTAACATACATGGCTTAATTGATTGTGAAATTTTTGTTATTCTGCAAGTATGATGATGGTGCTATTCACAAAGAAAAGGGGAACACAGATGGTGTGACAAGACTTAAAAATCTAATGTAATGGTGCATGAAACTAGCATTGCTTCTAAAATGCCTGTTTACATGTCAGTTAGTTCGATCAATGCTGCATCATAGTCACGTTTTAGCTTCATGTAAAGGTCTTTCTCGTTGCTAACTTCATCTGAAATGCAGAGGAAAAGATGCAATTGATAACTAAGCTATGAGATTTTAAGAGGAAGGGTGTCGCAAAGACAAATGATAGACATGTATCAAATTATATATAATAGCAAAGAGAATTTTATGTTAATAACGGTGAATTTGGAAAATGAATCAATGTGAAAACGAACAAAGGAATAAATTGAAATTTATCATGATGTTCGTGACATAATTTATTTGAGGGAGCTTGTATTTAGTACTAATTCGCCAGAATTGAAGGCTACTTTATAACATTAATAATCATGGACGGCAAAGCTAGGGGGCAGGGGGCTGTAGCACCTCCACTTTTCATCGCAAATATACTTTATTGTTCGGTTTAGCACCCTCTAGATCCCCGTGTTTTTGGTCTGTCTACTAGAGCCCCCCCTCCCCAAAAGTATTGTCTCGCCGCCGCTGAAAATCAACTTCAACACTCGAGAATGCTTGATACATTGCAGCTCACTTGTCTACAGAAAAATCTATCAACTAATGATGATAAAAAATGAACAGAAGCAACTTGATTTACAAATTACGGTTTATACTCACAATCTCTTCCTTTATGATGATAAATTTTGCTTTTCAATCAATTGGATATGAAAGTAGAGTTATTTTTCATTTAAATACAGCATTTCTAATTACCATCTTAATCTGCAGATAACATAAATATATTTATACAAATATGAATATATTTATAAAAGTATTCCAGATTGCGACAGATGCTCTTACAAATGACTTCATATGATTACAAGCTTTTTGCCCTTTGTCTACTCTCGTTATCTAACCCGACTAGGCTTGCATGTTTCCGGTTTGTTCTTAAGTATGAAACTTAAGCAAGCTTAACTCTGTGATACTATTTACAACTCCAACACACTTTACAGAACACACATCTCCGGCTCCTAACATCAAGGCTGTAGTAAATCCTTGTTGTCTAAGCAAGGTAATCCTGATAGGGCAGTATTCGGTAATGGTATATTGCCTAGCTCTGGAAACAGCTTTTATGTATCTCTGGACACAGTGAACAGTTAGTCAACATTATGGATGGGAGTGACCGGGCCAGAAAACCTGAACATGAGCCTTAAAACTGGCAGTCTTTATGAAAACTTGCTCTTTGAAATCGCTACTACTTTCAACAGATTAGCCCCACTTTCACTTCGTGATGAACCTAACATAGGATTGCTCTAGAACTGATTCCATATTATTGGTCCAGTGTTCACTCAAAATTGAATTGAAGTTTTGTTAATATTCTCATGTGCTCATATTAATTTGGTCTAGATCAATCCCTACAGTCCCCATAGCGTATTTGTAACAAGTAGCGCTCTCTCCTTAGAGCGCAAATTTCACCAGCATCTCCAATGCAGCATTGTAGTACGCATAGGCTCTATAGATGTTGCTTAACGAATGGGTTTTACTCAATAAATTTCAGGGAACTAGACAACTTAAGACAAAGAACGTTTGATTCCAATTTGAACGTTTAAAGTTAATTTCAGCTTGAATCAAAGTTGTTACGCTAATCTAGTCAATAAACAATTCGACACAACATTGTAGCCACTATCTAGTTATTGTAACTGCTATCTAGTTATTGTAAGTGTTGTTTTTATGGTACCATTTTATCGCGATTACATTTCAATAACTTCAAGGAGTGCTGCTGAATAGTCACGATGAGCAACATCATAAGCATCTCTCTGCTGCAATAGATCCTCTGAAAAATAAAAACAATATTCACATCCCTCACTAAATGCATTCTACTTTCTGTTAGTATAGAGATGGGTATTGTCTAAAGTCAAGCCTGGTCTATGGTTGGCGCCCAGAACTTAGTGATTTCCCTATTGACAGCAGAGCCAACCTTGTGTGGTTGTTTGATACCAGGGACATTGCATGAACCTACAAGAGTTCCTAGTTAATATAGAAATTCAATATTTTCTGACACCAGTGCCCGAATGATAGAATAGGTACGAGTTTTCTGTGGAACGCAAGACAGTATTAAAAAGATTAAAAACCAATTAACTTTATAATCTTAACTAGTAAAAACAAGGGGAGAAACTGATAGATTATGGCTGAATTTAAATGACTAATCTAGTTACAATCGGACTTTTATAAGAAATATTATCACTAACAGACAAGTATGAAGAGTGAGCAATTCAAAGGGAAAGAGTGCAAAACCTGATACAGGGATAAAGAACAAAGAAGATAAAATGAAATACTTTCAATCTACCACCAACACGAATGTCTACACAATTGCTACTATAAGGTACAAACAGAGAATGACAATTCCCTTCATTACGAAAGGGCAGATATTGCAGTTACAAGCCACTGAAGAGCATAAGACTTTATAGAGATATTCGAGTGGAATAGTTAATGGTAAGTCTAGAACAGGCAGTGAGCTCCTACTTATATTACAAACTGATAGGATGAAATCAAAAAGTGTACAAACATTACGGTCTTGAAATCTGGTTAACTTACCTGCTACTTTCACTGCAATATTGTTCTTATAGATACAAATAGGAGGGCTGGACAGAGATCTTGCTGAGTGGTATGCAAACTTGAAGACTATCCACTTCGACCTCACACCCTCTTATAAGCGCATTGGTATCACAGGTAAACATAAACGTAAAGTGAAACTCACAGATACATGGTAACATACTGTGGGCCTGCCAGGCGGTAACCGTATCCTTCAAATTTCGATGCATTTTCGTAAGGTAATATTGCGACAAAAGGAACAATCCCTGGAGCTTGTACAAATGGATGAGACAAGCATAACAGTTTGTCTGGGATAAACTTTCTCTACAACCGCTAAATATAACCTTTTCTAGACATAGTTAAGCGCTTGATATTTCAATGCCACGAAAGGGATACCAGACACATTCGTAGTTTGCATATGGGAAGCAGTGCACAAGCTTTATCAATCAAAAATTGCAACCGGTGGTAATGTCATCTGTCAAACATAAAACAGTAAGTCAAAACAGTACCAGTGATGTGATCATTATTTTGAGATATTTTAACAATGGATTGAGAGTTGGGTTATGTTGACACAAGATGGTTTGTTAGTCGTTTTAGATGAAAGACTCGAGCAGCAAACAACATCAAATAGCTGAAAAAACTTTTGATGAAGAGCATGCATGAAACAAATATGAAATCACTCCCTCTTGGTTTATGTAAAATTCTCAAAAAAACCGTGGACTCATTTATGAGCAGAATTCAGCTTTAAGTGTTAATATCACACTTTGAAATAGAACTGGCTTTGGTGATTGTTCAATTAAAAACACACAGGCACACACACAGCTGGGTAATTGTTCAATTAAAAACACACAGAGCAGAGAGTATTCCACGAGAATCCATTCATTAAGATTTCTTTGACAAATGAACAAGTTGAATACTGTTCCCGTTCTATTTAAAGAGTAGCGGACCTTCTAAGTCACAAATACTCGAGAGATCACAGGCTCACGAGTTTATCAGAGTTATGCATTGAATAAGAAAGCAGGAAACACGGACAGATTTTAACACTAAAACGTAGTTAGCATAAAATAAAAACCCGAGAGAATTACCTTTTTAAAATGGCAGTAGTTGAAGATTAATTAGTAGAAAACATGAGTGCAGTCAATTAATGCGCTTACAGTCATGACAACGTTATATACAAGTATGACATTGAGATAGGGGTTAGTAGTTGAATCTTTACAACAACAAAAAATAGAATCTTCTACTTGCGAAACTGTTTATCAAATTTAAGTGCACTTTATTGAACTAATTTAACCAGGTTTTTGTTTTCTACTTTACATTTCAGCCAGTTCTGCTATCGTTGAGTCGTAGTCTTGTTTAACTTTTTCGTAGGCATCTCTCTCCTTCTGCAGGTCATCTACAGACAATACGTCATAACATGGGTTAAAGAGAGGGTCATGAAAATGTCCACGACAATTCATTGATTTAATAATGTCAAAAACATCCTAATTCATTATGAAACAATAATGTTAAAAAAGAGGCGTACACCTAAACTAACGTGAAATTACTGAATAGCCTACCACATGACAACAAATAAGCTATTAACGACTGAAAGGAAGGTTCATGAAATCAAGCAGTAGAGGAAAAAATCAAGCAACCAGTAAGCAGTAAGCTGCACACCACAGCATCTTTAACAAACTAGTTAAATACACATATTGATGGTATGCAATCTTATTGCTGGCTAGCACAGGAGTGATTTTAACATTAAAGAACAAACAAATGTTTACCTTCAAGGTCCTGCAATTGGTTCTCAAGCTCTTTCACACGATTCTCCAACATCTCAGCTTGGGCATCAGTCTAGGTTACGAGCGATAAATCATTTAAGACAAAAATAGAAGAATAGTCTTTTGGCAAGTGGATGCCCACTGCCAAACCACATGGTCAATTGAAATCAGTACTTCTTCTGTTATTTGAATTCATCTGCATCTGGCTATATATTTCTGTCCACTTTTCGGCTGTTGTCCAATGTTTTATAGTCTGATATGTACTTTCTGAGTATTAGACGAAAAAGCATTTTCACTACACTAAATGTTTCTCCCTTTTTAACGTTTTAACAAACAGGAGAAAAAAATTCAATTATGCTCCATGGTTAACTAGATATGATATAATCAGAACTTAGTACAAAATGGAAATTAACAGAATAAAATTAATAGAAATTAATACTTAAAGCGCCTAAAAGCATCCATGCCCCCGTGTCCGCGTGTACATACAGCTCGAAAGCAATGTCCCATATATACAAGGACATCGATCACCCACTCAACAACAGACCCCAGTCATTTCCAAACATGGCGGATAAAAGCCGTCATTAATAACTATTTATTTAATGCAATAAGGTGCTAAGCATATCATAAGTATTGAAATGACTCATGCCCTGTTCCCACTATACTCCGTTTTTGGACAAATACGGGCATCTTTAGCTCCGTGTTTGGCTTTGTTTGTTGTTTGAAAATAGGCTGTTGTAAACACGAATGAAAATGAAAATGGAGTAATGATGACGAGGTGTCACCTCCTCTAAAAGCGGCAAAAAAGTAAAAAATGAATAATTGAATTAAAACCCCAGGAACCAGCATCAACAACTTGCCACTTCAAGGCAATAAAGGTAACATTCTACACACCTAGGAAGTTGCAGGCTTGCACCGAGGTGTGCGCATGCGATCCCACGCCCTTCCCACGAAAGCCTGAACTTCCAGAAATAATTACCTGTTGGAATTTTTCACTGAGCTCATTAAGTTTTACTTGGTATGTGTCCTCCCTTTCTGATGCTTTGCCTTCACTGATCTCCAAGCTCCTCAAGTTGTTGCCAACTAGCATGACTTCTGCCTCAAGCTCCTTAACACGCCTACAAGACAAAATCTGTTATCTTACAGTAACTCCTTACGCACAACATATACTATGTCAGGTAATGCTGCTATATTTCTGTTTACTTTAATATGAATTCCTGTTGTAAACCTTCTAGTAGTAAAGGGAACTGTACACTCTTTGTTGCTACTTCACTTCATTGAAGAAAGTAAAATGAAGTGCAAAACAACATATGTTATCCACTCTAGTGTAATCTATCACAAACTCAGAAGTTACTTCATTTGATTTATCAAGAGTTCCATTTTCATCCCTAATTAGCCAAGATATCAATCTCTTATTGCTATTGTGGAAACATTTTTATCTTTTGCATTGCTAGATTTTACATAAGAGGGTGGCCATTAGGGAACTGCCCAGACAATATGAGATTTAAACTGCATGTGAAGAAGGCATAAACAATGGAATAAAACTGTGATTTTTTATGTTATTGAGTTCACTATTTGCATCTGATAATCCCACCTATACTGATATGGACTGATCGAATTCCTAATAAAACATCTGGGGTCATAGAGAGAGATGCCATCAATAATTCAAAATAATGAAAAGTAAACAATTTCTCAAGTATCTGGCATCAATATTCATTAAAATAGCCACCAGGCTTAAGAAAACATAACAAAAGCTGGCAGTCATGGGGTGATTTAAATTCCCAGAGAAACCCCACCTTGCAATCATCTTTCATGAGAATCAAACATGTTTATTTACCCCAAAATGATTAAACTCTCTAGATGATAAGAAATGAATAAAAATGTTTTGCTCACGCTTCATATTCCTCACTTCTGTTCTCAGCATCATCAAGAGTCTGCTCCAAGTCATTGATTTCATTGCAAGTCTATGACAAAAATGATTAATAAGCACTCATTCTCAATAAATACTAAAAGTTATATTGCCAAACAATCCAGATACTTCCATAATTCCAAGTAGAAGGGCAGTAAACATAATTTTAAGCACAGTTTTTAAGTAAATACTGACCTCCTCATATTCTGCTTCAACTTGTTCATTTTTTGCAAGGAGTTCATCAAGTTCAGTTTCAAGTCTCTTTAACTACAAAAAGAATAATAATATCATGCTGAATATTCAAACAGATATTTCAAAATTAAAATGCTAACATTAAATGCAACCTTTTATAATGTCAACAAAAGCAAGTGATATCTTTGCCAGCCAATATGAACAATCTAATGACAAAAACATATTTTATTTCAGAGATTAAATCAGCTGTATTCATAATGGTAATCTCCTTGCACAGAGGTGATATACATGAGTAAATATGGAGACTTTCTTTCAAGGAATGACCATTTTCAAATTCACCTATCCTACTATAAAATCAATGAACAACTTACTCTTTCATCATCGGTGATTCCTCGGTTCTCTAAGACTTTCCTTGCCCTTTAAAAATATGACCAGAAACAGAATTAATGTCATCATATGTTTGATGTCATTCATAGTTGACAGCAATGAAGTATAAATAAGTCTGAATTAGAATAATTTTCCTTTTCCATAGCAATAAACACAGTTCAGTATAGTGTCATTGACAAATATATCTAAATGCATTTCAAGACAAATACACTATCTAACTTATGATAAATAAAACAATAATATACATACACAACAATACAATAATTTACTAACATATATAGACATTATTTAATAAAACAAATAGACAGCAATACAACAAGCAAAACTTAAATGACAAAAGACCAACAAAAACAAAAAACAGATTGCTTCCTAGCTTCCTTTCATATCTATATGTTAGCCATAAAAATAGATTCACTGCAGATATCAAATATTTGAAAGGCCTTTGAAATAACTTATGCATAGCTATTTATCAGCATCAGAAAAAATCTACCTCTTATAGCCAAACTATACTTGCCATAGATTGCTTTGTCACTTGGCATAACAGTTTTCTCACTCAAATATAAAACAAAATATTGTTGTACCTCTCACTTTCATCAGCCTGCTTCTCAGCTTCAGCCAGTTTTTGTAAAGTTGAAGATAGCTTTGATTCAGTTGAATCAAGTTCTTCTTCTAGTTTCTCTATTTCCTGGAGTAATTTTGCAACATCATCTTCTGCCTGGAAATTAGCAACAATATATCTTGTCAGAGCAGTCATATGATAATTTTCTATGACAAAAAGTACAATGAAAATATTGCATTGATTTTGAAATAGCTAAGTTGCTATTCTTTGGGGGATGATAAGAAACAATTAAATGATTTTGTACCTACAATAAGTACAATTGGCAAACTTTGTCTAAAATAGGAAATCATGAAGTGTTTGATTCTATTGCATTAACATAAAATTATGCGTTCAGCAGGAACTCTAGGATAAGATAAAAGAGCAAAACAAAAATATCAGGGTGCTTTACCACCATCAATAAAAACAGGAGTTAGCTGAGCATGTGTGAGCAAAATATATTTAGATTAAATGCCATTAAGTTAAGTTATACATTGCAAACCATCCATATCAAAGTTTCAAGAGACCACTTCTTGCACAATGATGGTATACATGATTTTCTCATAAGAAACAGGTTTATAAGAAACCTAGTACTGGACACCCTAAAATTTCAGACAATCCTAGAACTACTAGGAAAGAGCTAAGAAACTTTAGCACTCTTTGTGCAATCTTTCAGTTTTGGAACCCCTTTTCCTCCATGAATTTAACAAGTTTCCACTAAAGTATGTTTCACATGCTAAGCCTTATGGGCACTACAAAGACAATGTCTTCCACTTTGCTTTTCTTATCTCTGCACTTTTTACATTGACTTAAGGAACTTTTAAACTGAAATGTGGCTAAAAATTTTAAGATTTACTACTAGGCTTTTGGTCAGGTTTCTTATATAAAATGTCTATAGTGCAATTACAATGCAGCTAGTACATGAAAGCAAGACAGATTTGACCATTGCCCATTATGTCACAGTTATTGTTTCATTTCTACAGAATACTGCCTTTCAACATCTGAAGCAAAAACTGAACAAAAATATTTTGCTACGTGGAGGTAAATTTCTCTCCTAGATGGTTTCATTGACTTTCTCAAATAGTAACAGGGTGTGAAGGATAAATCATCAAATTGAAGCAGCATCAGAATCCTACTACAGTAGCAGCAAATATTTACTGCAACCATGATAGGCCATACAATTAACTGCCAGCTTGGAAAGTATGACAAGCTTGTTCTAGTTAATTTGGTCCTCCAGACGTCAAAAATGGGCTTACATTATATCAATTTCCGGTCCACACAGGCGATCTTCATAAAAACGGCTTATCTAATGTTGCTAGTGGTGTGCGTATATGAAAATCCTTGCACACTTGTTTCTTAAAAAACGTAGAAGAAGTGATTTTAAGGCTAGCCAAATGACAAGTCCTGGCTAAAAGCTAGCTTTGCTTGCAACTAGATGAAGCATTATCTAAAAGCAAACGAGAGCGAGCAACCTGAGAGTAGCGAAATAAATTCCATATAACTATATGACAAAGACAGTGTTGTTTATCATATGGTTCGACTTCACTGAAACGCCATAAACTCACAGATAACGTGATGGTTGGAGATTATCAATGATACTAAAAAGATAGTATAGTCGTGAAAATTTTGTAGCAGCAAACAACTCCAGCGATATGCCTTACGTGATTACTCTGGAAGCCCAGAAATGCTTGTTCGAGATCTACCTTGCCGCTGTTTTATATATACCACTTCAAATCATTATGGGCGCTTAACCGCTCATATGTTTCCATGTTGGAACAGAATTTACTTACATTAAGTTATGGAAAATGCGCACAATAGAAACAGGCAGTAGACAGTTCATGAAAAAGGAAATTCCTTTAGGCCACTTGGCCCACGTTCGTTTATTTCAAGTTAGACTCAATCAAATATAATGATTTTCACCATAAAAAGGGACTGTGATATTTTGAACTGATAATCAGTAAACCCCAATCAGTAAACAGCTCGTCATTCATATGAAAGTGCTAAACGAGAGAACAGACTATATATCAGCTGTGTTAAAGAATGATGGCCTAACACAAACTCACTTGCTGGGCTTTTGCATTTGTCGCAGCAAGCTCATCTTCGGCCTTTTTGGCTCTATCTTCGGCTTCTTCCTGAGTTCTCTTCAACTGGGCCATCTTCTTCTTAATTTGTTCCATTTTGACCTGGATTTCTGCTGCCGCTAAGAGCTTTGATTATCTACCAACTGTTTGCTAGTGTGCAAGAGGAGAAGTGAACACCCTTTCGTACAGCCCGACACTCCTCTGATCACAAAGCCGATTCATGCCATATATGGTAGTAGCATAACAAAAGATCGAACGTCAAACAATAAAAGGAAGGATAGGATTAAACAAAAGGTATGCGACTAGGGTAGAGACTCATTTGAGAAGTAAAACCGCATCATGTACCACTTCATGTATGAATATATTCACTACGACAATAGGGACACCTTTTTGCTGTAGCAAGGCATAGTTTTGAGGAAATAATGGTAGTATCGTATGTCAAGAGCAGGTCTTCATGGTCACCTTATTTATCCAGTAACTTATTGATTGTGGAATGCATTCCAATATCGATCCCACCCTCTCTTTGAATGTCAAAGATTCCTTGTAAACAATGAAAACCTTTCAAAGCTTGAGCGCCTTGCATGAAAGACACAAGGAGAGCTATACAGCTTTTGAACGGCATAAACAGTGAAGAAGCCAGCTGCTCTGGAAATGTGATGGGGGGGGGGGGGGAGAGGGGGCGCGATGGAAGTAAGGGATCTGGGAGCGAAGCCCTAAGGAAACTTCTCGAACTACCACCTTTAGATTCTAGAAAGCGCCCTTTCTTAGTTTAGAGACACCCCAATCTAGAAACAAAATTAAAAGTATTGACATGCGTGTGAGAAACGTCAATAGCTTTTATGAAATGTTTTTACACGAATACAACTTGCCACAGCTTCAACAAAGTAATGGGTGGTGCTTACCCTTGGATAATCAAGTTTTCCGAGCTTTCTGTTTTGCTTACTCTTTTGGAGCTGTGTTACCGAACCCAACATATGGCTTTCCCGATTGGAATAGTAATTTGCAAAGTATTTCCATGCTCCCTGCACTACCGTATTGTAACGTTTATTGTCCGTAGTGTACTGTAAATATTTTAACTGCATTTAACTGACTTTTGCTAAAAAAGTACAAATTTTTCCCGACTTTTTCTTGAAAGCCTTTATCTCTCCCCTGACTTTTTCTGGAAAACCAATCTTTTCCCCTGACCTAAGAAGTTTTACATTGATGCAAGTAAACAAATAGCGAGATATTACTTGGCCATTTTGGCAACTACAGGGGTATAACAATGAACTCAACTAAGAGGGGGGGAGCAAAGTCAAAGGGTGTGGTCACCGACTGAGTATTCACTAAAAGGAATTGCACACCTAACCCACAAATAAGTATGTTCTCTAGTTTCGGGATGCTATTGAAGGGAAGAAAAGCTGACTGCTTTTCCCATTATTTAAAGCGCCATTTTATGCTAAACAATTCAAACGTTGTGATAAAAAACCTAACATACAAAGTTTGAAAACTTTTGATGTCAGCTGTAATATATCTAAAGTAGTAAAAATGTAGAAAATGTTCAAACGCCTGAGAATCCTGACGTTGTTACCATTAGCCTCCGTTTCATGCTCATTAGCCTCACTGTCAAATTTATCATTACCTTTTGATTCCGTGGTACTACATATGAAGACCACTTTGTGCAAACAATTCAAAAGTATGATATTTCCAACTCTAGCCTTCTTAACCTAAAAGCAAAGTATCTGGAAATATTGTGATGACTTTTCTGCAAAACTGTTAACTTGAATCTGCCACATATCTGGAACCCAACAATTCTAGTAAATTTCTTTCCTTTCATCTGCTTACTCTTCTTGTTCCGAACAGCATTTTCTCTTAACTACTGATTTCCATCATTTCCTGGCTTACTTCAGCCATACATGAATAGTCCAAAGCAGCTGGAGGGATAACATTAGCTTGTTTTGACTAGGGTAATTTCTAAAAAATCCATTTACATTCTTTGTCATTCTTCTATTTACCAATGCAAGCACCTAACAGCCTATTACGCTGTTTTTGAAACGAAATCAGCACCTGATCTTAAATGAGTTCACTTGATCTACAATGAACGATTTTATGAAAGGCGATTATATTAACGGAAGTAAGTATGAAAAGATGGCTGAAAAGAAGCTCAATAAGGGCACGATACAGAGAGGCATGAAGGTAATAGGAAGGTGAAGGGGACAGGACCTGAAGGGCACTTATGCCACACTCTAAACTGCGAGAGCAATCTCCAAACGTACAAAATTACGTACAAAACTAATATACTTCTTGCAAACAGAAGAAGGCAAGGGGGATAAGGGTACCATATCAAAGAGTGTAAGGAAGCTTCAATTGTTTAGCTAAAATTGAAGAGGGACACTCACAGAAAATTGTGCTACGTCTCGCTATTATTTTGTTTCCAGGTAAAGGGCACATGTTAATGCTTTGAGGGTACATTTTTCAACAATTGCAACTTTGTCCTAACGCCCTCCTCGGATCCTATATTTGCCGATCCGGCAACTTTACCAAAATGCCCCCAGGACCCTGCAACACCCGTACATGCTCCTGGTTATGAGATGGAAAAAAGCTGATGATGCAGAGTAATGCAAATGGAATAGGAAATGATATTGAAAATACAGAGGATGCAATAGAATAACAAACGCAAAGGAAAGGGTATGAATGGAACTAAACAATAAAATTGATATCCGATAAAATGCACAACAGCTTCAAACTGCGAAGAAACATTACGCTTAAACAAGACTCGATTATTGATCAATTTCTTGGGACCTTGTCGATAATATTTCTAGGAAACACAAATCAAAGACTAATGACTACCTTTTTTACAAGTAACTAATAAAGATAAGAACTGTTGCGGCACATATATCTTTACAGTAATGTCCTAATACTGACAAATCTTATTCATTGAGCAAATACACTTCTTTTACGAAAACGAGGAATCGTAATGCCAACAACAGCAATTACTAATTACTTAAAATATAATACCCATAAAAACAAACTACGCATAGAAATTGCATAGCCTATAGGCGTCCTGCGTTGACGCGTTAGCTACGCAATTCGCAAACAACCAATACGCAATTGATACGAAAATATTCAAAAGACAGCTCGTGTCTCCAAGTACCTGATGTATTCTTTGAACCCAATGAAGGCCAGTGAATCGAAAGCTGGCAAAAGTGGGCCAAACTCAGTTTACCAAACATACCGTTGCACTGCAACAAACTTTGGCGTATTGCGTATTCAACCATGGCAAACCGTGGTTAAAAATTCGAGCAAATCTGGACATCACAGGTAAAGTAAAAGTAATAGTTCTGGAGTTTCTATCTCAGGGTATAGAGCATAGCCGCCAAATGGTTAAGAGGTTGATCAGATCTATTTTCTCCTAACCTCAACGACCAATCATCATGCAGGATTCTCCCCACACATGCACTCCACAGTTACATTTAGGCCATTCTGATGCTCATTGGTCAGCCAGGTTGGGAGAAAACAGACCTGATAAGATGTCTCAAACATTTGACGGCTATGCTTGTGTATAGAGGGATAAATAGCTACAGAAATCATTAAAACAGTATAGATCACTCTATGTTGCACTACCAAATTGAGCTCTGCCCAACTTAAATATAACCTATAGGAACATCTTTAAGTCTTTATTGCTTACGATCTCAAGGCAATCAAGGACGGTAATATGCTCTGATAAATGGTATGAGATGCAATTGAGATCCATTCAATGTAACATTTTGGGTAACCAAACCAACTGAAGGAGAACCAGGCTTACAGTAGCAATACTAGAACAATAATATCTAAGACCTCGAAAGTCTTGGAAGCATCTATAACCGTTTGCTAAAAACGGGCAAGGAACCACAAATGAGTCCAAACTCTAGAGTTTGTGATTTCTTTCCTTCGGTGGCAGTAGCAAAATAACTCGTCCATGAATTACGTGCGGAATAATTTTCGACTAAAGAAGTTCAAAATGACAACTTAATGAGCACATGGATAAAAGGAAAGAATAAGCAGGTATGTGACATCCAACAAAATTTGAAGAAGATTCTAGGTTGTTAAGGGGCCATGAAGGTTTAGTAGGTTGAAAATATGGGGTGGATTCCGATTAAAAACGGGAAGACTCGAAGGACAAACAACGGTGTAAAATAATAAGATTACCTGTGCGATTAAGGAGTGAGCTGTTAGCACAGCTGATCTGATGGGCAAAAGATCTCATTACACGAAAGGGAATTGCAGCAACCCAACTGCCTTACAGGTTCCTATACTTGTTCTAAGCTACAAAGACGAGGAAAATTAAATAACTCATGAAAAGAGGTAACCGAGTTCCAGTAAAAGTACCATTTACTTCTAATTTCAATAACAGAATCAGATCATTCACAGTCAAATTTACTACGATACCCAGAAATTGAAAAATTGAAAAAGAATTTACCAGAGGTTGGACGTAACTTGCTTCAAAACGGGCCACCATCATGATACCCCCCGAATAGCGATCGCTTTGAGCAAATACAACTATTTGGCATCATCTCTGTGGCACCAGGAGAATTATCAAAGGTTTTTTTTCAGATGTTACCCATGTAAGAATAGAATATGCGCAAGAATCAGTCCAGGCCAAATTACTTCTTTCTTCGACTAGCTGCTGGTTTCTTCTTTTTCCTCTTGAAAAAACAGCAACACCTAAACAGAAAATACTTATTCAATCATTTTTAAACAAGTATTATGCATTTTACGCATGATTAAAATCTTCACCGGCATGTAGCAAAATGTTGTGGAATGAAACTGTGAAAAAATGAGTGACCAGAGTGGGATTGGAACTCGCGAGCCTCGACTATGCACATCCAGTACACTATACACTACTGCTACTAAGGTTTGAAGGGCTTGAGGTACAGAGTCGAGGCTAACGAGTTTGAGTCCCACTCGAGCCACTCAATTCCTTGCAGCGTCATTTCACAACTTTTCCTACATCCTATTACCTTTATCTACGTGAAAAAATGTGTGCATAAAGATCTGATCCAGTAATAACTCTTCATAAGACACAAGATATTGGCATA
This sequence comes from Mastigias papua, assembly GCA_964019165.1. NCBI lineage: Eukaryota > Metazoa > Cnidaria > Scyphozoa > Rhizostomeae > Mastigiidae > Mastigias > Mastigias papua. Next base: position 5,701,039 of record OZ025282.1, on the reverse strand, counting down.
CACGATTTTGTTATAAGAAAATCACTTTTTCGTCTGAGCCTCGTAACTTTTTATGAAATTGAGGCTGAGGTTTTCTTAAGATTTTCTTAATTTTTACTGGAGTAAACTCGCTAAAGGAGGGTACCATTATTTGTTATACAAAAGTTTGATCTTTGTTAACCAAGATTATCAAGGAAAAGTTTCAATCTTAGTAAATTAGCTTGCAAAGAATGAGCTAATATCGAATTATGGAACGGAAAAACGGTGAATTGTGGAACTTGAACCTCGTGATTTTCTTAACATCTTCTTAACATTTTCTTAAGATTTTGGCTTTTTGAGTCTCATTTTCTTATAAACTTTTTTCTGATAAAAATATGTGTAATTAACGTAAACGGCTCCTACATGCTGACAAGAGTACTCTATTTGTTTACCTTACAAGAAATGGCAACAACGTAGGAAACTGAAGGGGTGTCCCAAGCTTGGGACTTGAAACATAAGTGAAGTAAGAGATTTTCATACTTAGTTTCATCGACAATTTCAACTTCAGGCTGTGAATTCAAAGGCACACCAGTTCTTCTGTCAACAAGGTGAGTGTCGTCATTTCCTGGACCAAGTTCACCATTTGTAGAGCTAACAACCTGGACTGACCCAGCCATACCGGGCCGCATATAACGACTATCATACGTGGGCTTAGAACTCTGCCAAGCATCACCAGTTCCCTTTGACAAATGGAAAGACTTTATCAAAAACACGAAAAGTTTAAGAAATGAAATGATGAAATCAAACAGTAATCAAGAAACCCTCCCTCCTCTCTGGAGGCGTTGCGTAGTGGGTCAATGATCCCCTATATGTGTAGGCTGCAGGGTTGATATGGTACAGCGTACTCCCTGAGTTATCGCTGTTGCAGTTTTATTATGTATTGTGTAAGAATTGTGAGTATATAAAAAAAATGAAATGAAGGTAGCAATACTAAATGAAAGTTGAAGCTGAATGCTATAAAAAATGTCCTCTCGACTGCTTTGACAGAAGACAGCTTAATAAATTATACTATAGCTAACATGTAAAGACAAGGATGTTAATCAAGTCACTATAAATATTATCTACAAGTTGTCTTAACATTGAATGCGCATGATATTAAACTGAATCAATACAAAATGGCCTTGCCCGTAAAGACCAAGTCAAAGCTTCTAAGGCGCATACTTGGTATAGCAACATAATCATCAGATATCGAAGAACGAGATGTCCAAATGTTAGCGTAAGTTAGAATATCACAGATGATGTATCATGACTAGAGGTAAAGCACAAATTTAGTACTTCAGGCAATTTGGAACGCTAGTGGTCCTCGGCATATGAGTTTTACAATGCATTTAACAACACAAAGATGGCGTCAAAAAGAAACGATTATAAAGAATATCTCGAAGATCTTTGGTGCGTGTATTGTACACGTATCATTCACACGAGCATTTTCAACTTCGTCAACAAACAACACAGAGCACACTGAATGCGATAAAAAGTAGCTAATTCTGCATACAGGTGGACAAAATATTACTATTCCTGTGAATGGGAACAAAAATAATGTGATAGATTCGTCAAAAGAGAGGAACTCTATTTGTATAAAACAAAGATTCGATTTATCACATCAGCACGAAGACGGACATACTTTTGATGATGAATGAGGAGCTACAGGTCTGTTTGATGCAACTTCTGTTGTAGATGTTGAGCTAACAGGCTGAGGCTGAAATATGACCAAGAGAAACTACAATATGCAAACTAAGAAAAAGTAAGTATAAGCAAAGAAATAGATTGGTGTAAAATATCGAAAAAGAAAGATGGATGAAAAACAACTCGGAAAGCATGCACAAACACAAGAAAATATGAAACTGTGCACTTACAATTGTTTTGTGGCTCCAGTCAAATTCAGTATCATCATAATAGCCTTTCTTTTCGTATAAATTTCGAAACAAATTGTACAAATAGTCGTAGTCCGGTGTTTCAAAGAAATCCAACCTTCGAACATAGCGAAGGTAAGTAGCCCACTCTTCTACGATAAAGATGACAAAACGGGGGTATCAGATAAAGTACAGATAAAATCATCCTAAGCTCAAGGGGGTCATAACGTAATGCAAAGAACTGCTCTTCCAAAGTACTTGAAATACCTGAAATAGCCCCTCTAGGGCTTATTTAATTTCTACGTTTTCCGATAAGGTTTACGTGAAAGGAGGGTTACATGAAAGGGATCTTACAAAATTTTCTGAAACATGCCACACAATATAATTCATTTTCAAAACTTTCTTATTAAATACATAATAAGAAGAGTCTTAATGTAAAGGGGAGTCTAAAACAATGTCTTCACTATCTGCTGTGATGGGGGTTACTTGAAGAGAAGGGTGCTATTAACACATAGCAGTTCTAGAACTGAGATTTATTTAAGGGGTGCTGTTTCAAAGGGGGAAAATTCTAGGATGTGGTGTCTTAAGCTGAAAGAACAACAGTCAAACTGTTTAAGTCATTATGAAGTGCTGAGGGGCTAGTATACTCATTCAATGACAAAAGGAGTGATTTCTAACATACTAAAAAGTACTGACATTGTTTAAGAGGCAACCCAAAAGAAGATTGGCTTCCTATGTAATCCTAAATAACATACCAGGAAAATTCTCGCATAAGACTTCGATTGGCGTTGACCTCTTTGTATCTCCTATTTTTTGATACCGTTCTTTTAGAGTATCTGCTTTTAATCCTTGCCATGGCAGGCTCCCTCGTAAGAAGTATAGGAACATATGACCAAGAGCTTCCAAATCATCTCGACGACTTTGTTCTGCAAAAGAGCAAAACAGATCAAGTCAGCAAAAGGGAAATCTGCTATTGATAGCTATTGCAGTGATCCTCTACTTCTAATCTGGAAGGATTTCATGAAAGGATTTGAGATAGCTTTGAGCAAAGAGAAAATGACCCAGATTATCAATTACTCTTTCAGAAAGGCTAAGGGAAACACATACACACACACAAACACACACAAACACACATACACACATATATACAAATATAGATGTATATCTCAACTAATTCAACTCTAGTCATTCTTGCATAGTTCTATTTCTACTTATTATATAATGTACATATTTGAATTGTAGGTGGGAACACATCAAGTTCAGATCAAATTTAACACACTTCAATATAGACTGAACAATATACTCTCATACATCTCAGCATATATACGATATTTAACAATTAAATCAAAGATATAAAAAAGAAACAAAATGCATACCTTTGCCAAGATGTGTGTTAATACTCATATATCGGGCTGTTCCTGTTAAACTTTTATGTTCTCTGTATGGTATATGCTTCTTCGTTTCAGGATCAATATATTCCTTGGCTAATCCAAAATCAATTATGTATATGGTTTTGTCAGTTCCATTTTGTTTACGACCAATCAAAAAGTTTTCTGGCTTTATGTCTCTATATATCATGTGTTTATTGTGCACATACTCCAACCGCCTGATCTACAGTATATGATAGTAGCAGTTTGTAATCTTCAAAAGTACCAAAGTGGTAGCAACAATATATGTTTAAGAACAAAACCAGGAAACAGAACAAATCAAATTTTAAAAATTTAACTAGATATCAATAATTCAAACTTTGGAACACTTCATCTTATCATTTTCTTTTCCCATTAATTCAGAGTTCCATACTGATGTATGGTGGCCTATCTTTATGATTGATATTCTGTAGTAATACAGTAAAAATTAAAACTTTTCAAAATAACAGAACAGTTAATTCAAAATAAAACTGAATTTTTCAATTTTAATTGTTCTTTTTCACCAAAGTTAAAAACTATTTTTGATTCTTATTTGATATCAACTCTTTACGAGTGGTCCATCATTATCAACATAAAATTCAATCAGTTTTCATCACAGACTCAACTCACAGTTTTAATTTACTGCTACATTGATGCGGCTGGTAAAGATGGCAGATCAATAGCTGATGATCTATCCAAGTATGCTGCGTAAATTTTCAGACGTCAATACAGAGTCCACTCGAAATTATTATTTTGGATCAATCTTCTATTATTTTAAAGAATTAAGCAAACAAATGTGAAAAATATGACACGAAGAACCGAAGTCTACAAAGGATACTGATAAATAGGTGAGTTCTTTGAGGAGAATACAGTACTTCTATCAAATCTTCCTTCGTCTAAGGTTGGTATTGAAACTGGGAAGAACTTTCCAGCCATTTTCTAATCATTGTCATTCCATCACTACTATTGATTTTAGCCTTGAAGTTTTTCAATTACATCAAGCTATTGCTCTTCGAATAAATAACCTTTGTGTTTATTTACATTATCAAAATCCCGTGATATTCTGTCCAACACCCAGCATATCAGCCTTTGATCTGACTCCTTTCCACGGCATATCAATACAACAGTAAATCAAAACTATGAATTAAAACCCAACAGCAGGATGAACAAAATTATTTCTGCACTTGCACTAAAGCCTGGTCTGGCCTTGGCAAAATTAAGCATGGTGACAACCACTGATCTGTAGTGACAACTGACAATTGGCCTCAATTTGAATTTGACAATGATAATGATGAGCCATGCATAAAAAGTTTATATCAAATAAAAATCAAAAATAGCTTTTAACTTGGCAAGAATATAAATTTTAATTTAACACTACAATTGAAAAATTCACTATTATTTTGAGTTAAATTTTTTTCTGCTTTGAAATGTAATAATTTGTACCGTACTACTACAAAATATCAATGATAACAATATACCACCATATTGATGATTACTGAAACAAGATTCTAACTCGCTATCTCAAAATACTCAAAATGATGTTATAGAAATTTAACTATGATCATGATGAAGTAATGAAAAGGAGAGTCTTTTGCTTCCCTTTCGCACATCATTAAAACAATTTCACAAAGGAGGTGTTAAAATGATGCATTAAGAAGGAAGCCAAGAAAGTATTACTAAAGCCATTGCACTACATACCATTTGCATAGCAATAAGTAATACAGTCCTTTGTGAAAACTGTCTTTCACAAAGATCAAACAGATCCTCCAAACTTGGTCCCAAAAGCTCCATGACCATTGCATTATATTTACCACAAGGTCCAAAATAATACACTTGAGGAATACCATCTACCACAAAAGAGAGATGTTAAGGTAAAATGAAAATGTGCAGCTGGAGAACAAAATATATGCCAAATGTGAGTATTTTGGTTAACATATGAAAAACAAATCATGTCACCATATCAGACACTAGTTGTGCCAATATGAAATGTAGGGCAGAGCTGGTAACACTTCCATCTGTAAATTAAAACATCCTCAAAATAATATCCTAACAAATCCAACCACACAACTTTCAAAATCATGTACTTTTCAACATCAAACTATCAAGAATATCTATGAATACAAGATGGCCAAAATTGAAATCAATTTTCAGGGCATTTCATAGATGTATAACTTAAGTTGCAATGAAAGTACTAGCAGTTGATGACAAAAAAATGACAAAACAGAACTAAACACAATGTCAGGGATGCCAGAAGGAATAAAAAGCAAGGGAACAGGCTTTTACAAAGGAGCAAATTGTTCAATATAATCATCATCATCATCAACAATCTTATTGCCATAAACATCATAATACTGATACTATACTGTTGGTTCCAGAAAGAGTAGTGGAATATTTACATGCAATTTCGAACTCAAACAACTCACTTTAATATAGGTTTTATAAATGCAGAGTAACTCTAATTTAACTGAACAGAAAATGCAATAGTCTGCAGAAACATAAAACTAATGCTACCAGGCTTCAAAAAAGACCTTCTAGGGCCAGGTGAAGAATGAGTTTTCCTAAGAAAAAGGTGAAGTGTTCCTTCTAAGGGCACTTTTGACCCCCCTGCTTCCAAAATGAAAAGCAACAGGAGCACTTGTTCCCCTCTGCCCCCTCTCCAGCATACCTGAGCAATGTCTCAGGTGTAAAGAACATTCTCAATACCTGATTGTCCAAGAGCTTTGTAAAATCGATACTCTAGGTGAAGCTGTGGAGCTCTTGATTTTAAAGGTTCCTAAAAACATAAAACTTCTATTAAATGCGACAAAAAATATAAAAATAAGAATATGCAGTAAAAGTATCAATTTCAGTAATGACTAATATCCCATTTCTAATATATAATGTTGAAATGTAATATGGTTACAATTGTTGGATGGGTTAATAAAGTAACTAACCTTCAAATTCTACAGTAAAAAGACCAATCCTTACAACTCAAAACTACCTAAAATAATTGCATTTTCCTTTTTCATTATCTATCTCCCTTTCATATCAATTTCTAAAGCACCAAATGGTTTCTATGTTGCATATTGTTTCTCTTACAAGAATCTATTTATAAGTATTGTCTATTTACAACTGTCAAAATTCCCTAAAACAGAAAAAATTCCTGCATGCAACCAAACTTAATCTTGGCAAAAATTCATTTTTTCAGATGACCTTTCAATTCAGTCTCTGGATAATATTACTTCTCTTTTTTCATCCCTTTTCTTTAATTTTTCCTTTCATTTTCTACCCTTTAAATTTCTTTCTACTTTACCCTCTTGGGTAGCTGATTATCACTAATCTTCTATTTTCACTAGTTCAAAATATTTGTATCCTATATACTTGTGAACTATGAGCAACCCTTCTTAACTTTTATAAACTTTAAGCTCATTAACTAAATAAAATTCTACATTACTAAAATGGCCAACATAAAACTGGCTTTTAAGGCTACTAAAGAGAAATCAAAGTTCAGAAAGAAACAAAATATAATAGATACAACTCACTAGATAAACAATACTTATATATATAATATGATCATGGCTTGTCTAAGATGAACTATTGCAAAAGAATTGACAATAACTATTATAAAAATCATACTGTGTGGACCACATTATTTCTCAAAAGCATCATAACAAAGATAAAGTAGCTAAGATATTACAAAATGATACAAATCTCTATGTTGAGAACAACAGAAAAATAAGCAAAGCCAACATGCAACCTACCAATTTTATGGCAACCAGTTCATTTGTATACAAATTTTTCCCTGGAAAAGAAATTATATACTACCAAGTCTCCTTCTAAGTCAGTGGATTTTTTGGATCAAAGCTATAGATAAAGTGATTGAAAATAAAATGCATAAACATTTGAAAATTTCTACAACGTAATGTGATTGATAATTGTTGACATATTACAACAATTCTAAGGAATAAATCATATTCAATACACTCAAAAGTTGACAGACCATTGTTAAAACTGCTGTACAACAAAATAAATCATAATAATGGATATTTTCCTTTACAAAGCCAACCACTGTCACAAACTGAATGCAATCGGATCCAAAAAGTGAACCAGTAGGGTGCAGCTTGTGCAATATGTAAAAAGTCTGTTCAAATGACAAGTAAAGTTATAGCTCCTTAAATTCTTCAGCACATAAGGACATGTACCTGTGAATAGCTTTATAAAAAATATTCCATTTTCACTACCACGGCAATGCCCACAATTAACAGTGAGCCACATTCACCTTATGTAGTAGGAAAAAAATTTGAAAAGGAATGGGTACAACAAAACACAAACATAAATGTTTGGCTTGGCCACTACAAAATAGGTTTTTACTGTACAAACACAATAGGATAAATGAAAGAATAGACTTATAATCAAATTATGGCATGTACCTAATCTCAACTCTCCAAAGTTACCACAGCCAATTTTTTTGCCAACTCTAAAGTTAGGCCCAACCATGAGAACACCTGAGCCAGAAGACCCTGAACGGCCGTGATGGGATGTACCAGTTCTTGCTCCTGCACTCCCCGTGCCTTTTCTTGCCCCCCCTGCGTAATCATTTCCGCGTGCCCTATCTCTATCTCGATCGCGCTGCATGTTTTGCTGAGTCAAACGATCTAATGTTCCAAACAAAAACGTTAATATGCTCAATTGAACTCAGCTCCCTCGCTAATATTTCGTAACATATCAGTAAGTATATCCTTGATAAAACACACAGTTTCTTCTAAGATGCTCCTTCTTTGACATGTGCTTTAGAACTTCAGATTTTATTGCGATATCAGTCGATTTGACTACAAATCTTTGCATAAAGGTTGCGAGTGGAGGAAATCCGTCTTCGTCAGCCTACGTGTGGTATCCAGTTTCCTAGCAGCCTTTGCAATCAATCTTAAAAACAAGGAGTTGAAATTATATAAGCTAGTTACTGTACTTGAAATATATCACTGATTAAGCCTTGAGGTTACAACTTTTAGATTTGATGATATTTCACTTCTTTGCAACTGGCCTACTGGTGTCGGGCAGAAAAAAGTTCCTCTCGCTTTGCATGAAAGAAAGTTGTAACAAAGCCACGATCTCTAGATGTATAGAGTTCCAACGGCAGAATGCAGTTTAGTTTTTCCACACAGCAACAACTTATGGTTAATTACTTGATGCAAGTCAAGCTGGCTGACAAAGTAAGAGTACTACTCAAGAGAAACAATATGTCGGCAAATACTTGTCTTCTTCTCGACGAATTCTCCACGTTAATAACTACCTTTCGCGGACTTTATACCTTCGGAATAATCATACCACAGCAAATGATAGACGGGCTATCTCTAAAGAGCTTGATGATTCTATTTGAGACTATGCAAGCGCTTAAAGATAGTTGTATGAAATAATTACAAACTTCATCGACTGATCCCTTCTGCCCGTCTTTTCACACGATTTTTGCACTTGCGCAGAGTGTCGTTCGAGATCTGGAAACTCAACGAATATGACATATTGCTCACAGAGGTTTTGGCCTTGTGTCATTCACATGTTTTCTTTCTTGACACCAAACATAACTCTGCTCCAAGGCACTCGAATTCACGTTAAAGCGTAACTGTAAGATTATGCATCATGAGAATTCAAGAGGTCAGAACCTGGACAGAAGCTATTGAAACATACTTAGAGTAAAGGGAGGCCTCAAAATCAATGCTCATTTCTGTTTAGCTAACTCAGTAAGTCGAAAAGGACAGAGTATTTTGAAAAAATAATAGTCTGGCAGGAAATAAGAAGAACCCAGCACTAGGTAACAAGCTTTAAACAGGCATAAACGCGCAGAGTTACACGGAGTCACAGAACCACTTTGAAATATATGACTTATTAGAAAAAGAAAGCAGATCATGAAAGCGAGGGCGTTGTCTCTTAGAAACGGAAATAATGTCCCACAATATGGATTTTTCCCAATAAGTAACATGGTAATGCTATTTTTATTTTCAGTAGACTATCTTCTGCACCTATGTACTTCTAGCACATACTTAAATAATAACCTGTTTCACGAGTTGTGTGATGTGTAATACATAAAAAGGTTTTTCTAGTTCATCTTTCAATAACTAACTGCATGGATCTAGGCTGGTAGTAGACAATTACAGGAATCCAAAAAACTAAACATTGGCAAATTTTCATCATCTGCGTATACTTTCTGTTGTCTAGTCTCATTGCTCAATCTTACTACTGTAGCGTAATAATACTGTTGACCTAGAGTAAGAAATGGCAGTGGTGGAACTGAATGGGGGAATTGAGACGATTTAGGTTCCGGTGGTTGGGGCATCTTGTGAGCAGAGAGGAGAACTATTTGAGAAAGTTAATGGAAACGATTGTGGTGGGGCGAAGAAGAGAAAGACGAAAAACAATGAAGGGATTGGAGTCAGGAATGATATGGAAGCAAAATGATGCGACTTATAGAAGAGCAGGTGAGTGACAGGACGTTGTGGAGAAGAGATGAAAATCCGTACCGGCGACTACACATACTTGGAGGCGGTGGCGTAGATACGAAAATTTATGAGGGGCAAAAAATGAACATTTTCCTACAGAAATATAATAGGTATAATATAAATATAATATAATAGAAATATAATTCGCTTATTCGTGAAAATGACTGCGCCAGTTTTCCGGCAAGATGAGACATTTTCCAGCAAATTGGCGGTCCAGCTTTACAGGTGGATTTTCGTCCCTCCTGACCCTCCTCTATCTACAAAACTTGGTAAAGCCTGAAGGAGAAGAAGAGGAAAAGTCTTGTTGACTTATGTTACTAATTAGAAAACACGTTGTTGCGAATCTTTTGCACTTTGAACTGCGCAAGTCAATGGAATTCCTTGTAATACTGTTCAACGTGCATTAAATTTTTGACCTTCTTCCTAAGTATTTTCCACTATTGCTTTAAAACATTAAAAATTCAACAGTTGTCACGATCATCTCCATCCGACCACCATCAATAATATCGTTGGTTTCCACCTAACAATCACATAGTGAATCAAATCATGAAAAGTACAAATCTATTCATCCTTCTGACCGCAGTATGGCAAATTGTCAATGCATAGATTGAAATCGCATGGATCTTTCCACCAAGGTTGACCAGATAAAAAGGTTGGTCATACGAAAGGAAATTTCGAAGTTGGTTTGCATACAGGGAAAATGTGCAGAGGCCTGCATGCAATAGAATCAACGAGGCGCCACTAAAAGCTTAAAATTTTCTGTCAAATAGGAGTAATCGCTTAATATGTATTGCACGTCCTTCCGACGTATGCTCAAAATTCAGCCAGTTAATTGCTTTTTATTCAACGCTTGAAATATCTCAAAAGATCTCAAGAGTTTGGGAGCATTATGAAATGGAAAAAACACAGAAAATTGCACGCATTTCATAAAACAGATTAAAAATTACAGGGAAAATTGAGCAATTAAATTTATGAGAATCGTCAAAAGTATTTAAACTAAAACTCTTGTCATAGACCCACTGGCAAAGCTTGGGTGTAAAAACGTGAAAAGGAATAAAAATCCTTAAATAGTTTCTACAAAACTACATTCAAAAACCATTACAGCTCTAAAGATCTAATTGTGAGGCAGGTGCTACCGAATGCACTTTCAATGCGCTTGTCAATATTTATTAAAAATCTAAATAATCATTATACTGGCATAATCAATTTTCATATAACCCGAGAATACTTTTCGACAAAAGTACTAAGAATCTCTATGCCATTTAGCCAGATGGCCAATGTAATAAATCTGCACACTTTCCAGCAATGTCTCTTCCTCATCATATCAAATATAAACTTAAAAGCGCCTTATAGTTACCAATGTGGTAGAGGGAGTGCTACACAAGACGTCACATAAACTATTATGGCCATTTACAGTCGTAGAGCGTTCGTGACTACCCAAGAGGTACAGTGGGAGAAATGCACAGTTTTAAAATCACATTGTCATATGGTAAAACAGATAAATAGTTAAGTTAATTATTGTCTATTTAAAACCAAATGCACAAGATCTTTACTAAAAGCCGTACAACACACAGTTTGAACATCATGGGTGGGAATTCACTTCAGTCATACCTCTATGCTTTTGCTCAAGCGTTTATTGTTGTCTTGAGTTCAATTGAATAGGAAAGCTGTGGTAGTGCTCTCCAATTAAAGTGAAGTCTGAAAAGAAAGAAGGGCCTTTTTCAAGTTCAATCTATATAAAAAGAAAATAGAGCCACTAAAGGAATTCAAACACGTACAATCAACTCGAAAAATTAATGGGAAAAATTTGTCTCATGCTAACATTTGAGGAGGAGATAGATTCATTGATTTCCGTTTAATAGCTAAGAGAAAATTGATCGCAAATCCGCAGTAAGGATTTTCCTATGAAGGTATTTCCTTTCCTGAAGGTAAAAAAAACTTTTGATGAAGAAACTCTCAAGCGGAGGTGGAGTGAAGAAACGCTATCTTCGTAAACATCTTTCATAATTTAACTCTTTAATACGAATAAGCTCGAGAAAACATGCGTTTTCCTAGCGAAATGAATGGCCATGGGAAATTGGCATACTGTGCTGTGCACAACAAATATCTAACTAAAAGCTAGGATAAAAAGTAATGGGACAAATAAAGATTATCGAATTCATGTATTGCGTACCAACAGTCACTTTTAGTCAATAGGAGATTCAGTAAGGTCATCGAAGTAAACAAAGAAGCAAAATTTGTCCGAAATCGTTCCCCCTGACCCCAAAGCAGACATATCAGGTAAAACAAATTAGTTGCATGATTGGACATACACGTTATTTTATATGGGACCGCTTTATAAGAAACCTGCATGTAAAGGGCCAAGAAATCTAAGGAACACTTGTACTTATAAGGACAAAATAACTAAGGAACTTTCAATTTCAAATATCATCATCACTGCAAACAGTCGAGAATAAAGAGGCCAAATATGCATTTTGTGTAATCCTTGCAACAAGTGGTTCATGGGCGGGTTTCTGTTGAAACTTGCAATTGCAAAGTCTATAGCACAATACATGCCGTTAAAGTTACGAAATTATTAAGAAGCTTTGCGTACTAAAATGTGACCAAAAGAGGTTCAAAAGTAAAGAAGCTTCAGAACTAGGCCTAGTGCTAGGGTCCTTATAAAAAAACGTGTAATTCACTAACAATGTTCTCGTCGATAGAATTCAAGATTCAGTAAAATCACGCACTTGATAAGTGACTACAACTAGTATGTGACCGAGGTGTTTCCTTTGCCAATAATGTAATCGTCAACATCAAGCAAGGCTGTCTTCATCACACAATCTAAAAGCAAAACTGAGAACAACTAACCCAACAAAAGAAGTTCTTTTAAAGCAAGGGATAACTGCGTGATTCCAAAGGCTAGATTCTCTCGTAAGACATGGTATCGATTAGGAGTGTAAAAGAGGTGGGCCCAGAGGGACAGCTCCCTTCGGAGAGGCTGGACCCCCATTTTCCTTATTAGAAGGGGTTTATTTATGAATCAGACTAATTTAATGAGGTCATAACAGGCTACAGCCATTTGTCTCAATATTATAGCCCTTTATCATTGATCCACCAATGCGACCGGTCTAACAGAACTTTTCCTGCCCTGTTGCGATCGTTTGGGGTTTCCTCTATATCTAATGCATTGATAAAATAGGTGATGTAACGGCACTACTTTTTTATTACGATGTAATATCTAATGACGTAAGCTAGTGTCGATCCACCAATAGGTTCAGTTTAACTTGCTGGGGAGAGAATCTCATCTTTTGTATCAGCACAAAAAGGTTGATAAACAGGGTATTAGGCATAGGTAAAACGACCAAGGAAAGAAATATTGAATAAATAAAAACAGCCGATAAGAAGGATTGAATGAATTCCCATAAATGCTAAGAAATTATATGAAATGTCTCCTACTGGCAATAGAGGATTAGGGGTCATTCACAAAGGACGTCCGTTAAAAAGTTGAATTTTTAGACCCCCTCCCCCTATTGTCCGATATTGTCCGTTTCCAACGACCCCCCTCCACCTTGGACGTCCATCTATTTCATACCATACACCATTTAAATATATATATATATATATATATATATATATATATATATATATATATATATATATATATATATATATATATATATATATATATATATATGTAAACATATAAATTTTTGTCATATGGCAATGTCTAGCTAAACAGAACATGCAAAGAACGGAACAAGTCGTGCGATACTTCACTTGTCGTCTAGGACGTCAGTCTCTGTGAATGGCTGGTTCATAAATCATTGGCCATCGCTTGGCATGAAGTTTGGCTATCCTGGACGCAATAAATCGCCAATGCAATAACATACTTGGATGATAGGATCAATCCAAAATAGGACTGTAGTAAAAATGTCTTGTTGCAACATTCTGAACACCTGGACGTCCGCAATGCGCAAATACCCCCTCACCCTGTGTCCGAGTTCGTCCTATTTCACCAGACCCCCCTCCCCCCTTGTGCTCGGACGTCCTTTGTGAATGGCCCCTTATGAATTTTACGCATATTGTGCAAGCTTGTAAATGTCAAAAGTTTCCACTTTATACCTAGAATCCATTTCTCGCTAACCAATTGGCAATCCAGCTCTAACTCAGTCGAGTCTCCAACACACACATGAGCAATCTTTGCATTCGATGTTACCTTCAATTGAATTAGATATTCTTAAAATAATGACGGAAAAGAAAACAGTTATATAGTCAGTAGTTTGCTAATGAGAGATTGGCAGAATGGTGAGAACACTACAATTTTAGTAAGTATGATTGGTGACCTGTGATTGGAACCACGTACTGAGCTGTAGCTGAGTACTCTCTTAATTCTATCCAACGGTGAAAAGGGCACAAATTAATTCTCATTCGCATAAGTGTTTGGTTCATGTAGAATCTAATTTTGGGTTTTCACTATCCGATAGAAAACATGATTGCTGACGGTGAAGACAATGGTATGACGATTGCAATCAAAACAGGAACAATGATTGATATGATTGGTTTGATGAAGATTACAACAGTGGTGATGATGTCTGATTACTGTGATCATCAATCACGATTCTGGCTGTGATTTTTATGATAATACCAACTATGAAAAACAACAATATTGCTAACAGTATTCGAATTGCAGTAGACATCGTTACCTGGCCACCGCATTTTCGAATCAACTTCAGCAGCTCAAACTTTGGTGGAGCTGTATTTTCAGCAACAAAAATCGGATCTAGCTTTTCGAAGAGCGAGCATGACAAACTCTTGCCAGTTTCTAGCTTTGAACGTCGATTTAGCTGTAAAGAGAATTTACAAACAGTAGCAAAAGCGATGATATACTAGTACCCGTTTTCTCCAAGAAAGTGGCCTATAAGAAACCAGTATTCGACTGCTCAAAAAGTTAAGGAAGTTTAGTACTGGATTTTTGCGACCTAAGAAACTTGATAAGTTATATACTTTCAACATTTTAATATTCACATTAGTCATTGCTTTTGTTTAAATTTTGTATATTCCTTGTGGTAACCTGTGTACTATAGTGTTATGTTTGTGCTGTGCCTGTCTGCCTGTGTTAAAAACTCGGCCAATCTTGAGAAGAAAGTCTTTTAAGAAAGTTTCAGTACTGAAATAATGAACAGCTAAGAATGTTTCAGTACTGGACGGAAAAAGCATGTAGATGAACAAATTTGATTACTTTTACTCTCAACAGTAAAATCCAGAATCATGGAGATAACAATCATCATAAGCTTTATCAATCTAGCAAACAACAACAATAACAATAATTTTTCTATTCCTCAGGACCAAGTGAAGTTAGCATATGGAGATACATGGTGAACGATTTGCAAGCTAAATATCATACATCATCCCTAGAAAATTTCCAAAAAGGGCGTTTATTCAGTATGCTGACGTAAATGTGACTACTTACAAAAGCATGGTGTAATCTGTCGCTAAGGCGGGTAACTATGGGGGTCCTGGGGATCTGGATCCCTGCAATTCTCCTCAAAACCACAAAAAGTCCTTGTTTCATGGAAAATCGTGAGACTGTATATTGTATTTTTTCTAAGTAGATCTACTAATAATAAATCGTAAGTAAATTTGAAACCAATGAAATATTTAAAAATTCCTCCAATATTTCTTTACTTTCTAAACCTAAAAAAAGTATTTCAAGCTATATCATCTTTAAAACGTTTTTCACTTGCGATTTTGGGGACAAGAGCCATGCTCTCAAAAATTCTAACTGTGAATCTCCCACATGGTGTGTTTTTTGAGGTAAATCTTAGCAACTTCCAAGACTGGATGCAAATAAGTAAGAACAAGAAATAACCTTCGGCTGTATTCAGGCCCGCCAAGAGCCTTCACCGAGCCCGGAGTAAATAGGAAAATGGAGCCCCTGATAACGTCATTACCCATTTCATAGCTCTAGGGGGCCCACTCAGGTTCAGCATTTGGGAAAATCTCCCCCTTGTCCTTCTCAGTGGCCCTGCCTTTATTTGCCAAAGTAGAACGTTGCTTGAAAGAGAACCTATTCTGACATGAAATAGGATCTAGTCATCTTTGATCAGATTTATTGAGCAATCATAAATCTTGTATTATACCTTGGCACTTGGGAATAGATCTTCAAGTTCAAATTGTTCTTCGTCCAGCCATCCACCCTGTTCATAGGAATCACTGACCTGTTGTTAAAGAAACTTATTACCTGAGCTAACGCCTCACTGGAATGCTTCATAAAATGAAATACAGTAAAAGCCCGCCCACAAGGACTTTCAATTTTGAAACGAGCCTGTTCGCGTTCTTATGCTTTGAGATAGCTCCAGTAGTCAGGGTGCAATTTCTCTTAACATTAATCATATCCCTGCAGACTCTCCATATTACAGTTATGCATGCAAAGTCTTTGGAGCTCCCATGAATGAGGTTTGTTGACAAAAAGGCTGGATCTATTTCTCAGTGGCTAAGTAATGAAACCATTCATAAGACTTTAGTTTAGAGAACATCAGGATAAAAAGGTTCTAAGTAACTGCAGCTGTAGGTTCTTGATAAATAAGGACTCTTATGGGCTGGTTTTACTGTATCCTGCACAACTGCAATAACTGTATTAACTGTATTAACTGCAGGGCATATAATGATAGCAACACTGAAACTTAACCCTGTATAAAGGTAATAAATGGTATGTTTAAACCTCAATTACACATTCACTTATAAAATTCTCCATTATATTGTAGCATAAAACTTAGCAGCCTGTTCATAATAATTAAATCCCTATTACTAACTTTGATACAAAAACAAAAGAAAACAATTGCCATAAATAGTGCCAAGACAAACAAGCAACCATGAAACTTAACATTCCAGTTGTTCTAGGTTTTTACATGATTTACACAATGTACATAGCAGTTGCATACTATGGCTATATGTGATAATTTCATAGCGATTTCCTGTTGACGAGTTGATATCAAAGTTTCAATCATTTAGCATGGAAAAAAGGGCTCACGGGATGCGCCAAGAACACCACGAGCGCTCATTTAACAAATTGAATATATTGGAGCATTTTGTTAAGATAATGGCAAAGACAGGAAATATTAAAAGTAGCATGTAAAGGACAGTAGCGTTGATTTGATACGATCTTCTCATGAAAGTTGTATATGAAAAATGCAGACGTAGATGGCCTAAGATGAGATTCGAGGACGATACAAAGAAGATTGTGGGACTCGGTACTGTTAGGGTAGTTAGAGAAGCAGAAAACAGGGTCAATCGGAGAAGATCCTGTAGAGGTGCCACAGCAGATCATCTGAACAACTCAATTATTTCCTTATGATGACGGGTGTTAATTGAGATGCCCATTAGAATATCAGATCAAATCAACCCTAAATGTGGCACTGATTATCAATGTACCTACTGAAAAAGGTGAAAAAGTCAAGATTCTATTATTAATTCATCATAGTATAGCTTATGATAGACGGGAAAGTTAGATATCATTCCAATGCAGATTAACTGAAATCACGATGTAAAGGAGGACACATACTAGCAAATCAATTATTATAAAGCAGTATTTGCAAAATATTAGTCGTCCATTCATTGAAGATATTAATTGAAAGCTGTCTGTGAATTATCTTGTCACATGACATCTCTTTGATCACTAATTCATTGCAGTTGATGTTAATGGTGAAAATAGCCAGTTAAGACTGAACTTTAGCACAGGCACGATGATAAAGAGAGACAAGACTCGACTTGCACATGAAATTTACGGCAAACTCCTTTGCAAACATTAATTTGTGAAGACATAATCAGCAGCTACTGACTTTGTTTTGTCTTTGTCTGCTTTGCTGGCGTACTATATCTCGTGCAGCTCTGAAGGAAGCTAGATCGATGATGTAATAGAATAGGAAGTTATATGAAAATTACACGAGTGTGTCAGAGAATCCACCGACAAGTTTGAGTCTTATCTATCTTTGTCGTCATTCGTGTACTGAAGTTCATTCATCACAATCACAAATGGTATTTGTAAATGGGATGATTGAAACTCCCAGCCCATTCTCGTTCCTTTCCATTTCTAACAGGGAAAAATACCATTTTTCAACCTTCCGTTAATGATATTTTGTCACAGCTCTCTAATACCTAGAGCTATGAACATATTCAAAAGACTGGTTTTCCAATGAAGAAAAGTTTGATACCCAACTAGGAGAGACAATCCAACAGCCCTGTGCAATTGCGTTCAATATATTCAATGTTCGCCGTCCATTTCCGGCAACAACATGAGTTGTTGCTGAATTGACAGTCTTTGTTATCGAAAATAAACCAAGTTTCTTAACAGTGTTACGAACAAATTCCTGTTGCCTGTAATCACAAAAAAGATCCGGTATAAATGTAAAGAAATTCAAAAAATCTAGAAAGCAATGAAAATATAAGTACCAAGTTTCTGCCTAAGTATGTGAACGTCAAGGCAGCAAGGGAAATATTGGACAATATTCCAGAAGCAGACTTCAAAACAATTGCAGTTTTTGAGATTGTTATTAAAGACATGGAAACTAATACAAAGTTTACTTGAGTGAGAGTCGATAAGTAAAAGGGAGCAAACATGTATGATGATATCTTGTTTTGTATTTCGAAGGAATTTCAAAAGAGAATTCGAATAATTTTTTAAGTTGGAATACTGATGATCAATTTACAAAAGAAATGCTTTAGAGTATCGTTACCCATAATGCATGCTGGTCATTACCAATGATCCTTTGTTCTGAAACAGCAAAAACTTTGACTCATTCCAATGAAGATTACGAGAAACAATGAATTCAAAGATTTGCAATTTAGTTAAGTTGGAGTCTATGTTAGGGGTAATCAAAAGTCAACTTGATATTAACTTTTATTCCCTGGTACATACCTATGGAACTTCCAGTTCAAGATATTTCAGCCTTATCATCATACTAGTCTATATTTCAATAGGTTTATCTACAATTGTAGCCTGATGTTAAATAGGGACAGGAATTTGAGAATCAACTGTATATCATTTGAACAGTAAATGCACTTAAGGACGCTGTACTAATGTCTGGTGGTTGGGTATTGATAAAAATTCAGATCTAAACGTGTGCAAATTACGGCAGGCAAGATGCTAACTTTATCATATTATGACATACATACATGCATACGTTCATATAACTATATACTTAAATATTTATTGATATTAGAATAAAACGAGAGAGACTAATTTATGCGACTCTGAGCTTCATGATAAACAATCATCAAATATGTACTTAAATATATATATATATATATATATATATATATATATATATATATATATATATATATATATATATATATATATATATATATATATATATATATATATATATATATATATATATATATATATATATATATATATATATATATATATATATATATATATATATATATATAGAGAGAGAGAATTCAAAAATATACTTTCTTCTGTTGTAAACGTTTCGATATATTATCTTCATCAGTACTGATGAACTGATGAAGATAATATATCGAAACGTTTACAACAGAAGAAAGTATATTTTTGAATTCTCTATGTTTTATTTATATACTGAGCTAGTGCGGCTTGGACTTATTATATATATATATATATATATATATATATATATATATATATATATATATATATATATATATATATATATATATATATATATATATATATATATATATATATATATATATATATATATATATATATATATATATATATATATATATATATATATATATATATATATATATATATATATATATATATATATATATATATATATATATATATATATATATATATATATACTTAAATATATACAAAACACGGTGGTGGTTAATGGAGGACACTCGGAGGGAGGGGCGAGAGGCGCAATTCTCCCCAATAATCTAAGAGAATAATGACATTTTCAGAGTGCGATCGCTAAAGCTCTCATCAAAGCTTCGTCCTTAGGCTCCTGTGCACTGCCATGGTAAGTTTGCCGCCCAATAAATAGCCAAGTGCTCGCCACTAATAAAGCTTTATGTATGCATACTATATATTACTATACTTACCATAACATTGCTCTTTGAGCTAGTGGGCTGCTTGAGATTTTGATTCTGTCGATTTCTTTTCTTCACTATTTTTGTAGGCTCAATTCTTCCAGTTTCAGTGACGCATCCAGTTTTATTGTCATCGCTATTGGTAAAATGGTCAAAAGCATTTGCAATGTCATCTTGGACGTCTTCCTTCGCCTCACATGTAACACCCTTCCTTCGTTTCCTCGAAGACTTTTCTACAATCCGCTTTCGTTTAGATGCGAGTTTTACTCCACCTTTCACATCTGCAAGTGTTTTGGCTAGAACAGGGTAAATGGTATTAAGTTAAATTTCCTCACTATTCACTCGTAGCTAAAGTTTCCTGCTAGCTGAAGAAACTACAAGAAAGGCGGTTGCTGTTAATATAACTGATTTGCATGTGAATATTCATCACCACCATACGACTAAAATCACGGTTTAAATATGACAAAGTATTGGTTGAACATCAGTTATCTACATCACATGGATCGCTCCAACAAACAACCAAGACACTCTCGACATACTTCATAGAGATTGTCTGTGGGCAGCAAAACGCTCTAAAACATCTTGGTATTATGATAACTAAATTTCAAGGAACTCTTCCCATCTGAAAGAAATTCTCCTTTGAATTAAATCTAATATATGTGAACTAGATTCAAGTAATTCAATCACATATTAATTACCAGAGGTGTTGAGCATGGCTGCATTGTCAGAACTGAGAACTTGGCATTTTGATAACAATCTTTTTTTCTTCGACTTGGCTTTCTTCGTTTCATCAGCTTTACTTATTGCTCTTGTGTTATTTTCTTCTCCTGAAAATGTCGGCTCCAGCAGGCTTTCTATGCAATCGCCAACCATTGCCTCGGTCTCAATTGCTGTTGTATCCAATCGCTTATATCGTTTCTTCAAGATTTCATCACTATTGCTTCCGTGAAGCAAATGTCTATCAATTTTATTTGAATTTTCTTGGATATCCTTAGATTCTCTCTTGAGATTTAGATCCTTAAGAATATTATCATCAACTTCCAATTTACTGTCCAATTGATGAGGCACTAATCTTGTACCTTCTGTCCCAAGTTCACACCCTTCCTTTTCGAATAATTCCTCCGAATTTCTACATAACGCATCATCACTTTGATTGTGATCCTTTTCCCTTTCTATATCCTCCTTATCATTTACGTCATTTTGCAAAATGCTTTCGTCAACTTTTGTGCATTCAGGTGATCCTTCCAATGAAGCTGTACGGTATCAAATTCAAAAAGACGTTTTTAAAAATTGAATGATAACAATTCTAGCAGAAGCACCTACATAACATTTACTTGACATTAAACTAAAACTCAGCAAATTTTGAAACACAGAACGCAAGTATATATTTTGAAATAAAGCATTTGATACCTTTCTGTATTCAAAATTCATAGGTAAAAATCTACAAGTGATACTGTATATACTAGAGAAGATGATGTCATTAATGACAGATTAACTTTATAAGGCGATGGTAGGAGGGTGATTTTAATGAATTTAATTTTGATGCAGAAAAGGATAAATAGATACATGATTGGATAAATAAATGCATGAAAATTCAATTACTTAAGGGCTAAATAATCAGTCAATCAATCAACCAACTAATCATTCAATCAACCAATCATTCAATCACCCAATCAATCAATCAATCAATCAATCAATGCATCAAAAGTGAAATTTCAACCCATAAGAAGACGAGAAAAATTTTGTTTTAAATCAATCAGCGGATTTGTTTACATTGTAATATTAAACTATTAAGATGTATCGATCTCTTTGCAATGCCATTCCTAAATGTAGTTGTTGAGAATATCGTAACTCGCAAACATTCCTTGGACAAACATCATGTTAGTTTTCCAAAGAGATGTGCATTTATACATTATCAAAATTACATCATATTACCTCGTTTTTCAGACAATCTTCTCATCACTTGGTCAAGGAAAGGACTTTGTGTCGCTATTGGTGAATTGATAGCAGAAGTGTGCTCTTGTATCTAAAAAAAGCAATTCAGTTGTGTACACATTACGATAAAACATGCTCCCTAGTTTTACACATGTCGCTATATGGTATTCAATTATCTGGCTGTGTGGCAAAGGGACGATTTTTAATATAATCCAGATCTGCTTCCATTAATTGGTTGATCGAAAAACTCATAAAAGGATGAGTTGATGTGATTTAATTAACTCAATCTAGATCGACCTTGCAAATGAGACTAAAGCTATAAGCCATCAATTTGTGAAAATTCGATCATTCAGTTCCATGCATCATTACATCATCTTTCTGATAGGATCTTTCAAAAATTGGCAGGATAATTGAGAAAGATAGTCCGCTAGAAAATGAAGAAAATTCTGAAGGGAGCAAGAAACCTGCTTTCTCAAATTCATCAAACTGATGTTAGTATCAAGAACTTAAAGGTAATCGAGGGTAATTCAAACCTTTTTAGAAATGTCATTCATTTCAATATCCTCCAATGAAATGAGCTCTGCCAAAGATTATTGATAAGAAGATACAAACAATGCAAATAGAATGAAAATGGGACGAAAATGAAGTAGCTATTGAAAATAGCCTATATACTTGAACGTATAAAATTGCATAATAAACGAGAGAATCAAATAAATATGTAACATGTAGGATTCTAGAAATTTACAGGTAGGCACTTTACAGAGAACAGATAATAAACCCCAAGGCAGTAGTTAAGACCATATCAGATAGTGTTGAAATTAAAAGTGATTCTAAAGGAGGGAATGGGAATAAGATAAAGCTCTTGCTTCAGAACGTTATAAAATTTGAAACAATATCCAAACAAAAGACTTGTTGGGGTTATGCATAAAAGAATATTTGTAAAGCGTAGAGTTTGCAAAAGTGGTCGTACATTAAAGTTAATGGTAGTACTTGACATTACCAAAAGGGAGGTCGGCTTTCTTTCCCTTAAAAACGTTTCTTTTTCTTCTTCGCTCTTCTAGTTCTACGAAAAGGAGGTTGTTTGCTTATGTATAACTCTACTAATAAATAGACATGGTACTCAGAAAAGCACTTGCAACAGGAAGCAGGAAAAAGCAGAGTTTAATAAATAGTGATCAGATTTGAGTTACTGGTTTCATTGCCAAAAATTATCGAATGGCACCTATTAAAAGTCAATTTCACTTAATTATGATTATGATAAACCTTAATTTTAGACTTTAGATTTCTTGGAAATGCATTAACTTTTACGAACTTTGACAACAGTGAGATAAATGATATGATGCCTTAAAAGTACATACGCTCGGTGGAGGGGGTACCTCTAAAAGGCACAAAAGCGTAGAAGGAGGGAGTGGGGTCCAAAATTAATGAATATTGAGTGTACATACTTTTTGAATGGCCCCTTGGACAACCCCTAACGTGAAAGCCTCCCCAAAACTGTTAACAATTCAAAAAGTACTCCAAGGGTTCTTGTGGAGTCATATAGCATTCGTTTTAACACCTTGCTTCCTAATTGGAAAAAAATCTTGAATGAGATGTAAGGCATCAAGATAAAGTCTAAAAGTGGGCAAATTTGCAAACTAATGTTTATCCGAACTTCAAGTGTTTAGCATAGTTATTTACTTGATTTTGAAGAACTCATTATTAAATGAAACAAAATACAGTCAAACTTGTATAATTCGGATCGGTTTTATCCGGATTTTTGTATATTCCGGACAGAATTGCTAAGTCCAATTAGTTTCCTATTAAAGTGTAACACTGAAAAAGCTTCTACGTAATCCGGATTTTCTGTAATCCGGACAAAATCAGCCAGTCCCGTGTGATCCGAATTATGCGAGGTTGACTGTAATTGTTTAGCTAAGCCATACTTCCACTATCTTTCATTTCTTCCTCAAATGCCTTTGGTTGCATTGACTTCAGTCGATTCATTTTGTTCCTATTTGGAGACATCCCATCACATCTTGATGCTGGAAACAAACTCTCATCAGCTCTTACATGATTCTGCATACAACTATCCACCCAAAGTACAGAAACAAAGAAGACATCATGCTTGTCTACAAACTTCAATGTACTTTGTCTGCCATTTGAGAAGACCTGAATGAAGTTATGTTTTACATTTTAGAACATGTCTACATAGAAGGAACGATGTTGATAGAAGAGAAAACAATTTGTGAAAATTATATCATCTGAAATTGCCATATGAATCCCAATGAAAGAGAGAACATTAGAGCAGGAATTTGTCAACTGCCTTCTAGCTTGCATATGGCAGCACAGATAACGTGATTTCAATTTGCAAATGCAAAATAAACTTATGATACTGGTTCTTGACAATGAAACCCCACGAGAATATGTTTGAAATCAGTTTCTATAATACCAGATTAGTTGTCAAAAGTATTTAAAATATATGAAAAGTCATACCACATGGGTGATTCCAGGAGTTAATTTTCTTTCCACCTAAATACATTTAAACTAGCTCAATAATGCTATAAACTGTTTCAATCTGCTTCATTAAAATGAGACAAACATACATTATGAACTGATATAACAAATGCAAGTTCAAGTCATGCCTCAAATATGAGTACTTCTTCAAAAACGAAAATAAGTGGTCGTATATAAAATGGTTATAGAATCAAAGCAGGCAGAACAGAATCAGGACAACAAGCTTATCACTTAAATGCTAACAAACCAGCAGAAAATCTTGTTAGTCAATGGCTGCTTATTGTATTCATAAAAGAAGGAAATCCAAGAAATTAAGAAATGAAAAACATTTACAAACATAACGGTGGTGGAAAATCTACATACTGTGGCTCCCAGTTTTTTGAGGACTTTAGCAACACCTTCTGATCTGTTATCATGGTCAGATCTGACATCAACAAATGAAACAAGTCCTAGAAGAACAGTGCAGCTTCTTCAACAACTCAATTAAATTGCTTTCTCCCCTCTTATTAGATTAGAGTTCTCAGGACCCGTTTCACAAAAGTTCTGAGGACCCGTTTCACAAAGAGGAAATCACTTGGCATATGTACAGACAAGGATAGAGCAATAACAATAAGAGTGTGGAAAAATTCCTTGACCAGGCAAAAAATTCACTGAATTTTCCAGGTTTTCCCTCACTTCAAATTCAATTCCCTGACTTTCCAGGTTTTCTACATTTTCCAGACTCCAGAGAACCCTGTAGATACTTAATGTTTGTTGATTTCCATCCCAACTTGGATCAGCTGTTAGCTGAGACATTACTAATAATTGATAAAGCTGTTATGAATCAAATATTCCAAGTACATAGGGGTCATTCATTTAGTACATATGCATGAAGGGGTGGAGGGTCAAGCAAAAGTGTATGCTTGTGTACAAGGGGGGGGGGAGAGGGCTGGCACTTCCAGTTACACACAAAATTAAAATCAACTGTGCATGTATTCTGTAATGTTCTAGTTTGCAGAAGAAAGATTCAATCTTTTCCATCAATAAAAGTGTTTCTGCACAACACTAGTGGTGTTGGCAAAAAACTACCAGTCTGCATAACTTATATTTATTTATATACCATTTGTAATAATCAGTCATGCATTAGTGAAAAAATAGCTTATTTTGTGCAAATGATACTTTACAATTTCCCTTTGGAGTTAGGGAGATCAGATGGTAAAAGTATGTATTAAAGAAAGGGGGTTTTAATATGTATACATGTGTGTACAAGGGGGGAGGTGGCCAAATATTTGCCATTTTTGTGTGTACATGCCAAATGAATAACTCCATTCAGCCCTATGAATCTTATAAATGTGTTATTTATTACTAAGTTAATATACATTGAAATAATTATAACAACCTTTGATACTGCAACACATCATACCTTGCAATGGGTACTGAGTTTTGCACAAATCAGTAGTTGAAATTTCAGCAAGGGAGTTACATCTAGCTTGTGAAATATCAATTTCATTGTTAATTTTTGGTTCAAATCCTTCATTTTGGTTGCTTTCATCCAAACTTGGTGTTTTTAAGCACAGATTTGAATTAACTACCTCCTTACATTCAACCAAGGTCTGCGAGGATATGGAACACTTATTACCAAATGATGACCTTTCTTTTGCCAGACCATTATACATATTTTCGTGTTGATTAAATGATTCGTTTGTTGATGAATCATAATTGGCAATCTTTGTCTCCAGATATGAACCATTTTCCTCAGGTAAACTGTCTTCAATAATACTGCGCGAGAAGTCATTTGATGAAGCTAAGATCGAATTGGTTGAATTTCCCCTTGATCTTGAACTTGAATCAATGGAATGCCTAGGAGCTCTCTTGATTGTGTCTATGACAGGAAAATATCCTTGAAAAGTAGGAGAACAGCCTGCTGATTCAGAACGATATGAATCTTTCTTTCCTAACGCATTTCTGCCAGCGCTACTTTCATGAGGGTGCACTGAAGCTTTGACATCATCATAGTCAGCAAGACATGTTTTTCTTCTGCTTCGCTTCATATTCATACAATGTTTTGATACTATTTAAATATCTGTAGACTTCTTGTGTGCAAAAGAATGAGATATACTTGAACTAAAGATCTGCTTTCCATTCCTACTCTTGAACCAGCTCCTCTTTGATAGAGCGATGCATTTTCAAGATTCTTTTTCCGGTAAATATGATGCAGCACCAATATAAATCTGTTTCTCTTTTCTGAGTCTAAGGCACAATTCAGAAATGACTATTACCAAACGAATGACAGAACGAAGTCCACAGTTGAGTCAAACCGTATTTTCCAGTCCATTTGCAGACCTACAGTCCATCTCCGCTGCTGGGGACGAAATCACCAAAGTATTTTCAGATAAATCTAACGATTAGTTAAAACCTTATACCATACAAGACGTTGGTATAAAATACTTATTTCCATGGACAAAGATAAAACTTTACTTTCGCGCCCCTATTTTGAAACAAAAGAGAACTGGGCAAGACGAGGCCGGCCTACGCTCCTCCACACCATATAAAGCAAAACCACCATGAGCCATGGAATGGTTTGATTTTCGCCAATCCTTATCAACAGTGAAGTGCAAACTGGGGTGGGAGGGGGAGGGTGTGGGAAATCACACCCAACTGGATTTCAGACCCAACTGGAAAGGCTGCAGCCCTCTCAGCCCCCACACCTCCTACGCCTATGTATGAACTCCCTTTTTCTGATGTTGCAAATAACTTACACAATAATCAAATATACATATTTTATTTCCCGTCTATGGGAGCCACTTTTAATTCACGTGTAAAGGTACAGAATAGCCTCAGAATTCCACGAAACACCTGAATTGTTCTTTCCTTGCAACAAAAGCAATCGTAAGCAATCTGATACGGCAGAGTAAAAAAGGAAGTACCTCAAATCAAACTCTCGTTATTCCAATACATCTAATATCTACCATTATATTCGTGATTAAAAGGCTAAAATGATTCAAATGAACATAAGAAACTTAATAAGGATAGCTTCCAATACATGTAAGCATGTGATGGAAGAAGTAGGGCAAAAAATATTGAATATGCTATGGAACAATGGGACGGGAATAGCCACAATCATGTGGAAAATGGGAAGTTTGTACAAGGAAGCTTCAGTTATTTGTGGTTTGACGCACAAATTACAAAATATATAGCACTACACCATTTCTTTTAAAAAACCAGATAATTTTGACAAAGGCTCGATGTTTTTAATTTTGTGACACGTTTAGCCTCAAATATTCTTAAAATTAACAGTGACTTTTTGCAAATATTTGAGAAGCTACATGCAAATATACAGTTTCTACGACAAGAACTTTTTTGGCAAAAGAAATCAATCGAACTAATTACTTCAACAAGCCTTTGTGGAAATTCTCATCTGAGGTAGACCATGATCCTGCAGTGTTTCTATTGTTTTGGCAAATCGAGCCTCAGTGTTCCTGCAAAGAGTGCTCTTATGAAAAAAGTGTACTAGTCTAAATCAAAAAGCAACGAAGATATAAAGCTTGCCACAAGAAAGCTTGAAAAGGGAACGAAAGGGCGATGTTGGACAAGGACAGACGACAAAAGATTAACAAGTATTTTGACAAATCTGGAAGACTAAGGGGGCGGGTAAAAGATTTGAAGAAAAAGATGATCGCAATGATATCGCTACATACCTCCAAATTATGACATATTGTCACAAATTTGAGTAATAAGCAAAAATACTATCAGTCTGTCTGGCAAACAAATTAGAGAGTCAAATTTAACTTGAAATTACCTGGAAAGTTACACAAGATTACTATCGAATGCTATGACGAGATATAAAATGTATGTGGAACAACGAAAAATCATAACTTTTGATGCTATCTTTCTAAGGATGGTCAACTGAACAGAGAAAGAGAATAATGCCTATTTTCATGATGACCAATACGCTACGTTTTATCTAATCAATCTACACGTTTTTTTCTATAAGGAAGTTTCCTCAGGTCCAATATTGAAGCATACTTAGCTTTTCCACGATTTTAGTACCAAAACTTTCTTGAGACTTTCTTAGCAAGAATGCTTGAGAACGGCGCTAACAAAGGCCGACAGTAAAGGTACAAGCCTAACAGTGGAATACATAGGTAAACAAACGAAATCTGTGTAAATTAAGCGAATTAGGTGGTGGAATTGCATGATGAAATTGGAATTTCAAATGCATATACGTTTATCATCTTTCAAAGGTCTCCAAACACCAGTATTGAACTTTCTTGGCTTTTTGAACAGCCGACCACTACTTCCTATAAGCCACTTTCTTATAGAAAGAAACGTGCAGTCTAGCTACAATTCTTCTAGATTTTATTCAGTGTGATTTGACAATATTTTCACTCGCTACTACGTTATGTGTAATACTATGCACTTCTTATAACATTAAATTTCACCTCCAAAATAACACCTATGAGCAATACTAGTAGTCCTAGAATAAAAGGCCAAATAAAACTTCTCGATATGAAAGATTTTTCACTTTCTCCAGCCGGTTTTTCTTCGTTTACCTGCAAAGTACCTTCAACTTCGCCAGCTGATTCTGATTCATGTTGCGTGTGGTCAGTCTCGGAGAGCTCCTCGTCGGTAACAACAAGTGAAGTACGCGACGCATCCAATGGAGGCTCGGGCGGAAAAGTGCTCGTTTCAAACTTTTTAAGATGATCTATATTGTTGTCATCGTTGGCTCCTGTCTTATCATCCTCTACACTCAATGGGTAAACAACCGAATTACGATTGTTTTGATCTGCAGTCGAGAAATCCTGTGATGCACGATCATCCATAGCAAATGAATTCCGACTTGCTTGGGTACTTGTCTTCCGGGAAGGGATCATGCGGATGCTCGGTGTTCTAACGACAGAAAATAAAGGTTGAAATATCCCAAGAAAGATACGGAAAATACCTATGGAGAAGTACCAGAGTATAAAAATAAACACAAAACAAATACCGAACGAAATAAGAAAGGATGAAGGCAAAGGTAAATAAAAATACCTTGAAAATGACGGCTGCAAGCGATTGATTTTCTCACTTTCCGAACTTATCTGAGTTTCAGTCTTTCCCCTTGTAAGAAAACCGCAAAAATATTAAATTAGCTACTTCCACATTCGGCGGCCATTTCAAATGAATACAAGATGTGTGGTACAGGGTAATCAGATAATAATTAATGACTAAAACCTCTAAATTCGGATCCGATTTCCCAATGACTTATCAAACTATCCCCTCTAGATACATACACATTCTCCCGAGACAACTGTTGAAAATAAGGAAGGTTCAAAAATTACCTTGTTCAAAACTGGACATCTTTAAAAAAACATGGTCTTTTCAAAACCGGACCTCAGTTAAACCTCAAGCGCTTTCAACACTGGCCTTCTATAAAAACCAGGCCTTACTATTGTTCACGTACCATAAAAACTCTATCAAGCTAACAATAAACTTTGAGGCTCAAGAGAGAGGCCAAAAAGGGAGGGGGAATAATAGACACAGGGGGCCTTATACACTCAAAATGACAACGCTATAAAATTGCCCTTTGTGCGTTTGCTATCCAATGTATCCATGACAGACAACTGATACTAGCACTTTCTACAGTCTACTCAAATTGCTAAATATCATGTTTCATTGAAATCTTAGATATCTATAATTTTCTCATCTTTATCAGAATCACCAGGGTCATTTCATAACTTCGGAACACCCCTATAGAAAAAACTTAGGGAACTGCAAGAGTTGACAACAATGTTCAGTTCTTCGCTTCATAATGGGAGCCTAATAGAGAGGAGCTTATAAACAGCTAAATTACCTGTATGTGTACTTTTTTCTCCTAAACAGATTTTGAGGCGATAAAGTCGAGCGTTTTGCGTGATGAGATTTCTTCCCAGCTCCACTAGAAAATCACCAATTTAGCAAATACAGCAAGTTCATTAACTACAAGCGACAAATATCGCTATAAAATACATGTCAACTGAATTTCAATGGGTTCTCCACGAATGTACACTTCTACATTCATTTCAAACTTTCTTCACTTTGAACATGTCATCGTTTTCATATTCCTAAGGTGGACCTTGCTTGGGGGTAAGCTTGAATAGTTAAAAATTCCTTATATTACATAGCATTGTTGACTAAAATCCTTCAATAAAACACCCCATCCATTCCATGTCCAGAGTTTTCAATTTACCTAAGTCTGAAACTCTTACACCAAATGGCACACTGAAACTAGACGATGCTTTTCAAAGGCAAAAACCTTGAAAACCATAAACTCTTTTGCTTTGCAATGACAATGGGCAAAAGAAACTATCGTCACATTATTCGCATTTACTGCGAATGAAGCACGGAGTTATAAGTTCAACATGTCATAAAAAGCACGGCAAAAGGATGATAAGGTTTTCTGTATAGACATCAAAATGCTGCGGAATGCAACAAAATCTAAACACACCCATAAAATCCCATTTGTTCAACAGTGCATTTCCATAAGTGTTTGCAAGATAAGCTGTCACTCAGCTTAAACGAGTAGTTTGTCTTCTTCTAAAAATTAATAAGCCAAGAATAATCAAGAGTACGATAAACAAAGTTTGTAGGCACACTCAGATTCTCACTGCAAGAACATTATGGCAAAAAACAAAACTCAGTGTAAGACCATCCATATATAGTTCACCAGAAACTGTTTCGGGGCCCGGTTTCTGGGTATGGAATAGAGCTACAATCACAACAAAAAAGGGCTAAATGAAAAAATGTACATGAGAAACGAACCTTATTTTTTAGAGTCTGGATAAAGAATGATCGGCTCTCATAAGTGACTTTATTAATATCGGGCCTGATACAAAAAAAAGATAGAAATATAAAAACATAGGAAGACTACAAACAATACCATTCCAATAAGCAAAAACTTAAGAACTTCCCAAGGCCTAAATCATTTAGTACAATAGGAGCGCAGCGAATTAAAATGTGGTATGGAAGAATTTCCGAGTGTTTGCCAAAGTGTTTGTCCAAGTTAATTTGCAGACAGTGTCCTGTATTATGGAATAGTCTTAATTATGAAACAGTCTTATGTATAGGTACACTGAAATAGGCTTATTTATGGAATAGTCGAATATTGGAAGTATACTGAATTCACGAGGACTCTCTTTGTCGTCGTCCTGATTCTTAAAGTCATTCAGGAGCTGCACGAGTGAATCAACGGAAAATTGAAATATGTGTTGGTATTCTTTAGAAAAGAGGATAATTTCGACTAGATCTAGGATGATTTTCTTCAAAACAAGACAATAATAGCTGTACAAGATTGCGAATTAGATATACATTTTTCGTCCAAATAATTCAACCTCAGTTGATCATAATTCTGTTTCTGTTTAGCAGTTTCATACAAATGTATTTCCGACTACTTGATTTTCAAACACTGCTTGATATGAGTTGATGTGAATTGAATACATTAATATTCGCAGTTTGAATTTACACTCGAATTCGAAGCGGCCCAAGAGCGCCTGAAAAGAGATTAACACGGAGTTTAATTAGCTG
Organism: Mastigias papua; assembly: GCA_964019165.1. Taxonomy (NCBI): domain Eukaryota; kingdom Metazoa; phylum Cnidaria; class Scyphozoa; order Rhizostomeae; family Mastigiidae; genus Mastigias; species Mastigias papua. The sequence continues at coordinate 5,669,269 of OZ025282.1, read as the reverse complement.
CGCTCAAAATGCTCTGTATTAACTAGGCCAGCTGAACTAGGCCTAACGGTATTATCACAGAATGCATGATTATAGTAGATAGGTGTGGCATACAATAGACCAAGAACATTAGAAAGATAAAGACAAAACAACAGGTCACAATGTCCACCTGTACCACCTTCAACAACGCATTCGTCGAATCCTTGCTAAGGCGGGAAGCTTTCGCATTTTCCGCTGTATGATGTCTACAGCAAATTAGCGATAAATCACTAAACATTAAACAAATCCTTATTCAGACAATACGATTTCAAACAGAAAGGCTGCAAATTTACCATGTTTGCAACCTTTGTGCGTCAAATTAATGGTTGTAGAGCTATCTATAACCACTAAATGTAGCTGAGGATTTTCATCACAGAATTACCTATAATCACGAAACGAATCAATATTTAGATAATGTGATTTGAAACAAAGGTTGCGACTTTACCATGGAAAGCCAGAAACCCTTTTTGCATCTCGTATTATTTGTATGCCTTGCGGAGTGAGGCCTAGATATAACTCGGCATCATCTTGATCCTGCAAAAAATGTACAGACAAGTTATTTCACACATGCACATTGTTCAAATTATTATTATTATTTATTATTATAAGTTATTTATACACGAAATTCATTCAGTAGCTAATAAAGAAGACCTAAATTTACAACATTTCTACAATAGTAACTAATTAAACTTATATAACCTACAAAAAAAACCTAATTAACTAAAGCCGGATACTGCTCCTCCATGAATTCGTGTTTTTCAAAAAGGACTTTTTTTTCAAAAGTACTTTTTCAGCTCAAAAAATGAGTTTTTAGACTTTTTTCAAATGTGATTATTGATCTATCATCTTTGATGGGTTGTGGAATGCTGTTCCATACTCGTGCCCCGGTATACTAGAAGCTTTTCTTTACGCATTCTAAGTTTGGCCTTTGAAAATGAAGGTCTCTCATGTTCCTTGTTTTATATTTGGAAATGGAAGACCTTTCTTGAAATTTGTTCTGCAGGATTTCAGGACAAAGATTGTTCACCATTTTGAATGTCATAGCTGAACGATCAAAAAGCATTAGCTGATTTACATTTAGTGACCTTCTTTCCCATGAATCCTTAAATCTCGATGAGTCGATTACATCAAAGGTTCTGTTTTGTAGCCGTTGAAGTGCTTCCATTTTTGTATCGGATAAACTTCCCCAGACTACATTTGCATATCTCAGATGACTTTCTATTAATGCGTAATAAACGTGCATAAGTTGTGACTGGGGGATTATGTTCTTTAACATTTTTAAAGATGTCAGGCAGCTGGTAATTTTTCCTTTGACTGACCTGAACTGATTTCCCCAGTTTAGTTTGTCATCTACCACTACTCCAAGATATTTTGTTTTGTCAACCCTACTTATTTCATTTTTTCCAAGAAAGAAAGGGGGCAAATCGGCAAACTTGTTTGTTCGACGGGGATTGCCAATAACCATGAATTCAGTCTTATCCGGGTTTATGCTTAGTTTATTAACTCTCATCCAATCAGAGATATTACTATTTGAATGCTTCACCAAAAAAGGCCTGTTGTTCGCATAAAATATCCATGTTGCTAATATCACAAAACAGCGTTAAGTGAAGTGGACTGAGGTACAGACGATGCTATGAAAGAAGAACAGTGACAGGTAGACTGTTCCAACCGTTGCCCAAAGTGAATTTGTACGATTAGGGAGGTGATACAAAGAAGGCGCTAAGTATGAATAGAGAATTAATACATGAAATTCGAGTAGAGTACATCTTCCGAAATTTCTTACAGCTATATGAGAAATCATGCTTACTCGACAGGCGTGCGGATCTACACCATACAACTCCATTTTCTGTGATTGGTCCAAGAATTTCTCTTCCGCTTCCGCAGGGGTTTGCCCACTAGACAAAAATGGAAAAGGGATTGAATGGCCATTACCAAATAAAAATGGAAGCGTAATAGGCAAAACTCGTGATCTTGAATCCCACAAAATAAGAAAAATCAAATCAAGCACAATTATTCACTAAAGAATTAATTATCAAAATGTATAATTTTCTCACTCGATATGATATAGTCTATAACGGAAAGGACCTTACCGCAAGGATTTATGAATTTCAGCAATTCTATCTTCTAGTTTTTCGGTCTACGAAAAGGAGAGATAGCGATAAGAAGCAGGCACGAAGCTACATGGGGCACAGGGGCATTTCCCGCCCAAACAAAGATGTTGCCCCTCTTTGCCCATCCAACAATTTCAGACAAAAACCTGCCATTCGCATACACAAATGTTTTGCTGACTGAAATATGGCGTAAGCTATATGCATGAGCACAGGGTGCAAATGGCAAATAATTTACAATACTAATGGCTAAGTTTTGATATGGCTGTACTCTCCGTTGTGCTATAGAAGGCGGAGATTGAACAATTTCGGAGTTTAAGCACATCGTTCGGCTTCGTCCTGCTACTTTTTCAATGCTTGCTAAGAAGCTGAGATCACTTGCAAAAGAAAGCTGAAATCTTCCGTTCAAAGATGCATGCCTATTCTCTCATAATCTGGCATTATTTCTACAAAAGCGTGTCAGCTGAGTTCACGTTCTGCTAGTGCTCAATCGCTGTCCACTAATATTAATTTTTAAATTATCGAAGTTTTCTGTAAAAATTTCCAACCAACCTGCCGCGGTAAAAGTTTAATGCTGCTAATGTAATTTTCTTGGTGTTCCTCCTCACAATAATCCCCAGCTTCCGCTGAAAACCACCAAAGCGAGAATTCTAAGTGTATCAACTATTCACAAATCCATGAAATTTGTAAGCTAAGACACAACAAGCGACTTTCCATGTGCATAACCCATAATTTATATGGGTTCAAGCTACAATCAAAAGCACAAGATTCACGAGAAATGACTAGAGCGGTCTTTAAAGTCATTATGAATAGAAAATTAACATCAGTTATGCGACACATTAACGCCAATTCACGCCACTGGCTCCTTTCACTAGATGCATCCATACAACTACTTAAAATCAGCCCTGTCAGTTGCACATGCATACAATCGCTGCTAAAAGTCCTTGGAACGCCCACTGAATAATTCAGTCTATTTGACAATAGTATATTCCCAGTCAAACGTGATGGCTAGTGATCCCCTCCCCACCTAAAACAATATTGAGGCAAAAGCCCAGTTGCTTGAGTGCTATTTCAAATCAAGTAGATGTGTCTGCTGCAAGTAATCCTTGCCTAATTTAACATTAGAGATTGCAGTTCAGTGAAGGCTGCAAAATACTCTATGAAATGCAGTAATCTACATCTTAACTGATCGTACACTAGAAGGAGCAAAAACTCAACCAATCCAAGAGGGAAACGCTAGTATAATCTTGCTATCTGTTATAGATATTGCTTGTTACAGATTATCGGTGGATTATTTCTTGGAATGAATGACAATGACTGAAGTGGAAGTGACTCAGAGCCACAACAAAGACACTTGCTTAATTCAGTTAGGTCTTCAAGTGTTGAAATGCTTAACTGTATACAGCCTCATAAATAGTGCTTTCCTCATTCTTGCCTTCAACACCTTTGACTCTAAATAGTTGTCTAAGGGTACTTTTTAAATACACAACTGAAAGCCCATATTGAGCAAACAAAAATATTCAGTACATAAAGATTGACCATAAAATCAGTTTACTAGTATACAATGCAAAGCAACATATTTTCAAATTATTTCATAGTTGGCATATATAGTTTATGAGATAAGCTGCAACATCTTGCCAAAATCACAACAATGTGGTCCCAGGGTAACCATTGTTTGAACATAACAAACTTGGACAATTAAGACTCCCATGCTTCCTACAGCTGCACAAAACACTATGGCCACCAAAGCTCAATCTTGCAGGAAGTATGGCCAATGCTCAATATCATCTCATAAAAAGTCAGCAGATAGGGGAGTGAAGAGAAAGATAACATTAGAAATTATTACCTTGAACAATGAGTGCAGCTAGCTCTGTGATTTCATCAAAAGGACAGAGCAACCTAGAAATTAATGAACAAGCAGCTGATGGTGAGAGAATCAGAGGTAGCAGTATTGGATATAACCTATTGTTGCAAATTTGCTAGGATTCTCCCTGCCTTTGATTACCACATCAATTTACATATAACTAAGTAGCATTATCAATTTCATCACTGATTAACTGGCCAACCCAAACTATTCACTTATTCATTATTTTGACACATTGAGCCCATAATTTAGTTGATCATTGACTAACTCATTTATCTCTTATTCCATAACTCTACAGAGTGAAACTACTACTAAATTTCTATAAATGTATATACCTTCCATGTAGAATATCTCTCTTTAACTGCAAGAATAGCTGATATCTAAAAAGTAGATTAAGGTAACATGACATCAAGAATAAGCTAATAATCAAAGACCGTATTTGCAAAACTAGACAAAAAAGCTTCTTTTGATGACTTATCTACTAATGTAGTATCCGTATGCATATGAAGATCTATAAGACTGAAAAAATCTATTTCAAGGGGTCATACCTTGTAATTTCTTCATGAAGTTTTGTTGGATTAGTAGGGTAAAATTTTATTCGAAAGAAAAACATGTATGGTTGTTTTGTATCTGCAAAAAAATGCAAACTCTTAAGAGAAATAGGTAAAAAAACTATTCAACATGATTGCATCTTTGCAGAAAAGTGAACAACTACAAAGACAATACATACAAGATTTAGAGCACAAGGATTTCATGGCTGACAAAGCTTAAGTTTCAGATGAAATATAACTAGAGGCTCTACATATTTGATAGAGCAATGAATTAGTTGCAATATGGAGAATCAAATAAATGGCAAGACATACTTTTTAGTTGTTTTGAAAGTTCCTGATCAAGTGCTAGCCAGTGCTAAATCAATAACAATATGGCATGAAATTAAAATATAATAATTTGACATAACATGAATAATCAATAGTAATAAATCATTATGTAATAAAAATGAGCACAGAAAGAAGATTATACTTGACAATAGCAAAATATGATTCAGCTAACATAACCTCCATTATTGCACAAGATTATTACAGATTTTGTATGTTACATAAGTGGTGGCTAAAACCAACAGAACTATAGTGAACATAAACATTGCATGTATAAACCAAGTTTCTCTCTCTATTCATTCTGCCATTTTGCCAGCTTCTCATTCAGCATTCTCATTTAATTTTTCAAATTTCATCATGTGTATAATGCAACAGCAAAACTAAAACCATTTACATCCCTACCACAAGTAGGCAGAAAGCCTGCAATAAGGATGCACTAATGAAAGAAGAAAGTAGGTCCCTGATAGCAACAATTGGAAAAAAAACTTGAATCTCTAGGGAAGATATGTAGAAAGAAGGGCCTAGAAGTGTAAGTACAAGAAAATAACCAATTTGAATGGGGCTCAAACACCTGACCTCCGACTTTGTATCTCAAGCACTTTACCAACTGAGATATCTGGGCACACTTTTAAACCCCTACTTACGGGTAAGATAGTTCTGCCCCTTTCTTAAGCAATCTGCACAGGGAAACCATCAAAGTGTCATTACAACATACAAAGGATCTGCTATTGACAGAGGACTGCCCACACCAGGGAGGGGGTGGTATCAGAGCCCAATTAACTGGATAGAGTTGAAAGGAAAGTCTGTAAAGATTACAGGATTTAGGAGGAATTAAGGAAGGGCTTAGAACACTAGCTGGTACTGGGAGAAATTAAGGGTAAAAGAAACAGAGGAAGGGAAAGAATGACAAATATTGACAGCTTGAAATGACTGTGAAATGGAAAGGATGCCAGGATTGCTATTTAGAAAGCTGATGGGAGAGAAACTTATGAGACCATGATCATCAACATATGTAAACAGCCATGACAAAAGCATTTATTGACAAAAGCCAGTAGAAAACAATACAAAACCATGATAGAATATTGTTCATGATTTTTCAAGGCTTTAGTGCTAACAGAAACAGACATGACTTCACATCCAACTACTTGATCTGTTCAAACAATCTAACAAGTATAAACTTGACAGAACAGGCAAGCACAAATAATACTACTTCAAAAAGCCACTAGTCTTGAACATAGTACAAGTACTTAGCTGGTAAGAAAATCTAGAAAATATTGGACCTGAATGCGAATGCATTTTGCATAGATAATGAAACAAATGAAAATCCGCTAGCTAATGTGATTTGAAGCTAAACTTAATATAATAGAATATGGAATTTGTGTGAAAGTATGCATTCATGATAATAGTGTTGTACGTACTCTCTGTTTGTTGTTGTCAACATATCGCAATCCAAAATAATCCTTCTCAATAAGATCCATTTCTTTGCATGTGAAGTTAAAGACATCTTCTCCCTTAGCATCTTTCTATATAAAAATATAATGAATGTAAGAGTGAAACATTATTAAATACTTCTTCACAGTATTCATAAGCATGATCCTAATCACAAACAAACTGTTGTATACTGTAAATGGCGAAAGAACAATCAGGGAGCCTAAATTTCTACACAAACCCAGGACATACACTGGAACAAGGGCATTTATCTAGCAGGTTGCACTTATCAAAGCTTACTCAGTTAAGGAAGCAATAAAGATACACAACAATGCAATCTGTTTTCTTAGCTTTCAACTACACCAAAAATAAAATATTATGCAATTATAATGTTGATTTTTCAACTTCATCATTGTCATGATCATTCTCATTTTGACTTGAGTTGTAATGATGCTAACATTGGAAACAACCATTTCTTCAAATAATTTCTGTAGTCTGTGGTAAAGCTACATGGTAAAAGTAAAATGCTTATTTGTTTATGCTAGACTTGAATAAGTACCTCTTCATGTTTATTATCACTTCAAATAGGGACTCCTTCCTGTTTATGGGGGGGGGGCACTTATTTGGTAGAGATACCTATAGCACAATTGTGCTCCTACCCTGGGACATTTATTCAGGCAGGGACTGCTATTCAGTAATGGCCAGTTATTTGTCAGTTACAGCATGTAAAAGTCATAAAACACTTTTAAATTGAAAATGGAGAGGAATGATACTCTAGTTTTCTTAAATACTGATAAAAACACAACAGTATGGAGAAGTTTAATTTATCATGTCTGACAGGGAAGGTCATAATCATAGTGGTATACTGTGTTTTGATGATGCCCAAACTGCATAAAGTAATATAGTATGAAAGTGGTTCAGCTAAGCATATATGTGCTCCACAATGAGTTCCAAATTAATATTGCCTATTCAATCAGTACACTTTGCAATTTTTAGGTGGCAAAAGTTTTAAAAAATGATCTCAAAGACAATTAGCTAAACAGAAATGCACACCACACTATTTCAAAACAGAAATCTAATATGATCCATCACAACAAATCCATCACAACAATCTCCAAGCTTTTAATCCCGTCACCTGAGTGCATGACAAGATGTGATTGGTTGATATATTACAACTCATTTTCTAATGCTTCTGTTTTCTGTTGAAGTTTTGAAAAACACATTTTTACAGGAGATGAATCTAAAAGATAATACTATTGAGTTCTTGAAAAGCAGTTTCCTGCAGTCAGAAACGCCACCTCAGAGTTCGTATACACATCTGTAGTTAACAACAGGCTTAATGCAACAGGATAAACAAAACTCAGTTTTCAAATGAAAAATACGTGGGTATTTACAGATAGATAGATGTGATATCTATTTAACTGCCCAACAAAACAATCTCAAAGCTAATGGCCATTTTTTGAAAAGGAATATATTGCCCAAATAGCAATACACTAGAAGTTAACGAGCTGAAACACTTTTATGATTCATTAAGGAGTAAAATTGTACTTTCATAAAAATCTCGCAGTATAGACTGTCAATACTCTCGTATCAGGCGATAACGGGATATATCGACACCATAGTTTGACCTCCAAAATAAGTAAGTCAATTAGGTGTTCAGCATCTTCCATACAACACAAAGCTATAGAAAACGGTAGATAAAAACAACTTCCACAGTTCGGCCAACATACGACTTCTGCAAAGTCGCAAAGCTCTTAAACCAATTTTATAGAACTACAGCTTCGGCTACTAAGGCAAAGGCAAGAAATCTGACCTTGAAATCGCACGATAGTTCAGAGTCATCTAGCAATCGTATTTTGCAATAATACTCAGCATCAAGATCTCGAGACCTGCTTCCCTTCATCCTTCTGAAGTATTTTCTCTCACAGTAAGTTAGATTGGATTAGGCTGGAGGCTTTTACCGTCGCTACTCTTCTTCCATCACTTGTTTTTGCAGCTACCCATACAGCAGACATACAGGAAACAGATGTCTCTTTTGCTTCGATTGTTCTGCACGGGATACAGATGTCACAATACGCGGGGCATCTGCGCACATATCTTCGGGAACTTGTCTGCATATAAATGGACTGGTTCCAGGCTTGTAACCAATTTTACATGAATGGAGGTAGGCTACGTTCCCGAATCATGGCCCCGCGGAGGGGTAAATACATGCTATGATAAAGTTATCTTCTCGGAAAACACATATCAACAGTAATACAGATCACCAGACCAACCAAAGGGATAATGAGGGGGGGGGAGGGGTTCCCAGACATCCAACTTTTCCAGGCAATGCTATGTTGATTACAGTTGTAAAATACTGTACCATCTCTATAGCTAATGTATACTCGTATGAAACATTAGAAGAAAACATTTCCGAACAGAAAGTTTCACAGAACTCATGGGGTTTGAAAGGTGTGGTCCACACAAAATTGTTGAAAAGTCTGTTGGTACTACAGAACTTCACTATAGCACGAAAAAGCGGTACCATGTTTTAACCATACTGAAAAGCTTTTTGTTCCGTCCGACACTCGTCAGAGTATGAAACGGCGGATAGCGACCGAAAGGTGAACCGAAATTTATAGCCAGATATGCGAGTACACGTGATATGATTAATAATGTGTCCAGTTAGCCAATATGATTGGCCTCTTGGCACCTTGGCACAAAATTGTTGGAGTTACATCTTTAGATCCCCATTTCCACTTTGGATAATGAAAGCCTTTCCAGTTTCTTGAAATCCTTCGAAAAATTCCCCATGAAACCTGTCATGGTGTAAAGTGTGGACAGCAAGTAACCTGGTTGGATATAAGCTCTAACATGGCTCTAAGATTTCTATGGCAATAACTTGCAACCACTGGCAGGCAGGCATGGGTTGGGGTGCTGTGAAGGGGGAGTCAGCTCTCTATGTTAAACTATGGAAAGTTTTTGAAGGGACTCAGCCCCCTTTCCAACAAGCATATGCTAGTCCAGTGAGTTCCTAACTTGGATGTATGAGCCAGGGTTTTATTACAGGTTTGCTTATATTTTACTTTAAATATGACTAATACAGAAGTATGCTTTTTAATTTCAACATTTTGAACAAGATATTGGGTGTGGCCATGGATGTAGCCACTGAAGAAGCTTGCAATGCACCCGTCTTCTTAACTTTGTAGGATGGCCCCCATGGACATGTAGCAAGGGGGTGTGAGTTAACAAAGTGTTACATCCAATAGATGCAAAAACTGTAAAAAGATCCAATGATATGGCAAAATGCCTTGTAGTTCACAAAATCTTTGGCATGAGTGAGCAGGGATATCCCAGCTAGGGGTCATGGACATATCACAAAGCCCCATGTCCAAGAAAAATTAAGGAAGTTGGTCATGCTGCAGTGAACTTAGTGTGTATAAGGAATTTTGACCAAATGTGACACAAGAGCTTTGCCTAGATGGCACTACAAAGATCAGTTCATACTGCTTTATTATCAAAAAAATTAATGATAGCTGAAGTGCACATGGATATTCTCACCATTTTGATTATATTCATCATTACTTTTCTATGTTCATTAAAGGAAAACCAATATATCAAAACACTTGTTAAAGAAAAAAACTTCATACCTAAATTAGAAGCCCTTTATACCCATGTAACTTGGCAAGTTTACTCAAGCACATTTGGGGCTATGCATGTCTTTTCTACCTAAATTTTCAAGACAACATCTGATAATGCTTTGTATCCATGCTAATTCTCAACCAAATCACCTTAGATTTGTAAGTGGTCAGAGCACTTTTCACAAATATCTGCAACTTAGCTCTACATTGTGTTAATTTCCCCCTTTGGTGATTCTTACAATTTCAATATCATGAATGTGAGGTAAGTGTATACCTCCTCAATTAACTTTAACTGTGCAACCCAGTGTACCTTGAAAACTGAAAAGCACCCAATGCATAAATAGCAATACATTGAAAAACCAAACACAATTAAAAACTTGACTAACAATATTCACAAATACCCAGGTAACGGTCAAAAAATACTGTTTGAAGTGTTTGCTACACTAAATTACATTATATTAGTCAACATTTATAAATGCTTAACTCTGATTGTCTACCTAGCTGCCCCTATCAATCCTGCAAAACTGAGGGACAACGATTCTTCTCATACTGTTTCATTGGATTTCTGGAGATGATGAGATTAGTCCATTTTACAAATAAATCAAGTTTTCCACTATCATCCCATCAGCAGTTTGATCGCAATTACAAATGTATTTATCCCAATCAACGGAACTAGAAAGGAAAAGTACAGAAAAAGTAAGGAGCATTAAATGATAAGTTATATAAGAGAATATTGCTTAAATAATGAAGAAAATAAAAATAGATAACATAAATAACATGTGAAGAAGCCACTCAGGCCTGGCTTACACTAGAGGGGACTATCGTAATCACTTTGAATATCCAGAAGTGAGTATTGAAAGTGATTATCAACCAGAAATCAGCAGTCACTGTCCTCACTGAAGTGAATAGTTATTTTGTATAGGTTTACAGATCACAAGTAGCAGAGCTTCTGAAATAAAAGATATAATTTGTGGGTACTTATTACTTAAGATAAACCCAGAAGGGAGAAAGCTAGAAAAGGAAGGTGATAGGTTGGTAATTTTAGAAACAGATTGATTAACTACCATTTCCATAAGGTAGTGACAAAAATGGAACTATTGCTACTCTTCAATATAAATTCATCTATGTGTGGCCAACTTCAGAAAAATTGTGTCAAAATAGTACCTACAGGACAGAATCTACAAGATTCTTGCAGGAATACTATAGAAGAATTTGATTTAACAATTGGCAGAAGGGCAGTCAATTCTGAAGTGGTGATTTTCCAAAGTGATTATAGCAAACAAGTTTGATATATTTGCTTTGAAAATCACTTTCAAAATATGTATTTGCCTACAGTTCACACTATGTGATTACCATATATACTTGATTATAAGCTTACTTTGATTATAAGTTGACCCCCTAAAATGGAGAGAAAAATACCCCTGAGATTTTGATTTTGTACCAGTATATGAGAAAAATTTTGAATTTAAATGTAATAGCTGGGGTTTGAAAGAAAGAATGAAAAGCACAAATTAAATTCATAGTGGATTACAAAATTTCAATTTTGAGTTCTGGTAAGATGGCTACCAGTTGCATAGATGCAATGAAAAAAGCATAACAAAATGACAATGTAAATTAAATAAGGATGGACATATACTGTAAAATCTGCATTTTAAATTGGTACTTAAGTCCTTTGTCAGCAGAAATCCAAAATTGACACAGATACCACTTACATAGGAAATATTGTAAGAAAAATGATCCAGATTCAGCATGAGGTAGTGTGAAAAATGTGTGTGAGTAAGGTATTTGACAATAAGTCAACCCCACGATTTTAATTTCTAAAATGTCAATTAAAAATGTGACTTATAACCAAGTATATATGGTACGTGCTTTGCTTTGGAGAGGTCAAGGCAATTATGATGATTGCCATAGTGTGAACCAAGCTTTAAGTACCAAAACAGAAATATGGCCAAAATAGGAACCATCATTACAACTGCATCCTTGGCACAAAAGTACTCATACCCTCTTGGGAGTTTCCGTGACAACTAAAACAAGTTCACTAGGCATCTTCAACTCAAAGTCAAAGAAAGCCATGGGAGTACAACTCTGAAGAGATCAGAAAAGTGCTAATTGAAGAGCAGATCAAGATGAACAGTTTTTCACATGCAAATGCAATGTAATGTCATGTAACTGGTCATGTACTGCATTGCACAGGTAGATAGATGGACAGAAAGTAGCAATGCAAAAATGAGACATGGTTTCTGATATACTTTGATACAAAAACAGCCATCTACTAAACCTAATTGCATTATAACTGCAGGCCTATTCTCTGGATCCCACTCAATTCATTCAGTGTCTTACACATTCAGTTATAAAGGCGTCTTCCCTCAATGCAACCTATTTACTTTGTTAACAGGTCAAGAAAGATCTGGCTAGCTTACAGAAACTCAGTTTCCCACAACATAGTTTAATAAGCCAAATAAGCATACTGATACAGCAATTAGGTCAATAAAAGCAAACAGTTTTACAATGGACAATACTCACTTCTCATAACTGTCCTCACAGACCTAATAAGATTTAAGAATTGTTGTTTTACTCCTGGTTCTTCACCAAATCCTGCAGCTTGATTTGATCCCCACCCAACTGTAGAAGCAATGGTAATTCACACTTTTGATACTCATTCTACAATAATCATTCGACAGATGAGTTAACAGAGAAAAAGCCTCCTTATATATGAAACATGCCTATTTTGGGAAACAGCCTTTGGTCTGAAATTAAATTTTTCATATTTTCAATGCCAACAATATTCCCTTACAGTATTAATCTTAAATGCATAATCATAGCCACCCTTGCTAAGAACATTCTGAGGATACAAAGTAAAGGGTTATCTTACTTGTGTGTATCAGACTGGACACTTTGTGGAGTTTTACAAATCATTTATCTTCATCTACATGGTGCAAATTAACACAACTTACATTAAAGAACATTTTTAAATGCTAACACATATAAGCTGCACGTTTTTTCATGATGAACTAGCACCCAATGGCCTAGCACAAGGTCTAGTTCCAAAAGTTCCTTACTTTGGACCTCTATGACCATATTCTGGTACCAAAAACTCCTTAATAGTTTCCTATTTTCAACTGAAAATTTAGTGTTATAGACATTGTAAGTGTTAACAGTTAAGAAAGGGCACTGTGGATACTTCAAATGTCAACGGGTTAGCTACATACCGTTAGAGCATGCAGGGCCACAACTTAAAACTAATTTCTTGCAAACGCTGATCATACGCAATGTGACAAGAGGAAGTACTATTAGCTAACATGGTAAAGCCCTAATATGAATCGACAACTGGAGTGACTGATGATGTTCCGCAATAAAATTGAAATAAATATCCGCCATAACAGATTTTGATAGCATTCAACGTACAATGCAGACGGTCACGTAAGCCATTGAGAAATTCTGCATATTCTGGTATGTAAACAAGTAATCTAATCTCAACTTACTTTTCGAAAGGAATCGTTCCTCATTGAGGACAGCCATCGCATTTACAATTAAGAGGCAAGCCTCAAGCAAACTATATAACCCAAACGCCATCTTCTCATCCACGAAACACTAATGGAAACGAGGCACATTCGAGCTTGATTTCTTTAACAACTGGTCAGTGGGTGGTACTGGCGGAAAGGAATAACCACAGTGAATACAAGGGGAGCATCGCTAGGGGGGCTAGGGGCTTCAGCCCCCCCCCATTTTTTGCCAGCTAGCAACTTTTCTAGCCTTTATCAAGTAACCAAAGGACACCAGAGACGAAAAATCACTAGTCCATTTCAAACAAACACTACACTCAATGGATGTTAATAGTCAGGTCGCTGAGGTTCTCAACAGCTGCAAAATTTGTGGGCAATTTAATTTTTGCATAAAAATGTTCTTTAGACATTGATAAACATAAATTTGCCTGTTGGACATGCTGAATTTTCTTGAGAGGCCTATCCATCAATGTGTTGTCTTGCTGCATTGCTTCTTGCTCTTCGAGCACGGTCGCCATTTTCAAATAGGAGGCGTTTTCGTGAAACCGAGGCTATAGCAATATGTTGGCTGGAGTGGATGACCAAGGGGGCATAAGAAGGATCATGTAAAACTCTCTGATCATCTTGCAATTTTTGTCGCAGTGATGTTTATTTAAAGCAATAATAAATATAAAACAAGAAATAAAGGGTAATCCCAGCAACGAATGGCAGTGGGAGTGAGACAAGTGAGTCACGGTGCATAGAAGAATATGAATGAAGATCGTGTATAATATAGATTAGGGATGTAGCATAGTAATCGTATATGAGAGAAGCATAATGTATATGACTATAGGTACCATTCATCAGCTATTAACCTGAGATCAGTGTTTTGGGGGTTTAATGATAGTACACTTTTATGATCACAAGCCCCCCCCCCCCCCCCCAGTATCCCAATGGGACACTATCGTACCAGACGAGGAGCAAAAGTAATATCAGAAAATGTACAGTGCAGAGAACAACAGAAATGAATGGTAATATGACGATAATATGAACGAGTAACGAACCGCGATGTATATTCAGCATTGTAATACGGACACCGTGTCCGATAAAATAGGGTATAGAATGAAACCTTGAAAAGGTACAACACTATGCATAGTATAATTGAATCATATCATGTATTTGGACTGGTGAACTTTGTGTGAATTATTAAATTTTGAATGTTTGTGTGCCTTTCAAATGCTACAATGGGTGTGGCTGATGCTATGTCGTGCAGGTAGTCGTCTTCTTGAATGATTTTCCAATGCTCATATAGTATCAGTCCGATCCGTGCAGTATCCAGATTAAATGGAATAATGAATGGTAATTTGTCACAAGAGGCCTGTGAATGGGGTTGTAAGAAATCATCTCGCGATAATGAGTGCACCTTGGAAAATAGTTTAGTAATAAGGCCAATGTTATAGCCCCGTTTGATAAGTATGATAGATAGTTGTTGTAAATGGACATCCAAATCGTCACCATTGGAGATAATGCGACGATATTGCAGAGCTTGACTGTATATGATGCCTGCTTTGCAAGTGGGGGGGGGGGGGGGGAGTAGAAAGAATGTGAATGTAGAAGTGACGGAAGATCAGTTGTTTTCTTGTACAAAGTCCTATGAAGTTCATTATCTCGGTTGAGAATCAGTATATTTAAGAATGATATCTCGTTAACTGAGTATGACATTTCAAATTTTATAATGGGATGGGTTCTGTTCATATGTTCAAAGAAAGTCTGTAGTAAATCAACACGGCGAGTCCAAACACCAGAAATGTCGTCTATGAAACAACGAAGCAAGATATGTAAAGCTTTGCTCAAGAAAAGTAAGAGTGCCAGAGCCATAACAGCTCCCGCCAACAAAAGACGAGCCATTGCACCACTGTAAACGGGTATCATACGTCACTGTAATATTCAAGCAAGCCCTGGAGCTAAATGTAAAGTTTCCATCGCCTCCAGGACATGACTAGATAATCACTGGCAGTGGTGACTTAGAAATAAAGTGGATGGCACAAAAACCCGCCCCTGACTCAATTCTTGAGATGGTGCCATGCAGGTGCAAGAGGACGAAGTGTCAATCAGAAAGCTGTAATTGCTTTGCGCATGGATTGAAATGCATGGATATGTGTAACTGCAGCAAATGTGAGAATGAAGTTGATGATTATGACCTCCAAAGTAGTGCCAGCGATTTTAGTGATGATGATGTTATGGAGATGGGGGAAAATCAGGGGCTTTGAGAATGAAATCTTTTGGGCAAGTTTCAGGAGTAGTAAATTCCTAGAAAAGATAAGGATCCCATGTAATACTATAGAGGGGGCTTTGGGCTTCCACAGGTTGGGGCTTGTCCATATTTAGCTCTTGGATTTCAGTTTCATGTTCAAAATCTGGATTGCCTCTTGTATTCAATATCATGCATTTTCTACAATAGACTGAGATACAACAAAAAATTGAAGAGCTTTCTTCAAAGTAAAGCTTTGGTTTTTGAAATTTTGCTTCGGGATTTTGGAAAATTTTGGTTTGGGTTTGCAGCTTCTGCTGCCCCCTGTCGAAAAGACCCCTCACCGTGGAAGCACGTACCAACATCTTCTAGCTTGAATAATTTTCGATGACTTTTTGTCTCAATGAACGGCATAGGACCAGCTTGAAGTCATTCTAAGCAAATCGTATCTGCTTGCTTGGTGAGAAGAAGTCAATCATATCTGTATAGCACTATATTGTTGAAACGCGAATGGATTTCTAACGGTTAATTGCAGTGATCAAACACTTGTCCTGTCACCCACGTGGTCACCCATTCCAGCCGGCATATCGTAGTAGCCTCGGTTTCGTGAAAACGACTCATATTTCAAAATGGCGACGGTGTTCCGAAAGCACGCAGGATCGTTGCAAGTTGACACGTTGATGGAAAGGCCTCTCAAGAAAATTCAGCATGTCCAACAGATAAATTTATGTTCGTTAAGGTCCTTAGAATGTCTTCATGCAAAAAATTAATTGCCCGCAAATTTTGCAGTTGTGCACGCGTATTTTCCCGGTGGCGACCTGACTATAATGGATTCTAATGGATTTAGTGGAACAATTCTTAAAACAATCTTGACCATCTTTTTAATATTCATATATGCTTTTAGCATTTGTTGTTTAACAGGTCCTTGAATGATAACAGGATGCTTATCCTGAACAAGTAAACCTGTATAAATATTATTTATTATTACTATTTTATTAAATCAGAAATGATGCAAAAAACACGACAATTGATTTCAATGTGTAAGACATGTTTCGGATTTACTCAAATCCATCGTCAGTTACTGAAATTAACAATGAGTACTAATAGAACATACGTTGTAAAATCAATCGAAGATCAAGCGAAAAAACTATTCGAAAAAAGAAGAGAACGAGAACCGTTACACAATAGTTAGAAAGCTAATGAGAAATTATAGTGCTGAACCTGTTTATTAAGGCTGGGTCCCTCCCACATAATATGCAGAGCCTCTTTAATCTTCAGCTATTATCCTGTTATTTTATTGTTTTTAGCCTTCACTTTTATGTGTAGTCCCCTCACAGGCACGCCGGAGCTGGGGGGGGGGGAGCTGGGGGGGAGAGCTGGGGCTGCAGTACCCCACTCTTCTGCTTATGTATGATGTCAAGATTGAGGCATTCGATCCAAAAGAAAGTATATCTCCTTTATCCACGTTAAAGTTAATTCAAATTTAAAAAGTACCAATGCCGGAGTCATCAGGACCTATTGGAGGTAAATAACCCAAGTTTTTTTCCAAGCTTGGTGCCATACACTGGTCCAAAAATCTCAGAAACATGTTAAGTCAAGGAAGGGTTCTGTGTTCTTCATCGCCTAACGCTTAACATGATCTTGCTGCTCTGAAAACATGTCTCTATCATTTTACCTGACCTGGCCACAATCTTTAGAGTAGCTGTTAGGTCTATTCAATTTTCTCACCAACATTTCAATGACTTTATCTGCCATTTTCTACCAAGACAGGATGCATATCTATATTCAAACAGGGCGTTTCCCGCTGAATTATAGGGCGTGGATTGCAAAAATTTTTCAGGCCCTCTGCCCCCGACCCCATTGTTACATACTTCTATATGGACTTGCAACTCATCCCCAGCCCCCACACTCTAAAATATGCTCCAGTGTTCCTACTCCAACTGTTTAATTGGTAGTACTGTGCCTGGAATAGCTCCTGTTCTAAAGCAGAGTGCATTCCGTGTAAAGCTCACACCGGAGATTCATTACGTTACTTTTGCCTTCACACAAATACATGGTAGCACAAATATAGTTTAATGTATTATTGTATCCCCACATGTCAATGCTAGAAAGGAAACTTCCCATGCCAGTACTCCCAGAAAGAGACATCATCCATGTCACATATTCCTGATATAGGTTGCACTTAAATAGACACAACTATCTCTATTGGTGAAATTTAATCAGATATCCAGGCTTTCCCCAAAGCACAAGCCTCTTCCAGCAGATCTAAAAAATTGTTCAGAGTTCCCTACTCCAAAAACAGTGAGTCAAAGCACTGTGTCACTATTTACTTCACTTGAGTAGCTAGCTTGTAAATGTTATAGAGCTCTCTGAGCACTACAGAGAGGGAATGGAAGATATCTTCTCAAGCCACTGCTCGAATTTACTAAGCCACTGATGCCACTAGTTTAAACTTTTCTTGCCTCCCTTACCCTCATGTCACTGTATCTTTTCCCTTCACTTAAACCAGAGTAGATTTAGATTAACAACAAATAAATTTTCAATTTGTATTGACCCTGGGACTTTACCCTGGCTACCCTGCCCTCTTGACAGTATTGGCTTTAGTTCTGTACCATACTACAGTAGAGGAAGATTACAATTAACTATCTATGATCTAAATTACTCTTTAGTACAGTATTGATTACAGGTATTGGCAAAGGATATCTAGATGTTAAGCTATCGAGAAAAGATCTATAAAATTTCTACAGCTAAAAGCAGGGGTATAAACATGTTCCCTGCTACATCAAAAAACACTTCCTTTATACTGATGCACTGGTATTGTTACTAAATGCACTGGTATTGTTTTCCTGCTGTACGGGCATTGCTATGTTTTTGCCAGAGCAGATAAAATTCATCATGATCTGTAACACTACAGAAAAACCAATCTCCCAAAAATACAGATAAGAATGAAAGCAAAAGCTTGACCATATATCCTTTTGGCAAGTCATTCAGTCATATTGTAACAGTGAGATCAGTTGTCATGAATCATACATTTCAGGCAGTTCTTAACAATGTAAAGGACTCAGATTTCATTTGCCTCAACCAGCTGATATAAGGGTGGTACTTTCAAACTGCAGGCTATTTGATTATAGCATACTTAAATATGCAAAACAGTCTGAAATAGGGGTAGAAAATAGATGCTCTATGCAGCATGTAAATGCAAAAACAGAAAAAGCAAAAACCAATCTTGTAGGATTAATAATCACTATATAAATTTACTCAATCATCTTTCAAGAGAAGTCCTCCACTGAGCTACCCACTGCTCAATTTGACTAATATTTCGCTCAAAATCTTCCAATGTATCATTTTGAAGTTCATGAACAATTTCAGGTCTATAACTCTCCTTTGCTTCCTCCAAAATTGTTTGAAATATTTCACACTCAACATTTTCTGTTAGTTTCTTTTTACTATATCCCCTGGAAAAACAAGGTTTACTAATAATATAATTATCTATTTATGACAACAATCACAACAAAAACATTCTGAGAAATTTTCTTGATGACAACAACACCTAAATGTACAAATCACTTACAAATTGCTAAAATCTTGTAAAAAAATGAAATGTACCTTTTTTCCAGTCGATCATACAGTATTGTGTTGTCTGTTCGTAAAACAAAAACTACATCAAACCATCTTTCTGGGAAAAACTCACAGCCATGATAATCAACAACATATCCACCTTGTGATACTTGGCTATCTAGCTCATCAATTACCTAAAAAGTTAATTTCTTGATAAACACTCTGGCAAAAACCGGTAACTACAAGAAAAAAGTAACAAAAACAGCTTGGGAAGGCCAGCTTCTTAGGACTTTTCCCAGAAAATTCCCAGACTTCCAGTTTTTGAGACCAAATGATAAAAATCTGCTGACTTTTTCACACTTTCCCAGTGGTTTTTGATCGATGAGAGAAATGCTTTAGCATATGTACTGATAATAAAGGAGCAAAAGAGTGTACAAAAATTCTCAGAGCAGAAAAATCTCCTTGACTTTTCCAGGTTTTCCGGACCTCAGAATAAATGTCATGTCTTGGAAGCCGCTTAATCATACAGCATATCATAATAATGAAAATGGCCACCACACACATTTCATTTCATTTTACCAATTATACACTTTACAAGATAGCTCCGTCAGTCAGTAAGATTGACCTTTTGGGGGTCGTGCTTACAACAGCCTACCAATGCTAGTAAAAAAGTATAAGGAGACTGACTAAAATAATATACGAGCTGTCCACTATACAACTATAACAAAATAAAGCTACTAGTTGCAAAGAGTCTCCAACTAACTGTTTATAAAAGAAAATAAAAAGAGATTTTTACTTCTGAAAATCAACTGCACACGGAGGACAAGTGGTAATTTGTTTGAGCGCAGGGGATCTCGTCAAAACCATACTCTTCAGTGGGCCCCATACATTATGCTTAGGTATGTTGATTTCATGCTTAACTAGTACTCACTCTATCCTCATCCAGAATATGGCATTGCAGTTCATCATCCCATCCTTCATATAACTGTTCACTTTTGGCAAAGTCACCTACGTTCACAAATAGCAAACCTACTCTTTCACACAGCTCCTTCCCTAGGAGAGATTTACCAGTTCCAGGAGTTCCTGTAATGAGAATATTCACATCACGCCGTCCTCCATTAGACGCCATTTTGAACGAGTGCCCAAAATGGCAAAGAGGCTGTGGATAACAACGAGGCCATGGATACAACTTTCGTCACATCACGATGGAAGCTATGCATGAAATAAAAACAATCTAACGTTATTGTACATAGCAGTATTAAAAATATGAACATCTGGCCTCTTTTCTACCACAGAAAGCAAGAAGATAGACAGACCTATCAAACCTCGTGTCTTTGAGAGAGTCTCTGGATCGGACCCCTTTCGTGTGCACTCCCACACGCACTGTTCAATATCTGACTTAAGTTGCATCCTTTATTTACATGATTTGGACGAAGTTTTTCGCTAAAGTTGCAACGCTATGTTTACACGCCTGTTTGCAAGTCAGAAAAAAAGCGCCTGAGATAGAAGCTATATGACTAAGGCAACTTGTTTCCTGTTTGGTACAAATGAAACTTAAAATAGAATACAAACAAAGCCCAAATTTTACTCAGAAGCAATGTATCACAAGATAAATAAACAATATTTATGTGTAATAAATAATCCACATTCTAATTGCTATTCACATACCAACACAATTTCTAATATATACTCTATGGTGCTTAATACAAGAGGGGCCACCTATTAAATTTTCAGGTTTTGTCCTACCCCCAGACCTTATAAAGACTGTGTCAAATGCCTATGTCAATTATAACTTCAAACAGAATACAAAACAAAGTCAAAATTTTACTCAGAAGCAATGTATCACAAGATTAGAATAGATGTCAAGGCATAAGTTTCTTGTTTCGTACTTTCAAAAAGATTAATGCAATTGCATTCATGTTTTGAGTGTTCTTTATATTTATAAGTAAGCCATATGACCAAAGAGCATGGTGTTCTATTACTTAACAGATGGCAGGCTTCCTATCTAGAAAATCCTCCCAGGTTAATAAGACCCCTATTTATTAGTTCTTAAAAAAGTTCCCACCCCAACAAATATTAAGATGCCTCTTTTATTAAGCATCCAAGAGTACTTGACTACCCATCTTTAACTTGTGATCTTAAAAAACAGAAGAAGCTGCTGTACAACAAGTACATTCAAAAACTTTCTAAAATATCTGGTCATACAGTATTCCAATTGAAAAAATTGAAGCTAATGAAGCATTGTAAGTTGGATGCATTATAATTGGAAGCAAATAAATCTCTTCTGGCTGCAGACAACACAAATGCCATCGTCTAAATGGAATAACAAATTGAATGGGAACAGTTTGCTGCACATGGGTACTCTCAAATTTGAAAACTGAAAAGAAGCAAAAGCTATAGAACATTTGCAGACCAACCAAATATTTTCAAGTCAAATTCATTTATCCCTCTTAAAGGTACTTTACTATGATTCATATAACATCCACCCAAAGCAATCAAGTTAGACAAGCCTGCTCCAAACCAAGATTGTACAACTGTGTATATAAGAAACAAACTATCTGCCTTCAGCATGGATGTTTCTTCATATTTTGTCATACCTAGCCTTACAAGTTTTATAAATGTTTTTCAAAATTCCTGACAATAATTGGGGCATGCAATGTTTTAACAGATTTCAAGGACATAGCCTTTAGTCTTCCAGTGTGTGCACAGTTAAGCATTTAAAAAGATGGGTTTGTTTCATGATTGATAAAAAGGTATTGTAAAAACAGTTCTTCAAGATTACTTTGCAAGGTTCAGCCAGCCTGTCTTTCTCAAATGCTTCTTAAAACTTGCCTGATTTGAACCTCATGTTTCTTAAATGCTTGTTTCTTGTAATAAAATTATAATTTCTAATAGAGTTCTGTATATAGTTACAGAATTTTAATCTGGCCTTTTATAGCTTGTGAAGATAGTCATTGACTGTTTTTGGTCAAATTACGATTGATCCATGTATCTAGAGCCTTATTCAGTGGCTCATTTAGCTCAGAAATACCATCAATTTTCAAGGGTCATATAAGTATCATCAGCATGAGTGGAGACTTTGGCATTATTGATGACTACTTAACAAACTGTCAGTGAAGCAAAATGTTACAACAAAGGTGATGAAACTGATGCATATACCTAAAAAAATTCAAAAATTGATCATAACCCAATCTTTGTTCTTTTCTCTGATCCATGCCTGGACAATCGAGATGCAGGTCTACTTATTGACTTTGACACACCTGCTATATCATCATGCAGAAGGTCTTTGTTTATAAAGCTGCCAAACATATGACAGCTGGCTGTCCCATTCAAATGAATATTACTTTGGATATTTACAGGTTCTGCAGAAAGATCTACCATTGATCTTGTTGTTGCATCCCGATTTAGAAAGCGAAGGATCATTTCATTCACTCTGAGGGAAAAAGATAATTTACATGATAATTGATAAAATCCAATTGAAACCTAGCAGTTTCAGCAGTAATACCACTTGTGGCATCATTTACAAATAAGCTTCCTTTAATATATCATCATATCTCATCATCAGTTATCTATGCCACTATGATAGTAACTAAAATTACTTTTGTCTCCCAGAAAATATTTATGCCAGCTATTTACTTGTACTTTTACCTTTCATATCTCCTAAATCCTATTGTCTATACATAAATATTAATGTTCCATGGTAACAATATGGTGGAAAAGCAAACATACACTTCTGGCTTCTCTATCATAACCATATGTCCTGCATCTTCAACAATTTCTAAATATGAACCATAAATGATCTGTGGAGATCAAGTAATTGATGACATTACTAAATAAAGTATTAAAGAAAATTTTATGAAGATTATAGTTAGTTTCCAAATAAAAGCATAGAAATGGAAAAAACTACACAACTTTCAGCTCTGAAATACTTATCACCATTATCTTTAGCTTTCAATTATGGTTTTGACTTCAACATATTATGCATGGCTATTGAATAGATGATGGCAAAATTGACCAGTAGTTTATATTTACAGTTATTTTCAACTTAATTGTTCACTAAAGATGAAGAATACCTCTTTTGTCCATTCCTCTTCCTCTAAGGTGACAAATTTATCACTTCTGCCATAAATCAAAATGACAGGTACAAGCAAATCTGCATGGAACTCCTCATTACCTTGTGGCCAATGCTAGGGAATAACCAAATGCTGCTTGTATAGACACATCGAATATATATACTGAAAGTTGCCAATTATGTATGATAACTTAAGAAAAATGAAGACGCAACCTTAATATATTCAAATGCTGACACACAGACAAATGCTGAAATCGTTTTCATACCTGGCCTTGCATAATAGCCTTTAATGCATATGCAGGTAATGAAAAGCCACTATATTGAGAGGGATTTGAATGAAATGCCATCCTATGAAGTAAAAATAAATCTCAGGTGACAAGTTGACAAAAAGAATCTTTAAATAAATGATGATTACAGCAATTGAAAATTATGTGAAATACAAAGATATGTTAAGACTATTAAATATTTAGACTTAGGCTATATACAACAATTGCAAATAGATTTCTGCTCTAATATATAACCAACTAGAAATGAATGCAGATATAGCTCTTATGATGTAAAGTATGAGCTAATAACAGGCAAGATTATAATGAAATGTAAAACAAAGAATAAAAGGAAACTACTTACGATCTGTATCTATACACTACAAGAGGTTTTAGTGCACCAAATATTGGAAGTGGAAGGCAAAACACCGACATTCTCTCAGGTCTTAGAGATGTAGGTGGGCCACCACTTATCAGCACAACCTTTGAGACAGCTCTCTTTCTTTCCGATGCAATAAGAGTAGCAAATGATGCCCCATATGAGTGTCCAACTATAATATTTCGTTTTCCATGAAAAATGTCAAATATGTACAGAACATCTTTTGCAAGATTCTCGAAACTGTACAATGCTGCTGAGCGTGGTTTTGAGCTTTTTCCGTGGCCAAGTAAATCAAGTGCAATTGTTTCATATCCTCTTGCATTGAAATACACCATTTGATTTTTCCAAATATCTGCTGATCCTCCAACACCATGCAGAAAGAAGATTTTCATTTCCTCTATGCTATTCATCAAAGGAAGGCTAGTGTGTGACAACTGAAGAGGCTGAGCCTGTAATACTCGTATAAATCGACTTCTATCAACTTGTAAAATGGTAGATTTACACCAATTTTCGGATGAGTCCGTAGGCCCAACTTTTGACTTCTTGAAAAATGTCTTTACTGATTTGTTAGATGATTCTGATGCTGTACTTACAGCCATTATAAGTTTCCTTTCCATTGCACTTCAACCATCATGGCTATGAGTACTTCAAAGTGCATGACTTAAAAAGCTACTGGTCATGGTTTTGCAATTCGGCTATCAGCAGTTTCGGTATATGCAAACTACCTGGCCTCTATCCACGCTAGAAGAAGAATTTGAATATATTGGGATTAAAGGTAAGTGCTTCCTTGACCGAAAAAATGAAGATTGAAAAGTTCACTTGTGTCTAGCCAACAGCTCAACCCGGGTCCCAGCTAGGCTGATCCATGAATCAAATGCTTTGAACCTCATTTCACACTTGACTCTTGCCACAATGCAATGTTGGATTTCAAACCCGCGGATTCAATTTCAAATATCCTGTTGAGGAGACAAAACTAACATAAAATGTCCTCTTCTGCTAGGTGCAGGTGTTCCCTAGTTGAATCATACACTCTCCATCACATCGTCTTTACCTAAGTAGTTACGAATGTAGGAACCGTTAAACTTGACTTCTTTATAAAACTTGTGATATTACTTTATGTATGTAGGAATTGTATTCACTTGAACGTTGCTACGTAAATGACGGAAGTGAGACTTAGTGACCGACCGGTATGCTACCCAATGATTCCCTTTCTTCCGCTAATCTCGATTCCATTCATAAGGCCTAAATAAGGTTAGTAATAAGAGTCTGGTGGATGGCCCTTGGACTCCGGTGCAACTGGCTACAAAGGAACATAAAATTCAAACGAATCATGAAGATAGTTGCAGGTCTGAGTGTTGCTCTGGGTGTTTTCTTGCTTTGCCAGCATATTGTGTCTTCAAACGCGGCAAAAAAGAAAGGGAAAGGACCAAAAGTCACAGAACAGGTACCATGTACTTCATAGTCGCATAGAGAAAAGATGCAACTTTCAAAATGGTTCAAAGTAGATTTGCATATTATGCAAATTATTTGCCGCGGAGATAGGCCTAATTGTCATAATGGATTTACGTGCACCTTATCATTACAGTAAATCATTCAGATACAGTTCATTATATCTGAATGATTTACTAATATAATATTTGAGTAGGTGTTTATTTTTAGTTATTTATTGAAGACAAAATAGTGAGGTCGCATCTTAGTTGTAACACCTATTCCTGTTGTGATAAAATGTTATCAGAATTCGTATGAGATTTTTTATCGTGTTCCTGTGAAATATGCCAATTCCTTCCTAGGTGTACTTTGATGTTGAGATTGGAGGCAAGAAAATTGGAAGAATAGTGATTGGTCTCTTTGGGAAAACTGTCCCAAAAACTGTGAGGAATTTTGTTGCATTGTCAACACATGAGGTAAATATTTCTCTCATTGTAGAAATCAATGCATATTTGTTATCATATATTTACTGTGATAGCTGTTTGTTGTTCTATTGTAATCTTGGCTCCTTTTTCCAGAAAGGTTTTGGGTACAGGAAAAGCAAGTTTCATCGGGTGATCAAAGAATTCATGATACAAGGTTACTTACTAATTGTTTTCACTAATACAGCAAGTGTTTGTACATGTGACAAATAACTTTCTATATTCCAAGAACATTATTTATAGGAATGGAACCCATGTCAATACGTTGTATTACTGCATCAAGTCAACATACCTTTTTTCTTTGGCAACTTATCTATGCATTTGACTGGCAATCAACAGGTACTTACTTGGCACTTCGAATGCCACATGCATAGCTTAAGAGAAATTAGACATATGACCAGATGTTATGATGTAAAGTATATGCTCTTAGGTTCCTAATAAAGAGGGGGGTCTTAGTTAATGGGGAATGAGAAACATTTGTAACATGTGATAAATGGGGGTCTTAATAAATGAAAGGTCAGAATTATTTCTAAAATCTAATGGCACTTTAACACACTTGGTTTGTGAAAGAAACACTGTTTCCATACTGAAGAGAAATTTATTTTCTGAAGGAGAAAACCTCCAGAGAATTTTTCATTCCTTGAAATTTAATAATGGGGGTCCTAATAAGCTATAGGGGTCAGAAAAACATGAACAATTAGTAAGTGCCCCCCTGTTCATCATCATCATCATCATTGGAGAAACATTTAATGACATATTTGTCAATACAAATGTATATGCTAAACAATAAACACAATTATTCATTCTCTGAGAAGTACATTTTGCATAAGTCAAAAAGATGTCTGAATTTGTTTGATTGACTATATATTCTAGCAGACTGTTCCATTTTAGAATTTTTGACAACATCAACCCTAGTAAATTTAGGCATGAGCTTTTTGGAATGTGAATTTTGTGGGTTTCTGCAGTGGTTTATTTGAAAATATACAGATAGCTTTAAAGCAACCTGACAAGTAAATATTTTATGTAATAATTTAGTTCAAGATGTGTCCTGCGTGACTCCTAAGTTTCCCAGTTTAAACATCCTAGCATGTCTGTAACACTAGATCTTCAAGTGGAATTGCTTGCAAGCTGTTTATTAGGGACCTAAGAGTTCAGAATATTGTCTGAATAAATTGTATCTCAATGATTTTCTATAAAGTCCATAGATAGCTTTTTGTGAGTGGCAATATACTTTATTTTAGGTGGTGATTTTACCAATGGAGATGGAACAGGAGGTAGGAGTATTTTTATTATGAATTACAAATTGATAGATACTGACCTTTACTCCTGTCTATCTTGTGGAAGGTTTTATTTCAATCTTGGCTATTAGGCAGTGCCCTGAAATATGCAGTCTTTGTGTCTGATATATCTTTCATTTTTTTTGTATGTGTATTTTTAGGAAAAAGTATTTATGGAGAAAGGTTTGATGATGAAAACTTTAAAATCAAACATTATGGCCCAGGGTGGCTCAGTATGGCTAATGCTGGTAAAGACACAAATGGCTCCCAGTTTTTTATAACCACAATAAAAACATCATGGTTGGATGGGAAACATGTTGTATTTGGCAAAGTAGTTAGTGGCATGGTAAGATTTTAGCTCTGTTAGCTTTCAAATGTAATATGATACTGCATAGCTTGAGCTCATTTACTGATATGAAAAGTAGCATTATGATTTAGAATTTTATGGAGTTACATAGCTTGCCAGAAAAGTGCACAGGAGTGGAAATAAAAATGGACAATATTTTATAAATAGTAATGTTAATCCATTTTACTCCTTTGTTGACCATCTGTATTCAATAATTTGTTAATGGAAATATCTTTTTCTTGCTAAAGGATGTTGTTAAGAAAGTTGAGGACACAGATGTTGATGGAACTACACCCAAGAAAGACTGTGTGATTGCAGATAGTGGAATTTTGCCTCTAGACAAACCCTTTAATGTAGATAGAGAGTAAAGTATTTGGCAAAAACCATCTTGTTAAATGAGTGTTGAAGTTGTTTGCTCTGTTTTACACTTTAAGAGTCATAAAATTTTTAATTATTGAAAAAAATTTGACAATATTATTTTGTTGTTATTAAAGAATAGGCTATAAAGTTAAGAGCAGTAGCCATTAATTGCTTGTTTGTAGCAGTTTTTGCCTACAGAAACATTTTGAAATACATGTAGATGATTTCTGATAAAATTAAAAGACTGTGGCATTTGCTCTAAGCAGATTAATTCAAGGAAAAACTGCAAGCCAAGACTATTTGAGGATAATGTTGCATGTATTTTGAATTCACTGATTTGTTAAGTGCACCGCTGTTTCATAAGAACTGAACGGATATATGCATTATACATTTTCTAGGATATGACAAGGAAGAGAGACAAAATACTCAACTACTCTCCAGTCTGGAATAAACGTCCCCCGACTATTTATTTTTTCAAAAAATGCACACCAGGACATTCTTATTGCAGCCCCCCGCTTATTAATTTTGAGGCAAGAGGAAATTTTCCCAACCAGACCAAGAATTGTTCGACGAAAGTAACTCATTGTGAATGTTTGTTGCGCTGAAAAGATGCTAATGTGAAATGCATAATTGCTGCAAGAAGCACTGAAAACGCAGCCGACCGCTAGAATTATGTAATAAACGTAATAATTTTTTTTCAAAAAGTTAAAGTTTTTTATCCAATGCATATGTTGGTCTTCTCTCCACATCCATTTATAACAGCCCACCCCATAGACGTTCACCTTGGAGCTTTTCCTATCCTCCCCCGCTTATTAACTTTGGGACTTTTTTCCAACCCCCCCCCCCACTTATTGCCACCCCCTTCTATTCCGGACTGGAGAGTAAGCTTCTGTTCATCTTTTGCCGGCCTCTTTTGATAACTTCAAAACGAGATTAACAGCTCCATAGTTCAAAAAATGGCGTCCACATTTGGGAAGAAGATTCCCTACAAGCAGGATCTGCCGCGTGCTGGAGGCTATCCTGCAATTGAGTTTGCAAGAAATTTGCCAAAAAGAGGCGTATCAGGTGCTGCGATGTTCTTAGGATGTGGGCTTGTTATGTCATATGGATTTTATACAATCATAAGATGCAATCGAAAAATGAGGTAGATTCAGCCCTATTTTTGTAGCCTTTTGCTACTTTCTTGGCAACTCATTGCTCATGTTGCTTATGGATATTTAGATCTATCTCAACCAGAGCAGTTTTCGAGGAAATCTCACTTCATTATGGCAATTTAGACGGCTTTCTTAAATATCTGGTTGTACCATATATACTTTTACAACTGGGTGAAATTTCATCAGTTACCAAGTATTATTTGTTAGACCGAAATATTTTTGGCGCATCACTTGTCATCCCTATTTAGCGTCAGTGACAGTGCATATCGACTTTGCAGTAGTACAGGTAAGTAACGCAGCTATTTTGTGCCAGTCTGCAGAATATAGCACTTTTTTAGTGATATCTCCTGTGATTTTGATAGAAAATTTCTCGATTTTTTTGGGCAACCAAGAATATCTGGTATGCTGGTATTTTAAATAATTAAATCCAGTTCAGATCTTGAACAGATACTAATACATGATATAGTGCAAGACGCCACTGGACCATATCTATCTGTTTTGTTGCAGCCAAATCTGCCTAATGTATGACACTTTTTAGTCTTTCAGAATAGCTGAGAAATGACAATAAACGTAATAATAGCAGATAGCAGTATTGTGGTACTTGATGATTCAATGTCTTTTTGTACCTTTCCATTGTTCAGTTGTAAATGAGGGATTTATGAAATCAGCATTCAAAATTACATACTATGAGCCTGGAATTTGAAGTCATTACTATTATCATGGTTGTATACAGCTGCATTGTTTTGGTAATGGACAATATGGCACAGTGTGGTAAGGTGTATAGTAAAGAAAAGATAGTGATTTTTCTATTAGTTTCTATACTCCCTATACTATACTACCTTCAGCCCATTTTTAAGGCACTGACTAAAAAGTTTGTTGCTTACTGTAGGGAGTTGGAAAAGGAAACAATGGCAGGAAGAATAGCTTTGCTGCCCATACTACAAGCAGAGTATGATCGAAGGTGAGTCAATGTTACCTATGATAACAAACCATTATATTTTTGATGATGTGCTTAAACATTGCTTATGTCTGATACTGCCCTTTTTGCAGGTCTTTTCGTTTCACACAAGCGATCGCTTGTGATCATGTCAGCACACACAGAAACCAAACCACAGGAGCTTTTGATCGGTTGTACACAGCGCTAAATCTTGTTGAACATCGCTCTGTAATTTTGGAAGAAAATCACTAGTCCTGTTGTCAAAATATGTGAAAGTTGTCATCAAATGTATTTGCCCATCTGGGGTGGTCGCTGCTGGAATTTTTTCTACTCTTATTCATTTTATTTTCTTGTTAATGCCTATGTAAATCAACTTACACCACTTCTACTTCCATGCATTTTTATGCATATGCTTGATAAAATAACACATTGTAGAGGTGTTCTTTCTTTTCAACTCAATTTCAAATTCAAACATATGAGTTTTGAAACTCAGAGATACAGATAAGAAACATCTTATAGCATGATGCCTCTCGATTTACAGGTATCAATGAATTTAATAATGGGGTATTTAGCCATTGCACGAGTGCTTTTAGGAGCATTATAATGGTTAATTTTCATTGACATGCAAGTGATCTATAACAGGTTTATGCTGTTTTCATAAAGCTTTTAGCATTATGCGGTTGTTTTTTATCATGTGCCAAGCCTGTGGCCCAGTAGTTCTTTATGTTACTTCTGAAATCAACATGATTGTTTATATAACTTCACCTGAGCGATCGCTCACACAAGGGAAATCATGTGACCGTTTGTCCACTCACTCAAGCTATTTCTTGCAAAAAGGCCTGTTTTTTAACAATTCCCCTAGTAAACATGAAGTTGATTAAAAATGATTTGATAACAATATACCAAGCTTTGTATTTGCAACACTCAATATGAACTATGAATTTAGCTTTGATAACCATACTGTTATAGTTAAAAGATCTTTGCTTCTAAGGACTGTCAGTAGGTTTCATTCTGCGTCTTGTAAATAAAGTTGAATCAATAATAGGATCCACCACTTATGAAACCAATTAACTTGTATTCCAAGACCATTCATATGTTGAAAAGTTTCTGTGTCAAAAGAGTTTCTCATACTTTTGGCCTATTACTAAACATTGCATCAAAGTATTTGGTGAATTCTGGATATCACTCTCAGCAGGAGAAATATGTATAACTGGGTGTGTGGTTGATCACTCCTAAATGAGCTCTTGAGTGTGTGCCTGCATGCAAGTGAGCTATTGCCTGCATCCCATTGAAACCTCTGCAGTAGCAATGCAAATAATAGACTGACTGTGCCAAGTGGGGGCAACGAAGATGGCAGGTTGCTAAAAGACTCTCTTTGGTTTTGAGACAGAATCTTGGCTGCCAGTAATCCAAGATTTAAGATAACTTTGGTTCTAACTCTTTGGTGATTACCTCAGGGGAAGTAAGGGAAGCGGATTGATTTGGAGATGGTAGGGTAGAAATAGAGGCTTGGGAATATAAGCTGCAGCACTGGGGTTACTGGACCCTATTTCTAGAGAATGACACATGACTTTGTAGTTCCATTAATCTTGTATCTCATTTTGACCTGTGACTGAATAAAGAACAGCAAGAAACATCTAATATTATATTCATGAGCTATAGAGTTTTTGTTAAATTTTCCTCTGAGAAAAAGTTGTTTTCATTCATCACATTGTGGTAACAATGATTGTTTTAAGATTGTGCATGACATGTAACAATTTGTATCACTCATTTACATTTAGATTGCTTAGAGAATTGAAGGAAAATTATGAAGAAGAGGCATTGATTATGAAAGATGTGAAGGATTGGAAAGTTGGTGAAAGTGTATATCATACAAAGAGATGGGTTCCACCTGTTGGGCTAGAATTGAAAAGAAACTAGAATTCAGTCTGAAATGCTTACAAGAGACTTCTTTATTCAGCAGTAATATCTGAGTTGCCCATACTTCGGTTTGTTTTATTTGTGCTAATATTAATTGCTTCTTTTGTGTCTCATTTTACAAGTTCAAAGGTTGTGCCCAGAACTATCAATATTTGTCATTGTCTGTTCTTATTGTCTTCTTCTGTGAATTGACCTTCTAGTATTCTGCTATTCTTTGGAGACCTAACTACTCTTTCAAAAATTATTATAAGCAAAAGACACTTTCTACATTTCATAAGTCAAGTTTCTTCAGTTTTTTCATTTCAATTATAGGTCTTTTTGCTTAGAATGGAATGCCCTTATCATACTTACGCAATGTAATGACTAACTGCTAAATGCATTATATTTGCAATGTACCTATTGGAACGGAGCTTTTCTGTAGTTTGCCAGTGTCAGTTACTCTGTCCCTGCTGTTTTCTTTTGGCGTGTAAGTTGTTTTGTGTGTGGTATTGAACTCATGGAATGAGGAGTCTGTTATTTTTACACTCGAGCCTTTTAACTGCAAAAAATTATTTTGTACATTTTATTAACTTCACTTAACAAAAGGCCTTGAGTTCATTTGATTCAAGACATTACCTTCACTTCAATAGAACCTTTAAATTCATTACAAGGGATGAAATTTTATGAAGGTTATCAATAGGAAATCTGTTGAAAGTCTGTACCCAAACAAAGTAACCAAACTGAAATACTGTGCAAACAATTCTACAATAAGAGCCAAAAAATGTGCAAATTAATCAGAAAACTTTAATGTTTGAAAGATATTGCTAGCAGGATATTTATTAGAATTTTCTGCCAGTTGTCTCCAATAAAAGATAAGTGAACAGTACATTACCTTAGCTATCACAGCTGGATTTAGACTCATTGT
Source organism: Mastigias papua (assembly GCA_964019165.1). Lineage (NCBI taxonomy): Eukaryota > Metazoa > Cnidaria > Scyphozoa > Rhizostomeae > Mastigiidae > Mastigias > Mastigias papua. The sequence continues at coordinate 5,636,543 of OZ025282.1, read as the reverse complement.
CCCAGATTCATCATTTGCTTTGAAGTCTGTTTTATATGTTGCCTGACCAACGTGATTTTCTGCAAAGAAATATTAGCTCATATAAGGTACCTATGCATTGAGGGAAGGGAAATTCTGCATGAAGGGAGTTCAGTTGGGCTTCAGGTCTTCTTAAGGCACAGGATTATGCATAGGGTAGTTGTAGGTATGAACTTTGATAATTGGCTTCAGTTGAATGCTAATTTTGGACAGTGACTGGTCTATTTCTATTCAAGATTTGTACCTACAGTAAAAACCAGAACAACTGAGCTCTCAGACTTGAACTAAGTGCATTTAATCAAGGTTTTATATGATCCAAGTCCTAGACCAATTAATTTCCATGTGATTCAAAAATTGATGAAATTTTAAAATGATATAAATATGTGCTTCAGGTTAGGCAATAAACTGGTTAAGAAGTGATACTCACTGTAATAGTCTGTTGGTATACTGCTTTTGTGCACACTTCCACAGGCCTTTTCACATGTGCCTTTTAGCACCTTAAAATTGTCTTTCATTGTTGTCTTGTAAGAAGTTAATTGGTCATCATTGCCAAAGTGAACATTTGATGCTGTCCTCAAGTTAGATCCATCAACCTTTGGATTACAGAAGTCTGATGGTGGCTGGAAAAAAGTAGGGAGGGAATTGATAGATTCATGCAATGCATTAATTGAGAAAACACTGAGCAAATGTTCATTTATTCCTTTCCAAACCTGGTAGTAAAGTTTGTCATTTCTTCTTAAATTGAAGACTACTGGTTTTGGCAATTGTCACAATATTTTTGTGGAAAGATATGCTTATCTCCCTCATTGTAAAATTAGAAATCCTTTAACACACATCCAGTTCTTTAAGCACATAATAGGTTGCAATAAACAAATATGGTGCACACAAAAACTTGATAATTAGCCACTTTTAATTCAAACTATAAACTTTCTAAATTTGATCCAATTTCCTTTTTTATATAGGTGATTTAAATATTGACAATACACAACTCACTGATTTGAACTGGCTGTTGTTTGTTGTTGTGCTAAATCTCTCTATATTCTTAAGAATATCGCCATCACCTTGTGGAAAATTGCTCTTGCTCCTTGGACCTTTAGCATTGCTTCTTCTTCTACCTAGAAAAGCAAGAATCCAGTTCTTGTTTGCAAATAAGCATAGCCTCAACTACAGTATAATTTCCTGCATGAGAATGCTTCTGTCTAGAAGATAGAAAGGTACTTTAACTTAAGATCAGAAATCAGCATGTGTGTTTAATTAACAAGGATGATAAAAATTCACCTTAATAAACGCATGGTGTTAACTGTTGTCTGTGTTCATTTTTTCCAGCTATAGCTTTTTCTTGTTGTGATTTGTTAAAATTTTAATTTTCTTTGAGACTAAATTATGAGACAGAAAATGGCATACATTGAGAAATAAATATTACTGGTTTTAAACATTATACTCATCACTTTCTTCTAAAATGGTTTAGTGAGAGGGGGGAGAATACTTTCAATATCCATGGGAACTTTCAAGACTCCCTTTTTAAATCAATTCTGAAATTAACCAGATATATTTATTAGGTTTTCTGGGAAGTAGGTCAAGATTTAGTTGTTCTTTACTTTTTATATCTGCATAAATTAAAACACCTGAATCATGATAATTTTCCCAATTCACATTAATTAAATCTCATTATTATGTAATCCACATTATTATACACATGTTACTCTCTGATCATAAGGTATGTGACACATTTCAGTTCTGTGAATGGTTTAATTTACCTCCAGAGGCAACACTTTGATATGAATCCTGGGCTGTTGTATTATACGAAGCTAGTCGCTCATCACCCATTATAAAGCTAGTTGACTGTAGTTTCTTTAGCCCTTCATTCCTCTCTTTAGACTCAAAATCTACTCCTGGAGACCTGAAATCATCTTGCTGTGTTGAGGACAAGTACACACACTTTTCCCTGTCTCCTTGTGGTATTTTTGTTGCTGGATACTAAAAATGTAGTAATATATAATAGAACATTGAACACTAGATGAACATAGTAAGGTTCCAAATTGCTAAAAGAGTGATATATCAATAACATAAAAATACTAGAGCTTTCCAAGAAGTCATACTTAAAAGCATCACCTACACCAAGCACAAGGTTCAATAAGGAATGCAAAAGCACTATTTGAATACAAGATATGCTGATAAATATTCAGGCTGAAAAGCATAACTTTTTTTACTAAGTGTGTAGCCTGTCTGTGAGCTGTAGAAAACCAATCATATGAAACTTAAAAATTACACACAATATGAAAGTCCCCCATATTTGATATTCTGCAGCACCCTGCTTCTGCTGGAATATGATTTGCTGCAAAAATAATCCAGATAATAATTTCAGGCTACCCTGAAATGAAATGAGCCTGACTGGACTGAGTTTCATATTTGATTGAAATCTGGCTGCATCTGCTAACTTTTGTTTCCCCTGGGTGGACAATGTTGGATTGAACTGAAGGCACCAAAACTATAGCCCAAGGTATATTTTGAGCCTTTAACCATCTGCACCATAGATGAGTGATCTAATCACATAATTACTCCATTGCGTCCCCATAACAGATACAGAAGTCAATCAGTTTCTTCTCTCATACCAAATTTCTTCTCTTATGCCACCTTTCATGAGCAAACAGAACAAGCTAACCTATTTACCTACTTATAACTTAAGAGAACTATCTGTGATATGACCTTCACTCAAGAAACCACTTTGAGAGGAGACAAAGTATCTGTGACCTCTCAATAAAACACCTTGGAAGCAGACAATGCCAACTGTGTATAACAAACTATCATTACTGACAGCATCATGTACAGTGGAATATTATAATCCTTACCCGTATTGACTCATCAACTGTAATTCTTTTTTGATATTTACTTCCATAGAAATCTTTGGTTGATGTTCCATACAAAGAACTGTTATGTACCCTCTCATCCCCTTGTATTGTTGGTGGGCCTTCTAATACACCACTGTGCTTTATTGGCTTAAGTACAGGTCCAAATGGAACAAAACTTGATTTGTATGCCGATTTTTCCCATCCTATTTTCTCTTTATCACCTATAAGACATTTAAGACTGACCTATTAATAACATCATTACTACAAATTTCTTATTTCTCTTTGTACTTTCTTTTCATACCATAACCAACTAAGCTTCTTAAACTCAACCTGTGTACACTACTGATATTCTATAGGTTCTGAACATCAATTCCAATGCATGTCCTACTTGTCATCAATCATGTCAAAAATCATTTAAAAAATTTTCCAACTTCATTATACCTTGTGGAATACAGCTTTTTGTCCAATCTGTTCTTAGAGGCACATTTTGTGCTTCCTCAAGAGATTTTTTGTAATAGTGATCATTTTGAGTTGTCCTAAAAGACTTTATTTTTTTATCAGCATCCATTTTGAAATTTGTTTTTGACAGAGCATAAGGCAAATCTTGGTATCCAGTTCTTGAAATAGGTTGCATTCCATAATGCTCTTTTGTCACTGATAAATGATCATTGCCAATTCTTTCATCCCTGTGCATAATTTTTGCAGGGGGAAGATGAGTTGTTTTTTCTCTTTCACCAAGGGCTTGTGGTGGATAATCATGTTTGAATGTACTTTTGAATGCAGTTGGATTTCTGTTGGCCAACCATTGGGGCTCATGTCCAAGTACAAAATGAGATGCCGATAAGAAGTCAGTGCCACTCTTTGGAAGCTGAATTTTATTTGCAACATCCATGTCTAGAAACACAATGAACAATTACAAATGCTTCAAAACCATCAAATAAAGTATGAAATGATCAAGAATTACAAATATTGCATGCATTTTGTCACATATTTGCAAGCATAAAGGACATCGAGCTTCGGCAAAAGGTATGTGGTTCATATAAAAAAGAGTGTAATGAAGTGAGCAACAAATGAGAGTCAATAAACGTAAATGAAGCCGGTTTAAGCGAAAAAGAGTGAACTCTCTTCATTGTACAATTTGTCTTCGGACCACTTTTGCTATCAATGCAGCGCAATACAGTAATAACTTTTGGATTTTACACAAAGACAGTTCCAGACCCTTAAAGTGACGAAATAAGATAACTTGAAATGTGTCAAAAAAGAAGTTCAATACCTCAGTCCTGATTTAGTTGTTTGGCCTTCTAGGTGGTTAGTAAATAAATCTAGGCCGCATTGATCACGTAACTAATAACAACGTGTATTGCCATAGAGATGCTCCTGCATAGTGACATATAGCCTGCTCAAGAGCAGCTCTCAAGAGCAATAAAATACTCGAAACCAGTAGCTTACCTTAGAAGCTCTTTTAAGCCCCCCTCTCTCTAGTAAGCCCCCATGTTCAAGCAAAAGTTGCAAATAAGCCCCTCTCTATTAAGCTCCCCCCCTATTTAGCCTCTGATGCCAAAGAAAGAGAGCACTATCTGGAGCTTCAAAATATGCACACAAAGTGGGTCTGTTGACGGATCTGATGATGATAAGATCATGTGCATTAAATATGGCCCATATAAAGCCATATAAAGATTTACTTGAACGCCTTTCAAGTCTTGAGGATACTGATGTTGATCCTTTTGAAGGAATCCCAGAAGACGAAGTTTTTTTAGAAGATGTCCCTGAACTAACAATGGACCCAGATAATTCTGATGAAGATGAGGATGTTGTAGTTGACTAAGTGTGTACAAACCTATGCAGCTGCTAGCAAAGTTTTTGTTTTACAAATCTTGCCATGAAAGTGCATAAGAACAGTTTTATAAATTTCTGCCTCGTGTTCATAATAAGACCCCCTCTATAATAAGCCCCCCTATCCAAAAAGCATGAGCAGGCTTGAGCATGAGGCTCAAATCAAGCAAAAATTGAGAAACACTTTAAGGGTGAATGACTCCTGATAAAAACACCAAAATGAAATGCAAATCAAACTAGGGATCATTAAGATATCATCAAGTTTAATAAGGTAAAGGGAAATGTCATTGATGGGTTGTGGGAAAGGCTTATTTAAAAAGTTCTGTTGAATGTAAGAACTTTACAGTTGCTTCAAGTAGTTTCTTACTGAGGTCAACAGGGAGTCTTTCATCTCCGTAAAACATAACTTTTACTAACTCTTGGATAGGGGAGGGAGAAGAGAGACCACGAAGTTGCAATATTGGTGCCTAATTTTTGCCCCCCTGCTAATTAGTTTTTAACAATTTTTCCCACTACTCACTCTTATTAGGACCCCCGGCAATTAACTTCGGAGGACTTAGTGTGTAACGTAGTTGGAACAAGAATAATTATTTTTAGCAAGAGCCATTTTTATCAATTTTCTTAACTGACTATTGCAAATTTAAGCTAGACAGGCTGCTACATAAGGTTCTTCTTTCATAACAAAATAACTGCTCTGTTGATATTGGTTCAAACTGATTTTTCATTATGTTTTATTTGCTGCACCGAAATATTGAAGTCCTAGTTGTTAGGGAATCTTGCTGCTTAATAAGGAAAATGAACCAGCACAGAACAATTTTCTAAATTTATGTATCACGTGTTAGTATAAATTCGACCACCCCGCTAATTCCAACCCCCACTTTAATTGAATTTTCCACAAGCTTTCAGCTTCCCCGCTTTTTCCGATCCCCCTTGGCAATTATGAACCGAAAACTACGCTCGATAGGTGATCATATCTAGGGATGGCAAAGCAGCAGGCATGTAATGTTCCGTATCTTCTATGCCATCGTTTGAACGAAACAAAGGGTTGATTGCTTCTCTGAAATTATGCGTAAACTTATGAGGGTATAATTTGCTAGGTCCCACTCGAAGCTGTGTAACCAATTGTGTGTATTAAAAATAGTATTTGTATGACAAAATTCAACAAGAATATATGAAGAAGAATAGAAGTGACAGGAGTTTATTTTCGCTTAGGCTATCCAGTTGATGCTGACCTGCGGCCTACGGCTTGTGCCCTAACATTGCATTTTCCTTCTTATTTTCAGACATAAGGGAGTGGACAGCTCACCAGTTTGCGTCGAATGATTCCATACGATGAGTGATACAAACCCCTAAAATCTCAAGACGTTTGACTGTGCGAAGCCATTAGAACCACGCTATAGTGGTATCAACATAACTTGGGCAAACTGAAGAAAATGGTTCATGCTCCATTAAACAACATCGAAAACAGAATGATATAAAGCAATCGAGTGCCTATCTACCAATGTCAAAATGCTAGCTTTTCTGGCGTGCATTCCGTTACTTTTAAAATGGCGGAAAGCATTCTAGAAAAGCTGGCACTTTGTACTCAGCTTCATATAGTTCTACATTTCACAGGAAACCCCCACTTTGCACAGATGAACGTAATAGGACTCTATAACAAACTATTCTGAAGTGGACAATACAGTGTATCGTTACCAGATTTCCCGTTCCAATAAGGGCCCATAAGATGACGTTCGACAGATGTGCAGAGCATGAATGATACTTTCAATATGGGGCGGAAAACTCGAAGTATGCTATCTGGTGCCAACTATGAAGCTTTTTCACACCATTCTACTAATATGCATATTCCAAAAACGAAATGAGTGTCTCTGCTATCCACATAGCGAACTTAGTAATGCAACCCCCTGAAGAAAGTGATTCTGATAATACACTTAATCTTTACTTGGAGGAATGTCGGTTTCTCCGTGGTTAAATTTGATATCTCACCAACTGTAACGGGTGGCCAGCTTCTTAAAATGTCGGACGAAACGACCTTTTGGTCCCGACAGAGGTGAACCTGCCCTGAGCATCAGCAAATGTCGAACTCATCATATTGATTGAAAAATGCAGCTGGGTGCGCTATGCATGTTGTATCGATTTAATCACAATGACGGTAGAACGAGGAGGAAGCAACAGAACGAGCTAGCTAGGGACTGGAATGAGTGAAAAAACTCATTCGGATAGGAAGCAGGAAAGCATATTGTCCAGCCTGTAATCAGATTATTTGCCAAAACAATTCAGTTCCGATGAGGAGTTCTCTAGCTACAGACGAGGCCGCGTTAGCTTTCTACGAAACATTATAAAGGGGAAATGGAGAAGTTACTTAAAGTTGGAGTTAGCTACCGGAATGTGATTGCGTTCCTCGGTGCGATGTGTGCATTGTGTTTACTCTTGCAATATCGATTCAGCTACGAATCAATTTCACGATGCTTTTCGCAAAAAGGGTAAGCTACTGCTCATATAATGGTTTATGTATAAATAACAATACTAATTTCACTTAGATAGAATCAAAGAAGCTCTGATCATTGTGCTGACTTCTTTCCTATGAAACTAAAATAATAACTGAAATTGCATATGTATAGTAATGGACGGTAGGTGCTTTGGTAGGAGTTCGTGTAACGGTTTAGGTAAGTCTTGTACTTACCTACCTAGAACAGGACGTAAATTTTTGTGATATCATATGTAACGTGTTGGGTTTTATCTAATTCATTCATTGTAATCATGGTTCTTTATGTTGTGTGCTTAAGTCACTTGTTTGTCGATATTCATGTTCCTGTTCATGTTGTGTTCGTAAAGTCCCCTGTTGTGCTGTCAGCAAACACCCTCTCCGGGAAATGTGTTAGTCTGTCAACGTGTATTGTGATTCGTAGCATTGTGTGCAAATTAGTGTTAGTTTTATGTTGTGTGTATTGATGTTTGATTCAGATTCTTATGATTGAAGTTACAGAAAGCAGCTAGTGAAGATTCTTTTGGGCCACATCTTTAGGGCCAGGCCTATGGTATATGCAGTTTCAATTGCCGCCACCAAAAAGAACCCCCAACTATATCAACATCGTTACACATATAATTGACTTCATATTATTCTGAATGCAGTTCTCCGGTCGCTGTTCAAATGAAAAGCAGTTCTGATTATAGCACATAAACAAGTCCTAACTGATTTATAATGGATAATAACTGCTCCGCCACTAATTTATTGCATACTTAGATAGCTTGAATGGTAATATAGTTTTGTAAATCGCAGGGATCCCAATAAAAGACTGATCAGCAAATGTGATTGGCCCCAGAGACGCTGAAATGTTCTGGTTTTAATCTTGTAGGTACGCTATCATAGAACAATTTCAGCAGCAAAAATACGGAGGCAATGGACGTCTGAAGTCTATTGTTGGCTGTTTAAATCATGGATAACTTACAATTACTCAAAAAGATGGGGAATTGGATGTTTTCATATTGATGCCCTATAATCCTGATTCTAGATATTAACTAACTTCATTTGGATTAGTCACAAAAAACTGTTGTTGACTAGGCCAGGTTTGTAATCTGTTCTAATGATAAGCTGATAACAATGTCTAATGCTTCTGGACAAGTAAGGGGGGATACACTCTTTTTGTAAGAAGCGCTGAATTTTGGTAGAGGCTAGCTGTTCGTTCTCTTCTATTCCCAATCCCAGGCAAATTGTTCTATTTTATACGCCAGCTCGTTAGGATAGTCGATACAATTTCTAAATTTTATATCATTTTCAATGGAATAAGTCCTTCTTTTTCAGCGTGGTATTATTTTTGTAGGTAATGAAGCTAATGTTCAAGACTTTTGGTAGATAAGGCTTATAGTCAAATTCGGCAGATATATGCTCTTTACTCGCTCTCAAAGTGTTTGCAAGAAGCCCAAGCTTCCTTTAAAACTACTTTCATAAAGGAAGAATGCAAGGAGGAGAGTAACTTCACTACACAAATTATGGGAAGGAGCAACAGCATATAACTAAAAGAGAAATCAGTATAAACTTCTCCTGTTTGCTTTAACGGACAAGCCAAAACGAAAACAGAAAATAACAAACTGTTATCAAAAAAGAATATAAAAGTTGAGCTCGACAGACAACAATTCCGGTCAGTACTTCAGCTGCATTAGCACAGAATAGAAATGTGGCATTAGGTATAGGAGAGAGGAGCTCCACTTTGATTTGAATCACGGTTGTGAAGGCATCTGTATGAGATCAGGACAGGTATGAATCGGTATGAACAGACCTTTTTATCTGAAGTCACAAGGGCAATGATAGGAGATGCATTTGGTCTTATGTAAGTGCAAGCAAGGCCTTTCCGCATTGATGGCTTGAGTACGCAGCGATTAAGATTCATTCTAATATCAGAAAAAGTGAGATTTATCTTAATCAAAGAATTCTAGGGATTCCTAAAAGAAACTTTCTAAGTATAAGATAAATCCTTATTGATTGCTAAGGAGTTCGACAATCCTACAATCATGGACATAAATTACTGGACTTCCCCCCCCCCCCCCTCGTTCCTCCAAGATCAATGTTGTTATCGTGGAAGAACTTCATGCTTGATACCACGAAGAGGAGCCTTTTCACTAAAATCCTACGAAAGAACAACATTGATAGACGGGGGAAGGGGGAAATATAGTGTCAAAATCTTGAGCAGACAGTCCGGACATATTTTGTCTATGATTGTAGCCCTCGGTCAAACGTCGAATGTTGGACGTCGAATATACTTGGTCGCATTCAATGTGAAGTTGCAACATTTCAGAAAATCTACTAGGGTGAACTTTATTTGAATGGAAATGCGCACGCTCAACAAAGTAGAATAAATCTCAGCAATTTATGCATTTTATTCTGTTTATGTCAAATTTGACATTGACCCCAAGTCGTTTTTGCGTCGCAGTATGCAACTGAATCATTCGAATCTAATAATTTACGTCGACCCAAATAAAATTGCCATACTCTATTGAGTCAAACATCACATTTTTGTCGCGCCGAATTAAACAGTTATATTCAGCGTAACCAAAATGACGTAAGAACCAGGCTGTAAGAGCGACGTTAACACCCTCTCGTGCATCGTATAGTATATAGTGCTCGTGCACTATATACTATATACTATAAACTATATACTATACACTATATACTATATAATATATATATATATATATATATATATATATATATATATATATATATATATATATATATATATATATATATATATATATATATATATATATATATATATAGTATACAGTATATAGTATATAGTGCTCGTGCACTATATACTATATAATATACTATATACTATATACTGTATACTGTATACTATATATATATTCAAAAATATACTTTCTTCTGTTGTAAACGTTTCGATATATTATCTTCATCAGTACTCAAATATATGTATAATGTATGTATGTATATATATATATATATATATATATATATATATATATATATATATATATATATATATATATATATATATATATATATATATATATATATATATATATATATATATATATATATATATATATATATATAAGCATTCATAAGCCCAATTATTTCTCACGGCTCCATTTTTATTTTCAGGTATGTTGCAACAAGAGTAGTCGAAAGGCTCTATTTCGAAGTGCCCTCTTCGCCAACGCCAAGTGCCTCTAGGCGTAAAATTTCTACAAGGAATCCATATGATCGACAGGCAGTTCATACATTAAACTTAACAACGAACACACCTACAACCGTGCCCAGATGCCATCCGCAAAACTATGTTGTATTCCTTAAGACGCATAAAACTGGCAGCAGCACTATTACAAATATTTTAAACCGTTACGCTGACAGGAACAATTTAACAATGCTGCTTCCAAGTGACCAGACTTTTTATTCCTTTAATTGGCCTAACAAGTTCAGATTGAGTTATGCCAAGGACAATCATGGTAAAATGCCCAATATTCTTGCCAATCATGCCAGATATAATAGAAAATCTCTGAATTACCTCTTCCCTCGAGGCAGGACTTCATATATAACCATTCTTCGGGAGCCGGTAAAACAGTGGGAATCCACATTTAGCTACATGAGCTTTCCATATATCTTAAATATCTATAAGAAGAAAGATCCTCTTGACTTTTTTCTTAAGCATACGCCATCGATTGAGAATATAAAGAAAATTGCCCGACGCTTCCCATCGATATATCTGCTGAAGAACCCATTGTTCTTTGATCTCGGCCTCGATTATAAATATTACGATAACATGACAATGATAAAGAGGGCAATAAACACTATCGACAAGGACTTCCACCTCGTTTTAATGATGGAACATTTTGATGAATCAATGGTTCTCTTGATGAGGAGAATGTGTTGGAGCATAGATGATGTTGTATTTTTCAAAACGAATGAGAGACTGAACAAGAATAAACGTCATGTATTGACTAACAGGCAGGAGGAGTTGATCAAGAAATGGAACAATGGAGATATTGCATTGTACGATTATTTTGTTGAAAAATTTTGGAAAGATATTGAGAATGAAGGGCCAGAGTTCTACGATGATGTGCAAGAATTGAAAGAGCGCAAAAGATACTATTTCAGAGCTTGCGTATCAAAAGAGACTATAACAGAAGCGTACTCTTCTGTTTATGTAAAAGGGTATGAAATGAGGAAAAATCTCACGAAAGACTTAAAAGTATTTTGTGAACGAATGCTAAGGAATGAACTAGTTTATCAAGATTATTTTAAAGCTAAATATGCAAGAACGGTAAGAGACCTTGAAGGACACACGATTGAAAACTTCGATGATCAATTTGAAGAAGCTGATGTTGATGTTGAAAGTGGGTTACCATGGGGTGTAGAAGGCGAAGCCTATGATTATGGCCTACCCACTAAAAGTTCAAAGCCACGATCATCCAAAAGCAATAAGAGATTCACAGGTGAAAATGAAAAAGAAGCATCTGAAAAAAGCAAAATAAATGCAACAGTGAGAAGAAAAAGTGAAAAGCAAAGGGGTGGCCACACGGCAAGAAATGATGGCAGAACCAAAGCAAAGAAGAAAGCGGAGAACAGTGACCAGACAAATAGTATGAATCATACTAGTGAGAAGAAGAATGGCAAAGGGCTTATAGACTTAACTACTAAAGAAGCTAAAACGACTGCCCCAACACTACCAATAACATTAGAAAAGTATAAAAAAGAGAAGCTTATGACTCTTGAAAGGCACATGAATGAACTTGAAAGGACAACGGAAGAAGTCACACTTTTAAAATCAACTGAAAAACCAGTTATGAATACCGATCCTCTTGTAAAAGATACAAGTGACCCAACGATAATGAAGATAGAACTAGCAAAACTAACGAAACCACAAAAGAAGACAAGTGCGAACAGTGAAGTGAAGAAGATGGTTTTAAATATGCCGACTATGAAAGCAAGTAAAAGGTCAACTACGGAAACTGTAAAGAAGTCTTCCGAACACTACATCCGATATACGAAAGAAGTAGAATCAGCAAATAAGGTATTGAGAAAGGACGACCCAAGGAGATACGATGGAAAAACGATCATAGCTAGTAATAGGAGCTAGTCAAACATTTCAAAACGATACCCACAATGAAAATCAGATAGGTGGATGACATATTGAGAGTGATCATAAATTCGAAAATGAGTTTAACGACATAGTTAAAGTTTATATCTAGCGCATACATAAAGAGGTCAATAGTAACTATTGTCGTATTAGAATCAATCAGCCTATAACCTCTGTAAGTTAGCTATAGTTCTACAACATGCTATTCCATTCATCACTCTCATATCAATACGTAATGTTATACATTCATAATTACACTCTTTTTTCTATAAGAACATTTCTATAAGAACACAAGCCTCAAAATTTATGGAAAATTAAGAACAAATTAAGAACAAGCTGAGGCTGAAGCACTAACTTAAAATGATTTGAAACTGATATAAAACCTTTTAAGTTCTACAATGTGTGCCAAAAGTCCTCGAATCACCCACATCATCAGTGTGTAAAAACCCATAAGTGTACTAAGACTTTTAGCAAGGATTATACATCTGCAAGAACGTATATCTTCTGTCTTCTGCTAATGCTATGAAAAATAATACCTGTTTCATAAATATCCATTGTTCTCTAATATATTGTCTAATGTTTACATTGCTTACACCCCAATAATTTAAGAGCAAATTAAGAACAATTCAGTATCAAAATTTTGGAAAAATTAAGAACAGCCAGCCTGAATTTGAATTTTACTGGTTCTTATAAAATAAAGAGTGTAATGCGTCTCGGTGTACTACTATTTAAGCATAAAGTCGCATTTCAATCTCTGACACTGGGAACATCAAGATATCATTTTCTACCACACATTACAGGAAATCTTTGCAAGATTAATGTTGGCACCTTATTGTTATCATTACCATAATTTGCAGATTTGCTTTGCCAAATAAACGTAATGTATTTATTGTAAATAAAGCAGGAATGCAAATACTATCGGCTTCAAGCTGCTTTCATTTTAACCTTGTTTCTTCCCTTAGCTTTTAGATTACAGGGTATTATGGCTCTTCTTGAGAAATTGAACAAAAGCAACATAAAATTTTCAAATTAATGTATACCTAGGTCAAACTGAGGTGCAACATTAAATCTGTTTGGGTAGCTATAGAGGGGCGTTATTAAGATATAGAAATATACGTTTGAATGGCGATAGACAATTAGTAAACAGCATAATGCCGAAAATGCTCGCCATATGTCCGTGATATATTACGAAAAATCTACTATGAACATAAGCGTAAATTATTGCTTTCATCTTGAGTTGTGGGGTTTGAGTTCCGTAAAATGGGGGTTCGAGTTCCGTAAAATCGCACCGAAATAATAAACGATAACAGAGAAAACAGATCTTACTCTCAGGATAAAAAAAACTTCTGCAAAATGTGCGGAATTGATTAAATATACAGTTTGTAAAGCTTGTACAGTAAACATGTCTTTTGAGTTAGATATGAAATATGAATTGTTGAGTTATTTACTGTACATTGTACATTTATCAGAATGCCTTGTAATCTAGAGATATATTTCTAAATTGTACTGAAAAATAAAAAGGGACAAGTGAATATTTGTAGTATTCTAGTTGTCAGGGTGTAAGAATTTGTCTCGAGATTGCGGAGATAACGTAAAAACAACCAAACATACACGATACAATGTCAGTTTCTGTTGCTATGTTCCTTCTGTGGTCTTGGACTGCTCAAGTCTACTATTGGCTAGTTATGGTTGAGCGGAAAACTAAACACTACAAGGACCCTGTGTCTGAACATGTAAACGTGATGCTTCACAATGCAAACAGAGAGTAAGAATAATCTAAAATCTAGCAAAAGTCAATTGTATGGACTTCCAGCAACACAGGCTTCAGAAGGCGGATAAAAAAGAAAGATGATGCATGGTCTTTGTTGTAGAGAGAATTCGAAATTCGCTGTAAGCTTGCACTATTATCCAAAGCGTTTTGATATTCTATTGAAGGTGTTTGTTTGTGTGCAGTGAACTTGGAGCTTTAGGCTGAAATCTGCTCTGTGTAATTTTGCATGATTATGAAGCATTCCAACCGTTTTGGAGTCATGGACACTTGTATAGGATTAATCAATATCTTTATTCAATCAAAAATGTACACTCATATTACGAACAACCGTAGGTAAAGCGAAAAAAATGTTATAAACTTGAAAGAAACCAGCTAATAATCAGATAACACTGCTGTGGATCACTGCCCTCTCTCGAGGTGTTATCATGCAGATTGACTAACATACAGTCACATGACACTGATTAGACCTAAGGCCCAACAGATGATCGACATTACTTAATAGTTTTCTTGGACCCTGTTGTACCTATTGGCCTGGGAGAGGGAAACTGCTGGATGTGGGCATGCGCATAAGCTACCATTACCGCATCAAAAAGCCTTAAGTAAACAGCAATGAAAATAATTTTCTTTCAGCATTTCTAGAAATCAAACAATCCAGTTGCGGAGAAACTTAGAGCATGGAGACTCTCTTCAGCATTTTTCAGATGATATTGATTGATGTCCTTAACTTTGAGATGTCTGCATTGTCTGGAGAAGGCAACGGTATTGGAAGAATGGAAGGAATCAGAAAAGCTGGAGGCAAAAGCAAGCGAGGTTATCTAGATTCGAGCCAATCCTTAATGAATAACCCGTGAGTGTCTACTACCAAGAAAAATAGAGAAATAAAAACATGAATGAAAATTTCGTCCATCATGTATTGCATCGGTTGGTTATCACAATAGATCTGCCGTGAAGTCCAACATTTGTTGAATGACTGTTGCAAGACATGTATCGTGTTGCTGGAGCCTAACGAACAACGTAAAGTTTCACTAGCAGACACACACACACACACACACACACACCCACACACCCACACACCCACACACCCACACACCCACACACCCACACACCTACGACCAAGGACCATCCCTCAATTCCTCACGATTCATGAGACTTTAACACTTTTCCTTAAGGCCTGCCTGTTTATTTCCGTTTATTTCTTAGCAAGCAGAAAGACAGGGACCGACATTGAAAGGTCTTCAAATTTAAACAAACTAACAACTCGAAAAGTGAACTTTGACCAAATCTGGTCTCTTCATACAAAGTTTTCAAACACTTATCATAAAGCGAAGCAATTTAGCATGCAGTGAACATGGAGTTGCTTACAGCTTATTCGACAAACTACCAACCCGAATACAATGTTCTGATCCTATTTCTGGTTGTTTATTAACCAGATGCTTGTTAGCAGAACCGCTGTATTCAGTCTGCTTGTGGCCTTCGTGTGGCAGCTCTAAAAATCAATCCAAATATTCATGAGACTAACCCATGAGCCTCGTGACAAGTGCTTCAAAAATCAGAACAAGCAGAGCAACGCATCAGCTCAAAATATGCAGCACGAAAAAGCAAAGTCCTGATAAATTTATTCAATAAAATAAAAAATGGTTACCGTGATGATGCGATTAAGCCCCTACTTCGAATAAGCCCCGGCCCACAGGACGATTTCTGACAAATAAGCCCCACCTTCGAATAAGCCCTTATAGGGGATACCTACGTTCAGTATAATACAGATTAAAAGCAAAGAAAATTAAGAGTATAGCTATTGGTCTGCTCATATGTGCTTATATTTGACGAGAATAACTGTCCACCTTTCTCCTCCTTGATCCCATCTAGATTTACATTTAAATCAAAGTATTTTATATTGAAAAATGATATAAGATATTGCTTTGATAGACACGAACACCTCTAAATTTAATAAGCCCTCCCCTCGAATAAGCTCCCACCTGCAAAATCGTTTCAGATAAATAAGCCGCTGGGAGCTTAATCCAGTCATTACGGAATAATCATATCGATTCTTGACAATTTTAGTCAATATGTAACATGATTATAACTGATGAAGATGACATATATTATTGGTGAAGATTCCTGATATATACATATTACATCCCCATAGAAAATCTGCCATATTTCAAAAATTGATTAAGCCCCCTCTTCAAAAAGCCCCTCTAAACTGCTTGAAAACAATGAGCCCCCGTGGGGCATAATAGAAAATCTACGGTAATCTGAATGATTGTAACCAAGTGAACTTCAGGCAGCTGAAAAAGCAGGAAATTAAACGAGGGTATTTGGAGAGACTGTGTCAACTTTGCACGATGGTATGGTTCTCAATCAATACTAGATCATGAGGAACCCGGCTAGTTTTAATGCTTAAGCATCATTGTCAGGTGTCTAATATCTGAAGTTTGATGTAAACGCAGTTTTCAACAACGCAAATGAAACATTGCACAGGAAATATCCGTAATATCAGAAGAGATCAGCATTGCTAAATGTATTTATTTCAAAACATGTACACCAGAAACACTGAATCCCGTTATTTCTCTTGTTTCTTAAATTCCAAGCAAGATCTATGTAACTTTTTCCATTTGGTAAACTATTTATCCAACATCATGGATATCCTTTTTGCATTGGTCCTTAGATATGTCATGAAAACAACTACTTGTATTAATGAATGCAGATATCTGAGTAGTTACCCTTTTCTATTTGATTCAGGCACGGAATAGGGCAAGAATGAGACTAGCTTACTGTATACAAATGATGAGAGTATGGTTCTGTGCATATTTGAGTTTCTCTTTTAGAGCAAAATTTTATTTTTCAATAAATGCCCCTCAATATTATACACTCCTCTCACTGTAAGGTCTATGAAGTAGTGTAAATGCCATGGGCGTTTGTTGAAGAAAATAAGGTAGATGTTTTATTTTTGAGCCCCTATTTATCAAATACCCCTTCTCCGGCAAAATCTATGTAACTTAATAAACGTCGTGAGCGTTTATTGTAGAAACTACTCTTGAGTTCCCAGTTAATGTACCCGTGTCCGCTTAGTACTTTTTGAAAAAAGGTTCACCCAGGACATCCCTATTCCAGATTCCCCATTTATCAATTTTGAGTAAGTAACGTGAAAATTCACATTTTCCATTCTGCTTAAAGTTCAGACGGATTGTGACCTTAAACCGGGCTTAAACTTGTCCATAGCTACTATACTTTGAGAAACTTCCAGTCGCCACGTTTATTCCAGCACCCCCCCCCCTGTTTATTGGTGTTCTAGGAATTTTCCAAGACCCCTACTATTCCAATCCCCGCTCCATCGTTTTGGGACTCTAGTGACAACCTCTGCGAAGGAGAAAACAAATTTTAAGGCCTAAAGTGGTAACATGCGGAACGTATATCTAATCAATGCAATCCTTTCTATCACCGTCCTTTCTATAATTGGCTTAATTTACTCCAAAGAGTATGTAGGTAAGATACTTGCAAGAAGGTATACTAAGCAGGCAAATGGGGCTGAGATAGGATCTCTGAGTGGTAAGACCATTTATACATCACATTGTTACTTATAGCTATCATTTCCCTTCATTCATCAAGGTGGACATTATTGTGTGCCTTGCCGTCTAATGGACATTCTGCAGTAGAAATTACTTCTTAGCATGTGACTCTCTTTGATTCAAAAAACAGACTTTTATGAGGCTGTAGGTATAAGGTATATACACAAAGCAAAAACAACACTATTCCTCGCGTAATCTACAGCACCTTCATTGTGGTTTTTTTGTATTTTCGTTCATTTAGCTCCAGCGCCTTGTAAAATGCAACGCCTTGTTGGAGATAACTTATATGCGACAATTATAATTTATCATAATGGTTATTTCATTATTCTGTCATTTTTCTCAAAAAAAGACCCACTCAGCATATGAAATGCTTTGTTCAAACCAGATACTCATGCTAGCAGACGATCAGGGAATGGGAAAAATAGAAAATCACACTCTGCAGCATTTAGAAAGGCTTTGTAGAAATCCTCTCGTAGGGATTATCTCCTCTCCATGACTTACATTCCTTTTCATTCTTTGAAAAGAACCATATGGGTAATGAGATAAGCCTTTTCTATTTCAGAGTCCATGAACAATGAATCATGTGTTACTGACCAAAACTTATATTCTGAAGTGAAATTCTTTATATTGTTCATTGGCTATGCAAGAAGTGGAAGCACATTGATGGGCTCTATCCTTGATGCACACCCAAATGCAATTATATCTAATGAATATGCCATTGATGATAAGTTCAATACATTCAATGGAGTACAAAAGTCTCAACAGTATATTTTTGATCAGCTTTTCAAAAGTTCCAGAGCAGAAGCAACAAGGGGACAAAGGGCACCAAATCACCCAGGCCTTTTCAACTATCATGTTCCCGGCCAGTGGCAAGGAAAATATGATTGTTTCATCAAGGTGAATGCTAGCAACATTATTTTCTAGGATCATCTTGAATCTTCTTTAGTCAGAGCTAATAATGCTACTTAAGACCATCACACCTTAGCATTGTTTTTAATTATTAGAGATGGGAATAATTGTCTCTGTTCTCAGCATATAGATTTGGATTATATTTTTAAATATAAATGTGATACCTGCAGTTGCATGTCTATCTAGTCCATTTACTGTTGTCAAAATTCAAGCTGGTAGCTCCCTGGGAAAGTATCAGCATTTAACTTGCATCAGAATTGTATGGGTAGTTGTAGAGTCCTGAAGTGCGTGGGTTTAGCAATCTAAGATTCAGAGAATAGAACAGAAAATATAATAAAAATGTAATAATGGGATCTTTAAGAAACAATTCAATGAGAAGGATTGATGTGTGGATTTAAAGTGTAAATGAAAGTCATCCAGGAAGCCCCAAAGGATTGAAAGCTTCAGGTCTTAAATTTCTTCCCAATGCATATAAGTATATTTCTGATGATATGATTGCTGCAGAGAAGTTGAAAATTTAGAACTATGATATTGGATGCCTTTTGCTTGCAGGTGATGGGTGACAAGAGAGGTGTGAGTACAGCAAGAAACTTAGTCAAGCAACAAGGCTTGTATGAAGAGCTGAGAGAAGCAGTCAGAATTCCCATAAAATTCATACACATTCATAGAAATCCATATGACAATGTAGCAACAATGCTATTGAGGTATAACAACCAACGACACCAAGCAGCAAGCTCAAAATACAAGGTGCATTTATGAAACTGCTATTAGCTTATTTGATTAATAATAATAATAATAATAATAATAATCTATATTTATACAGGATAACTTGGTCAGCTTACTTAGAAGCTGCTATCAGTCAAGGTCCTGTTAAAATTAAAAGATAAAAAAAATTAAAATATATCAAATTACAAGATCAAGATTAGGAACGTCCATATAATTTTACAAGTTAAGTTTTAAATTCACAGTCAAGTTGATCACATTGTCTCTTGAAATTCATAACAGATTGTTCTTGTTTCAATGCAGTAGGTAATTTGTTATATAATTTTGATCCCTGAAACAGGAATTTAATCTTATTATAGAGATTTTGCTTCATTTTATTAATTGCAAATTGTTGCAAAATATGGTGCATCTATTTCATGTCAACCTGATGAAATGGTACTTAAAATTACAGAATGATTAATTATTTACATGTAATTTAGTCATGCCTTTTATTTACTTTATATTGTACCTCTGAATATTTGCCTGAATTTGCTAGCTGTTTGAAAATATTTTGGGGTGTGATACCTCCAACACCCCCAGTAACTATGCCTTCCAATATACCCTTCCAATATCTGATATTCCATGGAATATGTCATGCCTGTGCAGGTATGCTACATACTGACAAATGCTACTGAATTGAGATATACTGAGGAAAGTCTAAAGTTTTGGGTTGCTGTACCCCTCAAACTATCCACAAGCAGCACCCCTGGAGGGCAACCTCAGAATACTGTAGGAGTCATGAAATGTCATATAGACAAAATTTGCTAGGGTCTTTTTCTGTAATGACTATGTTAAAACGTTGGTAGCATGTGCTGGTTTCTACCATTTTTGTAACTTGCCTTTGTTATTTCTCATCCCAGTCTCTAAATCACCCCACCCTTAGCATACCAATTTTTTGTATCATTTGGCCTAATAACTTCTTTGCTTTACAGCCATACAAGAACAAAGATGGATTACAATCTAAAATTCACCAGTATCTGAAATGGGTGAAAAATGTTGAAAGTATCAGGTCAAGGTATCCTGAAGATGTTCTTGATATTGACTACTCTCAGCTGCTAAAGAAACCAGCAGGTGCTGTCAGAAAACTATGTAAATTTCTTGAGTTACATTGCAGCAGAGAATACATTCAAAGCTGCAGAAAGAAGATATTTCAAAAGGAGACAAAAACAAGACTAAAAGTGTTCTGGCCTAAGAAACTGAAGCTTTCTCTGGCAAAAGAAATGAAGGTGCTTGCTCCTTATAGGCAATTCAGTTTTAGTTCATAGGCAGTTTGTTGCAAAATTGTGGAATCAAGTTATAGAGAAGGATTTATGTAGATCTAGTCAGAAGCCTTTAGGAATATTTCTATAGAAATCCCAGTATTGTATGTTCTGATATTGAGTAGAATATCCCCACCTTTTTATATCATTTGCAGTATTTCAAAACTTTCATTGAATACTACCTTTATGATACTTTCATTAATATTTTGTTTATTGCTTCATACTTTAATAGGTACCACTTTTGACAATATTAGACCTTCTTCCTTCTCTTTACCTCTGGCTTTTGATTCCCATAATAAGATTTATGGAAAATCTAAAAGTGGAAAACACAGTCAGGGTTAAAGCCCCCCCCCCCCACAGTGGTTTCATGAAATACTAGATGAGGCATATTTAGAATCAGATTGATTCGCTAAAATTTAATAAATTCACTCCTTTCAATTTGGCATAATTTTTGTCAGGAAAGTAACATTTCAATAGTACTATAAATTGAGATTAAATTCTTTCAGTGCTCTACAAATGATTATATGAAGTATATATTTGTTAAATACAGTTGGTTTAGGGCATAAAAAGTGTCACATATTGAGTCACTGATATGGTAATCAATATTTATTTTGTATTATATTGGATTATTATATTTTGTGTATATGAGTATATGGCCTAGGTGCATGATTTTAGGTAGTGAGACTGATTGTCTTCGATTTTAGAGAAATTTAGCTGATCATAATTGTTTTAGAATATAGTGCAGCTTATCTTCGAATATAGCAAATTAGTGTGGTTTCCGTAGTGTTGTTATCAGGCACAAAGCTTGGGCACAGGGGACTGCCTGCCCAAACAAAAGATATTGTCCTCTTTGGCAGTCCAATAATATTAGGATGAGAACATGATCTTGGTGAAAAATCTAGAAACAACAGAGAATTTTGACGCAAAAACAGCCAGTAACAGCGAATATAACAGTGGCTATCTTTTATTACATTTGTACTTTTGGGTGCTCAATAGAAGGGGGCGTTTAAACATTTTGGGATTTAGGACCTTTGCCCGGAATTGCTTCCGTACCCTTTCAGCGCTGGTTTCGTGCCCGGTCGTTATGCCTCGTCGTTATACCTCGTCGTTATACCTCGTCGTTATACGTCGTCGTTATACCTCGTCGTTATGCCTCGTTGTTATTCCGTATCGTTTTGCCATATTGTCATTTGGTTCCGTTAAGTCTATCAAATAGATGCATTTAGTATGTATTTTTCTAGACATAGAATTTCTGTTTCTGCATACTGAGCACGGTGAATTTTTGATGTTAGCTCTTGCATTCATGTCTTCAATCATTCACTCAGCATTTTGTTTAGCCAAGAATAATGGTCTCTAATGCAAGAGATCCCCAAAAGAGAAATGCACGTTTTTTACAAGACAGTTTTATTTCGTGCAGAACCGAAACTTTCATAACTCTCCATGATTGCAGCACTGAAACTATCTACTGCGATGCTAGACAGACAGGCACTGCACAAACATAATACAGAAATAATTAGATTGTAATAGGAAATCTACAAAAGAAACAATTATACACTAAAGATATATACTAAAATTAAGAAAAAAGCAAACTACTATAGCGTACAGACAAACTACAACTACAATAGTGTTCTTAGGTCTCAGAAGCATATGAGGGAGATGATAGGCTTGTGTGAAAATTTCAATTCAGGAATGTATTGTCTTATCACCTTTCTTAGGTCTCAGAAACCCAATACTGAACTTTCATAACTTTTTGAGCAGTCTATTACTGCTTTCTCATAAACCCGTATCTTACAAAACGTGTAGTTTAGTTGTTTTTAAGGGTATACTACATAGCACTAATAGTATAAGGGAATTGACCAGGTAGACAATAAATTCTTTATTACCAATAAATTCCCGATTAAATATGAACTCTGCCACAAGTAAAGGCAACATGCTTATAAAATGGTTTTATGAGTAACCGGCATTTTTACAAACCGCTTAATAAGCAACCTTTACAAGGTACAGTTCTATAAGAAACCGATATGTAGAAAACCGAAAACTTTAGTAAATTCTTACTACTGAGAACAAAATTCCTAAGGAGCTTTTCACGTTCAAATATTTTTAACACTGCGAAAAATCGCGGATTAGGATGCAAAATTCGTCTAAGTTGTATGTAGTCGTTGTAGCAGTGCTTCATGGGGGGAGGGATGGGGTTCCTTTCAAACTTACAGTGCCTACTGCACCCTGTCTTAATGTTTAACGATTATGTTGTCTAAAGTACTAAGCTTGAAGTTAACATTTAAGGAGATATTAAGGAACATCTAGTTCTACAATGTTGTCGAAAGATGTCCATAAGTGAGTAACTTTCAGGAATATACTTTGACGTAGGTGCTTTAAAATAAAGCGTGTATTTCATTTCTCCTCAATCATACCTGTTAGAAAATGAAAGGAATTTTGCAAATTTCACATGTGAGAGAATGCCACAGCAACAGACTGGCGAGCCCAAATGGCTTGCTGAGCCATAATCAAAAAGTGAAGCAAACGTTCTTAATCTCTTAACATGACACCAGTATTGTTATCTATGTTGTTTTCTACGATATTATTAAAACATGAATTGCTCACTTTGATAAATCTGTACTGGGGATTAAATCATGGGGATGGTTGGTAGTGAAAGGTCTTTCATGATTCCAAAAACCAATCATTCTGCACTCAAAAGAGTTTGAAAACAACCGACAAGTTTGGCGGTGGAGACAAATCGTTCATGATCAAGATGATGAAGAATCGAGTGTCGGAAATTGTGATCCTGACTGTGTTGCTAACATGCAGAACTTTCTCCATAACATTGGATGAAGTGCAATCGATGAAGAAGGAGGTAGATAAAGGTTAGACCATGATCAATATTAATAAGACCTAACTTGTAAGAACTACCTAAGGTAGAACAATGATCAAATGCAACAAAATCGCCCGTTCAGATTGATCAATGAGTCAACAGCGCTCTTTACTTGTCACTCGGTACTCTCACATTAAATCTCCATCAACTAAGCAAAAATCAAAAAATCAAAGATTGGCCACCAATCAACGATTGGCCAAATATGCATCAACGATTGACCACCAGTCAAAGATTGACTACCAATCAATAACCAAAACATTTAAGAGGCAAATTGGTGAAATATCCTACTGACTAACAGACCATTCTGGATTAGAATTCAAATCCAGATGATTCGTCATTCAGCTTATAAATATATACATATATATATATAAATATATACATATATATATATAAATATATATATATATATATATATATATATATATATATATATATATATATATATATATATATATATATATATATATATTTATATAAATATATATAAATATATATATGTCACTCTCGATACAAAGAATCTCGAAGGAAGTAAAAACTAGTCCCTTTTATCGATCGAGAGTTCGTTAAATTGAAAATTGAACAAATTCCGAGTTTGCGCCAACATTAAATCCTGTTTAAGGGTTGCTTAAATAAGTATATAAATTTTCCAATTAGTTAACTAAAAAGTGAGAAGTCTGTTGGTACTACGATGTTTTTGCTCAGCCGTTCAGTATGTTCCCACGCTTGCGAGCGTAAATATATATATATATATATATATATATATATATATATATATATATATATATATATATATATATATATATATATATATATATACTGCACAAAGTACTGTCTTTGATTAACAGTTTATGTCATACTAGCCCATGATATATTGGGTCAATTACAATGTACAGAAAGAGAACGAAGAACTTGGACCTTTTTTCCAATTAGGGTTCTCAATGAACCATTCACTGTAACAATAGGCAAAGAAACAAGAGTTCTTCCCAAAGGACAGTAAAAAAACTCAGAAGACAAGTACACAGAACATGGGTAGGTCATGACCATGAACCATACTTAGTCAGCATTCAATACACCACATAACCTATTAGCTGTCTCCTTTACAGCGTGCACCCCATAGCTTTCAGAGCCAGCCCAACAACAGTGAAAGGTCCCAAGGAAGAGGGATGTGATCTTCATTGAGGTTTTGATTACATGTGCTACCATATTCACAGGATGCTGCAATTGGAAAAAACTTTTCAGATTCTGCAATTCACTGGTAAAAGCAATATATAGCCTGTCTACATATAACACTCTTCGTTATACCCTCAGAATTTCAAGGTAAATCAGAAAAATGAGGCACTATTTTGCTCTTTTTGAGTAAGGAAACAACTGCTCTGCATTCCTTGGTTTCAAAACAGCTATCCCTCCATGAAAGTCTACTAGATTTCACTGCAAGCACACAGAGCGCAACAAATTATACTTTCCGTCAATGGAATTCTGCTCACACTGACATAAATTCACAAGCGCATTCTAAAACGAAACATTAGAATGCCATAAGGTTTAGACGTAAATTCCAAATGTAAGGCATTGTCTAGGAGGCTGTTGGTGCATCTTATCTCACAGTTGTGGCAACTTGTGAATTCAAAACAACTCGACAAGACAACATAAGACTGTTCAATTTATTGATCTACAAAAAACGATCCAAAACTGCCGCAAGTTTGCCAGCGAATAGGACAGGATCAATTATGCTATCATAGCACCCCCAAAACACGCTCAAATTGATCCTGTTTCAATACTTAAATGCACCCATAAACTGCTGTACATAATACCTATCGCTGACTGTTACCATATGTCTCATGTGCTTACTTATGTGGTGTGGTTGTTGCTGTCTGTTCATAGGTATTCAAGTGTAGTGTTTGTGGATTATTTGTGTTACATCTTTCCCAGGAAGGTTATATATGCGTAATGTGGTGTCATGTTTATTGTTCTGTTCAGTATGGTTGATTTGTACTTATAGAATGCATGTTTGGCAGTTAATATTGAGATTTTGAGAAACAACGTGATGATTTGAACTTCGATAAATTTTGTGTGGGAAAATTTGAGAGTTAATAAGTAAACAGCTTCTAGAGTCGTAGTTGCAAGCGTTGAAAAACGAGGTCCAAACAAAATGAATATTGTCAAAGAACCATTTTGTTACACTGACTATGCACTTAAACGGAGCACATACTATTTCCTCACAAAACAGCCAACTGCACAAATGATAATGCTTTTACAAAGTGAAGTCATCTCTTCCCTTACAAGCAGACAAAAATATAGCTCACCCAACAGACTATTAAGGTTGTAGCACCCACCCGTACCTCGCATCAGTTAAATATATCTATCTATATTTACACATACATAAATATATCATTCATGTGAAACTCAGACAGCTTATTCACTTTAGTCACTTTTTGACTTTTCAGAGCTCCAAGCAATGGCAGCTCAGACCGAACCGAAAATCCTCAACGACATTAATTCAAACAAGTTTCAAGGTATGCTTTCAACGTTGAGAACTTTATTGATACCATCACTATTGGGGCACAAATAAGCTATCACGATGACGTAATGCTTTGACTGATATAATATCACATTAAATTAACCGTGGATTGAGTCTATCAGCATTTCACTGCTAGGAAAATCAAAATGGAGACATTCTTATAGCACAGCACTGCCAAATAAAATGTGGGGAGGGGGCTACTTATAAAAAGTGGGGGCTACATGCAATAAATTGCGTGATAAAGGTTAGAACAATCACTGGCTGGCAAAAAGTGGGGTCTGAAGCCCCCAGCCCCTACCATTGCCGTCCATGTACTATGCTTGCATTGCATTTAACCTGGACACTTCAACTTGGTTAGATGTACTAGAAGCGAAGGGATCAGTAGGTGACACAAATATAGGTACGATGTGAGTATGTGTAAACCATTGTATTATCTAACAAAACTCATACAACTCACTAGAAGTGTGTAATTTGTCCCTATTCCGTCAAAATGAAATACTATGTTGGCAAAAATCACTAACAAGCTAAATTTAGCAAAAAATGAAGAAATTAAGGGCTTTAATCTGAAAAAGAATGACTGACAAACTGTACATAATATTTGAGAGCTTCTTTTGTTTTCACGCAGATCAAGCATTTGAAGAGGTTCTAAGTGATCTTATTAAGTATGACATTGAAAATTCTTTGCATACATTAAATGAAGGCAAAGGTAAGATTACTTCCGTTACGGAGACAGGTACTATATTTTCTATTTGAGGGTTTATCAACAATCAGAGTAAATACTTGTGTCTATTTTAGTATGTACAATGGGAAACATGAAATTTGACTGATGGAACAAAATCAGAAAAGATATAATCACAAATCGGCTTGAAATGTCGTTGCGGTATTTGAAAGCAGTGCCTTGGATTCAAAGATATAATCTTAATAAAGAAGAATATCAAAATCCCCCTAACTTCCTACTGGATGAACTTTTGTCATCTATTTTCCACTTCTCAGTCACTTCAATTGAAAGGGCACAAACAGCAGGATTCAGTGTTATGGAGAAGAGTGCAAAAATGTGATCTAATAATTCATAAGCACTTGCAAATTTGTGTATGTTCAGTCTTGATAACTTTCGTTCGCTTCTTCACCACAGATCATCCAAGTAACAAAGCTGATATTGAATTCATAAAACAGCTTCAGAAGGATGAAGGGAGTGTTGAAGATGGTATGGCAAATAAAGATGTTCATATTTTCTGTACACAAGAAATTTCATTGAAATTACGTATGGTTTCAATCTCGTCCTTAATCCTTCCTACAACTTTTCCAATCCAAAGATCGGCAGATTAATAGTCTTTGTGAAAGAATGTAGTTAAAAGCGAGCTAGTTTTCCCTACTTCTTACATACTTCTTACCTAACAAAACTGCTTTGTCAGGAAACCTACCTGCATTAAACAAACATTTTTTGAACAGCGTTGAAGAGAGAAGCAAAGGAAGAACTAGATAAACTGGCCAAAAAAGAGATAGAAATTCGAGAAATGAAAGGTAATTTGCTTTATAATGATAGATAGAAGAATCAGAGACAAATTTGAATGAAAACTGAACTTGAGTCGAGACTACTAAAGAAAGAAAAAACTCATTCAATTTCAAAGGGTCTCAAACATGATGTTGTACCTTACTAGCCATGATATTCTATTTGAATTAACGTACAGGATTCCCTTGCAATAAACGATGACTCTGTTAACCACTCTTTGCAGCTTTAGAAGATGTGCCGGTTACTGCCAAAAGTGAAGCAAGAAGCACTACCAAAGGTGAGAGACATCAACAGAAGCAATTCTCAAGTTATTAAAAATCCATGGAAAGCATTGTATCTGGCTAAGAGAATACACACATTTTTAAATACTATGATTATAGCTGTCCTAGGTTTTCAAATATATATCATTTGACCAACGAATCATGATATACACGTATTTTTATAAGAAAACCAGATTTTTTCTGAGCCTCAATTTTCCTAACTTTTCCCGAAATTGAGGCTGAAATTTTCTTAAGATTTTCTTAACTTTTATTGGAGTAAACTGACCAAAAGAAGTTACCATTGCTTGCAAAAAAAGGTTAATCTTTGCTAACCAAGATTATCAACGAAAAGCTTCGATCTTTGTAAAGGAGCTTGCAAAGAGTGAGCTAATATCGATTTATGGCATATAATACAGATGAATTTTTGAATTTCAAGATCGTGATTTTCTAAACAGTTTCTCAAGATTTTGGTATTTTCAGCCTCATTTTCTTATAAACTTTTTTCTTATAACAAATGTGTATAAGTATGTATATCAACACAGGAAAGAAAAAGAAGATACCTATAGCATTAAAAAGTAAGGTAAGGGCTGTGTTTGCTGCTGCAAGAGGTCTCGGAGCTAGAGTGGCGTATACGATCTACAAGAAACATATCCATAAACAATAAACATATCGATACACTCAAAAGCTACAACCATTAAGAAATTTTCTAGAAAAATAAATAGAATTCAAGGAAAATTTCAATTTTTAAAACGTTTCGACTTGCGTCTTCATCATACACAAACACAAACACAAACACAAACACAAACACAAACACAAACACAAACACAAACACACACACACACACACAAATATATATAAATGACGTAATACACCCGGCTTCTGTCCTATCCCAGAATTCTTTAGCAACTGATTTAATGTCTACTCAGTAGATAGCTTTCTTCTGGCAAAAATTGGTGTGATTTAGATCTTGTGGTTCTGTGATTTCTGTGATTTCGAGGTTCTGTAAGTAAAAGTCATCTTTAACATACATCATCATCGTGAAAAGGGTATATCTGCTCCCTCTGTTACCTATAAAGCCAGGTAATGAGGACTCAGTCCTCTCATGTGCCCTTGCGCATGTGCTCCTGTAATAAGTTACTTTTATAGAGTATCTTGCCCATCTCTGATAACAATAAGTCATGTAAGGTATGAAATATTAAGAAAGTGAAATAACAAATGGATAGGTAAAATTACAAAGTACCAATTTTACTTTCAGTAAATGGGATAAGATTGTAAATTTCTTTCAGTGGAGTGCAAAGACAAATGGGATAGCAAGTCTTGCAGCCTTAGAGCTCTGCAATGCAGAAGAAAAAAATTTGCAAAGAGAATGAAAGCTATGTGCAAAGCCACCTGCGGATACTGCAGTACGTATTATGAACCATATAAGAACTTAAAACTAATCTACAATTTATTTATGTATGTACGCTTATGGTTGCGAAAAGTGGATGAGTAATATTCTACTTAGAAGAGAATGAATACTTGCAGGAAGAATTGAAGCATACTTTTATACAGCACCATAAATTCTCTGCAAAGCCTCCCCCTAGAGGGTTATTGGTTTCAAGCACTTTAGAGTGGGCTTAGTGGAGAGGGGGTTTAATTTAGAGGGGGACTTAAAGGAGAAAGTACGATACAACAGCTACATGATGGCTCGTATTATTCATCCACGTAACACATTCAAAACAAATCACCACAACATTTAACCAATGCATTCATTTTGTATTCTGAAAGCTAGCATGTTGTTTGCTAGCTGAACAGGCAATCTCTTTAACGGCTGAAAATCTAATTCTTAGAATCAAAATATCCACCTAAATGTCAGAATTCAGAGTATGGTTGCTGCTGGGACAACGCAACAAAGAAAGAGAATCAGCATGGATTAAATTGTCCAGGTAGGATTCTGAACAGACTAATTGAAAGACTAACTACTTTTCCCTTCATTGACTGTAACTGAAAGAACATGGAGCACACCTATTTCAATAGTATAATACCTTCGCCACAAAAAGATGCCACATTCCTTCCAATAGATGGAGACTTGGGACACTTGATATGATTTACGCTATAGACGAGCTATAACACCCCCTTCCCCATAAACAATGCTATACGAAGCAAATATGAGCAACAAGAAGGGTAGAAGTGATGTGTGTGTAGAAAGCTATGGGTTTTGGCTATCGAATCAACATTGTTTAAGGGGATGGGGGATACGTTTCAATTGGTGTCACGAAAAAGCAGCAGGAGTCGAGAATTCGTAAACTTGTGTGGGTGCTACAACTACTTTTCGTAGGCATTGTAGAAACATTGAAAAACCCAAGAACATACGAACAAAACCAGTGAACTTTTTGAGGTGGGAGGCAGTCAGCTGTAAGCAGCCCAAGCAGCATACCACCATAATTATAAATCTAATTGTGAAAGAAATGGATAGGATATTTTTAGAGCTCTGGGTGGAATTCAATTCTTAAGCCTGGTTTCCATTAAACTACTGTTTACTCTATATTGCTTGCGTATGGTTTTAAAGTCCTACAAAAACCAAGACATGCACAAAACTAATTTTATGGAAATGTGACTGAAAAGCCAATGCGAGCAACGGAGAGCAATAACGAGCAATACAAAAGCCTGGCTTCCATTATGCTACTTCTCGCTGTTTATTGGTTGCTTTGGCTTTTCTCGTTCTTGTTGTTGTAGTCACACAGGGGTTTTTGGGATTGCAAAACCGCCCCTACATGCTCTTTCATGCTCTTCATTGTTCTTTGTCATGATTCCATGGAAAAGTAAGTGCTCGTCATTGCTTGTCATAGTTTTAGAGATATATTTCAAAATACCTCTAGAACATCGAAGAGCAAGTACTTTTTATTGCTCTTTATTGCACTTCGTTGCTCGTATTGGCTTTTCAAACATGTTTCCATAAAATAACTTTTTGTGCCTGTTTTGGTTGTTTGTAGTATGTTAAAACCATAACAACCAATAAAGATCAAACAATAATTTAATGGAAACCAGGCTTTATTTGCGATGCAGCATGATTAGATCCCCGCCAATCTTAAATGACTTCTAATACCATGACCAATGAAAGACGTCGGCTATATTGAAACCGTTTTTCTTCTGCAATGTATTATTGAACCTACTATCTGTCTTCAGACGCAGCCAAAAGCTGCTATTTTCAATAAATGTCTGGCTGTAGTTCTGTAGCCATATATCAAAAGGGCATGCACCGTGCCTTCATTCTCATCGACAAACTCGACAATATTTTTCTGATCGTCTTCACCTCATTCGGCCCCCCATTGTTTATAATCCCATATTAAACCCCTCCTGACAACCCTGATTGCTTTTCAACAAGCAGGCAACGTGGTCCTTTTCTTCGCTACCGAAAGTTCTATTATACTGTTTATTGGTACATCTTTATAAAAATCCTTACGAGCAAATATTTCTCAAAGGATGTTTGCATGACATAAATCATTCATGCATCTAAGTCATCTAAATCAAATTTTAAAACCAAGTCTTATTAAATATTAATAATTAGCTTGCTCTTTAAATTTATTTGCAAATATAACTGGTCGTTTAAATCAACAATCCACCTACTGAAGATAAAATAGCATGGAAATAGCTTGGATATTTGCTAGATTTATGGAGAAAGTAACCACCGATCCCAAAACTTACTGTTTCATAAGCAATTACAATCGAAGAAATTGAGGCATGATAAATGAAGAAGAATTTGATTGCGCTTAATTAAAGGAACGGTGAAACAAATTAGACGAATAAGGTGTATGCAGAAACCTATTAAATGCATATATATAAATATATACATATATGTATATATTTATATGTATATATACATACATACATACATATATATAAACGTCAAAAATATATATATATATACATATACATATACATATATACATATATATATACATATATATATATACATATATATATATATATATATATATATATATATATATATATATATATATATATATATATATATATATATATATATATATATATATATATATATATATATATATATATATATATATATATATATATATATATATATATATATATATATATATATATATATATATATATATATGTATAAAGCTACAACCAACCAAGTAATTTATAAGTATAACGAGAATTCAAGAAATAAAATTACACCATTTCAATATATATATATATATATATATATATATATATATATATATATATATATATATATATATATATATATATATATATATATATATACACCATTTTTGTCGGGTGGTGATCACTGTGGCGGGCCATCCATCAAGGATGTCCGTAAAAAGGGGGAGGGTGGTCATGGGAAATGGTTACCCTTATCAAAATGACCTGTTTTTCCAATAGAAAATCAGGGGAGAAGGGAGGGGAGTCAAAAATTGCCCGAAAATCCAGATGTCCTCTTATGGATGGCAACAACCAAAACTGATGCCACCAACACTCCAAAGCATTTACAGGTACATTCAATTTTATCAATCAGCACAAATCACAATATGACTGAGAAATCTAAAAAATTATCTTTGTTACTTGGTACTTATCACTTAACACACTTATTGTGTTACTAATGAAGTATTTTTTCAGGATGTATCTAAAGAAGTATCTTTTATGTTCGCATTTCTGAAAAATATGTCTATTTTATGTGTTTATATCTTTTATGTCTTTTATGTTCTTCGTGAGTTGCCTGAATTAGCAACTCTGGAATTCATCCCCTAACGTCTTTAATACAATTTCAAACCACAACGACGTACATCACAAAAATCTGTCCGATAAAAATGCTGTACCAGCCATGTGCTCTTTGTAGTTGTACTGTATATAGTGTAAATATCCATACATTATTTTCTTCTACATACATTCCTCGTTTTCAGTCTGTGCAGACAAGTATCATTCATTGTGCAAGAATTTCATCGCGTTCTGCAAGAAAAGCACAAGGCCCGGACACTTCATGAAGAAATACTGCCCAGACACCTGCGGATTTTGTTGTAAGTACACAGTTCATATCCAACAGTTTGCTTACTTATCTTCATGATAGAAATACACTACTGTGTAGGAGGGAATTCAATTACGTTGCAAACTCAGTTCAAACTTTCCTGTATATTTCATCTTCCGCCTAACTATAGAATTTGCAGTACTTACGATAGTCACATTTTTTCAGACTATGTTCTTAGTTTCCCCTATCTACATATACCAATAGAGCTAAATTAAGAATTGCTTATAGATCCACACTTTTATAAACAAATGGGTGTGGTTTTCCTTTGGCGTTACAGGAAGGGCGTGACAGAAACTAGGAAGTTATCTTGACTAGGAAAAGAAACAAAACGTCATGTCATCTAAAATTTAATAAATCTTGATACATATCATTAGCAAACATGTAAATTTGTGTTAGTTTTGATGACCTGCTCTCACTAGACAGTTATGCCCTGTTTGCCAATCCACACAGTTCCTCAAAAGCACAAACCTATCACTTCGACATACAAGTCTCAGGCCCGTAGACACTAGGGGGGCAGGGGGCATTGCCCCCCAATAATTTACAGAGGTTGTATATAGAAGTATACTACACAGTACTTTATAATCATTTTTCAGTTCAGTTCCACTCAATCTTGAACCTAGAAGCACCATAACACAGATATATGGCATGCAGATATCTTGATTCTGTTGTACGACAAACTGTTAACCTTTTCTCAGTGACAACACGAATGTTGTAAGAGAGTCTAAGAGTTTCTGCTTGTGTATATGGTAACCCTTTTAGGAAATAGGGCATTGTTCCTTTTGAGTGCATTCCATGTAGCTCATGCCAGATATCTGAAGGGTGAGAAATGTCTTTTCTTCAATGTGTTGGTAAGAGATAGTTTTGCCTCTATCATTGGTGTACATGCACGTAGTACCAAAGAGAAAAGACGGTTTAGCTTTTTCCTCTGTCGTTTAAATCTTCAAATTTTGATGTAACTAGGTTCACTCTTTTTTTATAATAACAATTTTATAAAACCAACATCCTCAAAATTGTTGGGAAATTAAGAACAAACTAAGAACAAATTAAGAACAAATTGAAGCTGAGGTATTATCGTAAAATGTATTTTTGCACAGAGATGCATACACTGTCCAATAATATATTAACATGAAATGTCATTCCCTCGTAAAAATAATACATGTTTCATAGGCATCTAATTTTGTCTTGCATATTGTCTTATGTCTAAATTGTCTACACCCCACAAATTTAAGAACAAATTTTATGAACAATTCAGCCTCAAAAATTTGGAAAAAAGTTAAGAACAGCCAGTCTAAACCTCAATTTTACTGGTTCTTAAAATAAAAAAGAGTGCAGAGGAGCCAGTTTCTCCATCTTAGCATGGAGATCAATGATGGAAACTGCTTCATTCTATTTTGCAAAAGGGCGTTTTCCGACGTTCTGGAGGGCGTTACTTTGAAAATTTTTTTCATCCCAGACCCCCATTTTTCATCAGAAAGCCACTATTTTGGCATATACTTATGGATAACATGTAATGCTCCCCCCTGAAGGATTCTCACTTGACTTCCACATCTCTGCCCCCCCATCCGGTTCAGCTGTCTACGGGCCTGTGTCTACAAAATGACAGTCCACATCTCTGCTTATTTCAGGCACTGCAAATGACCTATAATGAGTTTCCCTCTTCGAAATTAGATGAATGTAAGAAGAAGAAAGACAAAGTTGGCTTCAAATCACTCTGCGTGAAGTGGATGAGAAAAGGATACTGCAAAGTACTGGACCTTGGAGAGGTGTACTGCAATTACACATGTACCTGCATGAGGCCCGACGGAAAAATTAAGGACTGAACAGCATACAGACTAACAGTCTATGTAGTATAATAAAGAGTTGAAATAATAGGTAAACAAAGACAAATATGGATAAATGCCATGAACTAAAGAGGGTATAACATGGTAGAGAGAGAAAGAAGTTCCTTTCAATTCGGTTTTCTAAGTAATCATATCCATCAGACTTTCATAGCGGAATGTGATCACTCTTACTTGTGTTTAAGGATACCATTGTTGTAATAAATTAAGGTTATATTATTGGCATCTGTCATCTTGCCACCATCTTCTATCGCACGTAACGCATGCCTCGAGCTTGTACAGTTAGTGGCGGATTCTTTAGTGGAGGGGGTATAGCTAAAGGAATTTACCGACGTGTTTGAAAAAGGCACCTAATTACAGTTAAGGCACCATAATTGCCGATACACCATGATCCTGATGGAAAATCTCACCGACGAGCCAAAGGATTACCGACCGTTCTGCGAAAAATGGGAGTGTCACATACATATTCTTACTTCGGCACGCCTTTGAGCACCATATGAAACTTATTGTTGTTACCTTGTGTCACAACTCCAGCGACTAAGTAAAAACTTGAACTGGTGCGCATGAACTGCGCACCCCACGGCTGGTCTTAATTTCAGCAATGGCTTCCATTGGCAAATCTCAGCGTAGTCGCAGGCCAGTTGAGCGCTTCGGCTCTGAAGCAAGTTCTGAGTCGATAACTATTCAAAAAGTATCCAACAGAAAGGTAAAAGCTGATACAAATTTGTATGATATTGAAATTAAAGAAATTGACTCTGCATCTAAGCGTATAAAGGTGCATTTTATTGGATATGAAGAGAAATTTGATGAATGGAAAGCCATTGCTGACGACGAAGAATTTCCGATAGCAAAATATGAAAGGCTGCCTGTACAACGCGAGTCTACATTAGCTGAGCGATGCAAGAAATTCTGTGCATCATTGTGTCTTCATATTAAAAGACAACTTGGGTCTGGAAGGAGAAATGATCCAGAAGGCAGGATTGAGATGATTATCGATCCGGATGTTTATGAAAATTTTTTCTCAACCATTGGTACCCCTGATGATGGTACCAGATTAAGCAAACGCAAATGTTTTCAAAATGAAGAGCTTGATAGTTTACTTGGGAGGAGATGGAATGTTAGAGTTAAAAATCATTTCGGGGATTTTGGTTATGTTGTTGACGGAACTGTCTGTTTTTGGATTCATAGGAGGCCTCCACTCGATGACTTTATACCAGTTGGTGATAGATTTCTCCCATATAAATATGAACAAGAACTTTTGTTTGTTTTTAGCTTTGTAAGGGGAACTGGAAATGCTGCCAAATACAAGGAGTTATTTTTGCAGTAGTATTTTGCATTTTCACCATAAACAAGGACATAGAAATTTTTCAATAGTATACAAAGGGTAGTTAAGAAGCTTTTTGAAAACAGAACGTAAATTGCATGCATAAAGTAAGGAATGAAAATCTGTTTATGTAGTCACATGGAAGTTCAGCTTATAGGATTTATTTACAGCCTTTCTTCCATTTTCCATCAACCTTGAAAAGATGTGTAAGGCAAACAGCTACCCCACATGTTGTGCATTTGTTGGTGCACTTCTTAATAGAATGCCCCATCTCTCCACAGTTTCTGCAGCAGTAACTTCCTTTAACTCTTTCTGCTCCTCTTGCCTCAAAAAACTGTATTCTGTGTTTCTTCAGAAACAGTTGATTAAGGGCCTCCCTGTTTCTGTGATTTGTGGACCTAAAATAGTCCTTAGAGGCCTGGTCATTGTACTTTTCAAGACCTTGCTGGTTAAAATATTCAATGTTTCCATAGAGCCTTAGAAACTGTGGAACATGACAGCAAAAAGCATGCATATAGGGTGTGACATCTATGGTCTGATAAATGCTCAAGAAATCTTGAATCCATGTGCAAACAGATTGAGAAAATGCATCTATTTCCTCATGTTTATGAAATGTTTGTCACATGTTAGTATAGAGGAGGAGGAATTTCTTCCAAACAGATTGAACTGTCTCAGCATCATTATAAGATGGGAGTAATTCTTTTATGTTAATGTTTTCAATCACTTGCATTTTCTCAGGCCCTGTTAGGTCTCTGTATTGCAACTTGCCTGTATCCCGATTAACTGACCAAGTAAATGGGATGTTCAAGGAATTAAGAAAATGCATGTACCTTTCCATGTGAGGACATTTCGTCAAATTGACAGTACCACGGGAGACTCTATTTTCTATAGCATCTGCCCTTCTCAACTCTATGATGAGATTTTCAATCAGTACATCACAGATCCTGAGAAATAGATGTAAAGTGTCTATTATGACATGATCCATCTTTATGCAGGCAAAAAGTGGTTCATTTTGACAATTGTTCTTCCTACCTTTTGAATCTTTCTGTATTGATTCAATTGTTCTTGAACCATTTGATGGCACATCATTGAGTGGCCACAATTTTGATGTATCATGTCTTAAAGACTTTGGGCAGAGGCACCATATACAAGCAAAATTCTGGTTGGCTGGACCAATTCCACAGACTGTTGCTAAAAACTTCCAGTCACCCCCAAGAAAGAATTCCAAATTCAAGGTGTTATCTGCAACTATTACATATGATAGACTTGCAACCTCCTGTATTATATCTTTGAGGGAATCTCTTATACCTCTATAATCATCCTTTGTCCTCACTATTGCAAGAATATAGTTTCCTTTCTCAGTTGCAGCACACTTTCCCTGATTGATGATTGAGTAGGTAAAATTGAACAATTGCAACCTTTTGCCTATTCTTGTTCCATCTCCACTTAATTTTATCTGAAGAGTCTCATTTGGCTCAATCTTATTTTCTTCTAGTAGTCTTTTGGCTTGGTCCTTGAGGCTATCCTCAATCTTCACTTGAACACCAACTGAATCACCAGGTGTGGAGGAAATCTGCCAATGTTTATTTAAGGAATCAATCCGTTTTTTCAAGCTATATGCAGATGGTAGGCCTCCAGAAATTATAGAAAGCTCCTGCCAAGCTGTATTTGAAATGTTAAATTTATCCTTCACATAGAGTAACATATTAATTTCATCCAACTGATCACTATTTTCACTATCCATTTCATCTTGACCCAAAAAGTTATGGTTGAACTCCTCTTCATCAATTAATGAAAAAGAATCAAATACTTCCCCTATGGGGTCATAAAATTTCACTTTATATGGCACTAGGTCAAATAAGCCAAGAAAATTTAAGGCTGACTGGCATTCTTCCTTTATCTCATTTTTAATTCTATATTTGCTTCTCTCTGAGTATTCACTATAACCTTTCCTTTTAAGCCTTTTTCTCTCTCTTGTTTGCCTTATTTGCTGTCTAACAATGCTTTTGAATCTTTTCTTCCAAAAGCCTGCAGATTCATTTGCATTGTCTAGGTCATCTTGCAGCTTTTCCATTAGATCACGAGACACTTTTAGCTCTTGCTCAAGGCTTTGCTTTTCCATGGCAAGCTCTTCATTCCTTTTCAATAGCTTAAACTTGTCTGTTTCATGTACATATACTTTCAATTTATAAGGTGTTGAGGCCTTAAGCCTGTCCAAAAAGACTCCATACTGTCGCCCTCCAGATTTCTTTTGTTTTACTCCTATTGATAACAGCTGATGTATTTTCTTCCTTATACAACTTACTATTCTTTCAGTTGCAATAACATCTAATTTAGCTTCTTTGAAAATTTCTTGCACAATTTCAACTATTGTTGCATAATCAATATTTTTTGATTGTCTCTTTCTTTCCATAGAGATTCTGAACATCAAATACCTAAGATAATGGTTACTAGATTTGACAATAAGGAATAATCTATGAAAGACATGCAAAATTTTATGTCTAAATTTTCAAACAACACAGGTTCAAACTCTGCTATTGCAGGTAGTCTATTACTGACACTTGACTTACAGAAAAAAGCAGAGTTTTCACTTTAGCAAGATAAAAATGGAATAAAACCAGTGCTGGCTCATTCTAAGGCTTATTCTGGTAGTACAATATGCCAGGGCCCAAATTACAATACATGACAGTTTTGAAATAAAGGAATCAGTGTGTGTGCTATTTAGGACAGTGAGGCTTACACATGTCCATGAAAGGGACACAAGAAGGGCCAAGAGAACTGAGACAAATAACAGAGAAAATGACAAAATGCACCATAATTATGATAGTAATTGGTCTATCCATTTTCCATGAATTTACAAAAAGTGAGCTTCAGGAGAGGGAGCATTCAAAAAATAAGTCATGCGAATCTAGAAGGATTTTGATTCCTCCCTTACCATTATAATGCAGTATCACAAAACAACCAGAAATGCAACCCCCTTCCACTGTTATGTCACAATACGTGATAACAATGACTGGGGCAAATTTTTAGCTATTCCAAAGAGCATATGCACAAAAACCAGCAAGTGTGTGCATCTTTTGCAGCACGCATATCCAAAAAGCTATATGAACTTCATTTTTCAGAAATATATATGAATAAAAACAAGAATTGACAAAAATAACATGCTCAGATAATTGGAGCGTGACTTCGCGGTTTTTCAACAGCTCCTCGCCCTAAAAAGCTGTAACAACCCGTCATTCGATGTACCCCTCCTAAGGCATGACGTATTTTTGAACTGACCCGATAAGAGCTACAAAATTAACAAGCACATGTAATTTTCCATCAGAGTCCAATAATGTTAGTGAAGCCGTTGCTAAATTCAAGTAGCAGAGGATAAGTGATCAATAGAGTAGTTACTGGTTAATTTCTTGGATGAAAAATTGAGGTTCATCGGCATTCCGATACGTAAATCTTCCTCGGCCATCCCTTGAAGACGATCCTTCCATCATTATTCATTCCCACAAAATCCAAGTTGGAAAAAAACACCAACAGCGCGAGCGAGTGTCACTTTGCAAAAGTTCAACATAGAAATCATTCCCCTTCAACTTCAACGCTAAAAAGACGGAACTTTTTTCACACACTTCACCTTAACTTAAACACCATTCGAACGAGAATTTTGTAACTCCTGTGCTTTCGATGGTTATGGCCTCGTATCGGTAACTAATTTCGTGTAACCGAGGTATTCCGTAACTTCGCCGATCCGCAAATTCGATCCGCATATAAATCTATTCAACATTTGGCTATGAGCTTGCAAAAACAAAATGAAAAAAGACGACACTTTTCTACGGACTAGTATAATAATATTTATATCAAAGTAATCTCTATTAAATGGACTGCAAATCAAATATGGTTATGCAGTGAAAGCGCAAACGAGGATAACAACAAATAAGGCATATTTCCAGTTTTGGAAAGAATTAGAGTGTGCGTCCTTATATGCGCGCTTTGACTGCGAACACTGCGCATCACACATTACTGCCAAATGACAGGTATGACTTCCATATGCAGTGTCAAAAGTCCTTGGGACACTTACAAAAACTGACAAAAAACCACTTTCCTCTTCATATTGTCATCGTTGGTATATACACGCACCCCCTTCCCCCTAGAACAATGTTGGTTCGTCTGTGGGACACTTGAAGTTGGCATGCACCTCTCCAAAAAAACAATATTATTTCAGGGGAGAGGGGGATGAAAGTTCCTTGCAGGATACAAAAAGTGCAAAGTGTCCCAGGACTTTTGGCGACTATTTTATGCTTGTGCTTGGTTAATAAGATTTCATGAAAAAGTAACAGAATATACCTGCAGATACAGTTCAGGCATAGAGTTCTGCGGATGTAAGTTGACTATCATATTGACATTATTGCACATTGTATTTATCAGTAATATGATATAATGTACATGGCATCTTAAAAAACATTTTTTGAGTAACATTTATATCGTAGCTACGAAAAGGAAAGCGGCGAAGCAGAGGTCGTATTGCCAACATGTAGGGTACATTCCTTTTTGAGTTGACCTCAGAGGTTTCCTGACATTTTTACAGATAAAAGCTTCATTTATGGCTGAGGTTGCTAGGAAGTGCATGTTCATTGCTCTAAGCCTTTAAAATATTTTAAAATTCATCAGTATTTCATTATTAAAAATTCTTCATGCGCTTGCTAGAAGAGAGTTACTGGGAGCAAGCGAAAGAAGCAAAACAGAGATACCCTACTCACTATATTCAAGCGCAAAAATTATCTTCGGACCTAATCCTCAAACCGCAACTGACAATGTTGCTCTCTTACAGCTCCTCGAACAGGGCTCTGGCATAAACTAAGAGCGCGAAGGTGCAACATCCCGTACTTTTACACAAATTGCAGTAATTTTGAGGTTCACTATGCAAAAATATTTATTTTAAAAACTCCTTTGTTCTGTAACGTATAAAGAATTTGGCTTCAACCCCCCCCCCTCCACCCAAATACTAGGATACGATAGTTTCTGCTCACAACAGATCAAAGGTCACTTCACATGTGTCGTCGCGCAGTGCGTGCAACCTACACGCATACAAGAAGAGACTTCGCTAACACCAAGTAGCAAAACATTTATAAATATCTACCCTGTTGAGGCAGAATGCAATGAGTGCAAATTATTGACCCCACAACTTAAGAAATGGTTGCTATACAAAGCCTAGTTAAGTTAGATAAGCTAAAAAGAAGTAGCTCTTCTTATACATTAGGGAATGCTATGAGTAGCGAGGGGCATATCACTCGGAAACATCTGACACACCTTGCTAAAAATCACAAAGATCACGAAAATAATAAAAAAATCACAAATACCAGAAACATCAATAACGAAGCATCACAATAAATCACAAAATCATTACAAATTCACAAAACAATAACGAAAATTAACATTAACATTCACAAAAAATCACCCAAATCAATAACAAAAATCACCAA
This sequence comes from Mastigias papua, assembly GCA_964019165.1. Lineage (NCBI taxonomy): Eukaryota > Metazoa > Cnidaria > Scyphozoa > Rhizostomeae > Mastigiidae > Mastigias > Mastigias papua. The sequence continues at coordinate 5,595,150 of OZ025282.1, read as the reverse complement.
AATCAATAACAAAAATCACCAAAATCAATAACAAAAATCACCAAAATCAATAACAAAAATCACAAAAATCAATAACAAAAATGACCAAAATCAATAATAAAAATCACAAAAATCAATAACAAAAAATCACTACAAACTCACAAAAGAATAACGAAAGTCACATTAACAGTCACAAAAATCACAAAAATCACAAAAGGCACCTAAATCACGTACACTTTTCTAAGTTTGCTAAAAATCTACTACCCAAAGTATGAAACTTGGTACAAAAACTCCTGTGGTTTTTAACCACATTATTGTACCTCTAACAGCTTTACAAAGTTTAAATTCCAGCAGTTATGGTCTGCTTGTTAACCCTCTCTTAAAAAACAAAATACCTGTACTTATGCTAGGCCTAAAATATCGCTGTAAACCTCACTAGATAACAAAAATGTAGTCTAAAAAGTGATTACTTGGTTTGAATACAGTTCACACAACAATATTGCTGCAACCCTTTCAATAATTCATTATCACTACTTTAAATCTGATATAAATTGGTCCAGGAGCCATTTTCGCGCGGACTTGGATTCGCGCGCTGGAAATTCGTGCATCTACGGTGGCCCAGATGCATCTGTATCAAACCACAAATGTATTTGTGTGAACTGAAATTCTCACATGCTTTAAAACCTAATTCCAATTGTTAGATAATAATCTTATTGTTCATGCACTTGACAGAAGAACATAACTTCAAATGCAGTTTTTTGCGGACATCTACTTCAAGCGTGAAGAGAAAGGCATTATAGAAGCAAATCTTTGATAGTTTATTCACACTTATTCTTGTGGTGAAAGATTCTGTGGCCTCCAACACAGAATAGGGAATGTGTATGGTGCATTGCGGTTTATAAATTCCATTAAAACTCTTTCGCGTGAATTATTTTTCACGCAGGGCTTAAAACCGCGCGTGTTCCTGAGGGGGTGTGAGGTCTCAAGTTTACACGTATTTTTTTATAAGAAACTAAAGTCCGGACCTGGTAGGCAGTTTCTTAAATTTTCTGGGCATTTTGCTATCAAAAGTTTCTTACATGTTTCTTAAAATCCTTAGGTAATAAACTTTCTAAATGTGCTTCTAAGGTAAAGTAAATAGTTCACTCACATTCAGAGATAAACAAAAGTAATGTGCTAATTTGCAGAACGATAAACGATGGTGTATTAAGTCCCTCAACAACCTCGCTCTACACAACTTGCAAACAATGTTCTCCAGAAACTTTCACTATTCCACGCAGAGAATAATACCTCAAACGGGCAAATATCGTTCTCTTACAGAGGTGCAAAATTATGGAACAGCCTCTCAGCTGAGACAAAGTTGGTATCCTCCCTAACAAATTCAAGACTCTCACTTGACATGACTGCTCCTTTATCAATTTAATTGTATTATATGTGTTATATGTTTATTATAAGGACTTTCTGTTAATCATTGAAGTCAAGACAAATTTTTAAATGGAAACTTCTTAAGTGTGCAATTTACTGAGAATGAATGCAAACTGCATGTCAAGTGTAGCATTGCAATATACGGTTCAATATCAAGACTGTTTCGAGTGCCAACTCGGAAAATTAAAACTGCAAATTTAAAAAGATTCTTAGCTTTTTCAATTTGGGTAGGGTTGTTTCTTAACTTTCGAAAAATTGAGCCTACCATTTCCACCAGTTTCTTATAAAAAATGAGTGTAATGCTCTTTGCAATAGCTATTTTAATGGAAAACAATGATCTTCAACAACATGTTACTCTGTGCAACAGAAATTCCGACTGTAGCACAACATTGAAGTAACCAGGTAGCAATAAAAAAATATATGGGCTGACAACTGCAACTTATTAGGGGGCCCGGGAGCACTCCCGGTGAAAATTCTAGATTTATGCTTCCACAACTGATATAGTAACCAATTGTTTTACTGATAAACCATATCGTTGATAGAACAACAATCTCATAGCCTTCAAACATATCAGTGATGCAACGAGTTTATAACTGGGAAACTAATAACTTTGTTTAGTGACCTCGGAGGACCCACCATGGCTGGGTCCGACAGGGAAGGACATTAATTAAAATTTCACCCGCTAGTTTGGCATAAAAGGTATCTCTCAGACTAGAGTGAAGGTGAGTGCAATAAAAATCAAGCAGACGTGAATTTATGCGTGAAGAAGTTTGATCAACTGCATTGTGAGCATTTGTTTAACCGCACTTGCGGAAAATTTCTGAATTTATGTCGATAAACAGTCTTACACCACTTTCCGAAGATGGAATGAGTAATGTCATGGAAGTTGTCCCAACTTTTTATCCTAGTTTCTTATCTTAGTTTCTTATAAATCAAAGCATAGTTGGCTTATCATCATTTGTATACAGTACACTATCATATGAAACTGTAAAAATGACATGATAGCAAAGCAGAATACATTCCAAATGGGTTACGTAAAGGTGGGTTGTGATAATCCATAAACATTATATCTGGGATCCATGTCAACCAGCACCAATCAGAACAATGCGGAAGAACGGCTCTGTTATTGTCTTGCTTGTCAGTTACTTGTGATCAGGTAAACTGAGTCTCTCAAGCAAACACAACAGAGGCAGGATTCTGTGCTGCGCATCAGGTGTTACCAATTAGCGTAAAAGACAAACAAACGTAGTTGCAAAAATGACGGTGAACACGACTCAAAATATAACCACCGAAGATCCATGGCCATACGTTCCGATTGACCCCAAACAAGGACTGATTTTGTTCCTCATCACGTTGCCCGGAACGCTCGCAAATATTGTTGCATTTTTGGCTACAGCGAAGCTCATTCAGCAGCACAAAGCTGCACCAAATTACCTCATATTGGCATTGAACCTAACAGATTTCTATGGCATCGTATTCTGCACATTGCCAACGCATCTTTGCTACCTGTTCAAAAGATGGGTCGGTGGTGATGCTATGTGCAACTTCCAAAGTGTTTCGACCATGTTTGCAAGCTTGGCGTCGGGTGTTCTTGCAACGGCGATGGCTACAGATCGCCTCATAGCGATAGGAAAACCGTTTCTATACAAGAAATACGTAACGCGCAGTAAGACTTTCATCACAATCATTCTAGCATGGGGCAGCTCAGTTTTGATTGCGATTCTTCCACTCGCCGGCGAAGGGTTCTTTGTCAGAAATCTTACAGGGACTTACTGCACGATCAACTGGTTTGCAGAGCGAACTGGTAACCAGATCTATGCGGTGTTTTATTCTATAGTGGGTGTACTGTTGATATCTGTGGTGGTTTTCAGTAATGTCAAGATCGTGCTGTATCTAATAGCATCAAAAGCAAGAAGGGGAGAGCTACATGGCCTTGCACGAAGCGTTGAAGAATCTAGAAGCAAGTCGGAAATGCAGCTTGCAAAGTCAGTTGGCGCTATATCCGTATTGTTCATCATATGCTGGTTTCCATTTATGGTAAGCTGTTTTTTCTTATTACATTTCTGCAATTCCTTAGAGCCCTGCGATGATTTTTTTTAGCATATTACGTGTCGCATTGGTGCTCGGAAGGTCCTCTGTTTTCTACGCTTATCTTAGCTAACCGCTGAAACAGATACATCTAACCTTTTTTAAGGTGACACACAATCATCTTCTAAGTATGAACAACGTTTCTTGCTGCTTGTTACGGCGTTTGTAGTAAACTGTTGAAGAAAACAAACTTGAAATTCTATCTAGGACTAGTAAACATTGCCACATGGGGCCATCGGTAGTCGAAATGATTTGAATAAGAGCCTTCTTAGTAGACGCTTAAAAAGAAGCTGGGGCTTATAGTTTCGAAAGAAAGGAATGACAAGTACCGTAAATCCTCGAACTGGCCCCTCTAATAAGCCCCCTCTAATAAGTCCCCATGATAGAATTTAAAATTGTTAATAACCCCCCTCGAATAAGCCCCCATCCCAGATGATGATGAAGACTTCGATAAAGACTAATGCTTATATTTTGACTGTTCTTTTACTATTATGGAGAACAGGAGCCTTGACAATGAGCTTTTCATGCGGCATTTGTCAAGTAATTTTATAAGCTCCTCTCTAGAATAAGCCCTCCCTCGAATAAGCCCCCCCGACCCAAAAACATCAAAAATAAATAAGTCATGTGGGGGGTGATTCGAGGATTCACGGTACTATTGTTATGGGCGGCCATGTTTCATCTTCCTGTTGGTTCCTTCCTACTTCTTTTGTCGTTTTCCCGTCTTCTTTTGTCTATTTTCATATTCGTGCATCCTCCTTTCTCTTCACTCTTGACACTTGCAACTTTGCACTAGTTATTCGAAAGGGAATGCTGATAGGTCACATCATGTCAATATGACATAAGTTGACACAGTATACCAATCATACTACTTTGATACACGAGTCATAACTGCTCATGCGAGTAGCAGACAGATCAGGAGACAGACCTGGTAGAAAAGGTTAAAGAAGGCCTTCAAAACACTTTGAGGTGCCCCTGAAAAAACAGTTTGTTCCATGTTTTGTGCTGCTCCAGAGTGAAGCCAAACTTGACCGGAAAGAGCTGTAAATGGGGACAATCATTGGCAAAGGGTGCGATATTAGCCAATCCGATGAATGTCGGCTTCTTTGAACACATGGCGTGAAGTTTCTGTCAGCCCTGCACGTCAAACTTGTTGGATTTCAGGCCTCGGTGACACGCATACGGTGACATCATTAAATTTGCAAATAGTTGAAAGCATTTTCGTTCTCATGTGAACAGTCTTCATTTACTTATCGTTTACGCCTGCGCACACATCAACAGTCGAAGTCAATCAATCTGATGATAAATGTTTATACAGAGTTCGACACACCAGAAACGTGGGTTTCATTTGGCGCCGTGTTATATAGAAAAGAAATGAAATTACTCTCAGAACAGCCTATTTTAGCTTGCAATGTCAACATTGGACCGTTAGTTCGAATGATCGCTGGCAACCCAGATGTCATTCAAATACGGCACCTTCATTCTTAATTAACAATTAGCAAATACGTTTGAAAATACACTCGCAAATACGCTGCCTCTTCTCTGCTTCAATAGTTCACACTATATAGAAACCTTAGAGGTTTTGTCTTCTTTTTGTAACACTTGGGCATGAACATCTGCCTCACCCATTAGAAGCTTTGCACAAATCCTTTCAAAACCTGCGGCGTACCCTTTTCATGTCCATAACTGTTGTTTCACAAAGTCAACAAAAATTATTAATTAAATGTGATGGTTTTTGTCGTTCTTAAATGCAGTAGTTAACTCATTTCCGTGCTAATCTCTTACCTACTGCCTGGAAATGCACAAAAGAAGTCATTGGCGCTTTTAGACTTTTTACACTTGTTGGTAATTCTGTTGCTAGTTTAAAGCCGTTTCTCGAATGAAACGAGCAGAATGAATGTTAAAACCCCTACTATGGAGTGCAGTCTCTGTTTTGATATATTCGAGCTGTTGTAAAGAATCTTCAAAATTAGAGTGGCTCGTGTCCATTTAAGACGCACGTTTTGTTCTTGTTAGGGATCGGTCATCAATTCTTCCAGGGGAGGGGGTGGAAGACATCTGGGAGGGGGTACCAAAATTCTGCACGCTCAAAGGGCGGGGGGATGAAAAATAAAGAGCATTTCAAGAGAAGGACTATGGAGTTTCTTCTGAAGTCCTTGATTGGGGATCAAAATATCTACGTACATCTGAGAGGGGGGACGAAAATTCCATCAAATATATGAGAATGTCTTCCACCCCCTCCCCACAAGTAATAAATGATCCGTCCCTTAGAGCCATTGAGGCTTCTTGGTAGAATGGTAGTACTTTTCTCTCGTAAATAAATCTCTTTTAAGTTTAACGGACCTAATGCTACCAGCATTCGTCACAGCGGCATAAGGTTGGATGTGGATGCTTCCATTGGCCTGCACTTTTGGTCATTGTCAACTAATGTCCATCCTCAAAGTGCATGGGATTTTTGTGGTGATGCTCCCTTCGTTAGAAATACCCCTTTGCTATAAAGCGCCATTCATAGCCTATCACCACCGAACAACCGAAAGCGAGAGTTTGTAACACACAGTTGATTGCTCAAAAGCCCAAAGTGTTTCGCAATAACTCTTTAAGGGCAAAAGATGTCAAGAAAGATGGACGTTTCCGACTGCATATTCTATCAGCAGGGTGTTTCTAGTCCTCACCTCTCAGAATAACAATTAGCTTGCGTCACTGTATGGCATTCAATTGTATCCTTGGGTATTCAGAGGGAAAATGTGCATCATAGCCCATATATGACAACGTCATTATAAGCCATCTGAATATGACTCAAACTACGGTCGTGCTATTAAAGGTATTAGCCGCATGCAACAAAACAGACCCATTTTCTACAATTTAATGGAAAGAAAACCTATTTGAATTGAACACGGATATGAGCCTTATACCACGTGGGGTATTGCGTCATAAGGGAAGTATTTCGGCATTCGTTTGTCATTACAAAGGAGAGAGCCTTTTCAAACAGGAACACCTTTGAGGCAAGAGTGGTTTAGCTTGAGTTTTTGTTTGGTTGACGACCGCAAAGCCATCGAGTAGTGAATAGGCAGTGTCATGCTATAAAACATCTCAGAATCTTGGATTATGACTATTTGTGGACAATTCAGTGTTGTGTAGGCAATAGCCGTCTTGGTTTAGACAAAGCTAGCAGACAAAAGAGTTCGATTTTTGGCATTAATCGTCTGAATCCACGATCCGTAACGAAGTCTCACTGAATATGTAGACCCGCTTGTTTAGGAGGTTGTAGGAATCACACTGGCGACAGTTTAGCATGGATGGAAACCAGTCAAGCACATTGCAACAGAATTTGTCTGTGTATGGGCCACATAGGCCTAATGGATCGGCGATTGATCCTGATTGGCCCTATTTACCGATACAGCCAGCTCAAGGATTGGTTTTGTTTATTATCACGTTGGTCGGTGTATCTGCTAATGTTATAGCTTTTCTCGCAACTTTAAGGCTTACAAGGAAGCAAAAGAACGCCATCAATTACTTGATAATCGCATTATCGATAACGGACACTTACGGAATCGTCTTCTGTACCCTACCAACTTTGTTGTGCTATGCAAGGAAGCGATGGGTTGGTGGGATAGCCATGTGTAATTTTCAAGGCGTATCAACAATGTTTGCGAGTTTAGCATCAGGTTCATTGGCGACGGCAATGGCGATGGAGCGATTATTTGCAATATGGAAGCCATTCTTGTACAGAGAACTAGCTACGAAAAAAAAATCCCTCATGACAGTTGTCGCTATTTGGTCAGCTACAATGATAGTTGCCTTGTTTCCCCTTGTGAAGGAGGGTAACTTCGTGCGAAATTTGACGGGAACATATTGTACGATTAACTGGTTTGCGAGAAACACTGCAAACATAGCTTACGCGATATTCTATGCGATTATGGGCATTGCATTATTGGGAATAGTTCTGTTGTGTAACGCAAGCATTGCGTATAGATTACTCTTGAGGGGGAAAACCAGGCAAGGTCTAACAAGAGATTCCATCAAACGCAGCCTAATGGCGAGAAAATCCGATGCAGAAGATCGAGAAAATTCCAAATCACAGGTGTCCAGAAAATCAAGTGCTTGTACTGAGATGATAGATAAGGACGTGATAAACAGGGCATCGAGTGCAGTAGAGAGACAGCTCGCAAAAACGGTTGCTGTTATATCCTTGCTGTTTGTTATTTGTTGGGCACCATTCATCGTAAGTCATGGGTTAATTTCCTACCGAAAGAGACTGATATGTATTGCGTTGAGTTTTTGTTGAGGGGCAGAGAGATATGTTGAAGGAAGTTTAGATGTTTGGCAGCTAGCTAGACATATAGAAATAGGAAAATACAAAGTCATGTGAAAGAATAGATCTATTTTTATAACTGCTACAGTATTCATTCTAGATTGCATGTCAAGACTCCAAAGACATTGTATTTGTAAACAACAAAGCTATTCTACTGTCACTAGCGCCTGCAATGGTGATTGTGTATAGTACTATCATTTCCAAAGCACAGAACCGTATAGCAGCCGCTCGTACAACTTTGTTGGTACATTTCAAAAATACTTGAAGGGTGTGTGCCAGTCCATTGGCGAAAATGTTTTATTCCATATTGACATATTTCTGAGAATATTAGGCGGAATTATGTCATTACTCATTTTCCGTTTTAGATTAGAATAATATGCAACCTCACAGGCGTCTGGGTAAATGCGTGGGTCGACGTACAAGTTTCTAGGCTACTTCTCATCAATTTTGTCTTGGACCCATTTCTGTACACATTATCAAGAAAGCAATGCAGAGATATCGTGAAGGGGTGGCTGTGTTGTTGCTGTTCAACAGGCACTGGAAGAAGGTATGTAAAATTGAACTTTATAATAGTTGAAATTTGTCGGAAGTTAAAACGAAGTTTACCATGTTCTAAACAACAGTTCAATAGCGTTCAGTTGCAGAATAGGACAAACTTATGATTGATAGGACTATCTGAAGAAAATTGATTGCCAATAGAGGCTTTGAACCTATCCATTACAGGGGCAACACCAGCCACCACAGGTTTGACGGACCACGCCTTTTAGTGCATCGTGTAATAGAATATGCAGCTACAGGGTGACAAAAGCTATACAAACAGCAGTGATATGACATATCAATGAATTATATCTTGCTTGAAATCTCCCACTTCCTCAGACCTTTTCTACCTGAATTGGAAAAATTATATAATGGATCCTTGAGAAAACTGGAGGGATATGTCCTCCCCCCTCAGTTCCCCCATGACGCCACCTCTGGTCCATTTTACCACTTCCTTTTCCAGTGTTGATAATCCACTTCGATAATATTAGATTGAATTATTTCTAAAGCTACTTGCTTAAAGTTTTTGCTTTCTATGAAATCAGATAGCCTTGGTAAGATCCCCATGGTTAACAGTTATAATAATTATTAGCTTTGGTTGAAAATATTCATCACAATCTGTAATCAATCTTTAATCACAATCAATTAGTTAAACTTTTTCATTTGTTACTCCAGGCATTCATTGTTCCCAAATTGGCTTCATGGTATGCGCAAAAAGCATGGCTCCTTCCTCTCCTCAAGCCAAACTGGATCAGGCCACAATATCAACTCTACTGCCACAACGTCATCCAATATTCAACTCCTTCATATTAAATCGAGCTCTGCGAACACAACACCAGATCATTCCATCACTGATGTAGTCATTCACACCTCTGATGTTCATGATTCAGAAACCCCACCAAGATCAGAGATCAGTGACCAGAAAAAGGTTATTGATGAAACTGGGCAAAGCCTCTGCAATTCAAAAGAGAGCAATGGTGACACAAGGCTGGGTGATGAAAAAGGCAATCATCCAAGAAGGTTATATTCTGAAGTACTTCAGAAAGAGGCAGTAACATCTTTAGAGAAAACAATGTCTCTGCCAAACCTTGATGGAAAGCAGAAAGAGAAAGGAGACGAAGACATGACAGTGAACATTGGATATATGTATGACTTAGCTTTTCAACGACAAACCAGTGTTGAATAACTGAATCTGCTATATGATCCCGAGAATGCAGGGAAAATGACTGGCCTGTGCTAAGAATCTGTGTAGGAGTAAATTTGTCAAGATTGTAGAATACTAATCATAGCACAATAGATAGCATAGACTCTGACTAGGATATCACAACTACTGTGTGGTGTGTTTGCTTTCAGATATGGCCAATGAGATGAGACAGCAATTTCAATCATCGACTTATTTTACTGAAGGATATCCATTGATTTCAGTGAAATAAAACACTACCATGGGTTCTTTCTGAGAATCTAAAATATTTCTTACTTAATGAGCTGTTATGGTATTTGGTATCTATAGAGAAGGGGATGGGACACTGGTATATTGTTCTGTCACAAAAATAATTTACTTGATTTAGGTTTTGAAGAAAAACTATATATAATAGGTAGATATTGTTTATCATTGAATAAAGAGATTTAAATATATCAGAAAGCTGATAGGATGTACTAAATGATCTGTCATGAGAATTCCAGAAAAGTCTAATCAACACTCATGTTGACATTGAATATAATAGATGTCATCATTTATTTTGAGGTAATTGTAAGGCTAGCATTTTGTCACTTTCATGTGCCAAATACATTTATGTAAGTGGTTATTATGGGAGAAGTCCTTTGTGAAGATAACTATCTTTCAGTTCAGTTTCAGAGTGACTTTCAGTTCAGTCTCATGTTTTCAAATCCTATGTACAATACCTTTACTAAAATATTGATTACCTAACATGCACTTCCAAGTAATATAGTTTGCATCTGAAGTGCATGGATTTGAGGCACTGTAACAAAAAAAATTGCTTCTTGGACTTCACATAATTCCAACTCCGCTTTGTAGTGTATTGCAAATGGTAGAGGAAGAAAAAAGTTGAAATACTGATATAATTTTCAAAGTTGCATTTTGTTATTAACTTATATTAAGTATTAAGATTGCCCTATAATATTTTAAGCCACATTGTAGTAATAATTTTTCATATGTATTGTAAGTTACTCATATTAATTGCTCTATTGCTATTCTACTGGATGCTAATTAACTACTATATTGTTTTTAGTGGAAAGTATGAAGGCTGAAATTATAAGTTTGCAGTAATATTGAAAAAACATTAACTAAATACATACTATTACTTACAAGTACATTATATATTAGATGAAATTTCTTTTAAATTGTCAAACAAGGTCTTCTGAAAAGCACTCTGTAGCACTATCTTAAGAAAGATGTGAAAGCAAAACATTTTACCTAGTCATCTTCCTGGTGCAAGCTATTCAAAACCTCCTCATTTAATGACTTCAGTTTTTCTGATTGATCTTCTAGCATTGCAAGTAAGGCATTCAGTTTTTCACTTCTTTCAACAAATTTCAATGACAATTCATAAGCCTGTTTTGGAGTTAACTCTTTCCTGTTGTCCACATTTGCCATGATGATAGCATTATCTAAAATAAAAACATGCTCCTATTTTAGTCTAATTAATAAAGGTCACCAGCTATGATATCAACTGTCAGTACCAATAGTTACCAACTTTTTAAGATTCCATTGCATAAGAAATGCCCTCGTACTCACAACAGTTTTGAAGAGTGGGGCTCCCAGATGGCTGTGCAATTCTACTATGAGATTTCACTATGCTTTTTATATATGTTTACTATGGGGTTATTTTTTGTCAAGTTGAACACAAAACACAAATGCATAGGTCATAGCACAAGACAGGAAATTAGTTGGAAGTTTTTAGTTGGTTGAGACTGCAGGAAAAATTTAAATGGAAGCACACTTATTAATAGAATGATATTAGAAGCAACAATATCCTTTATTAAATCTTCTAAAAGGTTTGAATAACTACGTTGGGGGGTAACAACAGCCACACCCTTCTCCTTTGTTTGTGTTTGGTTTAGTTTTCGTAACTGGCTCATGCTGAGGGCAATGGTAGTCTCTAACCCTACAAAATTTTTCCTTCAGACAGCATGTTCTATTTTTAATGTTTGATATTTTGGAACACGCGTTGTCGTGTGCGTGTGACTGCCATTGACCTCAGCATGAATACCTACTTTGTACTTTGTAAATAAAAAATGAAATTGTAAGTGGCACTTGTAGTGAGGACTCGGTGACACCATGTCTTTCCTCACTGCGAGTGTTCACAAGAAAATGTATTTTTATTTTTCTTTTTAAGAACTTGTTTTTATATGATAAAAAAAAAAAAAAAAAAATGACTGCAGGAAAGGCTTGCAGCCATCTATTTTTGCTGTTCATTTGTACATTATTTTAGAGCAGCAACTATGCACCAAGAGACGGAATTTTATGCAAGTAAGATGAGACAATCACTTCAATACTTTTATCATATATCTTGCAGATATATTTTTATATATATTTATTTGTATATGTCTTATCATAATTTCTAATTTTCCACTTTAAATGAAAGTCAGATGTGGAACCTAAACTATTGCTGGATAACACAAAATGCCTAGACAGCTACAAAGTACATGATAATGCTAAAAGTTTATGTTACAGTACTTCCTTGGTAAACCATATCTCTATAAACCATCCCTCAATTATCCGGCTGTGACTATTCTTAGATAAGAGAAGCCATATATGCTGAAAGTTGCCAAATTTTGCACGTATCACCCACAAATATGTTTGCTGATTGCATAACTTGGGTCTGTAATTGGCCTAAGGCTACATTAGTGGACACATCAACATTAAGTTCACTTTACAAGTTGGCATCAGAGAATTGAACACATGGGCATTAAGCCTTTGTTGATAAAGTGAACTAAATTTTTGTGTCTTTGTACTTTAATGAGAATTTTGCAAGGGTATGATAGGAAAGCTTTCTAATTATCTTAGTTTTTCTCATGTGCACTGATGTTCAAAAGTGTAATTCTGCTTAACCAGATCTTTAGGATTATCTCACACCTGCTTAAAAAAGGTTGTGTCTTGTAGTGGCCAGATAATCGAGGAAGTATTGTAACATGGACATGCTCATACCTGCTTGACTAAATGATCCATGTATCTCAAAATGTTTTCAGATTTATTGGCTGCTTCTAGTCTTGCTTCCTTGAATAGATTGAACTGCTTGGCTTTCTCATAAAAATACAATCAGCTGCCATCATGACCTGCATTTTACATGCCTTGGTGACCTGTATTTATAGCTGCTGGAATTTGATCCTTCATGGACTAAAAGTACCCCCAAAATTGGCTTCATTTGTACCATAATCAAATTTCAGCTCTTGCTCTGAAACCTGACTGAAGAGCTTATTGTAAACAGTCTACATTTCATCAAAAATCAAAACTATTTTGGTGCTCTTCAAGAGTTAACATATTACCAAAAGTCTTGCTTGTTGTATTAATTGTATTAACACAAATTACAGTTGTATCAATTGCATACCATTAACTAGGTTATTTGCGTGTTGTAAGCATCTACAGACACAAATAATGCTCTTCACTTACGACAGGCTAATCTTAAAACTTTACTGGACATGAGAAAATAAATCAGGCACAGACAGGTATGAGATACAGCACGTCCTTGATTAGACATATCTCGATTATCTAGTCATGACCCTGGTACTATACTTAATGTCAATTGAAGTGTTATCTTCCGTTTATGAGGACAAAATTTTCTTATATGCTATTCAAACTCAATCATGTTGCTGTAGATATTTCCTTTCCAGCAGTGTAGAATGACAATTGCTTGGGCAACTAGTTTGTGAAAACCAGTATACTTACTGATTTATTCTTACAAAATTTGAGCTCATCAAAAGGCTTCTTAATCCTCCTCAGGTGCTAAGCAAAAGAGTAGTTTTGACCTTTGATGATAAGTTGAAAGATTGTGCAAGGGTCCAAAAAAGTGCTACAGATAGAAATAATGAATAAATTCAATATTGGTAGGTCGACTGTTAAGGACATCTGTCAAAGTGAAGATAATTTGAAATTGTTTCAAATGGCAAAGCACAAGATGGGAATTTCAAAGCCCACAAAAAACACCAAAACCTGTTCAACAAGCTTGATAGATACGATGTACCTTTCTGGAGCTATTCTTTTCTACACCTTAATACAAGTTTAAGGAATATAACAATGACAATTTTACTTGAGTATGCTAAAAACAATTTCTAATCATCTTAGCTTTTTTATTGTGCATGATGTCCAAAAGCATAATTTTGCTTAACTGGCCTATGTTCTAAATTATCCAGCCTACTTTTAGAAAAGTTCTGTACTGTAGCAGCTGGGTAATTGAAGAAGTAAAGGCAAAGGTGAGTCCCATGTATGGTTCTGTACATTGGGGGGGGGGGTGCCCATTAGAGGGACACTCATCCTGAGCCACTGGCATAGTGAGGGAGGGTGGCCAGTTCCTTTCCTCACAGCCTTTAACTTCCACAGTGTGGCCACCAGGTACCCATTTGCTGCTGGGTGGACAGTGGACAAGCATCCCAACTATGATCCGAGGGTTCAGCTTGAACCATCAATGTTTTGCTCAGCAGTCAAGACCTCTAACCACTTGGCCACTCACCCATAGATATCAAGGAAGTACTGTAGTTATAAAAATGCATGAGCTTCATATGCAATGCTTGAGGGTTGGCAGCTATGGTATCAGAAAGCATTCATTAAGATTCTAAAGGGCGAGAAGGATAAATAGCAATTTATCATGACTCACAGCAAGAACAAGCTAAAAACTCCAGGCAGCTGCAAAATGCAGGTCAACTGGTAACACTAGCAGCTGCTTACAAGTATTTCTATGAGGAAGCCATATGATTCAATCTGTGCCACAAAGAGGCAAGGCTAGAGGCCATCAATTTATATCATACAAAGGAGCTCTAAAAATGTTTTTGAGATAACAAAGCAATTAGTTGGTCAGGCCAGGATGCAGCATGTCCATGTTGATATCAAAGTATCAATTTGTATGTACTTTATAAGTTGTAACTGGCTGGGTACTTTGTGTTGTGCAACAACTTTTCTAGACTCCATCTCTAACTCCAGACATAAATACAGTTAGATGGTAGGACAAGATGCATACAGACAAATAGATTTCAATATTTATCTGACATTTATGATAAAATTATTCAAGTGATTGTATCAACTTGTTTGTGTCCAATTCCCTCTCTTGGCACACGCAAAGATGCAGGAAACGGCTCCAAGCCTTCCCACAGCCTCGGCCAATTACAAACTTTCCAATAACTTCCGGAGATGTGTTATGACCTGCACTATACGTGACCTGATGACCTGCATTTTATAGTTGCCCGAAAACTCAAGTGCAACCTTGCAAAAAGTGTGATGACCTTACTTTAAAAATTTTTTGAGGTAAATTATCTTACCTTCGACTTGAAGAAGCTCTGAATCTAAGCTAATTCTATCACTTTGCTTCGAAATTGCATTTGAAGATTTAAAGACAACATCATCTAGCGACGCCTTCTTAATGTCATCTATGATTTCTTCAACGCTTGGTGGTTCCGGTGGGTCGCCATATTCATCTAATGTAATGCCTTTTGGCTGAGCTGAAAAAGATATAGGACCTACGATTAAGTGCCAGGATTTCACCTACTGCAAGCAAATCCAGTTCTTCACCACAATGGGGTAAAAAAAGGTTGGTTTGCTGAAGGGTAACCCTCCTAAAAGATGTAAAAATGAAATGAAATGAAATGAAAGGTTGGTAAAGAAGAGCTCACCTTTCTTCGAAGCGCCCGCCATATTCAAATATGTAAAATACTGTGTTTCATGAAAGTGAGGCTAAGTGAAAAGGGCTCTTGTTCAGTAGTTGGGTAGGTTAACAAGCTAAGCTTCGACAATATAAGACTGTTTCAGATAGGAATGTAGAGCAGTGATGTAGACACAGAACGCACATCTTTTCAGATATACAGACCATTTGCGATAATGCCGACTGTCATTTTGTTGGATGTTTCATTGTCAATGTCGAGGAGAATAACTGGAGCTAACGGGCGAAGAACAGAGACTCAGTTGTTGCATCTTGCTCAGAATGGCATCCATCATTTTCTAGATGAGTTAGCAGAAAGAAGCAAGCTTGAATTCACGTCTTTGGTTATTTTCTCATCTCTATGGGAAATTGTTGTACCCTTTACTAGGGATTTCGCTGCTTTAAAAGCTGGCTGTTTTTCAGTTGATGTCTATGACAAAACTCGAATAGAAAATGCACTGCAAGGAGTGGAAAGTCTTGTTATGGAGGAATGGGGTGGAGTGGTACCCATTAATATCATTTTAGTCACTGATGGACAAATTGGAGTAGGTTCTGGGTCCCTAAAGGAGTCTCTAATGAATGTTAAAAAGGATGGTGAAGAGTTTCCTTTGCCATTCAGTTTTCCTAGTAATCTAACAGTTGTTTGTCTTAGTGACCCAAGTGTGGACCAGAACTTTGCAGACAGCATGAATTCATATAGAGATCTAATCAAACTAAACAATAATAATGGCGAGATTTTTATTCCTGAGAGCCCCTTGTCAAATGCTAGTGTTGAACAAGTGTTTCAGAAGATAATAAAAGTACATTATGAAACATTTGCTGGGACATTGTTCTGTGGAAATCTGAACTCAAGGATAACACTCTTGCCATTTCCAAACTTTAAGACCAGCTGGTTGAGCATTATATGCTCATATAGACCAGAAAAGAAGAATATTTCCAATATAAAAATGCCAACAGAGCTGCAAATTGCTGGCTTCCTTGACATTGCAGATATTTCAAACCCACCATATATCAGCAGACATGTAGTGTTGCCAATACCAAAGAGTACTAAAGCCATTGATGGGAACAAAGTTCAACAAGCTACAGAAGAAGATGCTAAAAGCCCTTCATTTTGTGTCCTCTTACATGGTAGCTTAAAAATTGAGAAGATGGTAGCAATTGTTCACCTAGGGTAATATTTGTATATATACATATGTTTTGAATGGATGTATTGAAAGTAGCATATTGGGGTGAATTTCATTTAAAGTGGGGCATTTTATTTGTATCTTTACTTTTAGGCCTGACTGGTTTGGCATGCTACACTCTTGGTCTGATAATAGGAAGAAATCAACCTTGATGCTCTCTGTGTTTGAGCCAAGCACAACAATTTCATGGCTTGGAAATCTGAGAGGACTAGGCCCAAGTGCAGAGCTCAGTCCTAATCCTTACCAATATGACCAAAAGGAAGATGCAGAAGAAACCCCATTTCCTGTTGCCCCCAGCAGACGAAGGAGCTACCATTTACAGCCAAATGTAGTTTGGATCAAGAATGCTGGATTACAGGTTTGAATTAAGCTGCACCTAATTCAACTCATATCACTTGATCATAATCTCAAGATTCTGATAATTCACCTCTCTCAAATTGCAAATAAATTACATTGTTAACAAATCCTAATGCATCAGTTGGAGTGGAAATGGTTGGTTCAGGTAGCTATAGTGGACTGTAGCAGCATCGTCTTTACCTCTCTTGGGTGTTCCAACCAGAGGGTTATTATTCAGAATTGTATTCATGCTAGATTTTCATTTTTTTTCTATAGTCCGATGTCCAGAAAGTTTTACGGTATGCAAAAAAGCTGCCAGAAAAGCAATCAGCATTCTATAAGGTAAAGAAAAGGTTCTGCCCTGAATATTTCTCTCAAGATTAGTTACATTGATGACTACAATGTAGTTAAAGCCTGCCTAGATTTTGATGTAAAGCAAACTCTAAATATGCTTTTCATCACTGTTTAGTCATCAGGCCTATCATCAAATATCAAGCCTCCCTGAGTAAGGTGCAAGATCGTGCACATGTGCCTTGGCACATGCCTCTATGAGATACATATCTCATCATATGCCTCATTCTTGACAAGTAGCCAGATTGCACACCTTGACAATAAATGGTTGACATAAATTGCACAACTTGATATGAAATTTCACCACAAGGCTCATGATCAGTTGTGTGCCTGCTAAAATCCTTGAGGAGAGACCTGGTACTATGCAATGCATTAATACTTAATATGAGTGCAGAACTGATCCAAATATGATTTGCTTATATCAACTTGCTTATATAAATGTTGCTTTGATTTCTTTGCTTTGTAGGAGCTGAACAGGATAAGAAGAGCTGCACTCTCCTACAGTTTTCATCAGTTGATTCACCATGTTGCTGATTTACTGGATAAAGAGGCAAATAATCTATCATCTGAAGTTGCTCGCCATTTGATCAGTGCAGCAACTGAGCTGAGGCTAGCTCCAAAACGAAGCCTTACCAGGAATATAAGCCCCCTGGATGGAAACTGAAGAATTGTTATTATAGAACTTTTCCATCTACCATTGTATAGCAACATGACCAGTTTTATTGGGTATATAGTGGAAAACAAGAGCAGTACTTCTATCTAGCATATGACTGTTCATTTGAGCAGTGTTTGAATGCTCTAGCATAAGCAGCACTCTCTTAGACCTCATTTACATGGTATCAGGTTTGAATAAATCCTATATGTTTTCAGTCTTTGATTTGCACGAAGGTGATAATAAGTATGCATATGTATGGTAACATATCAATACATTTGTGGTACAAACATACAAAGGCATCCTTTAAACACCAGAGTGGGATGACATGCCATAATTTAGATCAAACTTCATCTGGTCATTTATGGTCTATAGTGAGGGATTTTGAGAACTTCCTAGGTGCTAAGAGAGTAGGACCATATACTATAGTTACATATCTGGGCAAAAAATTTAAGGATGAATAAAATAAACTCCCCAAGGCAAATTAATTCCACCCACAAAACTCAAACCAAACTCTTCATAAAAAGTGACTGCAAGAGAAATCCAACATAGACTGCCAAAAAAAACTCTCAATCTGTGCACCAAGAAATTGATGACAAATATGTTTCTACAAAGGAGAAATTATTCTATATCCTAAAATGGTACTTCCACATGATACTTTGAGCTCATCTGTTTACCTTACTGTAGATTCCATTTCACATGCTATAATACTTTGCTTCTCCTCTTTTGATGGGATTCATTTGTCAGCAGTTCTTGTAATGGCACATGCTATCTAAGCACACAGGTATACTCTACATCCTGATTTAACTGCAAGTTCAGCTCATCTTCTTATGAAAAGCACTATTCAAACTTGATTCCTTGAGCGAGTGGCAGCTCTTTGCCATAATTTATTGTACTATGAGAGAAATATCAAAGTAAACAAAATGCAAGGATATTTAAGCATGTCGGATTTCGAAAAACTGCAACGTAACAGAAAGTTTGTTGCTGAATGTCAGGGTGAATCTGATGTTCAGTGTGTGCCGAGGATTTTTCGTCCGCTAGGTTTTCTGCGCCACAAGCATGAACTGTGCAGATTCCTCTGCACCGAAAACATCTTGAGTAGGACATAACAGGTTTGCTAGAGAACGGGTAAGAACAGAAAGGGTGGTAAGCTAACGATTATGTTTACAGAATGCCACTTGGTTGTGGTGACTTCACCGATCATTGCGCCAGAAGGTTGCGACAGAATTGCTTGCAGCTTCTGCGTCAAAACTTTGCGCCAAATATCTCCGACTTGATGCACTGCGCCAAAGATCTGCGGGAAATATGCCCTCAGATTCACCCGGAATTGAATGTAGCGAAACAAGGCGCAACGCCTAAATAGCTCGAAAGATGGTTGTTGGTTGATAACGGCAAAATGTTTCATTTGCCTTTGTAAACAACGTTGTTGGTGATACAGATAAAAAAACCTGAAGGAACTTCAACTAGTGAGAACGGCTAACAACGTATCTCCAACAGACTTCCATGAGTTATACACCGAAATTATTACTCATTGCCTAGGTGTCAATACTGCATCTGCATTCTGTGACACATTATTAACACACATGAAGTTTAGATTATAAATGGCTGTAGGTTTACCTGTTGGGGTGTAACGAGCAGGCGCATCGGGCGAATCAGGTGTAATACAGTTTAATGCCATATTTTAAAAAGAATGAGATGAGAAAAGAACACAGGGTTACCCCTGTAAGAACTAAAAGACATTCTTAAGATTCTCTACGTCTCTAATCTCCTTTGGAGAGATGCCACCATAATAAATCACTTTTAGAGAGCGGACAAATAAGAATAACATATACCATGTCGATCTTCTCATGTACTGTTTCCAAGCATCACTGCCAGACTCTCTGCCCCCTCCAGTATGTTTCTCACCACCTGAAATTTGATCATGGTCTAACTTCAAAGACTTTAATTAACTTTTGAAAATGACCAAAATGTATGTTTGCTTAGCTCTTCCTAGAAATCTCTGTTTGATGAAAATGCTACATAGCAGTGGAAGGATTGGTAACATAGGTTGGTATACGAAGCCAAAGAAGACTAGAAGAAGCAGAAAGTATTGTGTATGAGATCATTTGCAGGGTAAACATTGTATTGAAGTACAGTATGCTAGGCCAAATTGTGAGCAAACCCAGAAATAATGCTGGAAGCGGTAATTATATTCCAGGTCTAGTCCGTTAGAAACATGTTTTGACGAATAGATGCAACTTTTGAATTTCACATCAACATGCAAAAATATATCTCGCTGGTAAGTTTGGGAAACGAAGGTTCATATAACACAATTCATTTGAAGTACATACCAAAAGCACCACCGATTTCTGCACCACTGGTAGGTATGTTCACATTAACGAGGCCACAGTCAGAACCAGAGGGTCTATATGTGAAGAACCAAAGTCTCGATCATTCGATAGAATTAATTGAGTCAAAACATGTAATACCACGACCAGCAGCCATGACGTACAAACAACTGACGACCACAACATTAATGGACATAAGCAAACAGGGACTGAGACAAGGTCAGCGCCACACTGTTCTTTATCTGCATTTTGGGTAATGCTATATGTTTACCAATGAAACAAAATAACGGCTACAGAAATAGAATAAGTGCAGAAATATACTAGTTTCAGCTTGGCACGATTGTGACTTAGCTCAGGACAGAAATATCTCGAGGTGTCCATTATTAGGTATCACAAAGCAGTAAAAATGATTTTTTGTAGTACAAAAATCCTAAAACCGCGCTGAGAAATGCAAGCATGATCAAAAGCTTCTTGAAAGCTGTCTCAGGTGACATTGCTCGAGCAGGTCCTGAGCTCTAATGACACTCTTAAAGTATAAAACGTCGGGATGAAAATTGAAATGAGCCTACCATGATACATGCCCAGTTGTGAATTTGATTGCGGCAGTGACTAGCAAGGCTCACTCGCTTTTCCATTCGTGCTAGTTTTTCGTGATTGGTGAAATTACATCCACAACTAGGTATTCATATTTTGATAGACCAATCAAATCGTCAAGCAGAAGTTCTATCATATTCCGATATGGGTGCCAAACGTCTTGGTAAACATTGCTTTGTAAGATTACTGCTTCTCTTCTGTAAATGGTACCATACAGAGTGCTGAATATAGACAACACCTCTGCATAGTACAGTCTTTACAATACCATTTACAGAAAACGCTTTCTCTACAGATATGGATGTTCTACAGGCATAATGGGACCAAATCTGGTAGCTTATAAAACAAGAAGTGCTTACCCCATCCATTTGAAAATCCGTTCAGGGTCTTTTGTAAATAAGCTACTCGACAGGCCTTGTTTTACTTCGTTATTCCATGCAACTGCTTCCTCAAAATTCTATGAAGAAACATAAAATTACACGTTATGAGTCATCTGGTCTGCCTGTGATACTAAACATTATTCCTTTCAACTATAACACAATAATTTCACATTTTCAGTTTTAAGGACGACAGCCCATTCAGCAAGCTGGTGTTCAAGAGGCCGTCCATTTACAATGTAATACAATTATAAAAGTTAATAAAAATGTAGAATAAAATAAAAGGCTATTCAGCAAAATCGTTACAAAAGTAGTAATACAAAATATGGAATATGAAAAAAGCAAAATTTCCACACGAGACAGCAAAAGAACTGATACATCCACGTAAACTAACATTCTTGAGTCTAGCACCCTACTTGCAAAGAACAAGGATTAGGCAGAAGGACAACTAGCGCCGGCACCATTGATGTCTTGGTAGCGCGAAAGTTTCGGCTTAAACACATAGCGAACAACTGAACTTTGATTCTCTAAAGTTGCTTAACCTCTTTTGCAAGCTTCCTTATAAAGAGACATGCGCAGTCAAAAAGTGTCGGGCAAAACACGCAGTGAGCTGCCCTTCTGCCTAATTTCTCCTGCCTAATCGTTATTCTATTCTATCTGTATCTTTTGCAATCACAATGCTGTACACACACAACAAAAATTCAACCTCGAGCTCATTTTATACGTACAAAACGCATGCACAACTCAAGCATCCACCCTGTTTACCAGTCGAGCTAGAAACAGGCACAACCAATGCCTTGGTATGCCATCAAAAATAATAGATACTATCAAAAGTAATAGAAATTATCAAAAATAGCAGCAATCATAAAAAATAACAGAGGGATGCCTACGTATAAGAGGAATGCATACCGAGCATTTGATGACATATAAGATTGGCGCAAATGTTTCGGTGTGAACTGCTTCAGCATCATGAGGGATGTCTGCAATAATGGTCGGCTCAACAAAGAAACCAGGGCGATCGATTCTCTTGATAAACAAAGGACATACATCTCAGTATAGAAAAAAGTCAACAAGCCCTAGGATTATATGAAAGAAATAAAAAAAATAGCTTAGCTCTTCAATCTATACGGCTGAAAAAATCAGATGGTTCGTCAATATCACTTGACATTGCAACATAAACTATTGAGACAACTTTTACCGTCACTTCAGATCACCTTTTCAAGCACCATATGAGGTCAATCCGCACCCCCGATGACTTCTCCACACTATACAAATTCCACAAGCTCTATGACCTTATTGCAACCCACATTTCTGGTCTTCCATTGAATGTAAAAAACACACTTTTGGATGCATCACCTGCCGCTGCGAGAGCACTGTCCAAGACTTTTCAACAAGATATTAAGAACTCTTCGGTATCAACAAACACAGAAAATACCGCACATAAAAAACCGTACATAAGAACATTCATTTAATAAGAAACTAGAGCCTGAAGTTATATGATTTGATTACAATTAAATAGAACTTTTCCTGCCTCATGTTCTAACTAAGTTCTTATAATTAGCTTCATTCAAAATACACTGAGAAATGAATTCAACATGTATGCTAATCAATCCCTTTCATTTAAGCTCCAAAAATATACAAGAATCTGGAAGGACCTGCAAGAACATGATTAGTGTTAAAAACCTGCACCTTGATTGCAGGAGCTAGCTCATCGAATAAGAACACGAACAGGCTGCTAATTTCAAAATCTTAGGTTCTTATGTGCCGGTTTTTATTATATGGCCAGACTACAGCATTCCTAATGGATGAAGTAAACTCTCTCCGTCATAGGGATGCAACATTTTTCCAAAGCAACACCATACGCATCTCTATTCTGATTAACAAAAACACAAACCTACCTTTCCACCGTATACAAGTTTTCCACCCTACAATGAATGAAAAAATGTTAATTGCCTATCACAGCATAGACTTAAGGTGCAGACACTGGGAAGCTCATATTATTCGAAATATTCTCTAGTTCACTAAAGGCTTGGGCTGTTTAAACATACGGACATAAATGGTGAAGGGCACTTCTTTTCCAAAACTTTGCTACCAAGCTCAAACAATCAGTTGATAATAGTTTCAATAAGCAGAACAATTTTTATTCAAACGTTACATGCAAGGGAAACAACACACCTGCGCTTGAGCATCTGCGACCATTTTGTGATATGCATCGACAGCACTCTGGGAATGAAGAGGCCCATAGAGGGTACCATCTACAAATCAAAGACGGCCTCCATAGAATGGACAAAAACAGCAATATCAAACACAAATCGCGAATAAGACAAAATCTTACAATACAACAAACCTATCAAGTTATTCAACAAAATATTTATCAATAATAGACCATATGAAATAACAAAGTAATAAATGATTAAAAAGGGATGTACCCACTAGCAAAATCATACAGAGTATACAAAAATTCCCAACTAACAATTAACAAAAAGTGAAGAGATAACACTTATAAGACTTCCCATCTAAAGGATCCCCAACTCGAACTTGCTTGTATGCATTCTTTAGCTTTTCAACGACTTGACTGTAGATTTTTTCATGCACAATCTGGAACCATCAATATGAAAATTAAATTACAAACGAGTACGCCGCCTATTCCATTTAGAATTGCTAATAATAAAATCTTAATAACTGATGAAAGTAACAAAGCCACATTCGAGAAACAACAATAGCAGACTTTTGAAGTTGAATTGGAAAACAATAAATGCGTAAGTAATGATATGATGGGTGATGATAAAAACTTCTAGTTTCAATTAAATGTTCATAAAACGCCACTCCTTTCCTTGCAACAATCAATGGACAATTAAAGCAACAAATTAAATGAGAAATACTGGCACACAGCCGTAGGCTATTGAAATGCAGGCCACTAAGTATTCCCTCAAACCCTACTACAGAGTGCTCTGAAACCATCTTTTCGGCTAAAATAACAAATTACAATTGAGCAGAAAAAGCCGGAGGATAAGCTATTTCACAATATCAAAATGAATGAGGGTTCATTTCCTTGGTGTTTGTGAAGCTGGGTAAAAGGACGTCTTGCAGTAGCTACGACAGAGGTAAAGGCCAACACGATGACTTTTCTAAGCAATTTAGGATATTTAATAAGATCTACAGTAGCCTATTTTGAAGCTAAAATTTGGATGTTACAGTTGATCAATGGCTGAGTAATTTTTTCAACTCAGTTTTTAGTAATGATGAAAATCACGAAAGGGAAGTAAGAAAAGAAACAATATTTTCAGTGTCCATATTATATTCATGTAGGAAAAACAGTCGAGGCGGATTCCTTTTCTTGCGAATGTTATGGGAGTTGCTTTGATTCGGGTTGAAGTAACTCTCCAAATATCGAAGTGGTTTTATTTTTGCTGAGCACTATTCTTGTATTTGTTTATGCTCAAATCTTAAGAGAACTGAGGTCGCTTAATAATTTTTCAAATCGAGTTCCGTTGCCTATATACGAACTACTTATGAAAAATTGTGTAGTCATGAACTAACTCAAAACACTGGAGTTCGTCAAGGAATAATCACTAATATTCCTTACAATGCATATCCACTATATATAATCGTATCAAGGAAACAAACAAAAAAAACGAAAGATGACTCACAAGTCTTCTGGTGGTCGTACATCTTTGACCAGCTGTGCCAACAGCCGCAAAAACAACTGCTGGTACTAGAATATCCAAATCTGCATCATCCATAGCTAGATTATTACAAAAGACAATAACTAAATTCTCAGGGGATGCAAACAACGGAAATCTCATTCAAATAAATGTCTATTTTTATCACTCAGCAATTAGATGTAAACCAGAAATATAGCTCAATTTCTACCACTTTGCACATACCATTAAAAAGCAAGTAGTAACTTAAAACTGATAGTGCTGTCAAACAACAACGGTCTACAAAAGCTGACGAAATGCAATTGAAGTACTGAAACTTGAAAACCATATAAGAAACCCCACTTTATTCCAAAATGTACTCGCAGTCTTTTTAAACATGAGCGTTTTTTATTTCAATGAAGCTTCATACTAAACTGTTCTTTCTAATTACAAGCTGGAAGGAAGTACCTTGCTTCGGTATTAAATGTAAGAAAGGAGAAATTGTAATAGACGGCAAAACAGCTGTAAAGAATGAAACTCTCCTATAAAAAATATGAATCGCCTGCCTGATATAAGTATATAAGCTATGTTTTCGAAATTCTCTATATCTATAGATTAATAAAGTAAAAGTCTTTCAGAACATTCCGTCATATAATTGCATATCACCTATAATCTCTTTCTTATAAATGAGTATACAAATGAAAGATCAAAGCCAATTACTACATACCAATGAGTGCATTGTTCCCACCAAGCTCAAGCAGAGACCTTCCTACAAACACAATGGCAAAAGAGCTGGTAAACTTCCTTTGACAATACAAGCTCTGGGGTTGCTATGATTATCACGTCAGGATCAAAATCAAAAGACGAGGCAAAAGCAGAGCACAGATTTAAGCTCAAGTCTATCAGCTCATTCTAAATCAGCTGGGATGTGCAAAGCTTATAATCACTAAGGTATGAAAGAGCCAGATTTAATCAATTTTATGTAATTTCAAGTATAATAAAACTTGAGAGAACAGATGGCAGCTGGAATAGTAACAGGTAATTGTCATTTCAATTGTATGTTGCTCAAGAGGTAGAACAGCTAAATCAAACAAAAGTCTGAGGCCTCAGTACCAAATCTGTTCTGGACTGCATTTCCAACTAAATGTCCAACCTGGGGGTTAAACAAGACTTAAATAATGGCGCTTCTGTAAAATCAACAAAATAGTAAGTCATACTAAGTGAAATAACTAAACAAGAATGAAGCAAAAAGCACCAAAAAAACATGATAAGAGTTACCTAGGCATGCACGTGCATTGGTCTTTGAAAATTAAGAAACTGTAGAAGATTATGTGCATAATATGATGATGTCTCCATGTGTATATTAAAGTTGTCAATAACTAGGGTTGCAGAACCTCCAACACTAGGAAGGATACTGTTACAACATCAAACATCTTTGACAAAATTCATAAAAAGCTTACTTGGAAAGTCCTCATTGCACTACTCAATTATAAAATCCTTAAATTGCAAGGAGTATGGAATCAAAATTATATAAGAAAGAGAGAAAGATACCTTTGTGCTGCCAGTAAATGACAATAAATCAAGCCGTTCATCATTGCTCATTGCTTCCCTGTAAATCAAAATGAAATGTTTAAAATCAAGCAAAATGTTATGCTTGTAATCAAGGTAACTTAGCATCAAATTGAAAAATGAAACTAGTGTGAAAAATGAAATGAAACCTAATTCAATACAATTAAAGATGGATGCAAGAGTAATCATGTCTCTCACCCAATATCAGCACCACCACAAACCAGAGAGCACACAGCACCTGGGAAGTTGTTTGCTTCCAAAACATCCACCATTATCCTATAAAAATATGTTCATTGGAATTCATTACTTACTGAAACAATTATTCATCAGTTAGATGCAAACATTATGTCAGGAATAAAACTAGGAAATGCACTTTAAGGAATGGTTGAAAAGAGAAAAGAGTATGGTATGGTGCTTTATTCTGGTGCAAACAAAACTCATCAACTTAAGAATATGAATTTTTGATTATTTCAGCCACATGGTAGATGTAAATAGGGAAAACATGAGAAAAAACATGTGACAAACATATGAAAAACACCATCATTACTGTGATTTGCTGTAAGAACACCCTCGGCAGTCATTCAAAAGTAGGCCTATGAGAAGTGGCACTCATTCAGAGAGGTGCTCTGTTGAGTGGAGTGCCAATTTGAGGAGGCAAAGCTCCCTAGCCTTCCCCTGGTGCCACCCATGCATAACAGACCAAAGAAAATGCACTATGAAAGGAAATGTATGTCATGAATGAGCAACAGTATGAGCTATTGTCAAAAATACAGACTGCATACCCATTGCCAAAGTGGGCCTCTCATTCATAGGGGTGCTAATTCAAAAAACCCACTTTAGGGGGCACTCATTTGAGGGGAGTGCTTATAGGAACGTGAATTGTTGGGTCCTATAAGCTGCAATGTTCGTTCAGTGACATCCTTCGTTGATCCATGTTGTTGCATATCATTATTTAACGTGCAGAGAACATGGAGGCAGAGAGAGGAGACGATGTTGTTGACGGTACTCTGACTCTACTCTGACTAAACTTTACTTTACAGATAACATGAATATATACATAAACATTGAACAACCGAAATAAACATGATTTACGTAAAGGAAGGGTTAGGTTGTTGTTAGGAGATTGTTGAATAGATTCGTGTGGAGATGTTTGCGTGGAGAACAACAGAAGAGGAATGACCAGGTGTTTGATGACAGGAGTGACGTATGGTGATGTCCAAGGTGTGCGATTAGAGAATGCGAATGAATGAAACGAAGAAAATAGGCATTGAGTGAGAATGGCCTATGCTACAATGTTTACGTCCACTACATGCTCTTATGAGAAAATACCATATGTATTCTAAGATAACTTCAAAAAATCATCATTACCTGGGAAAATTACTCTTATATTGAATTCTGGAAGTTAGCAAATAAATGATAGAAAAATAAAAAAAATTTACTTTGTTGTTGCAACTGATGTCAATGGAGTTGTTGGTGCTCCCTTCCAAATTTGAGTATTCCCACAAGTTAAACTTATTGCAGAGTTCCAACCAAACACAGCAACAGGAAAGTTAAATGCTGTAATAATGCCAATTGTCCCAAGTGGGTTCCATTGTTCCAGTAGGCTATGGCTTGGCCCTTGACAAAATGAAAGCATGTATGAAGCTAAAATAACAATCTGCAGCTTCACTTTGTAAAGATCTTAAAATTGTTGCTCTTAAGATTATGATATATGGAAACAAATAGACACTGTGGGAGAGATCAGACTTATTAGTTTCAGAAAAATTTACTTCCATTCATATTCATAAATTTACTTATAATCAGGGGTGTGCCACCCAACACAGATAGGGGGGCTTCAGCAGGCCAAGCCATTTTAAGGATAATGCTTTTAGGGCCATGAAACAAAATAACAAACAATTTCTATCATGCTAGAAACATCCCAAAACTCACTTGGAAGACTACATCATCACATTTGGAGCTTAAGAAAAATGATCTTGGATAAATCTGACAGGGACATCTTCCCCTTTGATGCCACCACCATATGTACTCCTGACTTTTTAGTGATATGATGCCACAAATATTAAAAGTAAGCTTACTTTCAGATGGGAAAACTTTTCCATCAATCATTCTTGACAAACCAACAGCAAAATCACAAATGTCTATAAATTCCTGAACTTCCCCTTCACCCTCTGGTACTATTTTACCCATTTCAATGGAAATCTGGAATCAAAACAAAAGAAATAGGCAAGTATGACATATCATTCATGAGCAAAGCAGGCTAAGGCAACAATAATGAAGGAAAACTGTTGATTCATTGACTCATAGATAATGAGTACGATGATAAATCCTATGGTTGTGAAATGCTTACAACACCATGTCACAAAATTATTATGAGTAGAAAGGTGCCAACCCAAGGAAGTAAAAAATTTGTGGTCTCTCTTACACCCTTATTATGTACCTCCTAGAGCAAACCAGCAATAAACAATAAGTCATGGTAATCATATATGGGACATGTGCAAAAAACAGAATTCAAGTAAGTCATTGACCACAAGAGATAAAGATTTGCCTGAACACAAGATTGATCCACACATTTGATATTCTGTACAATATCTCACTATCTCAGCATAGTGTTATGGGGTATAGGCCCCTAGTATGTACTTAAAGATAGAAATAACATCCAATAAGAAAACACCATGCAAAATTCAAAAAAATATAATTATCTATTGAATGAAGCACTGTGTATGCATCTGTGCACTTACTAATTTTCCAAGCTGTGACTTCTTCTCTCTGAGTGCATGTCCTATCTGCCTGATGATTTCACCTCTGTGTGGACCAGGAACCTTGACAAATTTTGAAAATAGATAAGACCAGCATATTCTGTATACATGAAAATATATAGCAATAGCAAAAACAATAGATATTTCCATACCTCCCTCCAAATTTTTGAGGCTTCTTTTGTCTCTTCTACTGCACTGTTGTAGTCACTCATAGTTCCCTTGATAAGACAAGTTGTAATCATTATAAAATAGCTAGGAACAATACTAAGAAAGATGAAGATAATGCTAAATAACTAAACTATTAAATCATGAAGCTATAACTTGAAATAATATCTCATATCTGCTATTTGTCATGAAACATTCTAAGCTTACATCATATCACAAACCTTTTATCTGAAATACCTGTAACTTAGGCAACCTAACATTAAAACGTGACCACAATTGTTGTACAAAAATAGTAACATATGGATATTAAAGTCTACATTTGGTGGAAATCCTACACCATAGCTACAAGTCCTCAGTCTCGTTTATAACAAATGTCCAAAAAATTATTTTAGGAATTGCAGCATGTCTGGCCAGATGCAGCAAACAAATAGAACTACTCTTTTTCACTTCAAATGGATAAAAGTACCACATACTACTTTCCAGCACTGTATTTTCAGCGTGTAACATAATACACAATATATTTTCAAAGTGCTATCACACCTGCTTCACTGTTGCAATTGCTTCGCCAGTTGCTGGGAAATATGATGTGACCACCTAAACAAGAAATATTAGTAATAAGATGAACAAACTCTGTTAGCTACGTAAATTTTAGTAAAGTCATAATACAGTTTAACTCCCTGGCTAATAGAAATCTAAAAATCCCCTATAATAATTGAGCCAAAGAAACTCTTTTCTAACGGTACGCATACCCCCTACACACCCCCTGCGCCGAGTTCTCAACTTGTATTCTTCATTCACACTTTCACTGCTACACATTGTGAATATTGACTGAATAACTATCTCACTGACATAAACAAATTATGTGCAAAAAATACATACTTCTCCAGATCCGCTCCATTTTCCAGCATAAACTCCAAGATTTTCCTCGACGAGGCCTAAGTCTTTCAGGAAATTGTACTTTGGTTGATTGACCAAGTACGATTGCTGCGACACCCCAGAAGTGGCAAGACAGTTTCGTAAGTTTTTCTGGATCAAGTGAAATGATCCCAAAGCTCTAGGTGACTTGAGTCGTTTTGAAACTTGAAACAAATTCATTTTCTCTCCTGATTTTGCAGACTGGTGACGCTGGAATGACAGCAACAACAACAACAATGAAGCCTTCTACTGAACAGCGCATGTGGTACAGTGGTCATGTGGTGTTGTGGATGTGATAACGGTCACATTATGAAGTCATCACGTCTTCATCTATGATTTGCCAGCTACCGTTAAATAAACTAAATATTAGAAATAAATATAGTAATTTGTTCATAATATAATAGTGCTAAAAAGCGACATCACTGCTGTCCTGCCGTCCTTCCTTTAAAGAAATGAAGTCCTTGACGATCTTACAAATGCCATATTACACGTTTTTCATATAGGAACAAACCATATAAGAAGATAAGGCTTCAAATGCCAAAAAGTTAAGGACATGCTAAGAACATGACAAGGCTTCACAACTTTCTTTTAAAAAATATAAGATAAAAAGAGTAAAATGCAAACAAAACCACTAGGAAAACGCTACAAATATTTACAGTAAATAGCTTCTTGCCAAAAATTTCATTGGGCGCAAGGTGAATTGTGCTAAAATTTCATCCGCGGCTCCTTTTCAGAGCAATTATCGCTCTTTTGAGAAATCAGTGCACATTTTAAAAAACAAAGGAATTAAGACATGTTAAGAACATTTTAAGCTTTC
Source organism: Mastigias papua (assembly GCA_964019165.1). Classification (NCBI taxonomy): domain Eukaryota; kingdom Metazoa; phylum Cnidaria; class Scyphozoa; order Rhizostomeae; family Mastigiidae; genus Mastigias; species Mastigias papua. Next base: position 5,564,265 of record OZ025282.1, on the reverse strand, counting down.
AAACCAACAATGTTAAGAACATAACTAGGCTTCATTGGAAGTCGATGTTCTTATAAAAAAAAACCTGTGACTGTATTATACTAGGTCATCTCTAAAAAAATCTACTTTTTCCTTGAAAGCCTGTTTGCTCTCGGAAATTCTTACGTCTGCATGTAGTTTATTACCTATGCAACCCTTCACTTTCATCCAGCACTTGGTTCTTTTCATTCCTGGCTTCCGGCCAATCCCTTATTTGTTGCAGTCATAGCGATTGTATAAAACTGTATACTGTATCTTCGTAGACCAAAAACTCTCTTCTGTCACTGCTGCAGTTGATTGGTATTGTGCAAGTAGCAAGGTGAAATGCCCATGTCCAACACAGCTTATTCCAACACCTATTCTATCAGTCAAGACCATTTTCTCCTCATCACCCACACCAATCATACAAAGAGGTTCATTTCAACTATTCAAATTATATTAAAAAGTAAGAAGAGCAATATGGGGGCACAGGTCTACGCAGGGTTGCCAGAAGGCAGAAAGTTATTCAATCTGTTGAGACTTAAATGCATACAAGAATATGAAGAAGTAATGCCTGATAGGTGCAGAATACTTTCCAATTATTGACTATCTTCTATAACTATAACCGCTATAACTATAATTACTACTGTAATATAGCCTGGAAGCCTGTTGCAGATCAAACTCAATTCTAGTGTTGTTTATTTGAAATAAAAATTTTGCTTTGAAAAATTGAAAATGTAGCTTGAAATTGATTGGAACATTTTATTTGGATATTATGCTATGTTTTTCAGGAAATTTATGAAAGTATGGTAGAATACTTATGATATTTGCCTTTAGATAATGCAAATGCAACCAATTTTGGCGTTAGATGAGTATGGAGCTTGCTTCCTTTCAGATGGGTTCTCTTAGTGCGGATGGGAAACTGAGTATTTACATTATTGATGGAAAATAGTGATGGAAAACATGATATCACAAAGAGTCAATTCATTCTACAAAGCTAGGATTATACTAAAATAGCATTCTTCATTGCCCCCCTTCCACAGCATCCCCGGTTTCAGGTTAGATCCCCAATGGCTGATGTAACTGAGAAGGAGGTATGTTTTAGCCTTATTTGTATCTTACCTTCGCTGGGGGTAAACAAAGAGCTTGCCTTAGCCTCAAGCCTCGAGAGTATAAAAGCCAAATCATTTCCAACGTGGATGTCCAGAGAACGGATGCGAAATCAGCTTTCCCTTGAAACTATAGCGACATGAATATGTTGCCATCTAATCCAGTAGTAAGTATCGTGCAAGGAGCTCCTACTATATATTTTAGTTGCTACTGTCTTACGTACTTATTTCTTGTTGTTTTTTATTTACTTTTAGCCGAGACTGTATCGAGCAGTTGTTGATGACGTTGTGAAAAATGTAAGGGAATCCTTTTTGAATGAAGGTGTGGACGAACAAGTGCTTCAAGACCTTAAAAAAGTAAGAGCTATTTTTCACTACTAAGTAGTTTCTTGCTAGATGATTTTTGACAAGATTTTATTGCATTAAATTTTCTTTCGGTTCGAAGTGTCCTGGCAATTGTTCGGCTGTTTTTCATAACAGTGCCCCTGAACTGTTTTCCAAAGGGTCTACCACAATGAAACTAGAAATACTTGGCGTACAGTGGCTTGCCAGTGGGCGAATGTGCGCTTCGCCGCAAGCTTGCTTCCCTTGCTGTATACGCGTCTACCACTTGTGAAAAACTTCGTTGACTGGAAGCCATATTTATACAATCATATTTCGATTGCAAAGGATTTTGGGATTTACTTGGTCATGACGTACTTCCGTTTAAGGTAGTAGAAGCTGTTCAGATCAAAATAAATTTAGGATCATCATTCATCAGCACTGGATATTTTGTATATGGTTTAGTGTAAACTGGTTTGCTATACATAGAGCTTGAATAGCCTTAACACGCATTTTACAGTCAAGCAGTACAAAATTGTAAAATGACTTGATTGAATAAAGAATCCTTAGCTTTAGTATTTAGGTGCACAAACGTATGATGACCGACTAACGTAAGTTTTGTTTGTATCTAGTTGTGGGAAAGCAAACTGTTGCAGTCAAGGGCAATAGATTTCATGCCAGCTGACCCCACTGTACGGATGAATTTAACCTACCCACTTGCTATGCCAGTTGCACGTGAGTATGACTAAGCAATTAAGTAATGTTAGTTATCATGTCTTGCTATGAGAAGCAGAATTTGAATTTTTGTAAATACCTCACTGTTTTAATTTTTTGCATCCTATTTTGTTTAAGATGAACAGTCAAGGGGAGAAAAGGTAACTGTAGCTGGGCAGTTGGTTTCTAGTGATCCTGCAACAGGACAGGTGGTTTATGTTAATCACCACCCAACATTGGCCAATGTTCAACAGTTGGTATGTTGACTTGATGTCTAGGGATTAAATCAAGGAATCTTTGTGCGCTTTGGTGAATACCATGTTATGCAAAAGGCATATTAAATCAAAACTAAGGCCATGGATATCAAAATCAGCAAAAAACATCTTTTCATTTTATGTAAATAGGAATGATGCCAATGAGATTATTGTACCAATTCATTGATAGATCTCCTTTTAATCAGATCATGTGGACATACAGCAGATATATTTTAAGCCATTCTTTCAGGGATGTAGGAACTGGGGAGGGGGGCCAGAGGGGCCACAGCCCCCACTTTTTGGCAAACTATGCAAAAGTGCCTCTTTGAAGCCCAAAATGAGCATGGCAGTGTGCCCTTTGAAGACTTGGCCCCCCACTTTTTAGATGCTTCTTACGTCCCTGCATTCTTTTCTATCTCAATCAAAGAGGAATACAAAGGCTGTCATATCTCCCAAATCATATGCTATCCTTGTACCATTGGAACTGAATTGAGACCAAGGGTGGTGCCAGCCTCCACAGACTGGGGGACTTGAGTGGGCCATGCCCTTTTACTACCCATGTCATTTGGGGGACATACCCTTCAGTACAACAGTGTACACTTGAGTATATAACTAGAAGGTAAAAAAGAGTACATCAAACTTTACTATCAGTTTCTACCAATATGAGATAGCTGATATAGGCTCAATGACTCACACAGCTTCAGGAATTGTTATGCTTATCTAAGTATCAACATGATTTTTGTTGCATTGTATTTTTAACTTTTATGTGTTCAGAGTGCTCCTGCAGCCCAAGCTGCACTGGCCTTCCAGGGTACAAGGCATGATATTGGAGCTCCATCTGGTCTAGGTGCTGTTGGGCAGCACACAGTGGTTACCTCTGTTCAGCAAATCCAGACCACTTTGCCACAGCAGAGCAAGCAGACTCAACAACACCAGCAACAGTTGCAACAACATTTGCATCATTATCAGATTCATAGAAAACACCAGGCTTCTATTCAGCAGCAACAGCAACAACAGCAGCAACAGGTGCAGCAGAGTACTGGTATTCAGGTATGGCTGTAGATTTATTGCCTAACCATTAAAAGATATTGAATACTGTAAATCACTCATATTGACCTCCCTTGAAACAGGCACACTACTTTTTGATCACAGAACCACCTAACATCTTTGTATTGTTATTTTCTTTTATTTTTCTACGTTTCTTCCTTTTTGCCCCATTCTATGGACTCCCCTTAAAAGCAGTTTAAAATTCGACTAGCTTTCTATGGTAATCAGTTATAGTAAAGATCCAACTTAATTAAATCCTTTTCTAATCACATACTATCATGATCTTGCAACAGGTGCTTCCAGGAGAGCCAGCAACAACTTGTAAGTATGCCTTCTTTGAACTATATATTTTATATACTTTGTGACTGCTGCTATGAATTAGTTAGTACATATATATTTATATGCATGACTATATGATATGCATACTTACAGCTATATATACATCCAGCTATATATATATATATATATATATATATATATATATATATATATATATATATATATATATATATATATCACTGAATCAGAGCCGCATTTGCATAGTTTATAAATATATATAAGAGAAAGAATAAAAAATATACTTCACTTGAATTATAGACGAACGTTTTGATGAATATCTTCATCAGTACTGATGAAGAAGTTTATCGAAACACCTATAATTTTAGGGAAGTAAATTTTTGACTCTTTCCCTTATATATATTTATATACTATGCAAATGCGGCTCTGATCCAGTGATATATATATTTATATCAGCCCTTTTCATGAAAAACCTATCACGTGGGCAGTACATCGCCCGCATAAATCAGCCTAGGAGTGTGATTGAGCGATAAGAGTTTTTGCAAGGTAGCCAGCCACCAGAAGCACATCAGCATTTTCTAAAGCATTATATCCTCTAATGCTTCCCCCATCTCCCAGGAACTATGTTGTTTCATCTTGTTCAAAGGAAGGAAAGAAGGAGATGACAGGTTATTGCAGAACAGAATAATGCCAAGTATCCCAGGACTATTGGAGAATATTGTATCCTGATGAATTTTGTTCATAACCTTTGACAGTAGCTTACAACACTTAGATCGCTAAGCATCATGCACCCTTTTATTCCATTATAGTATATGGAATAACTCCAAACAATAGAGGTCCAAGGGTAATTTATACACAACCAGTGCAATCCCAGCAAATCCAACAACAGGAACGTATTATTTCATCGAAGGTTTGTTTCTCTTTACATCACTGTATGACCTCAGAAGCTTATCATTTTGCCTTTGCGATCTTTTCCAAGTTCTTCCTGAAAGTGGAATTCCAAAATAGAATGGTATCGGATTTTAACAATGCTGTTTTATTTGTTGGTGAAGTATATAGCGGTATATAGCTTATGTTTGTGTACTTATATCATTTTCCCTTCAAATGTAAGGGTAGGGTATGAGCTGATGAGAAGACACTTGTAACTTGCCTTTTTATGCGTGTGCTTTGCATGAATCTTTTTGAGAGAATCGAGCAATTTTTTCCTTCTCTTCCAACTAAAATCGTTGCGCTTTTTCACTGTAACTACCTCACTTGCCGCTGTACGTCTTACTTTTTGATCTAATATCTCTTAATGTAACGTCACACAGCAAATCACCCAAGTCGATGGTGCTAATGATAGCAGTAGTGATGATGATGATGACGACGATAATTTTGATGACTTTGACCAGTATCCACTTGGTGCAGATCAGAGGGCCGAGCAGGAGGCTGATCTCGAGGGTGATGAAGTGAGTTTCGTTGTAATCTGTAGACAACTTTCAATGAGATACTGGGTAGCATTTATCAACGATATGTTCTATGTAAACTCAAATACTTTCAAGTTAATAGCACTTATACAGTTCACCAAGGGTGGCCAAGCCACAACTCACAAGCTACATATGTCCCTTTGACACCTAGTTTGCGCCTTAAATAACATTTTTCAAGCATAACAATTAACCAAGACGATTTTTGTTAAAAATTTGAAGGGGTGAACTTGGTATGTACTAGCCTACTTTAGAAAAATATGAATTCACACATTCTTCACAGACTTTTTCATATTTCATTACTATTTTGAACGAAATATAAAAACAGTATAAATATAATTTTTTTGCAGCTTTCGGTATGCGGTTTTTATCCTAGAGGAGCAAAGCTACCCCTGCTATTGACCCCCCCCCCGTCCATTGATAAGCTATTCAACTGAGTAAATAACTTGTTATTTTGAAACAGGAGATAGATCCGCTCAACAGTGACGATGATATCTCTGATGAAGATCCAGATGAATTGTTTGGCACGGAGAACGTTGTTGTTTGCCAGTATGATAAGGTAAGCTTTCTTGTAGTCCGAATTTTATATCACATCGCATTCCATGTATCTGATTGGTTTATGACGGGGGTTTAGAGCGTAAGCAACCATGGGATGTTGCATTCTTGCCACTTGCAAATGATGATATAGGGCACCTTTCAAACATACTAGGTGTCAGTGCAGTGATGCCGTATCATTGCAGTGGTATGGTACCATTGTAGTGGCATCGTAGCATTGCAGTGGCATCGTATCGTTTCATTTGGTATCGTACCATTGCAGTGGTATTGTGTCGTTTCATTTGGTATCATACCATAGCAGTGGTGTCGCATCATAGCAGTGGCATCGCGTCGTTTCATTTGGTATCGTACCAATGCAGTTGTATTCTATCATTTCATTTGGTATCGTACCATTGCAATGGTATCGCATAATTGCAGTGGTATTGTGTCCTTTCACTTGGTATCGTACCATTTCAGTGGTATCTTAGCATTGCAGTGGCATCTTGTCGTTTCATTTGGTATCGTACCAATGCAATGGTATCTCATAATTGCAGTGGTATTGTGTCCTTTCACTTGGTATCGTACCATTCCAGTGGTATCGTAGCATTGCAGTGGCATCGTATCGTTTCACTTGGTATCGTACCATTGCAGTGGTATCGTAGCATTGCAGTGGCATCATATCGTTTCACTTGGTATCGTACCATTGCAGTGGTATCGTAGCATTGCAGTGGCATCGTATCGTTTCACTTGGTATCGTACCATTGCAGTGGTATCGTAGCATTGCAGTGGCATCGTATCGTTTCACTTAGTATCGTACCAATGCAATGGTATCGCATAATTGCAGTGGCATCGTATCGCTTCACTTGGTATCGTACCATTGCAGTGGTATCGTATCATTGCTCTAGTATCGTATCGATGCACAACATCCTGTTAGCTTTCATCTTTCTCCAGGTAACTGCACACATTATTAAGCTGATTAAATACACTGAACAAAGGTGTTGTTGTTTACAGAGCTTGAAGATTTAGCTGATCAACATTCTATTGTTCCTTTACAGATTGCAAGAAGCAAAAACAAGTGGAAATTTCATTTGAAAGATGGAATTATGAACCTTAGATCAAAGGACTATGTATTTCATAAAGCAAACGGTGAATCCGAATGGTAGTGTATTGATAGAGGCAAATTTCGAAACACCCTGGCTATATAAGACCAAATCGCACCAGTAGCCTCTCTGGTGCAATGTCAGAACACTTTGGCCTCGTATGGTATTATATCAGATTGGCTGTACCCTATTGGCTCTATGCCTGGCTTTCTATGGCCATCCCAAAATGGGAAACCATCGACGGTATCTTGGGAGTCATTTGAGTTACTTCCCCAGCTGAACAAAGTATATCATATCATGATGAAATTATGCAATGCTGAATAGCTCAGTATACACAGCATACAATGCAGTGTCATAAGATATAGGCCAGAAGACTTAGAAAATAGTTCTGTTCCGTGGTCTATCCAGATAGTGAATAGAGTTAAAAAAAAGTAATAAAGTGGGATATAAGCCAGAGAGTTTTTCACAGTTGCTAATGACATATTCTACAAATGTAATTTATTATGATGGTTGGGCGGGTTTTCTATAATTTAAAAAATCTAAATAAATAAGTGCAAGCTCCACACGGTGAATCTTATTTGGCAGCCACTTGTTGTTACCTTGGTGTAGAATTATAAATTTACAATTACCTATCAATAGCCGTATTTAATCATGAGAAAACGGTGGTGATTATCAAGAGTGCGGGGCACCTTGGTTCCTGGTATGGGTTTCTTAGATTTTTTCTTTATAGTTGATTTCTTATCGTGGAATGCTATGCATTAGATTAATTTTTGTTACCTGGCAACATATAGCATTTTTTATAGATTTTCTCTTTGTCTGCTTTTGGGTGCTTTTCGATTTTAAGAAACGAACAGTCTATGTTCGCCGTCGGTCTTTCTGGATGCTTTGTACTGCTTCTTTCAATATAACATGTCAGATTAAAATAGATGTATATAATGAATGTATGAAAAAGAAATAGCTTGGAAAGTTACACAAAGCATTGAAGAACAAAGGAACTCACCTGTCACCCACTGCTCACGTAGTCTTGCTAGTAAATGAATTTATCGAAATAAGTATTGCATCGAATGATTGACGTTTATAGGCCTTAGTCATAAGTACGGGCCTTAGTCATAATTACGGACCACACTAACTTGTCAAAGATTGAACAAATTCACTACAGAATAATTCATTTATAAGAAGGGACTGCAAATCTCTCACAAACGAATCAAACAAATCTGCAATCACTACAAAGTTCCAGATTTTATTCTTCGCACTGGAAGTCAATGTGGTAATATGTGCGTGCTCGAGATCATATGAAAAAAGCCTACCTTAGGCCGTTTAATTTTTGCGTCAGCTAAATTTTGGGGGAAAATTAGCCCAGATTTAGCGCAAGTTTGATGTAGTAAATAGCTGGTTAGATTGATTAAGATTAATACAAAAGTTAGACAAAATTAATTTTAACGCAATTTTAATTTAGCGAAATCGTACCCTTTCGCTAAATCGTTAAAATAACATGACGCAAAAATTAAACGGCCTAAGGTAATTATTTTTCTAAACCTACAAATTGAAGAAGGCCTGATGAGCACCGTTATGATCGCTGTTAAGATCACGCCAACGTGAAGAAATGAGCATTGACTACTTGAAAGCAAATTGCTCTACTTATTATTCGGATTGGAAATAGTTGTACAGATTGTGCATTGTGGTCATTCTAATACTCTATTGAAGTGGCTTGAATAATTCCTATTAAAAGCAGACAATGACGTTATGTCATCAAATTCAGGAATATAAATCGTAAATTAATGAAGTTAGGTACTCCGTACTAGGCCTCATAAATGGCGGGTGTGCTATGCAGGAGTGGGTTTATGGTTGCTGCCGTGCCACGGGGTTTGCAATCTATGGGGATCCATACCAGTATCGCAGGTGCATACAAAGGAGACACTGACTTCTGAGTCAAATGAACCGAATCAAGAGTGCGGGAAGATGACACAAAGATATACTTACAGATAGGTTACTAACCAACCCCCGGGAAATGCCAGTCAGGTAAAAGATCTTATCTGTGTCACACGGATAATAAACCTTGTGTTAGGTCATGGTGAGGTACAGTTCGTATTACGTGAATGAAGGGACAGGCAGAAGAGGAACAGCAATTCTTTGAAAGCTCTATATGTTGTTGGGCTAATTTGCACTATTCCTACAAGACGTCTCGGAGTTGAACATGATTAATGGAAAGGAGTATTATCAGTTCTTCGTCATCCAAGGTTTTATCTTCAATTAACCACAGTCATCAAAACAACAAAGAAACATTGTAAATGATGCGAGATTTTCACATAGATTATGAAGAAGGTGAATTTTTCGTTATTGGATTAAGCAAAGTGCGCAACTTTCAACCATTCGATGATTTCGAGTTAGTTTTCTAGGCAACCAATGCTACTAGACGATGAAATAAAAGCAACAAACATTCCAGTTAGCGACTGAAATAAATGCATAATTTACAAGCGGGTAGACTGAGAATCTAAATTTTCAAGTTGTTTTCAACATTTATTCATCACATAAAGGAGACAGACTCTTCTATATGGTCTATCACAGTAAATGAGTACAGTCAAAGCAAGACAATTACCGATAGGCCGAGTGTCCTTCAAAGCAGAAAGAAATCGGGAAAGTAGGAGACGTAAAACTGTATTAGCAGGATGTCGCTGCGAAGACGATCCGGAGGGCAGAAATCAAGATTGCCCGGTCCTCTAACACTTCCAAAATCATACATACCAAGGTATCTGTCACCGATGGATGAAGAAGTTCTTGCTCGGAGGCTCAGCAGAGTTCCAGAAAGATGGACTGAAGGATACGGTCGAGAACTGAGAACACCCCCATTGTTCGTTGCAAAGAAAGTAAGCAAAAGAGAGGTTGATAAAATCGTCGCAAGGTTGTCTGCGAGTACAAAGCAAGAAGCAAAGTTAGCCGTAGAAGAGGAACATGATCTGTTTGCATTTGAAGAGACCGAAGAGCAAAGTGAAGAGAGAAAACTTGATGCGGAGGAGGTAGAGCGGCTGGTTGAAAGACTAAGCCAGACAAGCCTGCGAAGTGAGACCAAGAGTGAAGAGACGAAAGAGAAATCTCGTCCACGTGTGAAGTTAACTGATTGTGAAATGCAGAGTTTAACAGAACGATTGAGCAAGCCAAGGAAATATGTAAACCCAAATGCTAATAAAGGGAAGTTAGAAGGGCGCTTCGTTGGAAAGAAAATGAACGAAGGTGAAATAAAAGCTGTTGTGCATAGAATAGCGTATAAAGGCATGAAAGTGGGGCGGAGAGGTGAAAAGCCAACCGAAAGAGATATGTCAGGATATTTTGCAGCCTGGACGTCATGTGACGCTGATTTCAAAGAGTGGCGTAGGACGAACAGAGATATTCTGAGTCAAAATGAGAGATATTACCAGTACTATTAATCACACATCTCTATCAATAAACGGTACTCATTACAGTCGATGCCTGGCATCGATGCCTGTATATAGTTAAGCAATATTGTCAATAATCCGTCCTAGGCGCACTCAAATCACACATCAAAAAGTAGCATAATAATAAAGCAAAAATAGCAACACATCTGAACTTTTACATAGAAACAGTTACTGAGTAGTTCATTATTTTAAGCAATTATTGTCCATTAGCAGAGATCCCAGGCAGTTGTTAGTGACAAGAAAAATCTCACTAACCCAAACACAAACGTAAGCATCTACGCGAACAAGAACTCTTACTTTTCTAAGAGAATCTGTGCCTGGATATTGAGGAAGGATGAAGAAGTGAAGTAAAAAGTGATACTGTTTCAAAGTGATATTGATTCACATTTGATGCCAAATAAATTAAAACAGGTGTAGAAAACGGATAAATTAATAATAAGTATGCTATGCACAATACAATAAGGTATGCTCCTTAATAGCTCAAATTATCATTGTCTAGTCAACTAGACCCCATAAAATACTTACACCGTACAGTCTCCAGTACTGCAAACTCTAATACACGTTTTTCCAAATAGGAAACAAGTTTATGAGAAACATTAGATTCCAATAAGGCGAAAATTAAGGAACGCAAGCAGGCTGACTTTCAAAAGTAACCTTGAAAAATCTGTTCCTGCAAGAAAATGTTTTACTAACCTGGAGACAAAATACAACAAATATCCATCTCTAAAACATTTTCAGTTAAAACTTCTAATTCTCTTCTTACAGCTTTCTTGTTGCTATTGGAAATTTCAAGAAGTTTGTGAAACACTTAAAAAAACACTTAAGGCTGAATTTAACAAAATATTAAGAAACACCCAGGCTGAAGGGAGAAAGCTTGTTTCCTATACAAAAACGTGCACACATTATCTACAAAAGGCCCATAAAAATAGTTGCTATATAAAAAATGATCTGTTACCACTAGGTAACGTAAGGAAGTTAAGCTGGCTCTGAAATCAGATGGCATCGTCTATGCTTTACAGCGTGTAAACATTAGCTTCGTTATTAATTCTTGACTTATTATATGCTGCTTTAGATCTGTGCCATCATCTGATAATGAACTTGGCCTAACTCATATCACTCCTTTTCAGAACCTCTTTAAGGTTTAGAACAATACACTGCTGCAAGGTGCTTATTTAAAATACAACTGATAACAAATACCTTTGACATGATATACTAAAATTTGCATATAAAATGAAAAGTTCTGTCTTAAAGACGTTCATCTCTAAAAACTTTCATCCAAAACATTAACAATTGCGTCAGCTGGAGAGTGTAATATGAAGCAACAAAAGCTGGTGGAGACCAATGTGATCACAAAAAGTTCATAAATCGGAACACATCAACAAAAATCAATCTCATCTTTTTCTGTTTCTGGCCGGGATGGGTGGTGGTTGCTCCTCTGCCATTGAAATATCCATCATTCTCTTAGGAACTAGTGGGGGTAGTTCCGATATGGAGGTCATTTGTTGCTCTGGTTCACGCTTTTTTAAAGGCAAAGGAGGGGGCAATTCATCGACTGGAGTCAAGCCATTTTCCTTTTGATAAGAAATTACCGTGTCAAATAACAGACTTAGCAGTTAAGAGCAAATATCACAAAGAAAACCAAAAGGGGAAGCAGCTAGTACAGTGAACTTCAGAAAAGCTATCGAATATGTAAAAATCGTTAACAGCATAGCAAGGTCCAGGCGAGGGTATATCGCCACTCTTTGGGGGTACAATGAATCAAATAGTTGAACAAATGCCATTAGTATTCAGATTGCATTCGGAAAAGATTGTCAAAATGGCGATTAATTGCTACCTGCAATTATTTTCCCATAACATATTGTAAAAAGGCAGTCGTTTCAAGGTAATGAAAAATAACAAAAAATAATATAACAAAAATCCAACGAAAAATATTAGACTTGCCTGTAAGGGAGATTGTTCAGTTTTGATTCCATGATAAAGATCTTCATAGTCAGGAGTATCATCTTCCTAAAAGACCAATTAGTAAACTGTTCACATAATTCTGTGATATGTCAAAATCAATAAGGCATACCGATTAAATGATGTGTGAATATTTTGGAGAAATTAAGTTCACAGACTTATTGCTACAAATAATAATGCGAATGCCACTGAAGTCATACAACAGAGTGAGAGAAGCCGGTTCCAAATGATGAGATAATATCAGATAGGAAATGATAGAAAGACAATATTGGCACAGATTGGCATAATGGTAAAGATAAAAAAATACATCTATAATCATTTTGCATGGATTCGTTCATATCTATATCGAAGATTAACTTAATACGAAAAATCAAAATCACTGAGACATGAATGTTCAAAAAGGGGAAGTTGATTTATAGTTGCATTTGAATAGGTAAGAGTGAAAGGTAAGATTTAGACAGCAATATTGACTGAAAAAAGTGAAATTGAACTTAAAGTAAAAATGATATAAGTTTGTAGTAATAAAATACTGACAATGAAGTAATTACTGACAATGAGGCTTATACCTGCCCACAGGGGATGGTTAACATATCACCATCGTCATTTATTGAAGACTGAAAACAAAAGTATGCACGAAAGTTATTTATAGACAGTTTTATAAACGTATGCCATAGGACAATATTACTTGCTAAACCGTCACATGGAGTCACTCATGTAGTACATACGAACAAATTTCCGAAGATTCAGGCCCCCTTACTCCCCTTACGCAAGCAAACATATACTAGACTACTCCTTTTCTACGCATATAATTTTACAGTCACCCCCCCTCTCATATGGGTTTCGTTTGATGACGTCTCACCTATTTCTAACTGCCAGAAAACCACAAAATTGTCTCTGCTATGCAAGGGTAGGGCTTGGCTTTATGAGTAGTTAAGTATCACACTGCATACGAACAAGTTATCAGGATCCTTCCCTTTTCACGCAAATATATACTTTTCGTGCAATCCACTCCCCAATGTGTCTGTTCATACTATGTGAATGATCCATATCCTGCTCAGCATAAACTTATTGTTCATTTTCAAAAATTTCACGTCCAACAATGATAGAGGGACTCAGCACAAAGCGAAAGAATTTTATTCTCATAATTAGATAGGCGGGCCATAACAATGTCATTGTAAGAATAATTTGATGGGGTGCCCGAATGTCACCTCTAAACGAATTTATGTTATGTCAGAAGTGAAAGCAGCGTGGTTAGCAAAATTAGATAAGAAAGGGAACAAGCTCTTGTGGTTTGTCTGACATAGAAAACAAATTTCCATGCACTCGCAAGGAATAGAACATGAAAGACGTGACTATCAGTGTAACTTCTAGAATTATCAAAAAGGCGGATTTTGCAAAGCACGCTAGAGCAGACGGCGACCGACAGAGTTCTCTGATAGCAAAGGTTCACTTAACAAATATGGGAAAAATATTTCAGCCATTTAGAATTAACCAACCTGACTATAATAAGCTATAAGCCGGTGAAGGTTCGAAAAGGCCTTCGGTATTCCAACCACGACATACTTTCCGGAACGCGTCTGCTCAATGAAGTAATGTTTACAGCGGGTGGCTGTCCTAAAATGTAGAAAATGGTATACAATTAATATTACGGCATATATGATGTACAATCTTATGGTTGATTGTGCTACAATGGCATAGGAGTTCAAAATAGAATGTCAATACTTATTGCATACCTAAAATCTCTCTCAAACACAAAATTTAATAACCAAAACTGTTGCTAGTTTTAATGACTCGACGTTAGCACGACCTCTTGACAAAATTGCACACTGAATAACGATGCGATGATAGTGGTAATAGCGGGGATAGTGGCGATAGTGATGATAATGATAATGATAATGATAATGATGATGATGATGATGATGATGATGATGATGATGATGATGATGATGATGACGACGAAGGTCATGATCGAAGTGACATAATACCGATATTAAGGTCAAATGACACTCCCAAGCTACGGCAAATCAAATGACTCGTGGCTTTAATACCATTTTCTAATGATTCATTACATCATCCTACTAAAATAGGATAAGTTGGAATTTTCATCCATCTTTTACCCAACTATGAGTTTCTATATGCACGTCATTCCACCTAAAGTTCTATCGCTTAAAAATTCTAACTATCTCATTTTGGTGCAACAATTCTCAAAGCATAATCTCTTCCGTCTGCTAAAAATGACATGTATGGGAGTGGATATGATATTAGGATAATTAAGACCACCCCAAAATTGAATACATGTCTGCATGCTTGCTTGGTAGCCTGTTATGTGAATTACCACAGCTGCTGACCTCGCTCTCATCCACCCAACCATACACTCAGCAGTTACAGTTGTACAAAAGAAAAGAAACTAACTCATCTAAAAGGCAGAAACTCTTCAAATTATACAAATGCACGTTTTTTTGCCTTTGTATAACAGGGCAGAACATCAAAACAGTTTCTAATCAGAGACCCTGATCTTAAACAACATCTTGAACAGTGTATTGACTGTTATTGTACATATTTCTATGATAATACGGTATCAATGTAACGTGCAACAGCTAAGTAATTAATATAAAAGTACCTTATTGCCAAAAATCCTCCACTCGCTAAGATGTACATCGAGTTATACTTTCTCGGAGGTTGAATACTCGTATACCTTACCAATTATTTCAATGTCCATTCAAACTTTAATTTTATCTCTATATTACATGAAGACTTAATTCAGCACCCTCCTTAGATTAAGCCCCCAATATGATTTCTAACAAATAAGCCACTAAACTCGAACAAGCTCCCATGTGAGCTATCTGGGTTCACAATAATAAAAGTCAAAAGCAGCGAAAATAAAAAATTCAGCTATTGATCACCTTATTCGTGTTAAAATTTGACGCAAAAAAACTGTCTTAACAACTTTCTCCTCCTTGATCCCATTTCTATTAACATTAAAACCAAAGCACTATAGAGTATCCTTCTTCTAGGGACCTGTAAATGTAATAAGCCTCCCCTCGAATAAGCCCCTACCTGTAAAATCGTTTCTAACAAATGAGCCCCCGGGGGCTTAATCGAGTCATAACGGCATACTGATAGAATTTTCTGCTACGATAACTTGTGTGGGGGCATTGATTCACATCAATGTAAATAGACGAAAAATACCCAAGTAGGGCCACAACATTATTTCATCTATACTATTAAACTCTCCAGTTTGATTATCCTACGATGTTCAACATCAATTCCTACCTATAAAACGTAAAGCAACCACACATTCCTGCTGCTGCTTATCCGCTGCCAACCCGAAGTATCTGTATACCAAATACTAACCTGTACGAGAGAGAATATCCAAATTTACTTTCACTGATGCGAATAAGAAAGCACCCAATTGGTTTATCAGCAAGTAGATTCTCAGCTCCCCTAGGGTATAAAATAATACACAGGTTCAAATGCCTGAAAGACAGCTTAAGGGCAACAACCATATTCTCAACCTCATACAAAAATGTAAACAAATGAGCATCATAGGGTACCTTCTTGGAATTAGGCCATGAAACCAAACATCTGGACATCCGTTTGAACCATGGACTACACCTTTGGGGATCTGCGTCTCTTGGAACCATTTCTTAGTCCTGGATGAGATATTACTAAGGTCAAATATAGTCCAAGCATATCCATAAACAATTGTTTCGTTGCTACAATTAGTTGCTTCTAAATTAATGAGACCTGTAAGAATTATAAACAGGACAGGTCATGCAGTGTATATCTTTGCAACCTGTCAACAATTTTCTCTCAAGGGATAGTACATACTTGAATAAAAAACTTGCACGAGCAATTAGTGGGGTCAAATAGAATAATGCTTCAATTGACAACTGAATGCATGAAAGGTAAAGCGACTTAAAATCAATGGTAAAGTAATACAGTGGTGAGGGGAGGGGAGGGGGATACAGCTCAATTGCTGAAACAACAAGTACAGAGAGATTGGGCCCTGAAGATGAATATGCAATTTACAGATCATCTATGAAAGGATTATGCAACTTTGGTAGTTTGCGCACTTCCAAGAAAAACTAAGATTTCGCCTGTTAGGAACAAATCAAACATACGCTTTCTTCGTTCCCATTCTGCCAAACTTCTTTTCATCATACTTTGGAATTGGCTTAAATTTATCTTCCTCTACTTCTAATTCATCAACATCTTCCTTTTCTTCTTGATCAATCTCTTCTTCAGATGGCTTTCTCTGAAATCGAATTCTCACATCCTCTTTGGGATCTATCAAATTGGAAGGTGGCAGTGGAAAATCAAACTCACCTAGTGGTTTGAATGATGATGGTGGAGGCATATTTTCTGGAAGAGAACGGGGAAGGATCTAAGCAATGCAGCTGCCTTTTCAAAACATGATGAGTTAACTAGAAAATAACTTCGCTTCATTTTGCAATGTTGCTAAGAATTCCGCACACCTTCTGGTAAAGATGATATCCCGTCGTTATTCCAAAGTAGCTGCAAAATGGTGTCAAACAAGAACACAAAATCATCCGGCTCTCCGACTTAGTGGTGAAATCATAGAGGCTATAAGGAAGCAGTTAACTTTCTCACTATTCAAAAGAATGATATCTTGATTACGTCAAAATGGCATTAAGCGTGAGGGCATAACAGTGCAAATTCTAAAAGCTTGAAACGTGAAGCGTGAAACAGATGTCTAATAAGTCACTACAAAAGAAGGGTATGACAAATTTTCAGGATCACTTTATAAATATTCCATAGCAAACTCTTATAATCAAAAATTTTTATAAGAAGTTCATAATCTCCTTTATTTCAGCACCGAAAGGAAAGGAAGGCTTACCGTGAATCCTCGAATGACGGAGGGGCTTACTACCAATTTGAAGTCTAGCATAAGAGTTTAATCGAGGGGGGACTTTTTCAAGGGGGGTCAGTTCGAAGAGTCACGGTATCTTTAACTATTGCTGTAACTCGAAGGCCTACATAAGTTCAATATGGTCGTATATTCAACTACCTACATCATTACAACAAACCTATCAAAGGACAACAGCAAGAGAGCTAAAATAACACAAAGCAAGTTACCACTGAATGAATGGGGTAAATGCTTACTGATATGAATTTTATCAAGGCCAGATTCTTTGTGAAGAATCAAATTTCCATTTCTTTCTACATGAGAAATAAAACGGGCAATGCATTCTGCTTCCTTCCTCGCAACGGCCTGCATCTTCTTAACTCTCCTTCGCGAAAGAAATCCTCGCACGCCTAGGAATAAAAACATAAAAAAATTTGGCAAAGTTCTGTAAGGAACTTTATAAGTATATCGTACACTCTAAAAAAACATTCCCTATGTTTGAGGAAGCGACAATTGCTTCAACAACAGTCAGAGAATCAACGGCCACTGAAACGTTACTGTTATGCAAATAAGAGAGCAAAAGTCAATGAAATTCATATGCGCTAATGGAAAACCTAACCTTAGGAGAAAACTTGTGCAATACTCTGATGCATTTTCATTGTACACGAGTTTCAAGGAATGACAGAGAGGTCAAAAATCATAGAAAGGTCGTTAGATGTTTTGTGATCGTTAATAAAGTGATAAAATGCAGGCTAATAGTCCCACTCATATAATTCCTGCCCATTAATGAACTAGAACATCAACTAATTGCTCAGCATCTACCATTCAAAAAACTGCAGAAAATCAACAGCATCAACATTCCTATAGCTTCAGCGGACGTTGATAACTCAATATTACCTTTCTGAATGTTAACCGCACAAATGTCTAATTTTCGAATGTATTCTGCTAACAAATCCAAATGCCAATATTTCAAAAATACCTTCGTATGCCTTCAAGAAGAAGAGAAGGAAGTAGAAGAATGGGAATGCTGAGGTGGCATTTTAAGGATGACGAGGATAACTAAATGGAAATATCAAGAAATCACATGGTGGTTTTGCGATGCAACTTACAAACAGTTAACGAAATAACAAAATTATAATTGGCAATGATGAAATCCACCAGGAGGAAAGGTCCAAGTTAGGCCCAAAACCTACCCGATCTTCCAGTGCCTCATATTTGCAGTATGCAGAATCCAAGCACACGATTGCGAGGTTGGTTGTAGACTGAGATCCAGTGAGATACATTTGTATCTAAAGAAGCCAAAAGACACAAAATAAATACTTATCATAAAATACAACTTTTCACACAAGGATGGCAAATTCACATTTAAATGTGAGTTAATCCTCAAGTAGGGAATGGGATTACATTTCAAACAGATTTTGTGTGATTCTAAGTTGATCATTATTAAAAAGGCGATTACTGCTCTTTGGGGCCATCCTTACAGGAAGTCAGCACCATAGGGGAGGGGGTCAGCAAAAATTGGTACAAAGGTGGACAGGGGAGGGAGTGTGTTTAACCGTAATCGGATATCTCTTACAGAGAAATTTTTGCATTCTTGTTAATAGCTGTCATTATACGAGGAGATAGCATTTGTAAGTCACTTCAAAATTACTAGCAGGGTTTTGAATAGAGAATCTTGTATAACTTTTCTGTAAAGAAAAGATCAGAAGTCGTTTCCATACGGACAGGGGGAGGGGGACTGTTAAGCAAAAGGTGGACAGGCATAGACAAGGGGAGGGAGTAAAATTGATAAAATTGTGCGGACGTCCATTGTAGAATAGCCCGATGGTTATGGAAACATAGATAATGACAGAGCTTTAGTTTACAGAAGTAATTAAGCGGGTCGACTGGAAAAGCAGCCACATTTGTGGGCCTAAATTAGCTGAAAACGCTAGATATAATAGCCTACTCAAAATAAAGTAAACAACAACAACAAAAACATCAAAACAAAATCTGCCAAGATTAGGATACATTACAAAATTACTTCAGATGTGTTTCAAAAATAGCAAACGAACGCAGCGTATGCCAAAACTTGACTACTTTGATTTGTAGTGTCGCGCAAGGTGAGCAATGATAAAACTGCAAGCTAGATGCACAAGAGAGAGAGATATATATATTTCACAACAAATAATTCCCTAGGCATGCGCAAAAAACAACTTTAAAAAATGTTTATACCTGTGAACAAATTCGTTAAAAGTGAGCCTAACTGAATAGCCTTCTTTTCGAATTTTTGTTGTTTCAAGAATTCCAGTGTAGTTCAACTGAAATATAGGGTTAAGGAAGAAAATCGGCATTGAGTATGAAATGGCCTAAGTTACAATGTTTACGTTCACTAAAGGGTTGAGATAAACATAATTCTCTTGTAAAGCTGGATAGTCATAAAGCAAAGCAATACTACAAAATACCTCGATGGAATATCAAAAAAACAATAATAAAACCCAATTACTTTTCGGCGATAAACCAAGTAAAGTAAAGAGAGTCAGAAGCAAACTTTCACTCTACTAAAATATACCGCAGGTAGAACTGGAATCACACCAGGGGACGTATGTCTCGAAAAATACTGAAAGAAGGGTCAAAACATTCCTTACCTGTTTTCTCACATAGTCAATGTCATATGTATGAGGAACCTGTCAAAATAATCCACACTCAACGACAATGAAGCTTGAAGCATATTTACTAAAAGTAAGCAAGGGACTTGGGCATATCAGGTGTAAGACAACTGATGCAAAAACCTGGCTTTAACTAAAATCCAACACCAACTAGGTAATATTGAAACAGGTAAAAATAGAAAAGAATGAAAATATAACTGGAACTGTTAGGCAACTTTGCAAAAACTGCTATCACAAAAAGACAACAAGGATAAACCCAGAAAAAACAAAATAAACCAAAAAATAACAAAATAAACAACTAAATAACAAAATAAACAACTAAAAACAAAATAAACAACTAAAAACAAAATAAACAACCAAAAACAAAATAAACAACTAAAAACAAAATAAACAACTAAAAACAAAATAAACAACTAACAACAAAATAAACAACTAAAAGCAAAATAAACAACTAAATAACAAAATAAAAAGCTAAACAGCTGAAGATTGCAAATCGATGAAATTAAGGAGACTGAGCATATGCATCATTTATTGAAACACCGTGGTCACATGCTCTTGCACTGTGTCTATAAAAACCTCACCTTTTGTGCGTTGGGCTTTATGCACCTTACAAAGTGGGGGGCAGCAGCATTCAGTTTTTCCATCAACAAAACCAGTGAATTCTGAAAACAAACACAAAACAAATAAATTAGTCTCCCAAATGATTCAAAAATTACGTAAAAAATTATTTCCGACCCTCGGAGCTTGCAGCAACCGAAAGGTTAATAAATCAGAAGAAACCACTACTCTACGGTCTCAACCACAGGTAGGAGGTTGGAATAGTGAAAGAGTCGGGAATTTTACCACAAAACAAGGTGAGTAGGTATTAGACTTGAAACTTTTCAAGAGTCAAAGAGCAAGATGGCTAGAACAGAGGAGACTCGAAACATTGGTCACTTCAAATAGCAAAACCATGACTGAGTCAAAAGCAATTCTCTACGGTTTTCGAAACGAAATGTCCTGAGCAGAGCTAGCACTCTAAATATCAGTAGTAGGGGTAGGGTTGGAACAGGAGTGCTATGAGTTGAAAATTTGCTGGAAAGCTAATCGGCTGTTGGAGCACTATTGCAGATTTGAGAGTACTCAGATTCGTATGGATAATGATTTTGACAGGCAAGTTAGCAATAAATTATATGAAATTTTTAAGTTAAAAAATTATGAAAAAGCTACTGAATATAACCTTAAACTGGCATCCAACTGTAATTGCTTTCTTGTTTGCCATAAACTTCTGCCTTGACCCACTTAGCTTCTAATTAAAGAAAAATAACACTTTTCCTATTATTGTCGATCAAGGCAGCGGTGGAGACAGTGAACTAACTTCTGTTAAAATACTAAAAGTCATCGTATATATTGGCCAATACATCAACAGTTTGTATTTCTAAAAGTTCTAATGAAGATAATGTCTACACAACCATTAATGAACTGCAAGTCTATAAAAGCTATAGAGAGCAAAACATCCAGAAATACATCGTTGAGCAGAAATTTTGCATACACCACACAACTTGCACACAATACTAACAGGTCTCGTTTAAAAACGACCTCTGTAGAGACATGATAGTACCTTTGCTTTCGAATCCTTTTTTCCTTTGATGGTATATCTGCCTTGGAGGGCTAAAGTTCCAGTTCTCGTTATTGTTGCTGATAAATTCAAAAGCATTTGATGAGAAATCACTACCAATAATATCTGAGGCTTGAATCAAGTTCGATATTCTTTTGATAAAAACTAACTCGATTATCAATGAACTAAGTGGCAGATCTCAAAAGCTTTTCAATTATTTATTCATGTTAAAAAATTAACAGAAATTTGCAAAAACTTTACTAAGTCACAGAAAAATGTCAGCTCTGGAATATCAAATAAATAAAACTCAACCAAATAAACAGGAGAGTTTCAAGTGAATTGCAAGGCTGACTAAAATAACACCTCTTTTGAAACAGCAATCAAAGCGACTTTCGATACGAAGGTATGAAAAGGAATCATCAGATGACTTTTATCACTTCTAACCATGGTTACTGTTTCACAGCAATATGCCTATTTTGTACCAAGGAGAAATTTTCAAAACAACAGCCTTTAACGAACCTGAGAAAATCTGAGAAATGAGTTTGTTTTCACTGTGCTGCAATAACTGGATCATTCCGGGTGGTATTGTATCCCTGTTCTTTTCAAGAAATCCTTGAGTACCATATTCAACCTTAAAACCAAATAACAAATTTTGATCGAATCTATAGTAAAATCAGACAACAAAACAATTATACAAAGTAGTTATTTATAAAAGATCCTAAATATCACGGCCTGGACAGAAACTGTGTAAAAACTGTGTACATTTATATTTAACATAAACAAAACGGAGGAGCAATGTGTAGTTACAAAGCAAAGTTCTTCAAAATAAATCATATGTCTACCTGGCCTGCGTAGTGGTTGATACAAAATGACAAACTCGAATCACTTCTTGGTCCCTGGAACACTCTTTTGAGCCCTCTGAAATTCTGTGAAAGCTTTTGCGTGAAACTGAGATTGGTACTCTGGAAATTTAAGAAAAGGAAAAACTGGAGATTGCGATCAGAACGACCAGCTATCGTCTGCCATAATAGTTTGAAAAGGTTGAGACAGCCTTTGAGAGTTTCAGCCAAGCAGAGTGCTTCAACAATGAAATAGGTATATGGAAACTACAATGAAATTTTATGAAGGTAAGGGAATCAATTCGTAATGCATGAATGCATGTGCAACAAGAATAATAATAGCAGTTCGTAATTAAACAACAACTAATATAAACAATTTTATGTGACATTGCCATGGCGACAGTTCAGCGTCTGTACCCACAAATTACAAAAAGGGTGTAGCTAAAATGAATTCCACTTCAAAACAATTTCAAAGAAAAGCATCAACTCTTTTGGTACTATCCACTAAATTGCGTGATGGTATTACTGGCAGATAGGCAAATTAGAGCAATGTAATATGCGGTTATGGCTTTAAATTAAATTCGGTTGACAATAGGAGGGCAAACAATAGTCAAACGTTAGAATGGGGCACCAATCGAAAAAATTCTGCAATTTACTAACACATCTATTAGCAAAAATACTTGTTTACTTTGTTTCTTGCTTACTTATTTGTGTACGTACTAAGAGTGTGAAAAGATGGGCAGCAAAAATGGAACAAAGTAAAGTCACATACTTGTGGAAAATGACTCTCTTCATCCAAAACTGTCAGAAATCCAACTGGCTTTCCAAAGAAGAAATCCTGTTTTGTAAGAAGGACAATAAATCTAAATACTTATGAAGATTCAGAATTTGATGTTCAAAGACAAAATCGACAAGAAAAGCGGTCAAAGATATGAGACATAGCTATTCTTAATGTGAAAGAAACAAATTTAAGATAAAATGAGATAAGCTTACGTACAAGAGTCGGCTTGTTATCTGAAAACTTGATATCACTCCAGTCTATACCCTCCCTGTGATATTCGTCTTGTTCCCATTTAAATATATGCTACGGTTGAGAAAAGCTATCAAAACAAACTATCAAATAGGCATGTGTCTATTAACCGTCAATCAAAAGACATCTAAAGTCACACAGCAATGATTACGTGAAATCTCGTACTACTACAAGAAACTGAAAGTTGAGTTCATGGGAAATGCGGCGGTAAAATAAATAAGACACAAAAGCAAACAGAAAATGAAATTTAATGAAGATTTCAACTGAAGTTTGTACGTACAATTCATAATGGGAGTATGCATCATGTACACACTGCTTTAAAACAAAGCTTCATTTAAAAAGGTATTGCATGGGCTTTCGATCGGCTTATTTTATGATGCTGAAAACACAACAAGCAAAAGTTCATCACCTGATTAAAAAAGAATTGTAACTGCTCATTTGCCATGTTTATACAAATTTGCTCGAATGAATTTTTGCCAAGGTTTTCAAAACCAAATATATCAAGAATACCTAATAACATAAAGAACTTCATCTATTAAGTACCATAAAAAGTACAATAAACAAGAGTAAAACGGATGCTACCAATATAATGTACTCAAAATAACATAATTCTGCAAGTATATTGCCATTATTTCCTAACGTCGTTAAGTTTTTACTAAGTAGACCTAGCAATGTCATCTTCGTAACAAGAAAGTAATCTGAACTAATCAAAGTGAATTGTCTGTTGGTACTATAGAACCTCACTATAGCTCGAAAAAGCTGGATACTTTCTTTAGGCATACTTTAACCAAAGTCAGTTATTCATTAAAAATCACCCAATACAAAATTTGAGTT
Source organism: Mastigias papua (assembly GCA_964019165.1). Taxonomy (NCBI): domain Eukaryota; kingdom Metazoa; phylum Cnidaria; class Scyphozoa; order Rhizostomeae; family Mastigiidae; genus Mastigias; species Mastigias papua. The sequence continues at coordinate 5,540,221 of OZ025282.1, read as the reverse complement.
ATTCAACATCATAAATAGCATCTAATTTTTCCGTAATGCCTTGTCAACAGCGAGATTATGAGAATTATACCAAGTGAATTCAAAACCAGCTGAATGCAAAATTACAAGCACTGGGCTGTGGAATATAGACAATCAAGTTGTATAAAGCTACACAAAGACAAACCAATTTCGTTTCCATCTGTAAGAGCAGAGGAGTATTCAGGAGCAACCAGACGATTTATTTTGTTAACAATCCAGCTAAATAGTCGCCCATATAGTGCTTTAGCCATTCCATCACGACAGTCTAAAGGCAAAGAAACAATACATATTGTACATGTATATGAGTTGTGGGGACTTAGAAATAAGCTCTTCGAAAGAAACTTTAACATATATAAACAACTGTTCAAGATTAATGTATTCAGCTGGTGCTTGAAGCTCAAATGCGGTACCCTAAAAAGAAAGTGCTTGAAAGTACTCTTAGATTCCAAATAGGTGTGGGGCCATAATAAGAGGGGAACTAGAAGACTTTCCAAAATGAAATAAATAAGGTGGTCAGAATAAGAGGGGGGTGGAAATAGGTCTAAATTTAATCCAATCAGTGCTCATACAAAAACCGCAATAAACCCACTGCAAATAATTCTCATTCATTATTTTGGTATGACTAGAATATTCATAAATAACAGTACTGCTTAAACACTCTGATTACAAAAATTCAAACTCAGTAACCTACCTATTCACAGGTTTCTCTAAGAAAACTAATAGGCAGGGGGCCCTAATAAGAGTGTGGAGGGGGGGGGGGGGTTGGAAAGTTCTTCCAAAAAAGCTGTGGCAGCTAATACTGGACCTGAGAATATGTGTATATGTGTGGGTTTCTACATCTGTATGTACAAGAGCATGCAAGCAAGTTAAAATGTGTGCAAAATTCTCATAGAAAATTGTTCACAATAAAACAGTTCTCCATTTGCAACACATTTCAAAGAATATTCAACTAAGATGATATGGCTACCTTGAGCCTGTAACTTGTTGTATCTTCTTTTAATGTGGCTTCCTCTTGTTACTGTTACAAAGCTTGTTAGGACATCACAGAGCCTTAAATAATCCAGGCCTAGAAGAGACTGAAAATATAAAGGTTCATAACAAGTTACCCAGAAGTTGATGATATCTCAGTAAAGTCAGTACCAGGTCTGCAGTGATGGGGGTGTGGAGGTGGAAAACTCCACTGGAAAAACACTTTGTCAAGGAAACTTGCTTTTCTGTCTGCATATCCTATGATTTTTCAATAAATTGTTCACTTGTTGGCACATAATGCAAATTGCACTGATATAGGTATCCAGCATGTTGCTAGCAATATTAGAAGTGTATTTAAGAGTGTCTACTGTGCTATCAGAAACTACATCCAGTTCTTGGATGCTATACCCACTTTGTCAGCAAATTTCTATGTTATGCCTCCCCCCCTCCCTTCAGAAGCATCATCTTCATGGTGGCCTTGTCAGTAGTTATAAGACACTGAGTAAGAGAACTCACAGATGATGCTAAAATTGCTTCATTCTCTTTTATAGATGAAAAGTCATTTTCATCCATTATGATGTCAACATTTCCCAGGTGTAAAATGCCAGCCAAAATTTTATGCATATCTTTCTGCTCCTACAAAATAAAGAACAGACACTTAACAAAAATTGTTCAATGGCCACTGAAATTTTATAAATAAAACCCTGGCCAGGTAGACACAATCCAGATATGGCCAGTTAAACTCCAATCAATGGGAGGGTCTCATTTGATAACATTAGAGACAAGACTCATACTTTGATATTGGCAAAAACATTACCATTTTTTATTGCAAATCTTGTAATACATTCTTGAAAAGCATAATAAAAACTATAGTACAATTAATATTCATATTTAGCTTGAAAATAAAACATAGCCAATATTACAAAAACTCTGTGCATACCTGCTCTAAGAACCCAACAATATCCATAGCATTGCACACATTATCATATTCTTTCTGTAAAGTAAGATTTCCTCTCGATGCCAGTCCAATTCCATCTGTGATGTACCTTAAATACAAAAATGTATCTTAAGTTCTTGACCAAATATTAAATATCTAAATACATTGAAATAAGAGACAATAGTAAAGCTATCACCAATAGGCTTCACTATAATTGTGCACCTCATGTAGAAATTGTGCACAAAGTTATGTGATTTATGTCCACCATTTACTGTCAAGGCATGTGATGTCCACCATTTACTGTCAAGGCAAACTTAAACTTGCTGACATATTGACATCACACTCTTCTACTTATCTTTCTTGAGTAGCAACTGACTCTATTACAGTCCAATAATATTGATTTTTTCTATCCATCCATCCATCCATCCATCCATCCATCCATCCATCCATCCATCCATCCATCCATCCATCCATCCATCCATCCATCCATCCATCCATCCATCTATCCATCTATCCATCTATCCATCTATCCATCTATCCATCTATCCATCTATCCATCTATCCATCTATCCATCTATCCATCTATCCATCTATCCATCTATCCATCTATCCATCTATCCATCTATCCATTCAAGGAAGACAAATAGATAATTGGCAGATGGAAAAGTAGACAGTTGGAAGGATGAATATACAAACAAATTTATAAAGCCACTGGATAGACTGTTTCAACAATCAAAAAAGTTTAATCCTTATAGTTTCAAACAGTCCCAAGGACCTGGTAACAGATCCCTATTTACATAATTTTCATTTCATTTTGGGTTTTGCTCCAAAATTGAACAATAAAGATATGAAATGTGTATAAGTGCAACAAACCTGAATGAGTTTTCTTTGTCTAATTTCAGGTCTCTAAGCACTTCTTTTGACAAACCAAATATCATATAGTAAAAAATGTGGAAGTTTTGCTCTCCAGAATGTTGATGAACAACCCTTGACTTCTCAAGTAAATACTCGGATATTTTTGCACCATCAACTATGAAAACCATGATGCATTTATCACTTCAGATAGATCAAAGCAAAGTTAAATAATCAAAAGATGACATCATACTGCAAAGCATTCTATTAATAACTCTTTTTCCATGTTGAAATACATATCAGCCTTGCTAATGCAAACAGCAAAGTCCATTCAATGTCAAAAGCTCCAATACCTCTCTTTTCCTTGAATCGTAATAAGATATATTTTCCAAATCTACTTGAGTTGTTATTCATCACAGTTTTTGCATTTCCAAAGGCTTCTAAAAGGGGGTTGACCTAAGGATGAAATGAAGGAGAAATAAAGATGCGTGCCATTCTCAAAAAACACAAATAATATGACTATAACCAAAGGGTTGATATTCAAGACAAAGGTACTTATGCTACAATTTTAGAATTTAATTATCTATATGACTACTGAATGAAATATATGCTTCCATCAGAAGTTACATTAATATCAGTTACAAATATACAAAACACAAAAAAATGCACAGAAGTGAATGCTGCACTGGTAAACAAGCCAGGCACAACTCAAAGCAGCACTCCAAGTCATGTGAAAGTGAAACTCTTGCTATTTCACATTTGGTAGCAAAAACCAGATATAAATTTCACTTACAAGCAGAATTTGTTGGTCAAGCTCCGATGAGCCACCTGACAGATCAATCAATTGCTTTATCATCAATTTGCATGTCTCTGTCTTACCAGAGCCACTTTCACCACTTTTAAAACAAACATCAAGATATCAGTTGACATAATGTAACTACATATGCCAATCACAAAGTGTACTAGCTATCTATCCCCAATCTTTGTAGATTTGTCTTTAAAGTTTAATCATAAACTAACAAAACAATCATTACCAGTCATTACCAATATTCCAAACTGGAAAAATCACTAGCAATCAAAAGGATGACAGGAAAAATAAAAAAAGAGCAAATAAAACTACAGTTAGGGAAAATCCTCTTGCCTGCATGGACTACATGCTCTTATGATTCTTCATGGGTAATCAAACTGATCAAGAGCCTGTAAAGTATAAACAAGATATATAATGAAACAATTGACAATGTACCAAAATATATATAAAATTTGATACCTGATAACGCAGCATTGACTTCTGGGGGGCTTGCTACCCAATCCAAGCAAGTCCTGATAAGCCTTATCAACCACAGCAAATATATGAGGAGGATTGGCATCTTGTTGTGAAAATTTATACAAATTTGAGAACTAGCAAAGAAAGAGAATGCATTTTTCACAATTTATGAATTTTATAGCCTAGTCATTGTCAAGATATGGTATGTCTAATTGACAACTAAATGAACAAGATGGTACCACTCAGTCCCAACCCTAAGGCTAGATAAATGAAAACTCTTGTTGCAGAAAAGGGAGGCCAAGAAAGAACAGCCCTGTTGAAATCATATCATGACTCTAGGCTCCAATTTAGTTTAATCACAGATAGGATGTAGGTATTGTTGATCAAATTGGTAATGATCAGGAAAAAACCAAGAAAGAAATGACTAAAGGGTTCAAACTACTTCAAATACCAGCAATGTACTGAAAACAAAATATAATACCATAATGCAGAGGTGAAGTCTACTATATGCATAAGTAACACATATTTCATAAGATTAAAGTATATGCTATATTTTATATTTCATTCTATCTTGTACCTGTTTTGAATAAATTGGTAGTGGTTTGAATGGGTTCACAGCAACCAGGATATCACCAACATATGTCTGAAAAAAGATAAAGCGAGTCTTAAATTGAGGATTTTTCTTTTGTCAAAGTCTTTGATTTCTCTTTACTCTTTTGTAAACATGCATAGAAGATTCGTAAAAGCTCCCATATTAACTTTTGATTGAGTTATCCAAAGTCTGAGGGATCAGTCTACCACTTGGGAGATGACTGCTTGCAAATTTTTATGCTTTGGGAGCTCTAGGATATAGTGTTTGAAACTAATATACAAAATAATAGTAATCGTAAGGCCGCCAAATATAGCTCGTTGCTTAGTAAACTCTCTTCTTCTTATAGTAAAGTTACATTTATCAATCTATCTATGGGTGCTATTGGAACTATGGGTTCTTCTTGTACTTCTTTCTTCTCCTTACTCAATGAACTCAGTTTTGATAAGACCATCCAAAAGCGAGTTATTATGAAAGCTATGACCATCTCAATAAGATCAAGCTACTTCATCTTTTGCCAAAGAAATAAACCTTGGAGTAATCCAGACCTCTCAACCATCTAATTTTGATCTATTCTGGAACATCTAACAAGTTTTTGCTGTTATTTCTCTGTTCTGTTTTGTTATACATGTTTTGTACATGTTAACTTCATAAATGTACCATGTATTTTTTACAAGCAAGCTAATTATACACTGCCAATTTTTTTTGAGAGGTGTATTATTTAAGTAGTTTTATGTATTCAATATGAAGTTTCAAAAAAAAATTAGTAATGATCCCACACCACTTCCCTCTACGAAGCTCTGCACGACCCTTTGAAAGGGAGCAAATACATGAGAACACCCATCCCCGCTCTTATTTTCATCACACCCATGCATATTGTAGGAGGGTAGCCCTTCAGCCCAAGCTGTTTTACCTAACCACGGTTCGTTCGTCCAGAGCCGCATGAGTATATAATGCAACATGATATCAATTAGTTCCCTCTAACCGAAGTAGACTAGTTTCTGGTCAATGACAAAAGTGAAAGTGACTTGTGTATCAGGGAAAGAATTTTTCCTGCAGTCTTTTTGCACCACATGCACTTACATATATTGTGTCGATTGCATATCTTTTTTCTAACTGATGGAGTATCAGCTGCTCATCAAGCTCGGATAGTTTTGCCAAATCCGAACACACCTCTTTCCCGGCCATTTCAAAACACAGCACTTAGCCCGCTGCCTTCGAGGGGTCCTGAAGTTTGCAGTGATCTCGATATCTATTTCGGCTACTGCGAGGGCGCTTTACTTGATGTAAAAGTTGCCGTTCGGGGGTGATGGATTACAGTCTTTAAAATGCAGATTTAGCGATTTTTGTAAAGTGATTAGAGCTGCACTTTTTTGCTATTTTATAGAGCAAGAGGCCTGCAGACTAAGTATTTCACCGGAACAGCAGGTGAAGCATCGTGCTAAAGTAAGAAGTCCTGACAAGGGCGTATCTGCCAATTCAACTGGCCTGTTTTTTGCAATATACAACTCTAGCCTTTACAACAAAATGCAGAGTGACATAACCTGGTAAAAGGAAATTATCGCACCTGTCACATAATTGATTTGCTAAAATGACAACAGTCAGGCAGTCGATTGAAGGGTATACTTCTGATGTAAGTATGAATTCATAACTGTGGTTCTATTGTGTGTCTTTGTTGATCAGCCATAACTGTGGTTTAGCAATCTAAAGTATAAGCTTAAGTATGTTTTCTCTGTCTTAGAAATAGATGCATATAGCCATACTATGTTAGCTATGCTCCTTTCTTTATGATTATAGGTTCGATCAGGAACTATGGAGTTCAATAGGACACTCATTTGTCATTTTTATTGCTAGCATATCGTTAAGAATTTACTAAATAGTATTCGTTTTCCGTTCACATACATACATACCACTTTACTCCCACCCTGAAGTCATGAGTGGAATACTTGCAGCTGAAATTTCATGAACGTTGTGCTCATACGATTGTTATCTAGGCCCAGCGGAATATGGGGACAAGGAGGGGTACAACCCTTGTTTGAGTTTTACCGACATAAGTTTGCTTATGGAGTGCCTAAGGAACTAGCTATGATTCTGAACTGCTAATTAACATTGTTGCTTTCCAGAAAATGCTCAGCTTGTAAAACTCAGTTCACTGGACCAAACTGCAGAGTTTGGCAACTGCACACTTGAGATTTTTTGTTCAAAATGATAATGTGCACCCAGAAATGGGTGTGGTAGGGTGTGGAAAGGTGGCAGGGTGTGGTTTATTTGGTTAAGTTGACAGGTTTCCAACAATCATAACAATAATAATGAAGTAAAAATTGCTCCGCTGACTTGGATGCTGTTTGGTACAGAACCTGTCGAGGTGAGAAACAGCAGACAATAAGTAAACTGGTTATACTTTTGTCAGCCAAAAATCAAGCAGGTACTGCAAGTGCACATTTGAGATCAAGTGCACACTTGCACACCTGACCTTTTGCTCATGCACACTGGAGATCTTGTCAAAAAGCCAATATTCAGAAGTTGGGACTGGACCTGTATGCAACTTGCTCAGTAGCAAGAGTTTTGCAGATTTAAGACAGGATTGTAAAAGTTCCTGGCCCTTATTGAATTTCTACTCTCATAGCATTCCTCTCTTATCGGCATGGAGACCAGGACATCTTTTAAGTATATTTGATTATTGGACGAAGCCCATGTAAAGATTCTCTTCTATTGATAGCAAAGAGAAGCTATTCAAGTAGGCCCTTGGTCTTTTGCTCAGTCCACTGAAGGACCTGACTTGTGACCATATATATTTTAAGTAAAGGTCATAGACTTCTTTGAAACACTGCACAAGCAAGTGGACCAAAACCTTAAAGTCTGCGTGTTTTACTAGGACAAGAAGAGGGCCCCCTGAGCCGATGATCCTGTAGTGATAGTAATGTAAAAAATGCAATGATGGAAGTTATATAACTTAGTGTTACCAGTCTGAATTTCAGATGACAAATGGACAAGGTGCACACATTTAATACACTTACAAGCCATATTTCTTGGAGTCCCTCCTTCACTAGCTTTTTGCTGGCAAATAATACAAATGCAGTTGTTGAATAATAATGCAGTTATGGTTTAGCTACATAACAATCAACTGAGTGTTTGTACATCACCATAATTTTGATATTTTTTCTAGGTCAGTGGCACTGCCTTGCTTAGAATATCAGTCATTGCAGGCCTGCATTTGGCAAAAAAGGATATATTTGGTTTAAGGTAGCTTTTTGCTCGTAGTTTCAACTGTTTACAAGTTAAGATCAAGATATATAATGCATGATAACTAGCCTCTCTTCTTGCAAGTTACATCCAGTCATTGTCAAGGTGAATTTTATCATGGTTATTGTCTCAATAGCTGGATTATCCCTGATCCCAATGTTTCCAAGAGTAGATAGTGCTATTAATGCTAAACTGAAAACTAAAGGAGGAGTTTTTCTTTGTCATAAATTAACAATTCTCAACATTAGTATTTTGGCCTTAATGCTACTTAGTCATATAATAACCTACCTGTTTGTATTTTAAAGTGATCCATATTGTATTGTCAAACTATATGAAGATAATCGAGATGACATTATTGCACAATCCCAAACACGGACCATGAAAAAGGTATAGTTATCTTACTCGGTAGGCTTTCTTGTAGCTACTTTATTGTTTCATGATGCAAACATAGCCTTGCCTTGTCTGATCTTGTTGTTATTGCTAAGGACCACAGATAAAATATGCCTTAATTGGCATTTCAAATTATCAGATTTATCTGATGAGACATACAAAATATTAGGTTTATCTTTCTACATCACAAAAAAGCGGCACCATGTTTTAGGCACCTGTACTATGCCTAAAGCATTTTGCTGCTTTTCCATGCTATAGTGAAGTTCTATAGTACTAGCAGACTTTTCCCATTTATCTTTCTCTTGGTATTAAATGGCGATGAATTTTGTTGGCAGAACACTGCTATATTTGAATTGATCATGGAGAAGAAGGAAGGAAAGAGTTATATCAGTTATTGCAGGTTGTGATGTAATGTATGCAAGAGGTGTTCTACCAGTGCATAGAGTTAATGCTACAAATTGCTTATAGTATATGAAAATGGAAAGAGGTGATGACTCCTCTTGTTGAAATTTTGAGTATGAAGTGTCAATTGTCTTTTATATCTTTTAGACACTAAACCCAAAATGGAATGATACAATGATGTTCAGGGTTAGTTTTTGTTATTTTGTGTCAATGGTAGTGATAAACTGAAATTGAATTATACTATGCAAATTTGTTTTGTTCAGACTCAGTTTAGTCTTGTTTGTTGAAATTTTTAGCTCTATTCACCTGATCTCTACAAGCTGATTCATAACATCTCTATTCATTTATTCAGGTTAAGAAAGAAACATCACATCTACTATTTGAGATTTATGATGAGAATAGATTGGTAAGGAACAATTTTATCCTTCACTTTCTATTATGAATTACACACTGTAAGTTTGATTCATAAATTGCATGTTCTCAACATTCACATTCAGATTAGGTATGAAGTTCAAATGGAGTATAGACTGCAAGAGATGCCATAGCTAGTAATGTTAACCAGATTATTGACTTTTTAAGCGTGAAATATGATCTTACTATGGCACTTGAATCCTTTATTATAATGAAGTTCATTTTTTGTGAAAGCTTTTCTTTCAAATTTCATTTTTTTGAAGCATTGCCATTATTTCATAACGCAAGGATTTTTGTTCTTACTTTTCTATTATATTTGAAACATTTTGGCACATCTTGCTTTTAACCCTTGATTATTCCCTACTCACAAAGCTTTTTAGATTTTTTTAATTTTCTAGACAAGAGATGATTTTCTTGGTGAGGTTGATCTTCCACTAGTTAATATACCAGTAAGTTGGTGCACCATGATACAATATATCATTTAATTTTTATAAAATTTTGCAACTATTGTACAAAGAAGATTTGAGGAAGCAAAGTTGAGACCATTGATTTTTTAAATTATTATTACTTCATTCTATGCTTTGATTTCCTTTTCTCCACATTGTCAATTGCTTTGGAGAAGTTGCTTTAGAGAGAGTGTGCAGTAGAAAATATAGCCTCCCCCACAATTGTGGAAGAGTATGCCATAGATAATGTACCTCTTCACAACCACTGTGTTACCCTAGTGACAGAAGTTCAGCATTTGTATTCAGTTTTTGTAACTGTGCCTAATTATAGTCAATTAAGTTCTTTGTTTATATGATATATATATATGAACTGTGCTCTTTCTCTTTGTAATTTGATTGCAAGTGGGAAATAGCTCAATAAATTTGTTAATCTTGCAATGAAGTACATTTCTTCTTCCTTTTTTCCTTTTTGTCTGAACCTGAAATTTTGTTATTAGACAGAATCTGAACACCTTGAGGTTCCATATAAAGATTGCTTGCTGCAGCGCCGAAGGTAAAATATTTGTCCAATTGTTTCTGTGGTGCATATTAATGACAGTAGGGTTATGATGGGAGTATTAGATATATAGTATATATATATGTTGTAGCATAGTAAATATGTCCTGAATAAAGATCAAGAGAAGCATGTTTTTATGCAATTGGATATTATATCAGGGATAAACAATTTGAATAACATTGAGAAAGGAAACATATACAATGGTTCCCTTAGTGCTATTTTGGCTGATTTTCTTTTGTTATCATTTGATAGCCATGTTGTCAAAGTGTATAAGATATGCCAAGCCAAAGCAACAACAGACCATACTCAAAAATCTACAAGAAGCAATTAGTGCATATAATGTCTGCATAATGCCGATTGACCCCACTCACACTGTCTACAATTTATTTGTGGCAAAAAAGAGAAAAATCACTTTCAAAAAGCAAGCATTAACAATAAGTTTCCTTACTGATTTAGTTTAGTTGGTTCATACTGATATTTTATGTTCAGAGCAGTGTTGGCTGAAAACTTTTTGGGAAGCCTTCTACCTTTATGGTGATACGAACTAGGGTCCAGTATGTGTTATGCTCAGACTCACTGAGGGGGCAGGTGGGCTAGACTGCCCCAGATCATGAACCTAAGAGGGACCCCAAAAGCTATGACATTATTCTTTGGTGACATTTGAAGTTTATAATGACATCATCAGGGGGTCCATTTTTCCATTTACCCCAGACCCCATACAAGCTCTCAGTCAGCCTGGTTATGCTCAGAGTTAATGTGAAGCAATGAGTTAATGTCAAGTGATAGTGATAAATTATGCAACAAAAAGCCACTAACTACTTGCTATATTTACATTAGAACAAAATTAGGAAGTTAATATTTTAATAGGGGAGGACCTTATCTAGAAAAACTGTGAAATTTCTTTGTTTAAGTTTGTTTGTTCAAAGCAATTGGAAAACTCTATCCTCAGCAAAAATAATTTGATGTAATACATTGCTTCTCTTAGAAATAGATTCACTTTGTAGGAAGCGCAATTTCACAATAAATCGAAGGATAGACACGACGAAAAGTAACGTCATATTAAGTTGCATATTATATTGACAATTCCAGAGAAGACACACCCATTTTTTCTATTTCATACTACGTCCATCAAACGTACCAGCCTCCCTGTCATGTGAGTTAAGACCCGTATCTGGTTATGTATTTCCGTTCATCTTGTGGCAGTATCCATCGTTTGATACTCTGAAGAGTGTCTGACGAAAAAGGTAATACGAGTGTGCTATGGACAATTTCCGCTTGGCCGTCCAGTGTTGTAATTCTGCGGTAGGAAGAGCTAGTCGCCGTCTACAGCTATTTTGAAGCAATCCTTGATGCTTAGCAGGTGTATGCCTTATTTGGTTGTCTTTGTTTTAGTCGCCGATCACACGTTAGAGGACATTTGCGATTAAGACTTGCATATGTCCCAGAAGAAGGTGACACTGATGATGAATCACGTTAGTTGTTCATTTTTCATCATTTTATCCCCAGCATATCATTTTAGAGTTTCTTATACGCTTATGAAATCATGGTTTTTGTCATTAGAATACATCCATCCATTACTCTTTTCCTCTTCCAAAAACTATTTCATTTCATCGTTGGCTTGTCATAAACCAGTACTTCCATTATTATTTTTACCATGCGTATGCACAATGGTCGATCAATTTAGAGGAATACGACAAACAATATCATGGATTTGTTCAAGTAAAGCTAGCCCAGTGTATTACAGAGGTGGAAAAGAGCGTGAGGAAGAAAGGAGGAAGGAAAAGAAAAGAATGAATAAGGAAGGAAATGAATACAAAGAACGAGAAGAAAGGAAGGAGATGAATAAAGAGGGAAAGAAGAAAGGAGAGAAAGAAGAAAGGGGAAGGAACGAATGAAAAGGAGGGGTTAATTTACACCTGTACCAATGGAAGTCCTTTGCAACAAAATACTTGTGCTTATTCCTTCACCTATTAGAAGTTAGGGAAGAAACAACTTAACTTCCTGAAAACCTCATGAAATATTGGATAGTAAAGAAGAAAGCTTTTTAATAGACAAGCATACATTTGTGTTATTGTAGTTCGTCGGCACTTCAAGCTTGATATCCTAGAAGTACTGGCAAGACAATAGAAGGAAAAATTGAACCTTGAGGTTGCTTCGCGCGAAGCTAAACATTTTATTCACCTTGGGTGTATTACTCGGAGTTTCAGTAGGTGACATAGGGAAGGAACGACTCTCTGGACTTATATGTCTTGAAACAGCGAGTGATAGTGATTGCTATGGTCCTCACATAGAAGTTATTACTAAAACTGTGATTTCCAATTACTGTTTAAGCCCACTTGATTATGCTTTGATCTCAGAGTGCCTGAGACCCAATTAGGTGCTGGAAGGATGTTTCTTCTTCACTCTAGTGTGTAGACTCCTAGTGCGCAGTTCAGTAGCAACGAGTCCATATGGGAATTTTATCTCTTTCTAGCTGTTCATCTAGTTTAATTTTTCTTTCAGAGAATACTGAAGGGTTTATTCAAGTTGCAACTTCAACAGTTGATAGAATATCAGAAGTATGCGTACACTCATATCACAACTATCTGGTTTCTGTGTTCCTGCGTAGACAACTTTTCTCATCACTCAGTAGCTTCAAATGAATATCGTCTTACTATGTGATTTCCATTGACTTTATTCATATTTATATTGGGCTCGTATTGTACAGATTATTGTAAATCTTTTTTTTGTCTTTTTTCTACATTGAAGAAAGTTCTTGGTTATCTCTCTATTCCAATTGTCTAGCCTGGCTGGGAAGCTGTAAATGTCAGTGACACGCCTATCAGAGATATCCCTGCATTTGCTAGAGAACTATCAAGAACTGATTGTGATGAGCCACTTCCTCCTAACTGGGAAGAGAGACAGGTAAATGAATTGACAACTATTAATGTCTATTGTATCCCTTTGAGTTTTCTCAGTCACGCACATTTGTAGCCCATTTACAACATATTGGATTTTGGTGTGATTATTATGGGTTTTTCTTGTTTCTCTTAACTGAAATATTTTTTTAGGATGCTAATGGTCGAACATTCTACATAAATCACTCGACCAGGGAGACAACTTGGGTACGACCAAGGTCAGCACAGTAAGTATCTGATTTGTTAGCCTATTTCTACAATGGAGATATGAGCATTTATGTTAGCGTTGATAGCCTGTCGAGATTTACCCCAATCGTTATAGCTAATGCTTCTTGTTTAAACAGATTGAAATCTAATCGTTATTCAACATCCTTGCTTTTGCATTTTTTCATAAACAGTTTCACATGTTGTGATGACGGTATATGCACTATGATGTGAGGATGTAGACTTCTACCTCTACGTGGTCTATCACGTGTATTGTTTTTTGTACAGCCTAGGCAGGTTTTTAAAGCCCCTAGGACTTTTGATTTTCCATTAGCTCTACGTACTCTTCTGACGAGGTGAGAACTATGCTTAGTCTGCTTTCGTTGGTTGTTTATAGAAATGAACGGAGTGAGGAGCAACAGGAAATTGCAAGAAGAATGGAAAGAAATTTCAGCATTCGACGACATATAAGTGTTGAAAGTGATATGCAGGTGAGCTCGGAAAAACGAGATAAGATCTTAATGATAAAAACACGATCGTTGTATTTGCATGTGTGATTGTTGTTCTATTCTTCTCCTTTCAATCTTATGTTAATCGCCTTCGTCTAACTCTGGCAGGTTGTCTCACGAGTGTCTTTCTTCAGATAAAGAAGGGCGGCTATTATTTGGATTTCTGTATTATTTCCACATGATACGCTACGATGCAAAATGTGCAGATCTGCTGCATTGAACCGTCTGTCATTGGTTGAACGGGCATTTGATATGTTTCGAGGTTTTCGGTGATTTCAGCGTTATTATCAAGATTAGATCATACAATTATGGAAGATAGGTTGATATTGATCATGTCTAGTGTCTATCCCTCCCAGATAGTATTAAGGAAATGTTTAGCATATTTATTTATCTAATTTCAGTTCCAATGCGTATCTCTTTTCTTTTTAAATCTTATCCTATGTTATTGCTATCATTTTGCTACACTGAAGCCTCGTTTATTGTACCTTCGACATCATTTTGCCGCACAGAATTTGTAATCGTCTTTAACTAAGCAAACTTTTTTTAGTTTCCCAATGTATTTAAAACATTAGGATAGTGGCCTAGATTGAAGTTGTCAAATAGGTGCCTGGTGGCGTTCGAATTTTATTTATGGGATCTGAGCTTCAGTATCACTATTTTTCTTTTGTTGAGCTATTTATCCTTTTGTGTTCTGGTGCATTTTTTTACCCTTCATAGCCTCTATTCATCTAATCATTCGTTTATTCGTGTAATGTTTTATTGATTTATGCAAATTTGGATGGATTTTAGAATATCAATTCCACTCCCACTGACGGTCCAAGTATTCATCACATATCGGTAAACCTTATTTACTTTCTATTTATTTATCCCTACTGAATTCGACACTCGAGAAGTTATTTGAATTGGTTCAATTATAAGTATTGAAACATACTTTCTATCAATCCAATAGCAAAATATTTCATCGATAAGAAGATAGAGGATGATGTCAGGGCGGGGGCTTCAACTCTGATATAACTTCTCCTGGCAGTAAGGGTTCTCTGAAAAGTTACAGCTATACCGAGTTGTAAAGTGATTTTGCTCTTGTTGTCGTGAACAACATCTGCTTCTTGAGTTCATCGCTAAGTCTGAAAAGCATAGCTCGAAATCATGTGATTTGCAATGCATCCTTTCAATCCATATGCTTGTTATTACTTAATGATGTTGCAAATTAAAAGAGAATTACTAGAAAGATTTCCTTGGTGGTAAGTTTATGTACACTGAAAATGCCGTTGAACTTTGATTTCAGTTTGGTACAATTTCTTGCTTATTTGTATTTTTCATTCTCTTATATTTCTTTTCTGTCATCTAAGGTGCAAGAAGCTCGAGAACATGACAGACTGTCGCGTGCTCCGTCACCATTACCCCCGGGATGGGAGGAACGTAGGGTGAGAAGTAGCAATCTTTTTCAACTTGCTGTGATGTAGAGATATATATCGTTGACTTTTAGCAAAGTCCATTCTATGGTAGCTGTGTTTGCTGTCGGTTAAGCTTTCCGTTTTGAAAAATGACGAGTTTGATAACTGAATTTGGTGAAGAATTAACAAGCTTATTGCTGGATCGACTGATATACTCATTTTAGTCTTTCGTATTGGACTGATTTATGAATAATCTGTTGGTACTACAGAACTTCACCACAGCACGAAAAGCGGCAACATTTTTTAGACTTACTGAAACGCTCATTTCGTCCGACTCCGACACTGGTCGTTATCCGACGTTTCATACTTTGACGTGTGTCGGGCGAAAATAGCTATTCAGCATGCAAAAGTGTCTAAAAGATGTTGCCACTTTTTCGTGCCGACTGATTTATCTATTGTATGTGTTTTTGATGTTTTGATTACATAGATTCTTGAATTTTGCTGGTCTGGAACGTATTTGCTACAGTAATTTTTTAAACTGTTTCCTATTAGGTAAATAACAGAGGTGGAAAAGTATCGAATCTTCAGAACCCAGTTCCCAGAATTTTCTGGTCAGAAATATTTATAGAAGATTTTACAGAAAAATCTCAAGCGATTTAGATACATATGAAACTAATGACATAATCAAAGTTAGCTTACAAGAAAATTATTGACTCTCTTTACTTAAAATGGTATTATTATACACTAGTCAAATGATAGTTAATTTATAGAAAACAATAAATAAAAATCCTTTAGAAATTTTGCTGAAATTTTGAGCTAGATACTTAGGTTCCCAGAAAGAAGAAATTTGTTCACCTCTGGTAAATGATATGTTTATAACCCTGTTCCTCCATCTTTGGCCAAAAGGTCTCCTTTTCCATTTCCTTGCTAATAATTAGAGTTTTCATTGCAGGATGATAGTGGTAGGGCTTTTTATATTGATCACAATTCTCGATCAACAACTTGGGTGAGACCACGAACGTAAGTTCTCATAGTTATTCTTTTTCTCCCAGTTGCTCTATGTCAATTTTCGCCATCCTGAGTTGTGTGTTTCCAATTTTCACATGTTTTTTATAGACATATTCTGCAGCTCTTGTGCTCTTCGGTCCCCAAATCATTGTTGTTTTTGTCTTAGATCATCGTTCCAACCGCCTGCCTCCGATCAAGCGGATGTTGCCAGTATAACATCCGGCTCTTCATCAGAAGAAGAGCAACCGCCAGCAAGCCCTGAAGGGCCCCAAGAAGAACCTGTGCCACAATCACAGGTAGGGTATCCAAGAGCTGATTACTGATATACACCCATATATAGAGTTAACGGTTTATTTCATTTTGCTAATAAGGCAGTATACAATTAATTGCAGATAACACGACGCTCAATTCGAAAACAGTACGATATTGTCAAAGGTTGATATTTTTCATGGTCTGGCAAGTACTGCTGCGTTAGGCCATTTTTTATATCTTCTTTCTTATAAGCAGTTCTTTTTATATATGTCTCAGTAGCGTCACGAATCTTCATCCGCAGGTCTTTCCGCGTCTTATTTTGTGAAGAGCTCTCTAATTGTTGCTGCTTTTCTGATGTAAAGGTGCCCCAAAGAATTCTTAAGTACAACGTACTGATATCTCACTCATTTAGTACATTTTTCCTGTGCAATCGCTTTGCTGATTTACATTGATATTAAGTAAAGTTCTTTTCTGATTTGTTCCAGCGTCTTCATCCGGATGTTCCAAGTATTGCAGAGATTGCGATGCCACCTGGGTGGGCAATGCAATTGGCACCAAATCACCGTGTTTTTTTCATTGACCACAATAACCGCACAACAACATGGGTAAAATGATTTTTCTCTACACGCGCATATATTTGTTGTATGCTTTGTCTTACATCAAAACACATTAGAATCCCGTTATGTCGGACTCTCAAGGGAGATTGGAAGTTGGTCCGAGTTAACGGATGTCTGAGGTAACCGAGCCTTTCAATAAGTTGGAGTGAATCCAAGGGGAATGATAAATCAGTCCGACTAAGTGTAAGTCCGACATATCCAGAGCACGAACTAACTGGATTTAACTGTAAAATCGACTGATGCTGTCTGAAGAGACTGCTTTTTTTAGTTTGAACTGCTTAAAATTTCTTTACTTTATGTTTTTGAGTTAATGTTAAATGAAGTATGCTCAATAACGAATCCAAGGTTTGCCAAAAACTGCATGAAAATGCAATGACAGAACAGGATGTACTCGAAACGCCATTTTTTTACCAGATAGAAGCATACTAATGACCAGAAACAAAATTAAGCTTGCTCCTGCTGTGTGCTTATTGTCGCTCTTGTTCCAGCCTTTGTCAAAGAAAATTGACGAGACATAATAGCAGGGATTAGGCTAATAAGGAATTGTGTCACTAGGTGCCAAGCTTAAGCCTTAAAGTACCACGGAAAATAACATTGGGAACGAGGAGTCTGTTGTAAGTGGCCAGAAATTAGCAGTGGGTCTACATCGTGTCCTATTATTATCATGAACAATCCTTAAATAGCTCTAACGTTCGAAACAAAAAAGATATGGCGTGAGCTGGCATTATCGATGACTTTTATTTGCTTAAAGGTTGACGATGATAGATTCACTTGGTTAAATTTTCATCAGTCTGATTCCTATGATGGTTAAAATATGACTTAAATTTTGGAAGATTTCTTCTCATACTACATCATACAAGATAGAAGACCAGCTGCTCGTCGTCCATTATGTACTATTGTTCATACTGCTTTCTTCCTACTTAGTATGCATAAGCTATAAGCTATGCTTATGTCTGCATGACTATCATTTTTTACTAGACATTTATACACTAATATTTTGTGAAAGGTAGCGTTAAGAGCCCAAGTTTCCTTGAGAGCGTAAACAACTAGCACCCTAAAGTAAGTCGGGTATGTCCCCAAAGCATTGTTCATAATTGTCACAAGCACTTTCACCACCAATATGAGGAGACCGAATGATTGTCTTACTTATTGGTCGGCAACTAGAGTGACAGAACACAAACTTAGATTTTTAGCGATTTCTGTATATATTGTAATTTCAACCCTGTTGATTTTTCTAGTTTTAACTTCAATTTCTCATAATTTTTAACCTTTTACTTTACAACCTTTAATTTTTAACAGGACCTTTAGTGATAGCAGTAATATTTTTACTGAAAAGGTTATCCTGTATAAATATGGTGAATTATTATTATTATTATTATATATTACACGAAATTTATATGCGAACATCAAAGCGCTAACAATATTGCATTAAAGTAGAGCTCAAGTGCATTTCTTCTTATGTATATACCGTAATGATTCGATTAAGCCCCCTCCTTCGAATAAGCCCCCCTCGAATAAGCCCCACCTCCAGGATGATTTCTGAGAAATATGTCCCCTTCTTCAAATAAGCCCCCATGGGAGTTATCTTGGTTAAGTATTGTACAGATGAAAAGCAACGAAAATTAAAAAATTCAGCTGTTGGTTTGCTCATATGTGCTAATATTTGACGAGAACAACTGTCGATCTTTCTCCTCTTTGACCCCATCTCGATTTACTTTTGAATCAAAGCATTTTATACTGAAAAATGATATACGATAATGTCTTTGGTAGGCCTGAGGACCTCTAAATTTAATAAGCCTCCCCCGCGAATAAGCCCCCACCCGTAAAATCGTTCCTGACAAATAACCCCCAAGGGCTTAATCGAATCTTTACGGTAACGTATTTTGAAAATTTTGTTTCATATCATATTTGAAACTTACTCGTGCTAGTGTTTTTAATGTCAGTGCGATTTAATTTTTTGCGTTAAATGCCTTGGTGTTGCATATAATTTTTATATGTTAAGTACTTACCATCGTCGCATACGTTTCCAAGCTTCCTCATGAATGCTGAAATTTTTGTTTAATTAATTTCAGATCGATCCAAGAATTAACTATCAAGCAGCTGTCAAGGATTTAGGCCCTCTTCCAGTATGTTCCTTTTATGCTCAAATTCTGACTTATGCACCGTAATAGTTTATTGTCCTCTTTTTATTTTTTCGCTTAATTGTTCTCATAGTATATTGCAGTTTCATTCATATAAATGGCTGCAATCTTTGTATTATTTGAAGCCTGCATAAATTGTTTTGACTCTTGTAGACAGGTTGGGAAGAACGAATTCATCAAGATGGCCGAGTATTCTTTATTGATCACAGTATGTTGTCCATACTTATTGTTAGGAAAGAAAATTTTAGATGATTTGCAGTGGGTGAAAACCACGGTACAATTATCGTTTTTAGGACCGTTTCAGATGCAGAACTATAAAAGCTCGGTTTAATTCAACAGTTTCTTTTAAAGGAGCCAAGCCATTTTCTACTTTCATGTGATTTGAATAAGGATAGGATTTTTTCGGCGAGTTTTGAGGTTTATCGGTCTCATATCCTGCTAATTATATTCAACTAAGAATTTTGTAGACCGATGAAGATCTACACTTCCCTTGTTAGAAAATAAACATTCTTCTCAAACATTGTAGTTATGTATATTTAGATTTTTGGAATAGCGAACTCATTCTAGACGCTACTCTGGACAGTCTTAATCAAGACGGTGAACCGATCAACATTCAGCAAGAAAGAGTATTCGATATCTAAATTTTCTGGGGTCTGATATCAGAGGGACTTAGCAATCCTAGCAGAATGCTTCTTGTATTGTTTCATAGAATCTCTTCATAATATTGAGTAGTATAGCAGAGGCGCCTAATTGACCAATCATTATGCAGGATTCTCACCACACGTGCGTTTCACAGCTAAGTTTAGGCCCATTTTACATGCTGATTGGTCAATAAGTTTGGGAGAAAACAGACCTGATAAGATGTCTCAAACATTTGACGGCTATGCTGAGTAATATTTCTTTTATTGCTGTCTGTAAATGTTATTAGAAAAAGGTTGCATTCTGTGCATAATTTTCCAACTTTTATTTATGCGTGAGGTGCTCATTGTCATAAGATTGAGTAGACGATTAGATTTCATAATTATTTACAATTGAAATTTTCTGTTGTTCGCTGTTACTGGTTTCATCGATCTTATTAGATACACAATCAACTCAATGGGAAGATCCAAGGATACAGAAAACAAAGAAATCACAAGTAAGTTTGAATACTTATATGTCCAGGCTTGGTTATGACCTTATTTTGAGCAAGGTAGGGCAGGAATGACGACAATAGGGTTTTAAGGTGAAGGTGTAAAGGATAAATGACACGACCTTTGTACTTTGTACATTGCTCTACCAACTTAGCTATCGGATCATGCTTTCAAGCATACACTCACGGAAGGATAGAGTGGATAGGGCGTGGATCTGTAAATATGCATCACTTGTATAAGAAAGGAACGAAGGAAAACCCCAAACAGGGAAAAGGGAAGAAATAGACGAGGGAGCACTGGCAAGACATTTACATGGACGGGAGGAGAAGAAAATATATGACACAATGGGTTGTTTGATTGAGTGAATAGATTAGCTACATGATTGAATGATTGATGGATTGGCTTATTGATTGCCGATTTGATTAATTGATAATTTGCTTAATTTAATCGTATGATTATTTTTGATTAACTGCTCACATGATTAAGCTATCATGTGACTGATTGGTCATTTAGCTGATTATTTGAGCAATTGATCGTGTGATTAGTTGATTATGTGAATATTTGATCATTTGATTGATTGGTAGGTTTTTTGATCAGAAAGTCAAGAATCAGAAGGTGAATTTCTTTTGAATTTCTGTATTGATTTTCTTATAGGCTGTTCCATATTCAAGAGACTACAAGAAAAAATACGATTTCTTCAGATCAAGATTGCGAAAGCCGGTATAGTTTGTATTTCTTGATTTCATATTTTAAATCAGAGAATATGTGTTGGAGTGACTGTCATTTTTAATTTTTAATCGTGTCAGTTTTGCGCCTTCTAAAAATACTTTCCATCGTTCTATTATGCGTTTTGTTTATAAGAAGCAAGTATATAAGAAACATGAGGTTCAAATCAGGCAAAAATTAAGAAAAAATTTAGAAACACGGGCAGACAGAGTTTCAAAAGTAAACTTGAAAAATCTGTTTTTGCTAGAAAATTTTTAATTGAACTGGAAAAAAGTATAAACAACATCCATATCTCAAATGTATTTTTTTTAACCAAAAGTTCAATTTCTCGTCTCATAGTTGCCTTATTGCTATTGGAAATTTCAATAATTTTGATAAACAATTAAGAAACATTTAGGGCTTGATTTGACAAAAGTTTAAGAAGCATCCAGTCTGAAGGGAGAAAGTTTGTTTCTTATATAAAAAAACGTTCAGTTTTAGAACAAATCTAACAAAGCTATATTATTGTATGGCACATGTTTTATACGTAAAAGGCCAGTCTATGTTCCTCTGACTTGTGTTTTGAGAATAATAATTTTATAGTTAATAATTTGTATTATTTTCTCAGGAACATGTTCCAAATAAATATGAAATCAGGATACGAAGAAACATGATCTTAGAAGACTCTTATCGAGCGATCTTCTTGACGGTCTCAAACATTGACCTGCTTAAGACGAAGTTATGGATCGTTTTTGATGGTGAAGTTGGATTGGACTACGGTGGTGTCTCTAGGTATCTCTATCTGAATTATTAATCATTGATTAATGTAGGTGTATTATTCAGTGTATATCTTATGCAGAATCAAATATGATTTGAAGATACGATTACTACTCAAATCACACCCTACTTCTTCGTAAATACCGTAAATCCTCGAATTGCCCCCCTCGAATAAGGCCCTCTCTCGAATAAGTCCCCATGCGAGAATTTCAAATTGTTAGTAGGCCCCCTCGAATAAGCCCCCACCCCAGATGATGATGAAGACTTTGATAAAGACTATTGCTTATATTTGGATTGTTCTTTTAATATCATGGAGAATAGGAGCTTTGAAAGTGAGCTTTTTATACGACATTTGTCAATTTTATAAGCCCCCCTCGAATATGCCCCCTCGAATAAACCCCCACCCAAAAAGCATAAAAAATAAAGAAGCCCCGAGGGGGCTAATTCGAGGATTTACAATGCTATTCGCCGACATTATTTTTGCTATGTAAAAGCACAATTTATAGGAACACTTGGGGGGGGGGGGATTTGCGCAAGAAATAATAACACTGATAGAGCATCGTCGGCCTCAGATGACACTTTTCTCAAGCATTCGACTACCCAGATTCTTTTGGCAAACCAGTTCTGAACAAGTTTTTAATAAACATCAGCATCCGTTGCTTTACATGTTTTTTTTTATAAGAAACAAACCTATAACAACAAGGCGACTGTGTGACGAGAAATAGAATTTTTAGTTAAGAACATTTGAGAGACTTATGTTGTTTGTATTTTTTCCAGTTGAATACAGAATTTTCGCGCATAAAACAGATTTTTCAGGTTTTCTTATGAAAAAACTCAGCCTGCCTGTGTTTCTTGAATGTTTCTTAATTTTTGCCTGATTTGAGTCTCATGTTTCTTACATCCTTGTTTCTTATAAAAAAAACGTGTATTTTCAAAGTAATTTGGCCAAATACTTTAGAAGCTGGATACTGCATGTAGTTTCTCAATTATTAGCAAAAAGTCGCTCTTGAAATAAGAACGTTTTTAAGAACATTTGCGTGTAAAATTTTAAAGTGTTAAGAACATTGAGTCTCGACAAAATTACCTGGTTCCTACCAAAGAAGAGTTTAGTAATAACCATAGGGAATCCATAGAAATTTTTCAAGCAATCCTAAAAGAGATAAAATTTTTAAACTACCATATTACAGTCTCAGTTTTTGCGGGAAAACTGAATATCTCAATAATTTCGGAGTGGCCCTAGTAATATCCATAGAGAGTTCATAGCAGTAGAAATCAGTGAAGGATGGTATTTCTTTTTTCAGACAGGATTGATCTTTTTCTTTCTATTTAATGAGAGATTTCAGTGATTGTCACTTCGTGTTACAAGCCAGAAAAGAGGATATCATAACTCTAGTAGATTCGAATTGCTTACGTTTGTTTCTAGTTCAGTTACGTTAAAAAATTCTAATTTTTTATAATTTTATTTTGACCTCTTTTAGAGAATGGTTCTACCTTGTATCGAAAGAAATATTCAACCCATATTATGGCCTTTTCGAATATTCCGCCACGTGAGTTATGACTTCTAATGTCCCCAATGTTTCAGTTCTGCTTTTTTTAAATGTACCAAGTAATTAGGATCGGTACTTCAACATTTTCCACGTGACACTTTTGACGGTTTTTTCAGTATCAACGAAAGCCTTGTTTCAGAGTATTTAACCTTGTAAAGTCATTTATGACAGGAATGGACCTTATAATTTTGCTGTACTTTGATCACTATGCGCCAGACTGGGCCTTTTTCCAGGAAGTATCACACCCCACCTTCCTGTAGGAACGACACTGGACATATCTTTGGAGTAGTTTTACATGGTCTATGGCCAAATGACTTTTTTCGCGAGACACAATTTAATTTATACCATCTAATGAGCCATGTTTCATTTTTCTAGTGATAATTACACACTCCAGATAAATCCCAATTCAGGCTTGTGCAATGATGATCACCTTTCGTATTTTAAATTCATTGGAAGAGTAGCTGGGATGGCAGTTTACCATGGTAAACTATTAGATGGTAAGTCTTCTTGCGAATCATAGTTAATTTTCAGTTTTTCTTCAATTATTATCCTGCGTGTTGTGCGTCACTTGCTTTGGTCGAAATGAAGTGAAAATTCAACTTCACCTATAGAGTGTGCGTGCTCTAGTTATGAATTCTACTAGATCGACAAATTTATCAATGATATTTGAGAAATTTCTCATCCAATTGCTTCCCACTGCAGCATTCTTCATTCGGCCATTTTACAAGATGATGTTGAGTAAGAAGATAACCCTGGCTGACATGGAAAGTGTGGTATGCAAATACATATACATACTTATATACTTATACTGGATACTGGATATGCATATAATACACATACACACGCACACACACTCACGCACAAGCACACACACACACACACACACACACACACACACACACACACACACACACACACACACACACACACACACACACACACTCCTTCATGATATCTGTGAGATCGTTTCCTCATTGAAATATTTTGTTTTTCAGGATTCAGAATATTACAATAGTTTGAAATGGCTTCAAGATAATGACCCAGAGGATCTTGATCTGCGTTTTCAAGTGGAGGAGGAAGCATTTGGAAAAATATCGAGCCGAGAGCTGAAGAAAGACGGAGCAGACATCCAAGTAACCAACGACAACAAAAAAGAATATATTGAGTAAGGCTTCAAAATTTATCATTGATAGTTTGTCAGTCAATGACATCATATGATTTACAAAGGATTGGGAACTGTTCACCTTGATATATTTTTATTTTCTATGTTATTTTACAGTTTGGTCATTAAATGGAGATTTGTTGATAGAATCACGTTGCAAATGGAAAAATTTAAAGAGGTATTTGGTTCCTTACTTTGTCTTTTTGATGATATATTACCTGAGACTGTTTATTAAGTGGCATCGAAATACCCAACCTGGCTTTGTTGTATTGTTATGCCAATGTAACCAGCTCTTTAATACGGTTTTAGGGTTTCAGTGATATAGTTCCTCGTGACTTACTACGAATTTTTGATGAAAGAGAGTTAGAGGTAAGCTCTTCTTATGTTCCCCTTGAACTGTTTGGTTCTATCCAATCCAATATTTTGTTTTCCTTGACTGGATTTAATGGGCTGAGACCTGTTGTCTATTTATTTCCATTGGTGTCACATTTCCACTTTAATGTCATGTTCAATCCACCATAGTATCTTCTTTGTGGTTTGGGAGAAATTGATGAGGATGATTGGAGAAAGCACACAAATTACCGAAGTGGTTATCATGATAAGCACTACGTGATTCAATGGTTTTGGAAGGTAATTTAATAAATTTCTTTTAAACACTTTGTGGCATTTTGATTGCATACTGTCAATATTATATGTATACAGAAAAGTTTATACTGCATTTTGATGTTCCTGGGTCGTTTCTTTTGATTTTTGGTATAATGCTGTTGTTTTTTGTTCCAGGCTGTTAGTACTTTTGATAGTGAGATGAAAGCAAGGCTTCTTCAATTTGTAACTGGTACCTCGCGTGTTCCTATGAATGGATTTGCCGAATTATATGGTAGTAATGGTCCACAGAAATTTGCAATTGAGAGATGGGGTGATACACATTCCCTTCCAAGGGCACATACTTGGTAACTTTCAAGCTATCTTTTGCATTTTATTTGCATATAACAAGCTTTGTGTTGTGTCTTTTATGATCAATAAAAAGGCCAGATATTGACTGTTGGATCATTCATGACGTTAAGACTTTATATTTTAGTTCTATGTTGTTCCCATGCAGTGGCTTACATACAACACTTTATCATACATTCAGGGCCATCTCAAAGATGATGTGACTGGGGGGCATGACATAGAAATTTGCTGACAACATAGGCATAATAGCACAGCCAACAATCTTCTACACACGTCTAATATTCCCGACAACAATCGTAATATGTGCCACAAGCCGCATTTTTCAGTGAAAAATTATTGGGTTTGCCTATAAAAACTGAACATTTTGCTGATGAAGTGTTTTTCCAAGGGGTGTGCTGCCCCCTTCCCCCACACCCGCTTTGCGACAGGCCCGCATATAGTTATATGCCCTTTATTTCAATACATTTATAGTAGATGGGGCATATTAATAATTGATTGAATTGAGGTCCGTTAGATTGAAACTAAGGGGTCACACATATGTTGTGACATCAAACTTTGAAATATCTTTACTCCTCCTTTCCGATAATTGAACAGTGCCATATATATAGGAGCCCTCTTCGATTTTGTGGAGATGAATTATGTTGCATTTGATCTATCTCCCCCCCCCCCCCGCCCCTCATTTCACACAAGCATTGTCAGTGAATAGAAAACAAACAGAGTTTCCATTGAATAGAAGCCTAACTGATCACCTCATGGCATTAATAGTTGAGAAATTTTGCTTATAATTTCAATTTGATAGTTCAATCTTTCGTTGGAAGATTATTGTAGGAGTGCTAGATATCACACACCCAATAGATACTAGTCATTTCCGAACTCTGCGAATAAAATTTGTCAGTAATAAGTATTTATTTAAAATGATAAGGTGTTAAGCATATCATAAGGATTGAAATGGTTATGCTTAGGCCCCGTTCGCATTGTACTCGGTGTTTGGACAA
Source organism: Mastigias papua (assembly GCA_964019165.1). NCBI lineage: Eukaryota > Metazoa > Cnidaria > Scyphozoa > Rhizostomeae > Mastigiidae > Mastigias > Mastigias papua. The sequence goes on along the minus strand of OZ025282.1, from coordinate 5,513,855 downwards.
ATATGGATGCAATAGTCTTAGCATATATGGATATGTTTTGGCATTGCATTCACATTACCCTAATATAAAAGAAGCCTTGAATCAGATGCGTTTTTGCGGACAAGTGTGAACACCGATTGATAGATATTCGTTTTTTGAGAACAGAGAAGGGTTGAATGAGACGGAAAACAGCTCCGTTTATTGGAGTAAAAACGAATCAAAATGAAAATGGAGTAATGATGACAAGGTGTCACCAGGCCAATGAGTAAATTAGACACTCGCCGCCAAACGCGCGCGTAGGATCATTTGAGTGCGCTATACTCTCAATTGTGAGAGCTTTCCTTGGTACTTGCATGTATTTTTTGATAAAGGTGGCCGAAGAAGTAGAATATGAGCATTGATTCATCATAGGAACCCATGGAAGTAGCACCGACAAGTTACTTCTTCAAGGCAATGAAATCGTGCGATATTTTGCACACCTGGGAAGTTGCAGGCGCGTGTCAGAACGTGCGAATGCGATCGCACGCATTTCCCACAAAGCCTGATTGTTTTGGATGGCCATTCAGTTACTGAAAAGAATTCTTACATGATAACTCTACAACTATTGAAGAATTAATTTGTAGAAAATAGGAGAAAATGGAATCATATGTACAGGAAGAAACCCCCCCCCCCCCCATTTATTGTAGAACCTAGAGCAACATAGAGTTTGCAATTAATTACATCAGTTGACTACCAGTTTGTACTTAGGATTTCTTTCCATGCCTCTCCATTACTGTTTCTCATCCACTTTTTGAAGATAGCCATGAATTTGCCGATATTTCTTGAGTTCATGTGGTATCATCTTTTTCCATTCTTTATTTCAGTTTCAATCGATTAGACCTGCCTCCATATACAAGTTACCATGAATTGAGGGAAAAACTCAGACTTGCTGTTGAAAATACTGAAGGCTTTGAGGGCGTTGATTAATCGATTTCAATGAAAATGCATTGACATTTATATTTCCTTTGTTACAAATAATATTTTATTTACATACTCTCCTGCCACTCAGGGAAGGCAAAACTTTGGGATAAAAGTCAAGTTATATTTATGTAGTATGGTACAGGCTTTGATATATTGTAATCAATGACTCCATGTGGATGAAAAATTACCCAAATTCAGGCCCGATACTCTAGAGATCTGAATTCTCGGTGTATGTATATGAATTCTCTTCCTTATTTTTCTCATTTCTTGTTATAGTTGATTGGGATGGTAAAATGTTAGAGGTAGAGGCAGATTATAGCTAATATCAAAGCACATATCTCTATGACTTAAATCATTTATATAGGTACTATGTGGTTTGATAGACAATGTTTTGTAAAATGAAATCCTTGAACAACTCATGGATAGTAGTCCTAGTAAGCAAATTATATTGATCAAGATAAATTCCCTTCACATTTTCATTTACCTGCCACATGCTTTGCTCCACTTTCAGTAACCTTGTAGTGAACTATATGGGAAGAGGTGATGTGGTTTGTCCTGTAATTCAAGTCCTGAGGAAGTCTTCAATTTTTATGATCACCTGCATTATAGCCGTCAGTTGTATTCAATTTTATATGCACAATCAAAGTAAATAATAAGCTAGATGATGGCTCATATTTTAGAAATGACATATAGTGTATCAGCAAATAATGTATCATAACATATTCTATCCAATTTACTTGTGATGGACAATACTCACTGTTGATAGCAGAGTGTGTCAATTTTGAGATATTTTTCTCTCATTAGCTCCTTCACAAAGAACTAGAGGTCGTCAAAGTAGTGATCCATACTACCCTGTACCTTTTCTTAGCATTTAGCAATACCCTGCACCAATTAGCCTGCATATGTGCTATCCACCAATCCTTTAATCTTCTATCTTTATTGTTGGTTGGTGTTAAGCAGGAGATAGATGCCCTATAGGTGCTTTCAGGCCACAGGTGAGAAGACATTTCAAGCAACATTTGCACATTATGCTTTCTTTTCAAGTGCTTTATTTCTATTGTCCCTTCATTCTAGTTATGTTACTCCTAATTAGTATATTGCAACTTTTGATAGTGGTAAAAATCGTATTTTGCTAGATATTTTTCCATATTCTCATCTTGAATAAGCAGCCTGATAGTATTAATTTACCTCTGTTTTTATAGCTGTTAAGTCTTCATAATTTTTACCCTTGCATTTGTTATTAATAGATAGCATAATGACTTGATTGAGCCACCTGGGGGTTATTTGTCAGAACCGACTTTGCAGGTGGGGCTTAGTTGAGGGGAAGGCTTATTGAATTTAGAGTTCCTCAGGTCTAGCAAAGACAATAGCTTATCATTTTTTAATATAAAATACTTTGATTAAATATAATTTGAGATGGGATCAAGGAGGAGAAAGTTGTTAAGACAGTTGTTTGGATCAAATATTAACACAGATAAGCAGATCAATAGCTGACTTTGCTATTTTTGTTGCTTTTAACCTCTATTATAGTCAGAACAGATAGCACACATAGGGGCTTATTCAAAGGTGGGGCTTATTTGTCAGAAATCATCTTGGAGATGGGGGTTTATACAAGAGGGGGCTTTATTGAAAGAGGGGCTTAATCAAGTCATTATGGTAGTTCATTTGCCAGGGCTCCTTTTAAACATGTGGTATTTTGATTTTATTCATAATTTTGCTCGTGTATTTTCAGTTGTCACCAATCTGTTGTAACTTGAATCTTTGATTTCTGTAATGATTAGGCATAACTCCCTTCAAATATTCACTTTAAAGAAGACTCAAATTAGCTGGTGTTTGTTTTTGTTATACTTTTTCTGTTTACACCTGAAACAGAATCATCATTGTTGGATTAGAGAAAAGAAGCCCAGCAGGTTTATGACAGCACCAAACCTGAAACAGAAGAACAGCCTGGAACTATTCAATTGTAGGCAAAAAGCACATTCACTCCTGACAAGTCAAAGGCCACAACTAGGCCATGAACTTACCTTCTCAGATACCATAAATAAATCAACTGTCTTTGTGGTAAGATTTCTGCTATTTCACAATAAAGATGTCACTGCAGCCTTTAAAATCAAAGATTTAACTGAAATTTAATTTAATTTCTGTAGACTGAATATGATATTAAGTTAGGAGGCCCAAATACTTGAGAATACCTGGCCTATTAAGATGGTTGAGTGGACCTTTAATTAGAGGTCTGTAGGTTTATGTGTTGTTTCTCATTACCAAAGACCATAACAAGGTGGTAAGGTTTTCCTCTCAGTAATATCTCACTTGAAACTACAGCAGAAAACATAGATACACAGCAGATCAGAGAAAACAATAATGATGTAGAGCTTAATATTTACAAAACTGACAGTCAGCAGTCAGCATTCTATAACATAGAAACCAGCTGGCAAACATATCACTTAGCAAACTGATATAAAATGTTAAATCAGTCAGCAAAATCGCTGCTGAGCATGAAATCAGTCAGAGTCTATTGTGGGAGTTTCTTTTTTGCCATTGCAAAGAGCAGAATTTGACAAATTTTCTCATACATAGACCCACCCATAGTATGCTGCCTTACACCACCAACCAAGCTTATCAGCCCCCTAATTAACAATTTGTTGCACAGTCCCTGTCTATACATATATTTTATGATGTTGATTACAGTCTACAAATCAGTGGCCTCACCCCCTCCTGAAATTTTCTCAGGATGGTCCTGTCTGTAATCATCCTCTGATCACCCTTCAATATCAATTTCATGTGAATCTTTTGAATCATATCTTAGTTTATCTAATGCTGATTCAATGATTGATGAATTGTTCATTTGTCCTTTGCCAAGTATTGGGTTGTCTTGTGTACCAACAGCTCCTGCATTCTTTGTCTCATCTATCTTCAGTTTTTTGGCCAAAACTTGTCCATCTTGGTCATCTTTACTTGTCCTTGGGGTCTGTACAGTACCTTCTAATAATCCTTGCCCAGAGACAACTCCAGGTGTTGCAGAATTCGCCCCACTTTTGGCATTAGAATCTACTGTTTGTTCAACAGCTTTACGTTTCAATGCAGTTCGAATTTGCTCCACAGATCTTAACTTCATGTGTTCACATATTTTATCAATATCATTGCCAAATTGCAGTACTGCATCTTTCAGCGCCCCTATTTCTTCCTCGCCCCATTTCACCCGCTCTGCTTTGCCTTGTTGCTGCTGGGTAGTATGTATGTGCTGCAAGTCCATAGTCATGAGGCCTAAACGGCTGAAAGACATCCCAGCTGATTCAAAAATTTCGGCTACTTTACTTGCTGAATTCATGACCTATCAGTTATATAGCCAAAGACCTAGCTAAGCAACCTGATGCCCTACAGCAAATTTAGTCCCATTCGCCAGAGTAATCGTAGTCGAATTTTCCTCTCACAGCAACTCCAATATTCAAGATGGCAGAACGTGATTCTCGTCGTCGTATTGAATTGCATCATGGGATATGATGTTGGTAAAATATGGAATGCAGGACCCTTTGAACGCAAGGACCTTCAACCACCAGGGACCATACTATGGGGTTAATTCCTTTTTACGTCAAAACCATCTATTCCTATTGATAGCACGCTTTTTACACGTGAATTGGGTAAGTTATTACATTATACGTCCTCAAAATTCATCACTTTTTATTCTATCTTTGCTCAAAAATAACCACTAACAGTAAATTACCTTACTCTCATAAATCTTCGACTACTAGTTTTGATATCCATTCCAGTAAACATAATTTCCCTTCTGGCACAAATTCAATTCTCTCAAGCAGTAAACAACAAAAAAATTCAAGTAGCAGATTTCAAAACACATATTTCTTGCTAACAAATAATATATAACCAAACATAATTTATTGACACAGCCAAGTAAAATGGGGACCTGTGCCTTGTTCACTGTGCTACCATTAATGATTACATCAGTGAAGAAAAGTACTATGAATGAATCTTTTTAAATCTAGGCTATAATCAGTTTCTGTGTTAAATTATGCAGATCTTTGCTTATTGTTGATAAATAATCTTCTATTTAGGAGGTGCTATTGACAAACAAAGTGAGTTACCAACCATATGAATTCATGAGATAACCTTCATAGGCTTATCAAAAACATACACACTTTTGACACAATATTGTTAACATAAACATAAATATCTGAGTGAATTCAGAGATTTATGTTTAAAGAAGCAGTCAAAAGTTATTGCATGTTGACTTATAATAAGGTTCATATATTCCCTTACTTCACCCCTAGTTGCTTCTTGTAATTCATTCCTAATTCATTTCATGTCATTCCTAATTGATTTCATTTATGTATTTTCAAATATTAAAGGAGGGTAGCCCTTCAGCAGTGCTGCTTTTCAAGTGCCCCTGGGAGGACTTTTGAGTGGGGTGTGTGACAAAGGTCATTTAGCAACAGGTTTGAACAAGGCACTATAACAGGGTTCTCAGGACTTATTTCACAAAAACCCCCTGACTTTTCCAGGTTTTCCAGACAAAGTTTTTCAAAATTCTCTGACTTTTCTCACATTTTCCAGCAGTTTTTGGTGGACCACATATATTACTTGGCATGTGTACAGATAAAGAAGGAGGAAAAAGCCATGAGAATGTGGAAAAAATTCCCTACCTAGAGACAAAAATTCCCTGATTATTCCAGGTTTTCCCTAACCTCAAATGTAATTCCTTAACTTTTCCAGACTCCTGAGAACCCTGCTATAAGCACTGACTAGGCACTATAGTATACATGTCAACTAAAAATTTTTAAATCAGAAGGATATGGATTCTTACTAAAGAGAAACAGGGAGATTTAGCCAAAAACTGGGAGATGAAGGGAATTCACTACAGGTGTAAAGATGCCTGTGAAACAATGTGATTCACAAAGTGTTTATGACAAATATAATCCTGAACAGTATTGTCCTAATAACTTTTAGTGCTTTTCTTTACTCTGCAAGCACTAGTGCAATTAGTTTAAATAGAAAGTTGCTGTGATCATTACACAATACTCATACTACTGTAGAAAGAAAACACACAATGGAAATGTCTTTGAAGCATAAAATCCTCTCAAAGAGTATACAAAGTGCAAGAAAAAACCCCAATGGAGCTGTCTTTCAAGGACTAGAGACCTTGATATCATATAACTTAATCAATTCATCACATATGGAACTATCCAGTGTAAAGCAAAAAGTGCATTCATTCCTAAAAGTTTAGGGGTTGGAGATAGGCCAGGAATTTACCTTCTATGATACCATTAAGAAATTTACTATCTGTGTAGAAAGACTTCCAGTAATTCACAATAAAGAAGCTACTGCAGCTTTCAAAAACCAAAAATTTAATATATATAGACTACTTGGCCAATCAAAAGGTATTGAGATCTTCATCTCAGAGATATCTCACTGTAATTTACAGTGGAAACATAGACACACAGCAGATCAGATAAAACAATAAAATTTACATAGAAACTGATATTTACAAAACTAAAGGCAATCCTTCAAAAAACATTAAGCTTCCTCAAAAGTTAGTAGATTGATTCTTGCTGCATCTACTAACCAACATTTGCAAACATAATTCCAGTGATGTAGAAACACAGGATTTTGGGTAACATATCATACCCTACATATGAGGCACCAGGAATAGATCATCAAAGCTGCAAAATCTAGGACCACAAATGAACACCCTGTGTTCTGTTCTTCCATTTACCCTTCAATATCGATTTCATGCGAATCTTTTGAATCATATCTTAGTTTATCTAATGCTGATTCAATGATTGATGAATTGTTCATTTGCCCTGACTTGCCAAGCGATGGGTTGTCTTGTGTACCAACAGCTCCAGCATTCTTTGTCTCATCCATCTTCAGTCTTTTGGCCAAAACTTGTCCATCCTGGTCATCTTTACTTGTTCTTGGAGTCTGTACAGTATCTTCTAAAAAGCCCTGCCTAGAAGCAACTCCTGGTGTTGCAGAATTTGCTCCCCCTTTGGCATTAGTAGAGTCTGCCTTTTGTTGAACAGCTTTACGTTTCAATGCAGTTCGAATTTGAGCAACAGACTTTGTCTTCATATGTTCACATATTTTATCAATTTCAATGCTAAATTGCAACACTGCACTTCTCAGCATATCTATTTCTTCCTTCCCCCATTTTACCATTTCTGAATTACCCTGCTGGCGGGTTGTATCTTGGTGCTGCAACTCCTTTGCCATGGTTCCTAAACGACTGAAACATATCCCAGCTGACTCGAAAATTTCAGCAACTTTATTTGCTGAATTCATAACTTATCAACTATATAGCCAAAGAATTAGCTAAGCAAGCAGATGCTTTGAACGAAAAGTTGGTCCTAATCGACAGCGGCCACTCACAGCAATTCAAATTTTCAAGATGGCTTCAAAGTATTCAAGTGCATCATGGGATAGTGTTTTAATACAATATGGGGTGCAGGACCTCTTGAACTCAAGGACCTCTAAAGATCGGATAACAGGAACCGGAAAATAGCAATGTAAGTAAAAACCAAGGATATTTATTGAAAATATGATGCTACACGTGAATTGGGTAAGTTGTCTTATATTATTTATTTCAAAATTTGCTGCATATTTTCCTCTTTCTTTAACAGGTGAGGGGCAGCAGCGAATAGGAAAGTTGGTGGTCTGGGGGCTTCACCCCCAGGAAAAGCCTAGCGACCATACCCTTTAGATTCTAGGAAAATGCTCTTTCTAAATCTAGAGACATGCCCATACTTGAAAGAAAAAGAGAGATGAAAACATTGAAATGAAAGCAAGAGTCATTAATATTCTGGCTGTTCTGCGTCAAACTGTATATTTTGTAAGGTTTTAGGCAAAAAACATACTTGAAACATAAAATTGTTTGAGGGAGGGCAAAGAAGGGCAAAATCTTCTAACTAGCTGGGCAATACCCTCCATGTCTACCCCTAGCTTCATGCCTGCCTGATCAGGGTAAACAACCATATTCTCAAAAACTGTGTACAAGCACCCATTCTAATAACCATCCAAAAACATCAGTTACATTATGGCACAAATTTAATTCTCTCAAATAGTAAACAATTATGAGAATTGAAGTAGGGGACTTCAAAAATATATCGCCTACTAGCAAATAACATATAACCAACATAATATAGACATATCCAAGTAAAATGATGGTGTAAATCTCCTTCACAGTGCTACTACAAACAGTTGCATTAGTGAAGAAATGTACTGTGATTGATTTGTCTTGAACTTTCTTCAGTTTGAGCTTTAATCAGTTTCCATTTTAGATTCTGTGACTTTCATTTTTTGCTCAAGAACAATCTTTTGTTTAGGAGGTGCTGTTGAGAAACAAAGAGAGATACAAGTATAATGATTTGATTGGATAAGAAGTTATGGATGCTTATCAAAAATGCATAATTTGACATGAGATATCAAACATAAACAAAAACACCTAACACCTGTGTGAAATTCATGGAGAAAAACTAATGTTTTACCTTGTGGAATTTTAATCAGGTTTATATTTTTCTTTATCTCACTCCTATCTGCCTCTTTTGCTAGCTCTTTGGTAGCTTTGAATCTAGAAAGTGAACTCCATATATGTTATTGTAATTCCTATCAAGTTATGATATAAAGTATTCATGACAAGCATGTTTTCACTCCCAGTATCACAAAAACTTCTATAGTTACAAAGCTAATAGAACAATAGTAGTGTTGATGAGAAAGATTATTATCCAATTCATATAATGATCAGTAATATAATAAACTAACTAACCATAATAAGATAAAAACCCATATTATACAACAGGTTCTGCTTTTACAATAATGTTCAAGCATCATAGGTAGACAACACCAAATTCAGAGCAAAAGAAAATAATATCTAGAGAGTTAGGAGTGGCTGCTACATGGTCAGGAGTAGAGCATGTGTACAGCAGAACACCTTTGCATATATTGCAACTTCAGGCCAAACAGGGAATAGAGGCTCTGGGATTATTCCCCTGTGGTTTTTACCTATTAGATATTTTATAAGGGAAAAGAGCTCTATCAATTCACAATTTTACTTCACTTCAATCATTAATACCTCAACTTTACAGTCACTATAATAGGCTTGATCTCTTATATTTTTCATATTTCAGGCCTAGCTGTGTTAAATTCTGAAGAACATCCTAAAAGGATCAAAAAGAAAACTAGCAAATACCTGTTTTTAAGGTAATGATTTTGTCTTTTTGTTTTGATTTCTTCTATTCTTTGCATTGCTTGAACAGTTTTTGACCAAGTTTGTCTGTTGTATATGACTGGAACATTCCGTCTCTTCTCAAATTCAAATGATGGGTCAACTGCAAGCTCCTTTCCAACTGACTTCCTGAAAGCTTTTGTCCATTTGACCTTCCTTGGGTTTCGTTTCATTTTAAATGCCTTGTGACACTTTGATCTGCAAAACCTGAATAGCTGCAGAAAAACACACTGTCTTAAGCAATTTAAATCTCAAAGCATACTTCCACTCCTTACTGCCTTATAAGAACATATCCTGGAACATAACTACAGAGGGGCCCTGGGTGTCTAGCCACTGGCCTTTTCATCATTATGATGAAAGTACTTCTTTTCTTGGAAAATTATGAAACCATCTAATATTTTGTTGTTAAGTAGATCTGCTCATAATGATCATCAAACATGAAAGTAATAATACCATAAAGATTCTTGTAATATTTTTGTTCCTAAATCTGAAAAATACTAATTCAAGTTATATTTATTTAAACACAAACTTTGAAAAACATTTTAACAGAATCTACAAGGAAGTTGCTGGTCAGTAAAACCTACCAAGAAAAGTCCAAGGCCTTATTGACTTCTCACCCACAGAATTCATATACAGAACAATGGTAAAGCCAATTTTTGGGCTGTGGGTTGATCTTCCTAGCTCATTCTCAGTGGTACAAAAAGATAATTAAATACATTAAGCATAGAGCCAGGATTGTTATCAAATCAAACAATGTGATAATAGATCTACCTATTCTTAAAACTCATACAGTAACTAAGAAAAGAGCTTGAAGGCTAGTCTCTGACAAATTATGATCAAATGTTTGTGATGTTCTGAAAGGGTACATTATTATGAACAGGCATGGAAAGAAAACAAGATAGAATGAAATATCAGTAAAGTTGCCTCAAACAAGAACAGAAGTTGGACAAAAAGGAGTTTATTTCTTGGCTGCAAAATAATACAATAGTCTGCCTCTAAAATCCAAGAAAAACCAACTCTTGACTTCTTTTTAGATGGTTTTTGGATTTTTAATTTGGTATCAATTTCTGTAAGCAAGTGCATTTGTTGGCTATAAATAATTTTTCTAAGTTTTATATGGACATTATTACTGTGCCTAATTAAGAAAGCAGGGCCCTGTTGATAATGTTCAGTAAGTATACATATGGATAGGTAGTCCTATCAAATTATTTGTAAATTATTATTAATACAATCATCTTGAAAAAATTTGATGTTGAACTCTTTGTGGATTAGACTGCTACCCTCGGTAATTCATAGTTGAGCACCTTATATATATATATATATATATATATATATATATATATATATATATATATATATATATATATATATATATATATATATATATATATATATATATATATATATATATATATATATATATATATATATATATAAATATGTATATATATATATATATATACATATAAATATGTATATATATATATATATATATATATATATGTATATATATATATATATATATATATATATATATATATATATATATATATTATATATATATATATATATATATATATATATATATATATATATATATATATATATATATATATATATATATATATATATATATATATATATATATATATATATATATATATAGGAACTGAGAGTACCCAGTAGAGCTTCCAATTGTGCCTAATTAAGAAAGCAGGGCCCTGTTGATAATGTTCAGTAAGTATACATATGGATAGGTAGTCCTATCAAATTATTTGTAAATTATTATTAATACAATCATCTTGAAAAAATTTGATGTTGAACTCTTTGTGGATTAGACTGCTACCCTCGGTAATTCATAGTTGAGCACCTTATATATATATATATATATATATATATATATATATATATATATATATATATATATATATATATATATATATATATATATATATATATATATATATATATATATATATATATATATATATATATATATATATATATATATAAATATGTATATATATATATATATATACATATAAATATGTATATATATATATATATATATATATGTATATATATATATATATATATATATATATATATATATATATATATATATTATATATATATATATATATATATATATATATATATATATATATATATATATATATATATATATATATATATATATATATATATATATATATATATATATATATATATATATATATATATATATATATATAGGAACTGAGAGTACCCAGTAGAGCTTCCAAGGTATGTCAAACCTTCAATCATTCATTCTACATGTAATGAATGATTATTGTCAGTCAGAATTTATTAATGTCATGATTCAATTAGATGCATGTCTTGTGATAAAGTATTATATGACAGCCACGTCAGTTGCAGCTCAATAATTAACTGCAGTTGCCAACTAAATGTTGAACTACAAATATCAGGAGAGACATTAAGGCTATTCTATGAATAAAAATGTCCCTAACTATACTCTTTCCCTTTGATATTTCGTGTCAAAAGGTTGATTTGTACTCTATACCCCTTTATTGCCACTCTAACTCAATCTTCCTTAGAAAAAACTACTACATTTCCAACCTCTAGTATTCATTGCTCCGACTTTCACCTAAATCTACAAAACCGCGTCAGGAAATCTCTCAATTTTTCGGCTATACGTAACAAGAACATTTGATAAACAGTTAATTGCAATCTTTTACCTTGCTATCATTTCTAACAAACTGTATTCCGTGGCCAGGATAAACGGGAGATGAGCAAAAAAAGCACTTTTCAACTCGCATGTTGTCAGGTCCTGTTTGCCCCTTCTTGCTATTGATGGTGAAAGAGTGATTTTGACTTGATCCCCTGTGATAATAGCTCCTTCGTTGCACAGGGTGACTAGCACTTGCTTGATGAAAATGGCGGTAAAAAATGTGTGTAATACTGGACACTACAAGTAGGATGGACAACCGGTACAGCTCGTCATAATTTCTAAAGCCTTTTTGAGGTATATTTGTTTTCATGCTTTAAAGAAATTCCGCTACTTGACCAAGTACTTTTTATCTCAAGTTATGCAAAATGCCCAAAAGGGGGAGCATCTCATTTTTGGCCTAGTATGGGCTAGTTGCAGTAACCTAGGACTGAACATGTCTGTTGGCACTATAGAAATTCACTACTGTACGAAAAAGCGAAAACATTCTTTACGAGCTTTCATGCCTGTATTTTAATCTTTGTTGTGAATGCCGTTTGAATACCTTTTTAGAACGCATGTAGGTAGGTATACCTCATGTTTTGATGACTTCTGTATGGCCTGTTAGGTATTGTCAATAAATGGCTATTTTGCGCACTTATTGACTCATAGTCTTTTTCCCATGCCTAATATATGCAATTTTCTATAGAGAGGTTTCATACCAAGGTAGCAAATATAACAACTTGCTCTTTCACGGCCACAAATCAGTAATAAATGTGCACATTGTCATCTACCCTGTTTACCCTGGTTAACCATTGTACCCCAACAGTCCCTAGAAGATCAATTGCACTCGGGAGTCACTTTCTATCCCTTTCCATTTGAAACATCATCATTGCTTATGTTTTATTCTGATTTTTGTTACTTTGTATATATAGTTATCATGGATCAAAGATTGATGCCTGATATTTTGGACATTCGTGAAATTACATACACAAATTTGCTACTTTTGGACTTCCGGCCTGATATATTTGAAGCAAAGCACCACTGTCCCTTCACTAGGTATTGTACAGTATCTTGCTATATATACCTCGATTCTTATATATCATGTTAGTACACTACTTTCATTTGATTTTTATGCAGTAAAATATATCAGCTTGAAAATATGACTCTACAGTTTTTGAACATGCAGTGGAACCACATTGTTAAAATTACTCTAAAGTCAAACAAATCAGAATTTGACCAGAACTGTTGGGGAAAATATGGCTTGGTTGTCAAGCAAATTATCAGAGTTTGAACAGATCTAATCAATTCAGCTTAGAGTCACTTCAAGCTCATTCCATTCTGCATAACCATTGTGAGTTTATCTTGAGCAGTGTATTCATTAGTGTTTGATTTTTTGAGCTACTTTACAGTTTTATGCTATTTCAGCATTAATTGGGTTTCAGTTATTTCTTATGGAAACTTGTATTTCAATTCTCAAGCAAGTCAGTTTTCAATGATTGTTTTGGAAAAAATTGCATCAAAAAACAGAAGTCCACTATGTAAATATTGAAGTTTGTTAAGATTATTCATAATTTATCCATCCATTGTTTTTTAAAGGGATGCATTTGTGTTCCCAAACAAGAAAGCAATGGAAGAGGTCTTCTACTTTTTGTTCATGAAGCTCAATCCCAGTGTTGCAAAAGAAGAGTTCCGGTTTGTCCCATATGTGTTTAACTTTTTTAGCCTTCCTAGCAGCTACAAATTAGTGCCCTGTTACATATATTTGTTCCCTAGCTTTCCTGACTTTATTCCAAACATGTAGCAGAAACTTAGAAGTACTTCTGGTTATTTTTTGGGAATGATCACTAAAATATTCCCTCAGACCCTTATCCTAGGCTCCCATGGTCTCATTGCTTCCTCCCCTCTTTTATCAGGAACTAATCAAGACCCCTTTTTTCATCAACTAGTGTTGACTCTATGTTCTTGTAACAGGCATTGCTGGCCAATTCATGACAAGAAGCAAGAATCAGCATTCCGTAAAGTTTCAGTTCAGTATCTTAACAGACTAAATAAGGTAATATTTTGCTTTCACCTGATCACCTGATGTCAGTATATGCTTTTAGTTTTGAAGTAGATGACTCTAATAGTTTGTCTGGTTGTAAGAAAGAAGATACCAGGTAACTTACCAACATACCTTCTTGGAGGATGCAGATGTTGACAACTCTCCTTTCTGTCCTGCCCATCGTAAGGGTGACAAGAGACTGTTTAGTATTAGTAATGACTCGTGCTATCATTGACTGACACTTGATGCATTGCTTAGGTACATCATGCTATGAGCATATTTTTTATTCTTTACTTCTGTTCAGTATGATCTCAGCTGTAGTGTGTAATTGTAGCAGATCATGTTTGATTTGAACAATGCATGTATTGAATTTTTATGGCCAGGGCTAGCTGCTTGATTAATTATTCTCTGGTTCTGAAAACAAACTGTCAGGTCTCAAACATTATTTCTAAAGTATCTACATATGCTCTACCTGTCAATCACCTGTTTGTAAAGAAAAGCTGTGTGAGGTGATTTAAGTTGCTGGGATTTTGCATATTTTTGGGAGAAAAGTTCAATTGGAATATTTTTATTGAGGAAATGAATAAGTATACAGTCTTTTTCACCTTGAATTTATTTCTAGTTTTTATAGAATTAAATACAATTATGTTTTTTTGTAGGAGGTTCATGATTCAAACATCCCAAGAGTTGTTGCCTCTGTTCTAATGTCTCCTGGAGGTATGACTAGTCCCTCTATCTGTGGAAATAGTAAATATGAGTAGCATATGATGTATATACATCAGTAGGACCTTAGATTGTAATAATGTGCTGTACTTGTGGCTGTTTTGGTATTTGATTGTTATTATCTGTTGTCAGAATGTTGTTTGTTTTAGTACGTGAGTCAATTTATGCCATAATATTTATGATCCAAAAGGTCTATCCACTTTAACACAGCTACATTTTGGTCTCAGTAAACTGAACTTTCTCAAGTTTAGGCATAATTTTGAGGATACATTGAACCCCTTGTGTCCATCAAACGATGGTGTTGAGGACACTGAGCACTATATGCTGTTCTGCCATACTTATGATGTACAGAGGTGTTATCTCCTCAGTCGTGTGAATGCAATATTGTTGTCCTACAGTCTTGCAAATCCTTCAAACAATGAACTAGTAGATATTATTCTTTACGGCCATAAGCACCTGTCATTTACATCCAATGCTAGCATTCTCACCGCAACACTAGAATATATTAGGGCCACAAAACACTTTGAATAAATGGTAACAGACTAACATGAATCTTCTCTCCTCCTTTCCTCATTCCTTGAATAGATTGATGCCGTTTTCTCTCTGATGAGTGCCCCTTTCAAGAGTGGTTCCTCTTTTGAGGAACAAAAACATTTAAATCGTGCGCTTTGGTGTGCTCCCGGTCGCTCATTAGAGAGAACATGGTACATGAACGTTCATTAGTAAAGTAATTTTATTTTATTTTTTTTAGTAAATTTTAAATTGCTGCAGGGTTGCTATGTATTTCCATGCTCCCTGTGGTGTTGTCTTGTGTTCCGTAATGTGTTTCTATATCGTTGAATGTAATTGTAATTTTTATGAGCATAAAAAAAAATTTATGCTTTGATAATTGGCAGCTAAATTAGAAATTGCTGTATAATGACATGCTAGAGACCATTGACAATAAAAATGATTCTGTATCATTCATGTTTGAATTGGTCACCAACTCATTGATTAATTTAGGGAGTCCTTTTATTGTGACATTAATTTTAAAAGCTCCTTAAATTGGATGGTGTCACAATAGACTGACTTGTCAGGTTTGTTTTAGGTTGATTGTTGCCACCAAATGTTTATGAGTCTGATCGTATTTTCTCCTAACCCAAGTGGCCAATCATTGTGCAGGTTTCTCTCCACACATGCTTTCCACTGCTAAATTTTGGTCCATTTTGCATGCTGATTGGTTAGTTAGGTTGGGACAAAACAGACTTCACCAGAGGTCTCAAACATTTGGCGGCTATGCTGGCTGGATCTTTTTTGTCATCTTCCTTGCTCTCCTCTTTATCAATTAGTCCTTACAGTTCAATTTATACTGACTATTCTTTTTGCCAGGAGACAAGTTCTGTCACCTTCTGTTTTGCTTTTCATCATTTGTTTTGAAAGAAGAAATAAGAAAAATTCTTCATAAAGATGAGATTATCTTGCCATGGCCTACTACATCATCAACTGCAAAAACCTTTCCTCATCAGACTTCAAAATTATTGACAGCAAAAATAATCCTTGAAACTGAACGGTATTTGAAATGATTACTTGTTGTTGTTTTTTGTAGAATCTGTAAAGTCTTATTGACCTTTGCAATTTAATATTCATTTATTATCTATGGATTGTAATGCATTGATTATTAGTAAGAAAATTGCTTCTTTTAGAGGTAGAAAATATAATGGACCATTGCACCAAATTATCGTTATTTTTCTGGACCCATATTGATGCAAAGTGAGGTTAATGAACTATGTAGTCTTAATCTTAATTAGGATAAGAACAACTGTAGAACATATAAGAGACTATTATAGCTATATGGTAAGCAATGGATGTATTCAGCATGGATATATTATGTGAAAGTATTCTGACACATTTACATATGTGACAGAACATTTGTTAGAAAGTTGTGTTTAATTATGGAGGATCCCAGATGCACTCTTAGCAGTAGACCTATTCATTGGATATGCCAATGAAAAGGATCAAGTAGTTTCCATCTTTGCATTTATTGGAACATACTTACTGACATTTTTTAAAGCTTCTTGTTTACCCAAAAAGTGAAATTTCATGTATATACTTCCTTCAAACACTCATTCTTACTCATTTTTCATTTTTTCATTTTTTGATGTTTTATTTGGCCGATCAAGGTTCCTCCGCAATGCAAGCCTGTCGTCTAAGGCTCAAGACAAATGGGTCCAATTTGCAAGGTAAGACTTTCTTGGTATATACTTTTTCTCTTTCTTTCCAGTAGCTACGTTAAGAGCAGATTGCTCATAGTGAAACTAAGTTAATATAAAGTGGTAACTCTTAGTGGAGCTTGCTTTGGCTCTGTGTTGTCGCTTTCAATTGCCATCGTCAAGCAATTTCCTATGATTATTGCAAACTTGTTTTTTCCAGCTAGAGGTACTTTAGTATTTGACAGTCGACTCTGCCAATCTTATCCTTTTCCCTTTTTCCCCAGTGAGTTGACAAAAGAGAACAGGGCTATTCGGAAGAGAAGACGAGAAGTTGAAAAGGAATTAAAACATTTGGAATCTGAGCATCTAAAGCGAGGCTTGCTTAGGTACTTTTAATTGGGTTGTTATCTAAAGAAACATTTGTGTACAGCCGATGTTACACCGCTATTTTAGACCCAATAATATGTTTCTACCAACGTCACGTGATAATTGTTGCTAAAGCGTGCGACTTTAACTTTACCTATTTTGTACATTGATGCCATTTAGGTACTTTTGACATCAATTATACACTCATCTATAACCTCTTTCTTGAGAGTGCATTTCCAAATTTTTCCTAAATTCTCTTGTAAAATTAAGTTTATTTATGTTTAATAGCAAGTTCCTATTAGCTGTGCTTTGTTCTGAGGAATGAGCTACTATGTCATTGTCGTTCTCTGACTTGTGAGTGACGTCATTGCCCTTTTATTAATTATGCTCATTTTTCATCTCATTAGCCCTGCATCAGGTCGAACATCATCACGACATCATTCTCCATATTCAGGACAAATAAAAAGTTTAAAAAGAACAAAAATCCTTCAAAGAGTTTGTATACCATTGATTTCCTTGCTTGCACTTTTTCTATCCTTCTCTTACCTCTTGTTTCCACATTTGAATTGTCATTAACGTTGTCCAGCGAAGAAATTGTGCTTAACTACAATTCACTGTTTTATTATTGAGACGCCGTGAACTGAATATTTTGCATTTTTGAAAACATAGCTATAAATCTACCGAGTTACAACTCTTCCTTTAACTTTCTGGTGGTTTCTTATCACCATAAATCCGGTGTTTTCAAAATCAGCCGTCGGCCGTCACATCCGACGACAGCGTTTTGATTTGTGACGCCTACTTTCCCTTAGGTAAATTATATGATATATGATAATTAAAACTTTCCTCCAGGCATTGCAACTCCTACTCAAATAAACGTATCTCCTGCTTCAAAAACTGTTGAAAACACTGAAATCACACGAAAAGGATTGCACATGTTTATACCAAGTTTGCTAATAACACAAAGTAGTGTTTTACTATTCCTTCAAGGGATGATTTAAAATTCCTTCAATGCCTATAGTTAAAGATAGTTAGCTAGAATTGAATTGATGTAGAATGTCCTGCATAATCTGTTTGTGTTTTATCTACTTTCATATTTAACTAAGAGGAAGAGTAGTCCTTCAGCATGTTTGCTGATTTTTAGAGGGCCCTCCCATGGCAAGAAAATTTGAATTGCTAAATTGCTAAAATTTCTGAGTAAAAACCTATCTTTCAAAAAATTCGGATGAAACGAGCTGACTGGCAATTATATCCTCACTGGTGTATGTCCCATGTTTCAACATGTGTTTTATGTCGTTTGCAGTGGTTATTAACAGAACGTGTTGTTGATCTTTTAGGTACGCGGTTATTGGAAACGTATTCACGAAATGTATGAATCTCACAAAATATTACGTGATAAAATTGACCAAATAATTCATGGGTCTGCAAATAAATGTGTTCTTCGGGCAGCTGATATTGACATCAAGGTAATTTGTTTCTTTGTTTGAAATGCAGCAATCCGTACTCTGTTTGAAATCATGAGAATTTTCATCTGATGTAAGATACTTCTTTTCCCGTTCTTCTTTATGTTCTTATTATTTGTTACTGCTGTAGTTTTTCTCTCTCTCAATCTCTGATTCTCAAAGTTAGTTTTGTGTAGAATTTAGAACGTTTTTAAATTAATTTTTCTTTGGATCTACTTCTACCTTGGGCTTTGATGATAGTCGTGAATTTGTATTATTTGATTTTTAGATTCCAGATTTATTATTGAGAGAATGTGAAGAAGAAATTTATCAGGTAAACAAGGGATTTTCGATCTGAAAATGAAAGAAACTCCTTTTTCAATTGGCTGATCGTTCTTCTATTTCTTCACCTGTTTATAAGAAAATTTTCTTATATAGACATGGCAAAGTTTTTAAGAAAGTTTTTCTTATATAGACATGGCAAAATTTAGGAAAAGTTGTGAAGTGAACATGTGAGAAAAAATGAGTGCATCGAGCAGAACTTGAACCAGTGACCCTTAACTTTGTATGTTGAGGATTCTGCCACTGATAACTTGACGTATTAATTCTAGGCTCGCGAGTTCAAGTCAAGCTCGGTTCATTCATTCTCTCGCACTTCACTTAAGAGGGAATTTGACTATAGTATGTGTTTTGATAGTTAGTCTAGTATACATTTCTGACATATTTCATGAGTATGTCAGAGATTTTGTCGATCAGTTCTCGATTTGTACACAGCTCGCTCTATAATCATCAGTTCTAATTTTGTATCTCTTAGAGAAGGATCGGCAATACTTTTGAAAGCGGTCGTGTGAACCTATTGAGGTATTGTTGTTTGTCGTTGGTTCTTTTTGTGTTCGGTAATTTATTATAATGTATGCTCAACTATGTAGTGCATGTTCGTATCAAGATGGAATCACGTTTTATTGAAATTAACTTGCAATTTCATTTGCAATCGCGTGCTTCATAATATTATGAAAGCTTTTTCCAACAGGTCGTCAACATGAAACCCATTTTCTGTTTAATTGCGAAATGAAATCAACAAGACCTTTTCTTATTTGATCTATTTGAATTCTGATCTTCAATCGAGGTGTTCACAGATACTAAACATGTTTATCACAGTATTCAGTTGTGAGCTTCCTTTGGTGACCTAGATGGGACGATTGACTTTTGCAATGTCTATCTTATACAGTCAAATTCCTTGGAGTTGAGATTGACAACAAGCTAAGATTTGATAAACATGTTCGATATCTGTGCCAAAAGCCAACAAAAAGACCAGTGCTTTTTCCATGCTAAATATGTACATTTCAGGAGAACAAGCATTGTCTATTTGTAGTGTAATGATTCTGTCGATTTTCTATTGTTGCCCTTTGATATGGCTATTCTGCAGTAAAATTGCAAGCAAAAGATTGATCGTGCCCATAAATGTGCGTTGGTGATCCTCCACAATGACTATGACTCCTCATTTCAATCGTTACCCGAACGTATTAACAATTCTACCATCCATGTGAAAAATCTGCAAAAGGTGATGACTGAAATATACAAATCATTAAATAGCGTGAATCCACCTATTGTATGGGAGTTTTATGAACAGATATGTGCAGCATACGATCTTAGAAGAAAAGAGCTTTTGAAAATTCCTGAAGCAAGACAATATCGTACTGAGTAGAATTTTTATCATTCTGGGAAGTTTTCTTTGGAACACCCTTGATGACAGTATTAGACAAGAACCATCATGATGGTTGGAAGTATCACTTGTTCGTTTAAAAAAAAAGTAAACCTATGAACAGGTGAACAGTGCATGTTGCAGAATATGCATATAATCAGCACTTGGTACTAGTTTTTTTTGTCATTTTTAGATATTTTCCTCTCTTAAGTTTTCGTATAGTTTAAGTTGGTTTTAATTAATATCTCAATGCTATTGTAAACAACCAACATGAAAAAATGAATATCAAAAGCAGCTGTGTGGAAGTCTCCTCTTCTACAACCCATGTTAACACACGAAAGTGAACTATAGCACAGTAGATAGGCTGCTTGCTAAATGGATATTGAAGGGAGATAAGAAGATAGGTTTTATTAGGATGCTAAAGATATTTATATTTTTTTGAATGAACAAGTAGATCAAATGATTGCAGTTATTTAGGCTGAACTGAGCTTGTTATCCTATTCACATTTTAACCTAATTTGAACACCTTGTTGCAACTTTCACACATGTTTCAAACACAACTTGTGAATGCTTCTTAAAAGTACTTCTACGGTTAGTATATATCAAATTGCCCTTTTAAGACAATGACCTATTATGCTAATTATATTTTGCTTCTAGCTTGGTTCAGCTATTGAATCTATCACTTCACCTCATTCTCGAACAGATTCGATCGCGTAAGTTCAACTCCTTTTTGATAGTTTTTTGTTGTAATTGAGGCAAAGTTAGATTTTGAGCGACACGGCTGAATGCTCGCCCACCAACGGTTAATGTGAATGTGATGCTAGCTCAAAGCAACAGAAGAACTAATGTTTTAACCCATTTTTGCAGTTTTCACGTGTAATTGGAGATATGTAGACTTGTCAACTTTAGTTTCTTTGTGGAAATATTGTAAAATACCTGTTAGATCTCTACAAGGATTTAATTGTTAATATTTGAAGATTCGGGCATATATTAGCAGTTGTAGTAGGGAATGAATTAAAAAAATTGATTTTATTTCGATGGAGACGTAAATAAAGAGAGGAATTAAAGGGAATGTAGGAAGGTGTGAAGAGTTTGTCATGCTTTCGTCTGAGCTCACAGAGACTGCAGGCAAAAAGTGTTAGGCTGAACTGAGCTAGTATCAATGAGTTAAAGAACATTAAAGAAGGGGGGGAGCTAGCATCAATGAGTTAAAGAACATTAAAGAAGGGGGGATGCATTTCTATGCTCCTTTGCACTTGTTGCAAAACATCTTGGGTCTGACTCTTTTGGAGATTCGGAGGTATACTCTTAATGAAATTCTATTAGGTTTTGAAGGATATTTTCATTCATCCTGATGCTATGGTGCTTATAATATATGCGTTTCCAATTCTTTATTGTCACATCCCGAACTTAACAAGTGACCTTTTCATCTGTAGATCAACTTCCTTCTGTTCTTGAAGAAGAAGCTGATGTACGTGAAAAACTACATGCTCAATCTGCTTATTTGCAGACAACTCAATCCTTAAAGTAAGTTGAAACTTTGCAATGGTCGTACTTTTGTATGACTCTGTTAACATGTACCTAGAGATATTAGTGGATATATTTGCAACATCTCAGTTCCTCACCCTCATTCTCAGCTGATGACGTTATATTGAAACTAGTGACGGGCACCTAGTAGTTTATTGGAAATAGGCAACCAGATCACGGGGGCCTGGGAGCAAACATCGCTGAGGAAAGCTGTTAGTGACCACACCTTTATAGCTTCATTATTCTTATAAAGCACTGGAGCCACTACTGCTTGTTTCGCCCCTGCAAGTACCCGTCACTGTTGAAAACCAACAGACCCAAATAGAAGGATATAATTTTGTGTAGATTTTGAAGGGAGTACTTTCTTCTGGCAAAAGAATGTGCGGACAAGAATAAAAATTAAACATAGAAAGAAAGATATAATAGAGAGAGGAGACATGTGGGTAATTGGTTATTTTGGCATTATTTGTTACAAATTTGGGACGTATGAACCTACGCTTTAGTTACTTCATAGTAGTCTACGAAGATCTTCCTGGAAAAGAAAGTGAGCAATGTTGAAACTGTGACATTGATTTTTATTTGATTAGGTATAATAAAAATAAGCATTTTGATTAATTATGATTTGTAGGGATATTATTGAAAAGGAGATGATCCCCGAATTAACTGACTCAGTAGCTGAATTGAAAGAGATGATCCAGTTTTCGAATTCATTGAAACATTTCACTCCAAAAACCAATAGAAAAATTGTGAGTACTCCTTTTGCTGATATCTTGCCAATTACTCAAATTCAGGCATTAATGATAAGTTGATGGATGTTGTACCAGTGTGTTTTTAATTTATTGCATTACTCGCTGTTTGTTTTTATTAAATCATTTTGCTATTAATTTTGTCCTTTAGTATTTTTTAATTCGGTTGTAGCAGAATCTCTTTTTATCTGATTTTTCCATCCGAAAAGATCATCTTAGCCTAAATTCCTTTTCTCTTTTTTCAACTTCTTTAGTACTAAGAGAGATTTTTCTATTCCAAGGATTTCAGTTTGATTGGCTTACCTATGACCCCGTCAGTTCGCCTAGATGCAGAATTAGACAGTGACCAACGGCGAGAAGCACTTGCATTCCATAAAGATCTGTTCACAAGCGACAATGGTAACCTTGGTCATGTGTTTTACCTTGTAATTATGCTGTTATATGTATGTGTTGTTATGGCAGGGGCACAGCATCGTTTGAAGTTAGCTCTTATTGTTAGTGACTAACAAATATAATATTGTGTATTCAGATCATCCCATATTTGTCAGGACACGGGCCGTATTTTCTCTAATTAACGCCTCATCTCTTTCAAACGCCCCTCTATAATAAACGCTCTGTGCAAATTTCATAAATTTTACTTTTTGAATAAACGCCCCTCCTTATTACGTGCTCCTCTCCAATAAAGGATCCGTCTAAAATTTATTAAATATCATAAACACCCTGGGCGTTTATGCGAAAGAATACGGTACGGTGGCTCCAATATCTTGTTGAAGAGTTCACATTTCTTGGCGTAACTGATCATCAGATTTTCACATATGAAAATTCGTTTTTGCCATTTCCATTAGAATAGTTTGCTGATTTGAATGAAGAAAACAGAACCCTCCTTCTCCCAACTAGAATTTTTTGATGAACCAGACTTTAGTAAATAGCACTTTGTTTATTAGGGAATTTTCTTAATTCACCTTGAAAAGCTCTTAAATCGTATCCCAGTCCTACTTTGTTTCAATCTAACTGTTCTAGGCATTTTTTCTTTACAGTAATCACACCAGATGCGGTGGAGAGATTGGTCAAGTCTATGCGAGAATCTACAATTGATACTAGTCCCACTGACGAAATTGGTAAGTCTTAAATTGCTACAGTTGTCACTCAGAGTTACGAGCCAGTCATTAAGATGAAAGTACTAAAGCTTGCAATTCATATTTCATATTCTTTGCGAGGCCTACCCTTCACCCTAGTGACTAGTTTTCAAGGGGATCTCCATACAGAACTTCAACTTCAACAAGAAATTCAACTTCTAAATCAAGTTCTTTATAATCCTGGAAAACATATGCTAGGAAAGCAAGTGCACTGCCATCCAGCAAATCATTATTTATAATTGAGGGGGGCTGTGGGGGCTGTCTGGTTATTTTTCGGACTACTGAGAGAGTCCTGCTTTAAGAAACTCCATTATTCAAGCAGATTGGACAATGTCACATGTTATGCATTGCAGATTGTTTGTTGTCGTTTTGTATAGTATAATGTGTTGTGTTAATGGATGAATTATTATGAAATGAAATGATATGAAAACTTGCAGAATCATACAAAAATAGTTGATCAGTAGGTATCGTCCATTTTGGTGAAACCTACGGTCTATGTTTTTTACAAATTGAAGCTTCAAACAGACAATGAAAGCCTGCACCACATAGCCTTAGTATTAAGTAGAAAATGTATGAATCAATGACATAAGAGATAACCATCATCGACCGAGCTGAAACAAAGCTCAGAACAGGCCTAGCAACAACCTATCGACAGTGGAGATATGGCATCCATTGTTAAATATTTTGGAACTCAAGACTGTTTTTATAACTGAAATTCTTGCAGATTTAAGCAATGTCATTTCAAATTTACTCGTACAAGTGTCAAGTTCAACCAATGCAGTGTACTGTATGTTTTTGACTATTGCTGATTTTAATCTTTCATAGCAAAATGACTGTTAATCCTTCTAATTTTTTTGGGTGTTAATATTCTCAGGCAAGACAGAGAATAAAGAGAGACCGCCACCAGGAAGTGCTGCAAAGTAAACATTTACTGTTGTTATACGTTTGTCAGTGTGTAATCTTCAACTGCACGATCATGCTTATTATCGTGTTGGAACTATTCTGTCGAAATATGAAATGCTGTTTAGCAGACATTTGCTCCTCCTTTATAGTTAACGTTGTAAGATGATGGATAGAGATGTCCTGAGAGAGATTTTCACACAAGGATCTTAATCCTTATTTGATTAGAACCAGCTTTTGTCAGATCATATCCCCATTTTGTATTTAGAGGATGATCTATGCATAGTTCTCAGGTTTGACTTTGAACTTTCTTGTAAGAGTAAAAACCTGGCATTAGCGGATTTTAGGGAATTGAGGGGAGCCAAATGACCCTCCTGAAGTAGATTATTGGGCATTTTGGCATTTAGTATGAAGGTTCACCGATGCCCCCCTTACAGATGTACAAATATCCACCGCTAGAGCCGAGTGATATTTTTCATAATTTTTGTCAAATAACACTTTTATTAATTAATTTTTTTATTCAAAGGAAACATGGTGTTCCTAATCAGGTATCGAAGCCAAAAATTCCGGTGCCACGAGCAAAATCAACGGCAAAGCATAAATTGAAGAAGATTGGTATGATAAATCCGATTGATCTGGGCTCAACACATCAAGAGACAGTAAAAGGAAGAGAAGATTTAAATCAAAAACAGCACCGTTTATTGGAAATCAAAGCACACAATGGTGTTCCAATTAGCAGTGAGGAGAGAACTGTGATGCTTGAACCAAGCAACCAATCAAAGGGAGAAACGATTGCACGTGATATTCTTGCTGATAAAGTACGAGGTTTTTCACTGCTTTCCATCATACGTTTTGCTTTTCGGTGGCTGGTCTTTGTGCTGATGTTTTGTGTATGTGTGCAACGCGTATGAGTGTGTGTGCGTGTGTGTGCGTGTGTGTGTGTGTGTGTGTGTGTGTGTGTGTGTGTGTGTGTGTGTGTGTGTGTGTGTGTGTGTGTGTGTGTGTGTGTGTGTGTGTTCCTATGTGTGTGTGTTCCTATGTGTGTGTGTTCCTATGTGTGTGTGTTCCTATGTGTGTGTGTTTGTATGTGTTTGTGTGAGCTTAGGAGAGAGAGGATGAGCTCTGACAAAGGATTGTTTTACAATATTGATTATACATGACTTGACGCTAGATAATTACCTACTGTTTTTAATGTGTTGTTATTTTCCAGGCTAAATGCATTCTTCCCATGTCTTAACAGCCTTTACCTGCCATGTATTTTTGCGTGCATACCGCAGTTCCAAGCTTAAAAATCTCAACAATGCGGAATTCTTTTCAATTTTTAATTATTCATTAACAGCCCGTTGCGTGGGATTGGAAATAGACTCTAACATGTCCAAGCTTGACTTGCCATGAATTTAGATGTCGAGCCCCTGCATCTTGAAATTTTCAAAACAGATTTTCCATACACTGAGTGGTTTATTTTTGATTATATTAAAGCCCAATCTGGGTTTCTAAACTTTGTTAGGCGTGGGGCATGTACCGTAGATTTTTGAATAGAAGCTCTCAATACATGGTCAATATTGTTATATGATGATTGTATAATTGCAAATCGTTGTACTGATTAGGATTATCATATGTAAACCACCGGTCATCTCATAAGTTATGTTTCTACTAATTCATGCAGGAAGTGTAGCTCTTGGTTATACATGGACCAAGGCTGTCCCATGTATCGCAGGTTCGACGAATGAAAAATTAAGTTCTGCTACGTAACATCTATCTTCAACAAAACTCAAGAGCTAACTAACTAAAACTAATCAATACTAGGATACATAAGCAGCTTATTAAATTAAAAGATCAATTAACAAAACAGTTCAATTGTCAGTTTGGCACATCAAAAATTAGGTACGGTGCCACAGTAATCTGTTCGTCTCTCTCAACCAATGGGGGTCGTTTCCTGCACCCTACATACTCCCCCTCTAAAGAAAATGTCGTCCCTGACATCCTTGAGGATCCATGGAAGCGGTGAGAATACGTTCTTAAATCTTCATTGACTTCCAACAAGTGTAAATACCAATAGCGAAAGAGAATAACAAAATAAGAGTTATTATCTGTGTTCAATGACTTTCCAGTTGGTATAAATTGTTTCAATTCCATAGTGATTCCGTCAGTAGCAATAACATGTGTTTCTCTGAAGAATCGTAACGACGTGACTTGCGAATATCGATTGTAAAAATCGATCGGGAAATAGGCGAGGCTATTTCGGTACGTACGAATGTACGAAAGCTGTTCATGTAAAAGAATACTGAGAATATAGTAAATGTAAAAATGAATATATATAAATGAAATTGAAAAATCAGGAACGATAACAATGTACTTCTGATAATCAAGCGAACTATTCGGTTCTTATACCGTGTGAACAACAACTGGATACGACTGCGAACGACTGGATGGTATAAAGCGACGTATCGATGAAAAGATAGTTGAAAGAACTGGAACACGCGGAACACTATTAATAGTATGGACATTCGAAGTCAATAACGATTGACCTGGTGCATAATAAGCTAATCGATTTGGTGGCTGTCGACTACGGACTGGACGATTAGTTTCTTGTGTCTCGGACGACGTTTGATCGATTAAACGTTCGTGTGCGACACTATCAGGCATTTCGCGTTGTTTCGTCGGCTCATGGTCTCTATCATTTGCACAGTTCACGGCTTCTCCACTATCAGATAGGTCTGGTATATCAATCGTTGGTACCGGCTCGTTTCCTAATGAGTCCGTCGGTCTTTCCAATATTCGATTATTATTCGCGGGAATAAAAATTTCATCTTCTGATTCACTGTCAGACATCGAACTATCTGTCGCACGAGAATTAGAAAGTCGTGTTGCAGATCGTGTATGGTACGTATTGCGCCTACGGCCTTTCGAAATGGGTTGTTGCGGAGCAGCATCCGTATCCATTGGCAATTCGTTGCATGGCAACAATAGATTCCTATGCAATACTCTAATAGGACCTGATCCGTTTTCTCGTTGTATTTCGTATACGGGCGAAAAATTATCTTTACGTCGAATAACGCGGTGAATTTCCTTTTCCCAATACGACCGTAATTTACCGGGTCCTCCCCTCTCCGACAAATTTCGAACGAGCACCCGATCGTTCGGATGGAGATCAATTGACTTAGCGTGCAAATCATAACGAGCTTTATTATTTTCTCCAGCGGCAATCGATCGACGGTTGGCAATGCTATAGGCTTCTTCCATGGCTCGTTTCCATTGTTGTACATATTCATTATAGCTACGCGCAGACGAAGGTTGATCAATGTTAAAAATCATATCGATAGGTAAACGAGGGTGTCTTCCAAACAAAAGATAAAATGGCGAAAAACCGGTAGAATCATTCCGCGTGCAATTATAAGCATGAGTGACCTTATTGAGATGCTCGTGCCAACGACTTTTGTACGATTCTGGTAAAGTACGAAGCATAGATAATAAAGTACGATTAAAACGCTCTACTTGTCCGTTACCTTGCGGATGATAAGGCGTCGTGCGCGAATGTTTAATGTCACAAAGTTTTTGAAGGTGATCGAAAAGATTGTTCTCAAATTCTGCCCCTTGATCGTGATGGATCTTAGTAGGAAAGCCAAAACGTAAAATGAAGTCGTTATATAACTTGGAAGCAACAGTTTTAGCAGACTTATTCAGAGTTGCATACGTCTGAGCGAAACGGGTAAAATGATCGACGATGACTAAAATGTATTCATAACCTCCTTTGCTACGCTCTAAATGCAAAAAGTCGATAGAAATCATTTCGAACGGAGACGTAGTAATAATCGGCTGTAACGGAGCTCTCGTATGAAATGTCGGACGTTTCTGTTTTACGCAAGTGCAAACGTGGTGTATAAAATGTTCAATATCTGCGTGCATACGAGGCCAGAAAAATCTTTGTCTAGCTAGGTCCAAAACGCGTTCGGGTCCAAGATGACCCATGTTTTCATGCAGCTCCTTAATGACTAAGCGATGGTATTTCTGAGGTAAAACGATTTGTGAAAGAGTACCGATGTTACGTTTTAAGAGACCATCCTTACGTACAAGTTTAGGCCAATCGCGTAGCAATCGTTTTACAGCAGGAGATTCATGCAAAAGATCTTTAGGTAGAGGCTTTTTACCGTTGTCCATAAAATGAATAACGCGACTTGTAACAGGATCACTTAATTGGGCTTGAACTAAATCGTTTACTGTGAATGATAAATCTTTCTGAGAAGTCATATCTTCAATAGCCAAAACATTTGGATCGATCGTGAGTGGCGTAATCCAATTCGATTTACCAGTAGCGAGCATATTTACAGCGGATGTTACTGCAGTTCTAGTTTTTGGTAACATTTCCTCAGTACACGTGATCATGTACGATTCGAAATCGGGAATGCGCGAAAGAGTATCGGCATCGCAATTTACTTTACCTGGTCTATATTTTATGGTAAAATTAAAATCAGCTAACTCATTGACCCAACGTAAACCAGTGGCATTTAATTTTGCGGATGAAAGTACGTACGTTAATGGGTTATTGTCGGTATATACAGTGAAAGATGGCGCGTAATATAAATAGTCACGAAACTGATCACATATCGCCCATTTCAACGCTAAAAATTCGAGTTTACCAGAGTGAAGGTAGTAGTTTTTCTCTGCTGGCGATAAAGTACGAGAGCCATATGCAATAACTCTTAACGAACCGTTTTGACGTTGATACAGAACTGCACCTAATCCTACTTCTGATGCATCCGAATGGAGTATAAAAGGATCTGAAAAGTTAGGATAGGCCATAATCGGAGGCGATATCAGCTGTTCAATTAATGTGTCTAAGATACGCTGGTGTTTTTCGTTCCAAATAACTGAACTCTTAGAGTGCAACTGATTATTCGATTTCGATGTTTGATTGCACGTTGATTTGTTTTTTTCAGACTTCGATAATAGATCATACAATGGTTTTGCAATCGATGAGAAATTTTTAATATACCGTCGATAATACCCAAGGAGGCCAAGTAAACGTCGAACATCACCTACGGTTTGTGGGGTCGATTTTTGCAAATGCAAAAGTGGCTTGATACTCTCTGGATCTAATTTATATCCTTCGGGAGAGATGATTCTTCCTAGAAAGTTAACTTCTCTCCGAAACATGTTACATTTCCGAGGCTTTAATTTTACTCCATGTTCCCTTAGGCGTTGTAAAACTTTTCTGAGATTTGCCAAATGTCCATCGAAAGTTTTGCTGAACACGATTACGTCATCCAAATATGGAATACAAAGTTCATCTCGTAAGTCTCCTAAGCAATTTTCCATAAATCGTTGGAATGCACCCGGCGCATTGCGAAGTCCAAAGGGAATCCTCTTCCATTCATACAATCCCCAGGGGGTAATAAAGGCTGTAAGATGTTGACTCTTTTCACTAACGAAACCTTGATGGTATGCCTTACCCTGGTCTAAAACCGAGAACCACGCGTTTCCCCCCAAATTATCTAGCGTTTCTTGAATCCGCGGAATCGGATGACGATCCGGAATAGTCTTTTGATTCAAAGCACGAAAGTCTACACAAAGTCTCAACGATTGGTCTTTCTTTCTTACACAGACTACTGGAGAGCTGTATGGAGAGTCCGATTTACAAATAAAATTTTTATTTAAAAGGTCTTCGATATACGCTTTTACTTCGGGGTAAAGCGGTCTTGGTACAGCAACGTAATTTTTCTGCACAGGAATGTTATCTGTCAGATTTATATTCAATTTTAGATTTGGGACTGTACCAATATCATCATCATCTTTCGAAAATGAATTTTGTTCCTCGCATAACAAGTTCAAAGCAGATTGTTTCTGGGTTTCCGTAAGACCATCTAGATTAATCTGTTTGACATGATTTGGAATATCTTTATCAAAACCAACCTCACTACTGACATTTGCGTTTATCGTAGGTTCGGGACTGACAACTGTTTCTTTCAACTTCACATCTACAGGGGTTACGGATTGCACTAGCTGAATCCGACCAAGAACCGTGCGTTTTGGCAAAACGATATCATGTTTTGTAGTGTTTTCGACTAAGAATTTGATAACGCTTGTTTTTCCGGGTTTTAATGAAAATAATGATTCTGAAACAACAAGGCCGCGTGGTAACTCTGGATTTTCTTCAGGTTCGAAAATAACAGGAATTGCGGAAGCGATAGGTCCATGATTAATCCTACACGAAATCTCAGAGCATTGTCCACGTTTAATCAAAGCGTTTTTCTTGTTTGTTCGAACAGTACACAAATCAGTATCATTGTTAGCTTCAATAATATGATATAAAGTATTTACATTGTTACGACTCAAAGATGAGAAGACACACGCTAACTCAGGGCTAGTTAGTCCGGACTTTATACATAGCTCGATTACGTTATACCCGACAAGCGGCATTGAAATGTCGTTGGTCGTTACTAGGAACGGAACAAGAATCGGGTCTCGTTTGTTTTTCAATGTAAAGGTAAACTCAACAAATCCTGTGTACGGTATTGACGTACCATTAGCTGCAGTCAAATCTAATTCGCAATCGATAAGTTCTGAGATGTTTCTCAACTTCATACCGGGGAAACGATTACGAAGAAATTGTTCCGAAATAATAGAAACCTGGGCACCCGTGTCCCATAAAGCTTCGACAAACAGTCCATTTAGTTTACAATTAATTGTACATCGGTTCCCAACAATTTTTGCGATTTGAGACGATTGTTTTGGAGTTAAGTGCGTTACGAAATTCGGTGGTACCGCATTTTTATGCGACTCGTTATTTAAAGTTTGAACTGCCGTGCAAATAGCTTTATGCTGTAACCAATGTTTCCGCTGGCATACTTTACCGCAATACTTAACAAGGCAACAACCGCTACATGTCCAAATAGTCAATCCGTTTTGTATAGTTCCACAATAATTACAACATTGAGGCTTCGCATCGTTATCGGTTACTCCACGCCCCCCTGGAATAACCGTGGCAGGTTTCCCTGATTCCTAAAGTGAGGACACTGCGAACGAAAATGTCCATGCTCCCCGCATTGAAAGCAATGGTCACACTGTTCCGTCGTGCCATTTGAATGACAAGTACGGCAACATGCGAGACGACTATAACGAGGCGGTCCGCTGTATCTGTTCCGCCACCGACCGCGCGCTCTATTAGAAAACCTAGGTGCCAAGTTGCCTCGAGCAGAATTGTTAGCTTGTTGCTTAATTTCGGCTAATTGACTTTTCAAGTATTGAATTTCTGCTGAGAGTTTACTTGTTTCAGACTCGACTACCTTACTGTTTTCCCGAGGAATGTTAGGGCTCTGTCTATTCTGTTTTTCATTTTCGACAGTAATAGCTTGCGCCTTCGCTGCTTTGGTACGCTCAGATGCAGCGCCAATCTTCGCTTTTCGCTCGGATTGTTTCGTTGCTAAGTCATTTACGCTTCTCATTAACTCATCGTCAGTAATATCGCTTTTCCTAAGGAATGGCCGGAGATTAGTAACTAAGTTCTCATCGCGCAGTCCAGATTCGAAGGCTTTCAAAAATGACTTTTCGACTAATTGAGAGCTATATTCTGATTCAGCATTTTCTTCCTTAGAGGCGAAAGACACTCTATTTCTTGAATCTAAAAGTCGGAGTAGAAACTGTTGCGCGGTTTCCTTAGGCTCTTGAACAGTCGTAACCATGGCCTGAAAAAGATCAGCAGCTGTCTTTTCTTGGAAAAATACGCGCAAAATTGATCGCAATTTCCCGAGCGAGCGTTGTGGCAACGTTAAGATGTAATTTCGCAAACTACTGTGAGGGGATATTGATTTAATAATGGCATCACAAACTTCTTTTTCGGAATAGCCCCTGTCTAAACCAGTATCTATTTGATGGATTAGCGATACATACGTTAGTTTATCATGTTGTCCAGGCTCACCAATTTGACCAGAAATTTTGAAGTCTCTAAGTAGGACAGAAGATCCTGGCTTAACAGTTTCGGATTTCGCTGGATTAGTTAGATTAGCGCTAACAGAATCGATACTATCAGAAATGCTTGTCTCCGTTACTTTTTGCTTTGCAGCCCGCAACTGTTCGGAAAGGGTTTTTCTTGTTTTATCAGATTCTAGTTGCAGTAGTCGCAAATCGTCTAGTTGCTTTTCAAGATAACTAATTTCTTGTTGAACTCTGGTCTGTTCCTCAGATTTAGGTAAGGAGGAAGGCGATCCTTTGACATTCGAAATTGTATCACGTAAGAAGGTGTCCACATTAAAATCTTCCGTTGGATTAGATATAGCTTCCTCAATAGCATTTCTAATTAGTTTAACCAGTTGAGATCTACTTTTATCTTCTATACTT
The DNA here is from genome assembly GCA_964019165.1 of Mastigias papua. Lineage (NCBI taxonomy): Eukaryota > Metazoa > Cnidaria > Scyphozoa > Rhizostomeae > Mastigiidae > Mastigias > Mastigias papua. The sequence continues at coordinate 5,480,870 of OZ025282.1, read as the reverse complement.
TCTTTAACCTTGAGCAAAATGGAAAGCTCTAGTAACTTTTCAATACTTTGGTGGCAAAGAAGCGCATCGAGTTCTAATTGCAAATCTTCGATTTCAGACATATCCAGTAATATTGACACGTAACCAGCAAGATAATCTAACAATATGTAAAACCAAATACACACCCCACCCCGCAAAACAAAAAGCGGAGCGCCGAAAGTCAAACAGAAGAAAAACACTTAGCTGAGAGGGGTACGGTCGGTACGCCCTCGGGCTTGAAGCGGCGAGCAAACCACTGAACAGCGAACAGGCAAGGCAGCATCGAGGAAAATCGGCAGCAAACCAGGATACCGGCGTAACAGTTGCGTAGCATCAAATAGAAAACTCACTGGGCGCCAAATGTAGCTCTTGGTTATACATGGACCAAGGCTGTCCCATGTATCGCAGGTTCGACGAATGAAAAATTAAGTTCTGCTACGTAACATCTATCTTCAACAAAACTCAAGAGCTAACTAACTAAAACTAATCAATACTAGGATACATAAGCAGCTTATTAAATTAAAAGATCAATTAACAAAACAGTTCAATTGTCAGTTTGGCACATCAAAAATTAGGTACGGTGCCACAGTAATCTGTTCGTCTCTCTCAACCAATGGGGGTCGTTTCCTGCACCCTACAGAAGCTGCACAATTTTCTAATGAATACAATCCTATTTTGGAGATTGATTGATTTCTGGATAATTTACCATTTGATTGTTTGTTCGTGTCAAAACGCATGGAATCCAGAGATTTTTACCCATATGAAATTCCAAGCATTTTACTTCTCATGATACACGAAGACTTCCGTGCCGGCAATTTTGACAAGACGTTCTCAGGTGGTTTTTTCTCCTTCATTTCATGATGTTTTTTGCGCATCCGTTTTCCATAGCCCACACACTGTTCCTTCGTATCTTTCTCTCACATTTTTCTATACCTCCCTGTGGTGCTTGTTAATTGAAACCATTAGATTCATTTACTTCAGTTTGAAATATTCCATTGCATATATATATATATATATATATATATATATATATATATATATATATATATATATATATATATATATATATATATATATATATATATATATATATATATATATATATATATATATAATCAAAGCTGCACTAATTAAGTATATAGGTAGAACATAGAGAAATTCAAAAATATACTTGCTTGTGTTGTAAACGTTTCGATTTATTATATTCATCAGTACCCTATTTTTCAAAAAATTTTCTTGAGTCTCTATTATTTGAAAAATGTCTCTTCACAATTTAATCTTTATTTTACCATCTCATTATCTTTCAAAGTTATGATAGGCTTATAGCAGCTTCGTTTTCAAAGCATTTTGAACTTTAATGGCTAATTAGGAGACAACCCTGGCAGTGAATATCTTTAAAATATATCCATAGAAATATGTTACTTCTCAGATGTGCTTACACTATCATAGCAAAGTCGAACGTTCATCATTATTTCTATTTCTCATTTATGAGAGTCTCTTAGTCCCACGTTATAGTCTTATTCTTTAAACTAGACTGTTTTCTGTCCCCTTAATGCATTTCTAATTGTTTTTCCCTTCTTTTTGTTTACTCTGTCACACTCTGCTTTCCCCTTTTGGTATTTTCTTGTTTATTTACTTGGTATCTGGTGTCCCCTCTTCTAAGTATGGGTGGAAAGCATCTACCCGTCATATGCTGATGATGAATCTGCTAGAAGATCCGAGAAGTTCGTAACTTGGATTGCCTTGTCGTAACTTGGATTGTTTTCGTTTAACGGAATGTCTATCAAACGGAATCCTGCGATTTATTATCAAGCTGTGCTTCTTATCTGATGTTTCTATTTCTATTTCATATATCATTCATCTACTATATTAATTTATTTTATGCTTCACAATTCATTCCCCACTTTTGGATATATTTCTTATTATTGTCTATGACAGATAGCATTTTCAGTTTCAACAAAAGATGTGAATATCCGCAGTTCAGCTTCGTCATCATCAAATTCAACATCATCATCAAGGTGTCAAACTCCGATGGTAAGAATTTGCTCTCATATTTCTTTACTGTATTGTTTTTTCTTCATGGATTTATTTTCGACTATAGAAAGGATTCTATTTTCAAAACACATTGTTGACACCCATTTGTGGAATTCAATTTTTTATCACGTCGAATTGTTAAACGCACCCAGTTCTTCTGCGGCTGTTGCACTACATTCAATTTGAACAAATCTTTTCTAGAATGTTGATTGAAATGATTATTACTTTTTGTAATACTTTTGGCATCTTTACAACAGAAATGTCTTTTCATAGATTTTTCTCATTTGTTGAAGCGTAAACAGAATTATTCCGGCTTGTAGAGAATGTGCTCGTATTACATAGATCGAGGCTAAGGAGTTGTGAGAGCAGAAGCTCTGAATTCTTAGGCTTGGACGTGCACTCCAAGGAATTATGATTGAATGTTTTCTTTAAAAAAGCTCACATGCGTCATCTTTCTTTTGAATTTTCATTAAATCGCACGCCTCGATTTCAAAATCTTAACTCACGACTGGAGCTGGAACCGAAGATATATCCCAGGCCCATTGGCCTACAGTTCCACAGATACTTTTGAGATGCAAATGCGCTCTTACGACAACGATTGGTTTTCGTTTATTCTCGGTATAGCGAGAGATGAATGAAATGCTTATATATGTTGTCATTTTGTTAATTTTCTCATGTTGTACAAACATCAAACAAATTCACTTTTGTACTAAAATTTGTTTGCATTCCAAAGGAGAAATAGTTTCACATGTTACATCCTCTTGCCTTCAAGGAGGTTTGCCGTGTTTTGTTTTTTGCGATTAGACACCATTTGATTGGTCGGCCTACGTTTGACTGAAGAGAAAATGAGGAAATGTGTGTGATTGTGAGGAGAACTTCGACGTCTGTTTATAGACTGGGTTTGTTTTGACAGCAAATTTCTTCAAAGATGGCCCATTCACATGACCTTAAACCAATATGGCTGTTTTTTGATCATGAAGGGCTATTCGATATTATAGTGTAGAATTACGGGTCCATATAAACGCAAAGAATTATGAATGTTTTCATTGATGGGTCACATGAGATGAACTGAGAATATTGGAAATATAGCAGTCAAGCGCGGATCCCGCGCCCCGCCCCCGCCCCCCCCCTCCAACGGTAGTATTTGGTATCGCGAAAATTTGTGTTCAGAGACATGCGACAAGATTTATACAAGAAAATGCATAAGAAGTAAATTGAGCACTCTACACAACTCTCCAAAAGTTTTAGAAGGGCGTGGCTATGAAAAATTTCTGCCCCACAATTTTATTTGCGAAATTGCCCCACCCAAACCGAACTCTGGACCCGTCTATGATAGCAGTGTAATCTTTGGGAAAGAATGTTAAAGCGCTTTTATCCCTCTCATTTGACTGTTAAATTGCCTGCTTCACACTTAAATGTTTTCATATCCAAGAATTTATCACGACGACCTGTAGCAGTTGTACGTCTTAAGGTTATCCTGCGGATCCTTTCATAACCCCCTTTGTTTCGCTTTCCCCCGTTACTCGTCAGTGGAGAGAATGTGATTCCGCAATGAACCTCAGGTTCTCTAGTTCTATTTGTGTGTATGCTTTTGAATACTGAAAGAACATGACACGCGAATTAAAGCAGGTTTCTTCCGTAGTCGAAAGCTGCGTCCTTGCAGTTCATTGAAAGGAAACTGAAACGCGAATTGAAGGTAGTTATGGCTCCTCCCAACGGGCATTAGGGGAGCAGTGACAGGTCAGTGACCGAAAGTCACTCCTTGGCTCTAAGCCCTCCTCTGAAGGGAAAGTCAAATACGAACTGCAACAACCTACATGCCTTTTCTGTTATGGAATGATTAGAATCTAGACTTAAAGAAAACAACAAATCTCCTGCCAAACTTATTGAATATTATTTGTCGTTCTTTATCCTCAGCTGCGTGTGAAACCTCTTGATTTTGTCCTGTTATTTTGATTTTTCTTACAATTGCTTTGTTTGTTGCTGAATAGCAGCTGTTTTTATCATTTTGTTTCATGGGAAAATCTTATCTGTTATTCGGTTGCTTTTTAAAGCTCGGCTTATTTTACCTCTTTCGTTTCGTACCTCCTGGCCTGCGAGTCTGTGTTGATTGGATGAAACTCTGACAGTGAAGTTGAGTTATTTCAGCACAAGTGATTCAAGAGCCATACCCATAAAGCCTGGTTTCCATACAATCGTAATAGTCGGCGACCTGCGCCGATCTAGATGGGGGACCGATCAGGGACAGTAATTCTTATATGGAAGCATGTTGCCTTACGCATCGCCGACGTCGTCAATGGATCGCTGATCAATCCCTGGCCCCTCAAATAAATTGAGTTTCAGGTGTCGCTGACCTGTCCCCGATCCCTGCGATGCAGATTTTTATATGGAAACATGATTTTTCTGATCGGGGGACTTCGCCGACGATAGAAACATATCACGTGATACTTAGAATCAGTCCAACATTGCATTGCGAGCCTCCTTTTACATGGCATGTTTCTGATGATCCCCGATTGTTACGGTCATATGGAAACCAGGCTTGCCTAATTGGCTCAGAAAGGAGCATCGCTATGTATACTCTTGTCGTCACCCAGGCGCGGCACCAGCCTCCACAAACTAGGGGCAATTCAGCTGGCCATGTCCTCTATAGACCACGCCTTTTGTGACCACGCCCTTCAATGCGACAGGATGCAATACAATATGCGACTAAATGTTGACAAAGATCAACATGATGGTATAACAAGAAATTGTGCCACCTCTCTAACCCTTTCTCTTCGAATGAATGAAAACAATCGATCCTGGACAAAACTGGAGGACATGTTCCTCCCAATCTCCCTGTAGCGCTCCCGCTGTCATCACCTCTATCAGCACCATTCATTCATTCATTCATTTAGATTCATTCAAATTATTTCATCTGCCCCGTGATCACTTATAATGCTCGTATTTGTAAGAACCAGTGCATTTTGTTTGAGGCTGCTTGTTCGTCAAACCTTTTCCTTTCTTTAGTTATACAACATTACCATCACCTCTTGCTTCTATATCATCCTTCAGTTGCTAGCCCCCCCCCCCCCAATAGTTCCATTGGGACTATGGTCTAATTCTCCCTTTTAAACTCATGCAGTTATACATATATACTACTATCCAGGTTCTTACCCAGGGTGTATTCTGTTACAGACTTGATCCATACTTCACATTTGGGTGGAGAGGAAGACTGCTTTGAATAAACAAGCAGTAGCATTCCTACACACTTTACTCCTTGATTTATGTCTTAAAATGGAGCAGCTGTCTTAGTACCTCGTTGGCACATTCAATATGTTCATTCAACTGATTAGTACTAGGACCTCGTGTCAAGCGTTGTTTTAATAGTACACACCTTTACAACAGTATAATAGACAGCTCCCATACACACTCAATCGATTCTTCCACATTTTCATATCAGTATTTCGCAAAATGTCTCACCTTAGGCTTTTTCATTTTTGCGTCCTGTTATTTTAGCGATTTTAGCGAAAGTGTATGTTTTCGCTATACCAAATGTGCGTTACAATTGATTTTGTCTAACTTTTTGTATTATTCTTAATCAATCTAAGCTGCTATTCGCTAAATCAAACTTGCGCTAAATGTGGGCTATTTTTTTCGCAAAATTTAGCAGACGCAATAATTAAACGGCCCAAGGTATTTCACTCACCAGTGGCACTCAAAAGATTGATGTGGAGTGCAGTTGCTCTGACATTGGTGTTTTGAACGTAGCAAATGAATAAACCAGTATGTCTGAACAAATAAGCAATGGAATGAATGGAGGGATGTGATAGTGAAAGAACAGACGATAGATTTCTCTTTTATCTTGTGATTAGGGTGACCAGTAATCGCAGGTTTTCGTGGTTAGGCGCCCCTCATTGAATAAGGTACATGAGCAGTCACGAGACTGTAAATAAGAGATCAGATCTGCCGCAATGAGAACTTGTGAATATTCTGGCTATTGAAAATATAAACGATAGCCAGTTGGATCAATTTCAAATACTGGTCACCAGATAGTGAAACCTGCCCACTGCTTAACTTTTCCAGGGTGTTTGAATATTTCTCGTTGAATGGATTTTTTCTTCTAAGTAATTTCGAATATTCACTTATTAGACCTCTAATGTGTTTCAGGTGATCAACAAAACGTATCGAAATATTGAAATATGGTAATTGCGTGCTCTGGATTACATTCAGACTGCTGACTTCGTATTTGTCGAATGCAAAACACTTCAGTGAAAACCAGCGTTTTCCTGTGCGCTTAGAGAGCCTTTTCAAAATTATCTTGTACTTAAGGGGGGTTCCTATAGTGCACTTGAAGCTACTGGCGGACCAAAATATGATATATTACAAGGTCTTGCATATCATCGCTTACCCCGCCCTTCTTTCTAACAAGAGGCTATTTTATCTCTTTTTATGTAGCCGATAGTTACGTAACTGAAGGCCGCAACTTTGCCTTTATCAACTTAATTGTAAGCTGATGATGTCACTCCAGAATTTATTATTCAAATTTGATATCTGCTACTCATGTGATGTTTTCCAATTCTGTTAGAAAATTTTACTTTGGACAGCCTCTTTTTCATGATCATACAGTGCATAATTGCTCATGCGTCTGTTTTTGCCAATATCAATGGCCTTCATCCGCTCACGTGTGTACTCTAATATTTATCATAATTTTCTTTTATCTTTCTCATCGTGATGTACACCTCGTGGCATTTGTTGTTTTCATTAAATCTGATTACATCATAGCAGAGATGGAACGCTTTGCATTCACTAACTCGTGTCAATCACCATAAACCCTTGTTTCACATTCAAATCCGAGCTCTACTCCGAACATCCCAATTCGTTCATACTAATTCTCCAGAGGTCATGTTGGATCAAATGTTTTGGCGTATTACTAATACAGCACTTTACTCCAATTCCAGCGTATTTGTTATAGGCTTTTTCTGAATGGACTACGATGGAATCAGTATAGTAATAATTGCTCGAAGTTATATTTTTATCATTATTTATCATTATATGATCGCCCTGTAGTTTCGGAAGTGAATATATGTACAAGCAAATGCTGTAATATCTGCTTTAGCTAATTATCCTGTGACTCGACGGCTGCTGAACGTATTACTTAATGAATTAAAGTTTAATCTACTGAATCTTGTAGATTTATCGAGCATTAGTTGTTATAAGTATGTGCTTTTGAATGTTTCGTCATCATTTTTCGTCTTAAGTGCCAGATTGTCCAGCTCAGCATCTGCAGTTAAAGTCAAAGTTCTTTAAAAAGCATCCATGTTGCAATATCCACCTGTTTCATTTCAGAGTAAAGAAATCCTCGTCGTACTTCTTCTGCACCTTGAATTTTGGAGTATCATCAGGAGAAATATGAACTTTGTGTCTCTGTGAGCATTGCCGCCAAATGTTTAAGAGCCTGATGAGATCTATTTTCTCCCGACCTAATTCACCAATCGTCATGCAGGATTCTCACCAAACATGCGTTCCACAGCTACATTTAGGCCCATTTTACATGCTGATTAGTCAGCTAGGTTGGAAGAAAACAGGCCTGATCAGAGGTCTTAGACATTTGGCAGCTATGTCGCCTCTGTGTCAAGTAGAAAGCTTCGAGATGAACCCCTCCAGCAAGGAGTTTTTTCAATAAGTTTCTCACAATTCTATGCAGATTGAAGGTTCTGGTTCAGATGTACGTAAAAATCTAGGTTAAGACATAAACAGACATAGGTTAAGACATAAACAATACATGTAAAGCAATTTCAGGAGAATTGATGGAAAATCTTGATTTTGTTCGATTCTAGGAGCATGGCCTTGAAGATCCAATATCTGCCATGAGTATGTATTCAGCTTTAAATGTTTTTACTCAATTACTGTTATGCCTTACCTGGAGCAAATGAATCGCCTGTTTCGGTGTAAATTAATTCTGCAATGAAACAGTTTAGTTTTCTTGCTACATCTTTCTGGATCTTCTTTCTGGATCTTCTTTCTGGATCTTCTTTCTGGATCTTCTTCCTGCATCTTCTTCCTGCATCTTCTTCCTGCATCTTCTTTCTGCATCTTGTTTCTGCATTTTCTTTCAACATCTTCTTTCTGTATGTTCTTTCTGTATCTTCTTTCTGCATCTTCTTTCTGCATCTTCTTTCTGCATCTTCTTTCTTCATCTGCTTTCTGCATCTTGTTGACACATTTTCTTTCTACACCTGCTTCCTGCACCTTCTTAATATATTTTCTTTCTGCATCTCCTTGCTGCGTCTCCTTGTTGCGTCTCCTTCCTGCGCCTCCTTCCTGCGTCTCCTTCCTGCGCCTCCTTGCTGCGTCTCCTTGCTGCGTCTCCTTGCTGCGTCTCCTTGCTGCGTCTCCTTGCTGCGTCTCCTTGCTGCGCCTCCTTGCTGCGTCTCCTTGCTGCGTCTCCTTGCTGCGCCTCCTTGCTGCGCCTCCTTGCTGCGCTTCGTTGCTGCGCCTCCTTGCTGCGCCTCCTTGCTGCGTCTCCTTGCTGCGTCTCCTTGCTGCGTCTCCTTGCTGCGTCTCCTTTCTGGACCTTGCTACATTCTCTTTGTGCATCTTCTTGCTGCATTTTTTGACTGGTGGCCTCCATTCGCTGTTCTAGGTAAAGACGCGTTTATAGCAAGGGACAGGATCCAAAGAACTCCTTTAAAACAAGGTAGTTTATTATACATTCCTTTTATTGTAAACGTAACTTTTTAGGACAATCAATATTCTGCCCCGCTGTGGTACGCTGAAGAGAGGCTAGTCAGTAGTGGTACCGGAAAATATTCCATGAATCTTAACGAGTAACCTACATATTTCTTATAGTTTTTGTCAAATTACATAAAACTTTCACAGCAAATGTGATTAACATATTTTGACATTATCCCTTATAATCATGTACATTTACAATCAAATGAGTTAACCAATCTTTATACAAGCAAAAACCTTTTGCAGACTTCACATCAATCGGTCTTAGACTGACGTTTTCGTGTTGATGTATTTCGTTTGTCGGAAACTATGGCTTGTCGTGTTGTTTCTATTGAAGTGAAATTCTTTCTCGAATACGTTTCCAAGGGACTGTCTGCTGATAGTATTTGAATTGCTCGAAATGAAGATTTAGCTACGAGATATTCAAATCCAGATAAGAAAAAGCCAATTGTCTCGTAAGGTCTTTTACTCTTCTGCGTTATAGACTTAAAAAACTGTTTTGATTCAACGACAGTTTTTGTCGTGCACATCTTAACTTTCTTGCTTCGGTTGCAATAGGTTTTGCATAATCACGGACTTCGTCGCTGATTTCTTCCTTCTGCGTGGGCTTATTTGGCTTTAAGGCCATCAATAATGCATAACTCAGCAGTTTTGCTTACAACTCTCCTCAGCTTTTTCACGGTTCTTGCAGATTTTGATCTATTAGGATTTCTAAGCACATGTTAAATTCATGATTTGGCTCAGTTTGAAGGTGTTTTTAATCTTATGATAACAAAGACTAGCTCTTCACTTGTCTCATTCATTTGGTCTACCGAAAACAATCCACATACTCTGTTCTCAAGTGCGTATTTTTAGTGATGATTCTAAGTTGAGACAACAGAATACTGTCACCATTAAGATTTCAACATGTTACTCCAAAGATTTTCTGATGGTCTAATCCTCAGGCATATTATGGATTATGCGTTATATATACTGTATATATAGATATATATAGATATACATATATATATATATATATATATATATATATATATATATATATATATATATATATATATATATATATATATATATATATATATATATATATATATATATATATATATATATATATATATGTGTGTGTGTGTGTGTGTGTGTGTGTGTGTGTTTTATGTTTTATTTATATCTCTGTGTCGTGTATGTGCTCGCATGAGCGTTTCTGTACCTCTGTGTCTGTATGTCTGGTAATAGTCTAGAGCTGTATGTCAAGGATTGCTCAATATACTTGACGGAGCCAAATATTAATTTGCATAAACAGTGGAATGTTGGATTACTAAGTACACGACGTTCACGACTCCGAGGTGAACGTTCCACGATCGTGCATTGTTTAATAGTATATTTTTGACCATTTTTGCCATCGTTCATGATATTGCTTAAATATGTCCTTTTTCTTACGGTGCTGATGAAGCTTCTATGATTTATGTTTTTGTTACCTTCTATCCATATAAATACATAACAATCACCAGTGCTCTCAATTTTTTTCTTTCGCTTTTATAGGCATAGGGGATTTTTGCGTCATTACTTCACATTTTGCAGCCAACTGTGTGAAATGCCCTCTATGTTGCTCAAAGTCCTGTGTGTGTTGAATTGTGTAGGTTGATTAGACAGTATTAAACAGGCTTTGCTAAACGATTACATTGACTTTTGGTGTCGTTTGATAAGATTACGAGAGAAGGAGCTTCTTGCACCATTTGATAATAGTATCATCATACCCTATTCGATGATTGCTTTCACCATAATTTATCGCAAAAACATATGCTACGAAATACAGACAGGTGAATAGTACGTATGCTACGAACTACAGACAGGTGTCTAGACGAATATTACTGGTGAAAATCGTTATTTCGTAGGCATACGCAATGACTGAAGTATGAAATTCCTACTAGGATTAGGCAATTGCGGTCAAACCTTGGCTGTTGTTTTGCATTTCTTAGAGAACAAGAGAGTGGGATATTATATGTAGCTAATTATGAAAGTGAAAGAATGTGAAATACACGCATTATTGTAAGAGGAGTAGGCAAAAATTCTGAAAATTCGACTTTTGTGAGTTTGAGTGTGGCTGTTATTGTTACTGTATTAATTTGAATCTCACCAGTTTTTGAACTCATGATCTATAGTCTTATATAACCTGTGTATTGCACCCTTAGGCCTATGGTATGTCTCAAATTATTAATTTGTACATACACCGCTCAGAATATCTTATTCGATAGTGTCTACGAAATTTTCGTTGTTTGGTGCAGCTGTTTGCTAGAAATATGAGAAGATTATATTCATAAATTAAGGGGAAAATGGGGGTGTTAAATCTGAGAGTTGCTTTGAGGGGTTAGCGAAATAGCTTACTAGCTTCAGGCAAACCTGCCACTTATACGTGCTATGTCCTTGAAAATCCACTCGCATGTTTTAAATGATTTAAATATATTCTTCAAGTATATTATATTATTATTCAGAAATGAAACAGAGATAGAAAAAGCTTCTGTCTCCAAAAAGAGATAGATGTCTTTGCAGTTTATAGGTTTGAGAGTCGAATGCCTGAAGATGTCATTGTCACTGTTTTTAGGTGACTATGGTGAAATAAGTCTGTATTCGAGCCTAGATGTAATATGCTTCAGCCCTCCAATCGGATTTAGCCAATCTTCGGTTTGCATGACGTCATTATCATTAATGTTTCGCATCACTGTCACATTGAGTTGATTGAAGCTCGTTTGCAATGCCCTACATTTGGTTTTTCGAGAATGTTTAGGTTGTTTTGTTTGAAATCATCAAGCTGCAATCAATAACACTCGGCCGGGCAATAGGTTTAGTATTCTGTTTGTCCTATCCATTGGCTGTTGACATGTGACCCTCTTGTTTTGTAACTTTAGGCAGCCCATTTCGGCCTACTTATTCAAAACACTGTGTTTTATGCTTTGCAATTAGAGAGTTCTCTTTTTCCAATCGGCATGTAGTACTCTATAGAAGGTATGGTTCTTGTCCCAGCAATTAAACGTGCCACCTTTGCAAGCAGATACACGCCTGTACATGTCCATCTGTTATCTAATATCATAGTTGATTTACGTAATATATCCTAAGCTCCAGTACATTGTATCCTTGGTTACATTTTTGTCTCATAGGTATTTTATTGATTTAATATAGGCTTGCGATCATCCAGTATACCATACGAAACCATAGTGTACATTTTTTGAAAATCAAAACAACCATGAAGGCCTAGTTTGGGACAATTCAGAATGTGCTTGCAATAACGTGTTTTCCCCTCCCAATCCTTTGCCAAGACACTATCCATAAATTAATATATATCTCTTCAATTCGATCAGTTTTGTGCACAAATCGATACTTCTATCAGGTCCACACAATCTTATTATATGCGTAATGACATATCACGTTGCTTTTTGATTCATAAATTTGATTAATTTTTGCCTTTAAATACAACCTAGATATACCATAGCTATCTTGACATCTTTCCCAGCTGTTTCACATCCCAATATGCCATTCTATATCTCTGAAATTCTCTCTTATCTACAGGTGTAGAAACCGTTAGATCGTTTTTGTCCTCAATTCATAATGAAATTTAATCACAAAATTTAATTATCCTACGATATATTGGCTTTGTACACTTCTTCTCGCAATCTTTAGAAAAAGAAGATCATGTCGCCACTACATCATCAATACTCAGATTACAACTCTTTGGTTCCCTCTGTAATCCTTGTTGTACTTTTCGTTTGAACTTTCTCAATATTTGGATCAAGCTAATTCCAGAAATGTAGATATTCCAGTTTTTCGCATCATCACGCGATCTTTTTTCTGTTGCTAGGCAATCAGATTGAAGAAAGACGTAGCTCCCATGATGCACTACGGTCATATTTGGGACAAACATTGCCACATGAAAGTGACATCACACCATACCCAGCGCACCAAAGCTTCACTGAAACGCCCAAAAACAGTATATTTGATACCTCGCTTTACAGTCAAACGCCAAAGCAGATAGTTTTGGATATTACACAGTCAGAGGGGGGCAGCAAGAAATCTGATAGAAGGATGAGATTTGGTGTGAATGATTTTGATTTGGATTCTTACGCATTTGAAAGTCCTCAGTTTGATGAAGAAGTTCAGACGCCTCTAGTCAACCGGGCAATAGAGTCTTCAGTTAGAAAATCTGTCCTTCGAACAAAAGATGTTCGCAACAGCTTAGAGGGTAAGGAAAGCCCCTACGAGGCCAATACAAGATATGAAGAGAATGACCAAAACGAGATTCTCATAGCAATGTCTCCTTTTGATAATGAAATGAAATTAATTTCTCAGAGTTCATCATTGACCCCATACTCAAGTGGAGATAGGGTGTTTATACCTGATGGAGTGACTGAACCTCATGTCGCTGCGAAGCCTAAAAGTGAAGAAGTAGAACCTACGATTACAGAGCACAGCTTGAGCAGAATTCGGGCAAGAACCCCTAAGGCTCGAAATGAACAGATTGTTCGAAAAGAGGCTGGATCATCCTCCAGTAGCAAAGATGGCCTTTCAGAGATCATCATGAGATATAAAAATCTGAAAATGAAATCACAACAGCAAGTCGTCTTAGGCCATATAGGTTTGACAGATGATGACGGTGGTCAATGTGATGCAAAGAAGGTATTGTACCAAGATCGACGGTCAGACCCAGGTAATAGTTCGCCTTTACTTGAGAAGGAAACAGCAACGCATGGTTTAAATGAATCTGGAGTTATGACACCAAATTTCTCAACTGACTTAATTGGTGATGCGACATCACACAATGGCCGTTCATTTTTTGAAATTGCAAAAAATTCCGCGAAGAAGGACGTTGCAACATGGTCAAATCTCAAGAAACACATCACATCTCAGGATGAATATGATGAAGTAGTAAACTCTAATTTTGATAGTTTTGATGATCTTCAACTTCCTGTTGCCAGGCAGCTATCTTTCCTACAAGTGGATACGAGAGAAATTTCCCACACACCGCGTCATGAGAATCTCCAGTTAGTTGCTAGGGAACAGAAAAGTCCAAGAGGAATTGTGGGAGATAAAGATGATAAGGACCTACTTAGTTATACTACCTCAGATTATCCCTCAAATCCGGACAAGGCAGAGTTAGTAACTACTCCCGTTGAAGAAAACAAGGACCTCTCTTCTGACAGTCGAAAGGAGGCATATTCTTTGCAGCATTTCAGCAACGGCAAAGATGAAAACAATAGCACGGGACTTAGAGCCGAGTTGCTAGAACGAGGTATCTCTGTAGAAGAGCCCAAAGGACTAAATTTAGAGTTTGGCAACAGCAAAATACCGTTTACAGTTAGCGTCACAGATTCTATTGATCAATACTTTACAAATAAAAAGAAGCAAGAAACTATTTCTAGTGATGTAACAATGGACTATTCAGTTTCTGCGACACCAAAATTTAGAGATATTGATGATAGTTTTAACATCCTAACCCCTGGGTTAGAACTGCAAAGAGGTGTGGATTTGTTTGCAATGGATGGAGAATCATCTGGATTAGACGGGGGCTATCATGGTCAGTTACGATTTCTTGCAGTAGATGCATCCTTTCTAATTGCACTCCTTCGTAGCAACTAAATTCTTTTGTCATGTTTAGTCATAGTTTTATGGTGTCTACCTCAGATTCGTGATCAAGGTGTACGCAGTTTGCACTTCATTCCGGTGCACCTTCATAGCAACATGTTTACCCTTTAAAGACTGTCGACTAAATAAGACGAGCAAGCTAGAACAGTGTTATACGCTAGTGGCGCAACTCTGTAAGTTTAGCTTTGCTTGATAATCTGCTGGTATAGAAGAGCCAGCTGTTTCTACGGTACGCCCAAAGACAATACCCTCCCGTTTATTAACTACATACGTATTTCCCTGTTCTTTTAACTGCATATTTAGTTCTATATTGACATTTTTGGTGTTAAGTGTTACGGCAACTTACTATGGACCAAACCCCCCTATTAAAGACTCCTACATGGATTACACATTTGTTAATTTGATTGCGATGGATGGCAACGGTTTCCTGATTCTGGGTCCCTTGCAGTGATTAAAATATTCCAGAATAGAAAGTTTCTTAGAGATTTTGTCTTTTGTAGTACAAGATTCTAAAGTTTTTGGCCTACTACATGTAGGTTCCTTGCAAAGCAGTTCCTTATCAAAGAAAAATGTATAGTCAAATATGATAATAGGTTTAGTTATGAGAAATTAATTCTATCCGTAGATACAGAGGCACTTATTTTCATGCAAAACTCACAATAAACTCGAATGTTTTACCTTCATAGCAGCATATAGTCATGCACCTATGCAAATTGCGCTCAACAAAGTAACAAGTGCTATCATTGAATCTTTTAGGACACGTCATGCTACCCCGGACAAAGTGCAATATAAGTATATTTTTTCTTTTAGGATTGGACAGAAAATCTTTGGACCAAGATGTGAACCTTATTGACTTTTAGTTAATGTTGTGACCGTGAAGTGTTGACTTCCCATTCACATCGTTTTCAGGTGTAGAGTATTTATTTTAAGCTTTGTTTTTAATCAGCACCATTGTTATTTTTAATTTGCTTGTGACAATATGCCTTAAATGATTTTTCAGACAAGTGTTTTTGATTTTAAGTTCTGTCGAGACCAAATTCGCTATCTTGTTTTGCAAAAAATGGCGTGTGTTGTCATCAGGGGGTGTGCCGAAGAAGGGAATGTAGGGTATCACATCCCAACTCAATAATCCTTCGGCTCGCTGTTATTTGCTTATTCAACGATAATAATTCGAACTCTACTAGGTAATCAGCAATTACTAATTCTCCTCAAGACAAGCTACTGTGCCCCAGAACGAGG
Organism: Mastigias papua; assembly: GCA_964019165.1. Lineage (NCBI taxonomy): Eukaryota > Metazoa > Cnidaria > Scyphozoa > Rhizostomeae > Mastigiidae > Mastigias > Mastigias papua. The sequence continues at coordinate 5,465,237 of OZ025282.1, read as the reverse complement.
TAATATATTATGCAGTTGTTGGGACAACGCCACTGATTGCCGGCTGCCAACTTATTTTTGGGTTTCTCACAAGAACTATCCCTAAGTTGCCAAATCACTCCCTACTAATCACCAAATCCCTTCTACCTTTGCCAATGTATTCAGTTCAAAACTCAGCATGTAATTCTATTACGTCACCGGCCCGGCTCCTTCTGTAGCTATGCGAGATAGTGTGCCGCTGTGCAGTGTAACTACGCTTGAGATAGACACATGCATCCAATCAGTAACGAGCAAATGATGTTGCTCCCAAAACACTTGCACGATTTTGCTAAATTCTCGTAGGCATCAAATGATCAGTGCCAGATTCGTGCCACATCGGAGGCTAGAAAGATTGTCACAAGTCAACTCGTGTGTTTTAAGGATCGTTTTGTAACTTAGCGGCTAAAGTCAGCATTTACCACCTTGCATCATGTGCATACTCTCTTGGGGTGTGTGATAGTTGTCTAGGTGGCAGTGCTGCCCCCAGGGAATAGACTAGAATCAATTGAAATGCACGGTTCATTACTACGTTGTTTACACCCTTACCCTTGAGTATTATAGTTCGTGTTGTAGGCCACCTTTTCAATCTTTAGTGTTATTCGTCGTGTGGTCTGTGATCTGCGAGCTAAATCGCATAGCTTCAAGTTCATATTAAAGTTGGGAATTTTACTGCCAATGCCGTGCATCTAGCAGCGACCTTTGGATCTGATTTATTCTTTCAACGTCATGATGAACCCGGCGATCACTCCAAGACCGATTGGTAGGCCATGCTGGCGCTAATGCAGAATCGCACCTCTCCTAGGAACAGATGGCCTACCTTAGCAAACTATACGCCATTCGATAGCTCTCGGTGAGTAGATCATTTATCCCATAGCTCAAATTGTCAAGGAGTTACCGCCAACAAACATGGCTGCCATGTTTGCTTGCTAAGTGGAACAGGGCAAAGGTAAGGGTTAGCATTTAAGTCATCTGAAAGTGTTGATATTTGATCTATTTCATTGATATCATATTGATAGTTGTAGAAATCGATGAACACTAACCCTGACCCCTATCCCTTGATAACTCCTCGAAAATTTGAGCTATGGGGTAAATAACGGTATCATCGTAATCTACTCGCCGAGAGCTACCGAATGGTGTATTTGTTAGGGTGAGCCATCAATTTCTAGGAGAGGTACGATTCTGCAGGACCCCCGGCCATGCTTTTGTATGTGTTATAGGTACAGTAGAAACCCTTCAATGCTCTTTACCTGTAATGAAACGCGTATATTTGTGTTGTAGAAAACAGTAGGTCAAATGGTACACTTATATTAGTGAATTGTGTTGCGAACGCAACATGAATCGAAGGTAAATTCGGAGAGACAATCGCATGACTTCTGTTATGATTGTCTCGTGGCCAGTAATTGTTCGACCGTTCATAGGTTAAAGTGATTTTTAATGTTTTCACCATAAACAACTGAATGGCACGTGGCAGATTATTTCACATTTGCAATGTGAATGTAAACAAAGTTGTTTACAATTAGCAAAACTGTAAACAAGGATTTCCCCAGCGGTATTATCTTATCAGTCAGTTATCACAGTTTTTGAACGGGAGGATTACCTTGAACACGATAATTAGAAGGTTATTAAGATTTGGAGTTCTCCATTGAATTGCGTTGCTATTTCGAACAGATAATTCGAAATAATAACGTAATTAAATGGAGCAACTAGACTTATTTTGACTTGAAGTTTTTTTCCTTTTCCTTTAAACTCTTTCAGTTTTTCTTCACGTATCTTCTTCCAAATATTTCTTTATAGCTGTTGGTATAGTGTAAGATGGAGCAAATGAATCTTTTTAAAGCAGTTCTGGCTGAGAGGCCCCCTCGTAGAATGTGTAATAATACCAAGAATGATAGTATTAATAACATACTTTTTACAAAGTTTACAATGTAAAGCCCCTTTTTATTCGATGAATTGAGGCGGACCCACATAGACGTACAAGCTCAAGTTCGTTGAGTGCAGGTTCCCAGCGTGTGCACGATTTCCTAGGTACTTTTCATCAATATCAACTGGTGTCCCAGCTCGGTCACCAATCGACTTTCAATACATTTTTGGCTATGCTTCTCGAAAATCGTGAGAATATTCTAACTTCTATGGTGGTCAATCGCAATAACTGAGAACAGATCATGAATTGCGATTGAGATTACGAATTCTATCAAATCTCTTATAGCATATTGCATGACTCATGGAACAGCAGGACGTAAATGTCAGCAATTTATTTGAGATATGTTTATAGCTGACATATGCAGTTTCAAGCAACACAATACCATCACTGGTCTTTTCAGTTGATCTAACTGGTGTAATGATCATGCATAGAGTATGGTTAAAGCAAGAATGCCGAGGACAGCAAAAAATTATCTCTTGAATTAATTAAAGTGTTTTCTTGTTTAACTGCCACAATCATCGGCCTAAGGAAAAGGTTTGCAAGTTACCTGCGGTAGATCTCCTGCATTATTAATAACCCGATTGTTCTGAGTTATATTTAACCAAGCCCAGTGCGAATAGAAAATGCATTGAGGGGGAAAGATGTTGTCATAGTAAGGAGCCAACATCTGTGGGAATATTTAAGAATTGTTTGCACTTATCAATGAGATCATTCAATTCCATTCAACTTTATTCTGGTTGTACTATTACTCTTTAAAGATATGATTGGGCAGCTGTGTCGTAGTTCTCCGTTTGTGGTAAAGTGCTATCACCGACATTGTTAACGGGTGTCTCTCATTCGGGGAGCCTCGTTGAAGAGCTTTCCTCGCTTGGTTTCGAATCGCTATTTTTATAAGATGTTGTTTACATTCTTACACCTGTTACGCGGATACTTCCCGTATTGATATTTCAAAATTAGACGTGAATTCACGGCGAGCAAATGTTCATTGCTAAAAGTAGAGTACTGTGATATGCAGGTCGGCCTAACCAGAGAAGCAAGTTAAATAGAGAATAAATGTTATCAACAGAACAATCTATTTAAAAATCTAGTATAGAAGATTATATCTGAGCACAGACACTGCTCTTCACTCTAAGAGATATGCTGCGGAAGCACGATGATGCCATGAACAGAGCCCAGAGTACGTTACTGAGGTCTGTGCCTTCCCAGTAAAGAGATTTGATGCCCTCTATGAAATAGCCGTAAATCCTTGAATGGTCTCCCCCCCCTCAAAAACCCTCCTCGAATTAGCCTTTTATCCTAAGATTACAAATTGTTATTATTAATTATCATTATTCATTTGTGTTGTCTATTAAGATTGGTATTTAACCTGATCATTTAAGGAAAGCGGTACTATAAGGAGCTATCTAGTCCAGTTTACATCTAATTTATATAACTAATGAAAAGAATTTGTAAAACATAAATATCAGTAGTTAAGTACCTATATAACGCCTGAGCTATTTACATACTTCCTACACAATCTACAGTTACAATTCCTAAACTGATGCCTCTCTAATGATAATGAATGCCAAAGTTTGAAGGCATCCTATCTCATTGTCTCAATGCCATAGGAATTTTTGTGTGTTATTGGTACAGACAGGTTGTCATTAACTTGCAGTATACAAGAATTCTTTTATGACAGAGATTTCATTCACAAAGTTAAAATTAGGCCACCTCACAAAAGCCCCATCCAAAACGACAACGAACACAGTTTTATAGCTTTATATTTGGACTTTTCTTTATATATTCAGAACAATGGGTTGTATAAGTGATTTTTTGTGGCATGTCTTAGAATTTTTATAGGCTTGGCCTCGATTAACCTCGACCTCGTTCCTATAAGCTCTTGTCCAAAAACGTCAAATGTAGATATGCTCAAGGTTGGCCCTGCATAGTTCTCTGTATGAATGGGAATTCGTATACAAAACCATGACAGAAACTGGAGAACGGCAGCTATGAAATTGAGCACAGTTAGAATACAATGGATTTTGCTTAATCATGGCATCTCATTCACTAATGAACATCGCCTTCAATTTTCATTTACAAGCAGGGTTATGAGTCAGGTCTTTCTTACCACCCACAAAGATTGTTTTGTGCTTTCTATGTGCGCTAAACCAGATTTTTCAGAGTATCAAGCTAAGTTCTAAAACAGAAATAAGGATGGCCAATTAATCAACTTCGAGAACTCATCAAAGTTTTAGCTCTGAGAATTAACTAAAATTGAAAACCAATTCAGCTGCTTGCTAGATGCACTGACTACACGGTTGTGTTCTTCATCTCTTTTTCAATAGGATGCCTAGAATACTGTAAATTCGTGAAATTTTTCTAGAGCTAGTTACAATAAGATTTCAATTGCATCAGTAGACGAAAACATGCCATGAACTCATTGGGTATGATATGGAATTTGCCATTAATTTCTAGATATTTCGCTGGAAATTAATAATTCAAGACGATAGTAGTCTTGCAGCTGCCAATGTCAAACTTATGGCCTAGCCCACGTAAACACGCATAAAAATATGAAGGAACATCTGCCACTATCCTCTTAAACTTGATAAACAGTTTTAGCGCAGACCGAATAGTACAATTTACGCAGTTGCGCATGACAGTACCGTTTTAATGCTTCGTTCTGCACAACTTAAGCAAATCAAAGTTTGTTAAGAACTTTATCAAGAATATGAAAATGTCTGTCTTTTCTACATTAAATAACTTATCCTGTCGTGTACAACTGGGCAGGGTATTTTTCCTTGTAAGACCTTTATTTGTTGCTTATTCCATAAAGAGTTTTGAATGGAATAAGCACTGTTAGCATTGCTGTAGACTTAAAGTTTTAATCTTTTATAACATATTCCTTGCACCACAATCACCAATCTCTCTTCTGATACATAGCAAGTGAAGCCATTACCTCAGACCTGCGATTAGCTCTTAGGAAAGTGTGATCAAACGAACATGAATGTATGAATGCATGAATGGATGCACGCATTTGACTTCTTAATTACTAGTGCTAGGAAAAGTCTGATGGGCCTAAAGAAAACCCTAAGAAGGACATGTAGAGAGAGTTGTATGTTATGGGGAAAAGTACTTTACTTGGTCATGGGTAGGGTGAGAATGGGTCAATTTTCTTGTGGCCCTTGCAAGGGGACAGGGAAGAAGGTTGGAAAAATTTCTTTCTTCATGTTTGTATGTCAATGCTTTTTATGTGTGAATATATGCATATATTTAGATATATTTATATATAAACACGTGTACGTTTTTATAGGATTCGCTATTAAAATTCAACTTCCTAAAAGGTTCGACTTTCGTCTTCTTCAGCATTGTACTCTACGTCTTCTTCAGTGTGTGCTGAAGCAGACGAAAGCCGAAACGTCTAAGGAGTTGAAGTTTTTCTTTGAATCATATGTACCGTTTTACAATTTTAGCATTTGCAGGTTTTGAATGTTCATGCATATACGTTTATCAATCCAATTTTTCTGTTTATTAAGTAAAATAAAGCTGACACCATATTGCTGGCTGTAAGGCTTTGTTACAAGCATGTATTTCATTAAGATTGCACACAAATGTAAAAATCAAGCCATGTTATGCCAAGCAGGTAATAGGCCTTTATATCAGTATCAAAGTCACAAGACAATCGTCAAACTCAAACATTGGGATTAAAACTATGATATAGGTTTTCGTACAAAAACACCATGGTCATTACTGGTCGAAATAAGTCGAAGACATTTTCTCCGTCAGACCTTGTTTAAAAAACTTTTCCAAACAGTCTACTAATACTGAGTACTTTCAAAGTTGCCATCAAATGGTCAAATCCTGCAGCTTGATTTTTGGAATTTCCAAAACAAATGTTTAAAACTCATATGACCTCATTTCGGTGTTGACAGCGTTTGTTATCAAAACATCCTCATAACGAAGCAACTCGGTGCCCTCATGTGTTCTAAGTTTACCTTAGCTAAGATTCTAACTGCAATGCCATGTTCCACTGTTCTGCCTGCAGCAAATATCGTTATTCAGTTTTGTTTGCTCTTGCGTCTGGAAACCATGCAATGTTTTACTTCTGTCTGAAACAGAATGAATTCAAAGTAAAAGCCTGCCTTTCGTTTGACATCACCGACTACTATCAGTAGTACAGTGATCCATCACTCAATACCTGCTAGAACTTGCCCCATGTCAAGTCTGTGATATAGACACTACTACCATCTAGCTAGTTCAGAGTCTCGGAAAGGGGGTGTTTGTGAACTGGGGGCACAATAGCCCTTTTTCCATTCAAAGACTGCTTTTGCTCTGATCCTGGCCCATACCAGTCCAGACCAAGGTGTTGTCAACATATAGTATCAGGCTTGACTAGCAAGTAAAACACTTTCCAAGAAAAAAAAACTCCAAACCACTTCCTGGCTACAATTGTCTACGACTTTAGATGTCATGGGCTGATGAGCGACTGCACAAGAAGACCATTTTCATTTACATTGCAGATGGTCTGTCACTAAATATTTTCTCCGGTTCACTGGAGAAACAAGAAGAGGAAGGACTCAATTTCTAGTTTACTTCATAGTTTCTATTTATTTATATATATAACTCATTGAAATAAATTACAATTATTTACACTAAATTCTCTTCTTTATTTACTATACATAACTCTACAAGATGTCTAGGTTACTTCTATGTTGCCTTTAATTACACGTTCCCATCACCTATATGTTTTGAATTAAATATATTTCAGTTCAATGGAATTTCTAAAAAGAAATGCTTCTACTAACAGTTTTCTGTAGGCACAGTTAAAAGTAACTTAAACTATAAATTTTAGCTTATATACATATGCTTTATCGAATCGCTACTAAACGACATAATATGCATCTGTTTATCATCATCTGCTTTGCAGTGTAGCATCTGGCAAAAACCATTCTATCATGTTTTAGTGCTCTCCTCACCAAGTGCCATAGAGTTGCTGTAGCGGAACGTCCTCCAGTCCTACCCTACAGACGGGGATGCCACAACTGTACCAAAGCCATTAAGCATCACGTCCTCTGCCGTACAAATAACAGTTCGTTTAGTAACTAAATTCTCTCCCAAGGCCCCTGGCCCTGCTTTTATGGAAGGACAGCCATGACTAACTCCTGATGTAAAACGCAGCGGCCAATGTTCCGAGCCCAAGTGTGGTTGCAACCAAACCCTGGAACCACATTTTCTCATTCTCTTTCTTCACATCCCTGAATGTGTCCATGAAACCGGCCTATCGAAGAACACATACTATGTTAAGCATCGTGGTAGAAATACAATAAAACTAACATTAAGTGTTTCAAAGACTTTAAATATGCTCTACTGCACAGACACGGCGCTACTAAATAAAAAGCGGGGGCTATATACAAAAAAGGGGGGCTACAAACAAGAAAATTGCTTGCTTGATAAACGCAAGAAAAATCGCTGGCTGACAAAAAGTGGTGGAGGGGGGCTAAGTCTTCCCAGCGACGACGTGCTTGTTGCCTTACGAAGAACTTTGTCAGGTCAGGTGATTTTAGCACAATTCGTGAAGTTTGGCACAGAGTCAAAGTTTCACTATCAGATGATCAGAAGACAATCCGTCATACGTCTACTGATGATTGGTTTCCCACAATCCTTTCAGTTTGGCACTGTTTTGCTATATAATAATGGCTTATTTTCATAGCCTTTGTGGCACGAGAAAGAGTATACTCCGATTCATTGAGGGAAACGAAAAGCAGTTTGCTCCGTCAGGTCTTCGTTTGCGACTTTTAGATTGTCATAGAAACGGCCAACCTAAAAGGCCTGGCACCGCACTACGTGAAGGCTATAACTAAAAACTAAAAACACTTTCCAGTTTGCAATTTACTACGTTATTCGCTTATAATGATGACCTTCGTCTAAGTTTTCCAGAAAAACAACAAATGTCAACCGTCTGCTGTATGAATGTTTTTCAGACAGTTCTGAGCTCAGGCAGGTGGCCGGCGGATGTTTCGTATATCTCATTATTTCTCTTCTCATTTTTAGCTCTCCATAAAAAACACAAAGTCGTGTAACACCAAACGAATAAATCTGAGTTTTAAGCATTCCTGATTCTATTTGTCAGAGTGAGCGACGGAAATGTCTTTGAGATCAGCACGGAATGTGGATGTGCTGATTTGCATGAACGGCCAAGCCCACTTTTTCGTGTACTTTCCTGCAGCGACTTGCAAGTCTACAAAGCACAAAAATCGTGCATTCCCGAAGAGTTCGATCTGTTACAAGTCAAATCGGCCATTCGGACACCACTGACCTTGAAATGAAAGCAAGAAACAACTGATGGCGAGATTGGTGAAAAACCGCGGAGGGCTGATGAGAAGAAAGTACTTAATGAAAAACATCTGCCAGCCAGCTTCAATTCATTTCATGCCCACACGCCTGCACTCAGACCATTTTCATATGACGGAATATACAAATAAAGTAAAAAATAACGACAAATTCTACAAGCAAACAGTCCCAATACAAAACCTACCCATCCGTTTCCTTTCTCTTTGATCCACAACTGCTTTCTACCCACAACATTTCCGAGCCACTGTATCACCTTATCTACCATTCCTTCCATTTTATTGCTCTTACAATGGATAGCAAGCTTTCCAGCGAATGTATATAACACAACAATTCTACCCCAATTTATATCGTCTTTGAAAATTTCCTCTGAAATTTCACAAAATGTTTTATACGCATTTTCGGCATTAACATTAAGCCTGTTGCACATACTCTTCAACAACATATCGTGTTTATGTTCAATCTCTTCACTGAGTCTTAAAACGATTTCTGTCTCCCTGCGAGGCGAGTTCTTCAACTGCTTGCCAACTTTTATGTATATATACTCCTTTGCGATATCCTTTGCCACTTTCGCTTCAGGAGTTAGGCCATTCTGAAATCCTTCTGACGAGAAGGTTTCGTTTGTTGGTCGTACGATTTCTGTCATCTTTATGGCTCCTACAATAAAACGCTGAAGATCGAACTTTATTGCCAAAATGTATTCACGAATCGAATTTTCCTCTCTCTGAATGTACTTTATCAAATCTACACATACTACGACGCCGACTGTTTTATACCCATTCTTAAGAACTGGTGTGAAACCTTATTGGTGGTTTCATATCAGGGGGTAAACACCTACCATGTAATGTTGCTTTCTGCATAACTTTTGTTCCTCAAAATATCAAAATATAAGCAGCAGAGTTTAGTTCTGGTCATTGGTTTGTTAGACAGTGTTTTTTTATCTATAAATATGAGTTTTAGCGACTTTATAATACGCAAGATTAACAAGCTTCCTCTCAACTCTTTCCTCCGTTCAACTACTCAGTGATTTCCCCTTGCTGTGGGGTTTACACTGAACCTTTCATATGTCGGTTTCTGCCGTCAGAGCTTCCAGAGTCTATCAGATTCGGAGCCTACCGAGTCCTTCCGAGAAAATACGGCTCTGAACGAAACCGAAACAAATAAAGACACTGTGAATTGTCAGCAACCAGAAGATAGACCCTTACAGTAACCTGAAAGTACTTTTCTAGATACCAAAAACATAACTGTACATGACCGAATTTAATTTTTGCTCTTCTCATGACGTTTCCCGAACATTGGCGAATAATGTCGTCTACGCTAGGCCCTCGTGATCGTCAACGTCAAATGACGTCAATAGACTCAGCGAACAATACGCGTGGGTTAATGATGCATCGTAAAGTAGCCACAACGCCGTTCCAAATATGGTAGCAACATATTGTTGACTGTTTATGGCATGGCTCTTAGTTCAATTTTATGGTACAGATTTGGAATTGCTACGCTCATCGTCAATTTTTCTGATGCAATGTTTCATCGCACTTGGTGCTCCGAAGGGGGAGGGGGGGGGGTAGGAGCAACAGGAGCTGCAGCTAGCTGGCTTTCACGCAGCACACTCTTATCACAACCTGATAGCATTGTCTGTCGGTCGATGTTCTTATGTACTAGAGAAAGGAGGTTCGAGAATTACTTTGCTACAAATCAAAACCACTAGCTAACCGTATTGCATATCATTTGGCAAAACATACTTTTTTATAAGGAACCTAGCTCAAGGCCTAGTTCCAAAAGTTCCTTACTTTTGGACCTCTGATAGTCAAATTGTAGTACTAAAAGTTCCTTAATAGTTATAGCATAAGACTAATGAAACATGAAACATTTGATATAAGCATAGCAAACAATCTGTGCTGACTTTGGCTGCAAATGAATAGAACCGGCTTCCTAATTCTTGCTTGTTTGCTGTTATAAAAATTTTTCAAATTAAAAAGTTCCTTAGGGAGTTTTCGTCTAGTAGCTTGAGTTCTTTAAATATCTTGGCATTCTACAGGAAGATTCCTTATAAAGTGGTTCCTTATAAAAAAGCATGTAACAAATGTATCGATGTGTCGAATGGGGGGGGGGGGCTTGGGGGACTTACGTCCCAATACTTATAAACTTTAAGGTTAAGAAAGTTGGTCATGCAGAAGGAAATTTAGTATGTACTAGGAAGTTTGGCAAAATTTCAACATGTAATTTACATACATAGTTTGTTGGTAATGGTTGGTCATAATCAACTCTCCTTTTATGGTAATGCAAACAACTTGATTCTAATAGCAACTATCATTGCTGCTTATTTGTGTTCAGAGTTGCTTAAAACAAAATAATTGGTCACCTTTTTCTGAATGCCCCCTCCTCAAAGCGAAATTGTCTACACACATCCCTGGTAGCAGGCCACTCTCTTCTTCTATAGCCCACATTTCAGTATGCGAATGGACTGCCGGTACTACAGAACTTCACTTTTCTCGAAAAGGTAGTAACATTCAATTAGCTTAGTATGCTAAAAGAATGTTACCATTTATCGATCATTTCAGTACGTTCTGGACATTTTGCTAGTTAATTCCATAGCTGCCCTGCTAATATCTGAGTGTGCTTTCTTCCAACTTTTCACTTGATAGTGGATGTGCTCTTATTATCTTGTATGGAAAAAGAATGTGTATGATAAGTGTCACAGGCTCAGTCCTCCCAAATTAACCACAGATGAAGCGATGCGTTATTGGAATAGTTTACGTGTTATAACGGCCTATGTGCCTAATGTATAAAATTGTTCCAATCGAGACAGCCAGATACAAGTTCTACAGCACTATAGTACCATCATGCAGAGCAAGGGCATGAGGCAAGTTAACTAGACATATTTTATAGTCAATTCTTTCACAGGTGGGAGAAGAGATGAAAGCACAGTAACGAATTTGATTGAATTTTGACAAAATGTCGTCATAGCGAACTCTTAGTCACAGATAGTGCCAGTTTGGTTAAAGTTGAGGTAGACCATGCATCAGTCTGAGCAAGATTCGCCCTGCGAAACAGCAATGAAGCCGAGTAGATAATCAAAAGGACCACAAACGAAACGGATCTAAACCGAACCGGACCTGAACCAAACTGGATCTGAAACGAAACGTTATATACGCTGAAGAAGGACCCTTAATGATTCATGATGCAACTTATATATTCTACGTCCTGAACACAATCTTTACATAGACAATTCAGTGTGGATTCATTTAACAACAACTAATAATGATGATAATGTCATTCTCACATAGGCTGTTAAAAGACTTCAAAAAAACTAGAAACTATAGTGAAAAAACCATATCTGATTAATCTTGCCATCACAGGGGTAACAGGGCTTACCGATTTTGCTAACTGTTCTGGTATTTTCGCAAAGTTTCAAATATCCTGAATAAGAACATACCGTTCGAAACACAACAATTAACTATCATGAGAATTTACTAGTTTTACAAAGTAGCGGAGTTAAAAACTCTTCAGTCGATATAAGATTCTGCAGTACTGCAAATGATAAAAAATGATAGGGCGTCCTTCTGTACAGAACTGGTTCTCTCAGGTATGAAAGCATACCTACTCTATAAAAAATTCAAAAGTATGATACTTAATTATTATTAATACGCTGTGATATTTACTCATATTTCACCTAATCATACCATAGTCATCTTTCACCTCATATTTCACCAAATCATACCTTACTCATTAACCCGTACGAATTTTGCCCAAGTAAAGAGACCAGGTACTTTGTATAAGAATAAATAAAGGTGATGTTGTAAGGGCGGAATAGTCTGCTAAGCTATCAAGATCTAATGATAATCTCCTACTCTGAGTAATTGCCTTTTGGAAAACTCAATACGGGAAATGGGCTAGAGGGTGTGTAAACCTACAAGCATGGCTAAACTTTCGAAGGCTCATCGGGATTGAAATGCCATCAGATTTTGTGAGCTCCTATATCAGGAGATCAAGTACCCAAGATTAAAGAAATAATTATTGGATCATGTGCCAATTAGAGAGAAGTCAAAATGCGATTAAAGATAAGCAGGAGCTAAGAGTAATCCAAGGCTGAGACGAGGCAAAAATAGGAATACTATTCAGCCTGAAGTAAAACAGAAGCACATGAAAAAGGAGAGTTGAAAGTAAACGTTGAAAGACATCAGACCCCCTATAGATTTTCAAAAGACATCAAAACCCATAGATGCCTCACATGTTGCCGTAGATTTTGTAAAATATTCTATCCCAGCTTCAGGTTTTTATTGTCAATTTATTTCTTTTCTGTAACATTGTAAGTATATTGAAAGTTTGTAAGCAAAAAGTTCGCCTTATTTAGCAAATATAGCCACAAATATTTTTAGCCAACATCAAAGGAAAGAACTAATAATGAATAATGATAATAAAAGGGTGCCGATAAGTGAGGAAACTATCGTTATAAGAGCTGATATGGTGGTGTCCAGCAGGGACAGAGAGGTGTATTCCAACTACCCTGTTTTCAATTTGAAAAAAGAAGAGTAGGTGAGACGAAAGAATGGAGTATGGTGAGAGAGGAAGATTTATAAAATAATAATAGATTGCTATCAAGCTTCCTGGTCGCTTTGAGCCTCCTCCATATAAACAATGGCCAGACAGATAATACAACTGTCACAATTGAAAGGTAACTCGAACAAAAGACGGAGTATTATTGATTGGATGCTGAGAAAATAACCCCAAATACCCTAAAATAAATAGAGGTTTTGAAGCAGTTTGAGGAAAAATATTGGTTTGTTGGCAAAGGGATACCAAGCTACAAACAGAAACTAGAAAGTGCATTTAATCTTTCACTATTCAAAAACAACCATGAATGAGACAGGTAGCAATCTCGCAATAGATAGCAGCAATGGCGTAACTGAAATAAATAAATAAACATATATATATATATATATATATATATATATATATATATATATATATATATATATATATATATATATATATATATATATATATATATATATATATATATATATATATATATATATATATATATATATATATATATATATATATATATATATATATATATATATGGCAAGTTTCTGTTTTGTTCATCTGTTTGTCACTTAGCTCTTGTATCTACTTGGTTAGCTATAGTATCTGTTTGTTCATCCGTGGTTCACTTTATTTAATCGATTAGAAGATGTCGTATTACCAAAATCCTGAGTCCTTCCCTGCTGTTGTTTCTAATAGCAGTTACGTGTTCCTTATTGTGGTCTAAAATAGGGATGTGAAAGGACTTCCGATCAAAATACTTCTAAAGGATAGCAGGTACACGTTTTTTATAAGAAAGCTTTTCCCCCCAGTACAGGAACTGTCTCAAGACTGTCTTAGAAAGAATGGCTGAGTTTACCTAACATTACAGTGCTACACAGACAGACAGATACTGCACAAACATAGCACTCGAATACATAGGATACTACAAGAAATTAATACAAAGTAAGTAAAAATGATGACAGCCTTGCATGAATATTGGAATTTCAAAGTTATCAGCTTTCTTAGATCTCAAAAATCTAGTACTGAACTTTCTTAACTTTTTTGAGCAGTCGAGTACTGGTTTCCTATAAGCCACTTTCTTATAAAAAACGTGTATTTTAAAGGAAGCTTGCAATGTGATGAATTCTGGAATCTAAGTTTGCTGCTATGGCAGAGGGCAAATATAGTAACTTATACATATTCTTCTAAAGTCTTGCCTTCATACCATATTATAACCACAGGTGCCTAGCTCCTACGCCAATCCTAACTTGTTGAATACAAAACCATCTAACAGATATCCTAATCCATATTTCTCTGTGGGAAAACATGCTGGTAAACAAAAATATTTCCCTTAAATAAAAGCCAAGTCACTTTCTTTACTTTTCACTTGTTACATCCAAAAACCTTTTCAGCTTGCTTTCTAGAGATCTTCCTTGAAGCCATTAAGCCAAGTATTATTGCCTAGAGGGAAATTGCAATGAAAAGATCAGGAAAACTAGATAGGAATACAAGAGATTAAACGATAATTAGTGATCTATACACACCAAAGCCTTCCCGGTACAGTCCTCAAAGCAGAAGTTGACTGACACAGAGTAAATAGTTACGAAACTCACTAGCAGATAGAAATTTGGATAAACATAGAATTAATGCATTAACGTGTGTACTATAGAACAAAATTCAAACGTCAAGAAATAATCCAAGTCACAAGGAGAACTGAAGCAAACAAGATTACGCGGAAGACTGAAGGACGTTGTTCTATATACAGGTTGTACACATAGTGAAAATCCAAATATGAGAAACTAACTTATTCGTATATACGCTAAAAAAGGTTTATACTAAAGGAATATCAATATTTAATTTAGGGTAATGACTGTTAAAAAATGAAATAACACTCGAAAAGTTGTTGCAGAACCATACTAAATCCAAATTTAGCATCTTGTCTATAAGAATCTGAAAAATTATAGGATGAGATAGCTTCCTATTTATGTGGCCAGAATCATTGAAGTTAAGGATTCTTAAAGCTGTGATTTTTTAAGCGGGTTTTTACAGCAAAAGCTTGGTCCTACTAAGTATAGTATCATCTCCCTTACCAAATCGTCTTAACACCGTTTATAACACCTGCAGATGTAGAATTATATCCCAAAGGAATAACAAACATGTAATGATATCAAGCTTTCAAGATCTTGGTTACAAGACCCAAGATCCTAGCTTTAAAGAAGGTTAGTACAGCCCTTAGTAAAGGGGCTTAATAAGCCCCCTCTTCAATAGCCCTCTCTATCTTTTACGATAATAAATTGAACACTCTAGGTAAAATATGGTAAGAAATGCTAGCGAACACAACAATGGGGATCACCGACCAAGTGATGTAGAGAAATATTTTGCAGTTAGAGTCCTGGTGCCAAAATACTGCATAAACAATTTACAGGCAGTAAAATATGACTGACTGTTCAATATAGGGTTCGTATCTCTGATGAACTCTATTTCGCCCATCTTTCCTCGATACTTACGCATGACGTAATGTTATAAAAGAATTTTTGTTTATCTATGACAAATAGCGGATACTAGCAGCTTTTACAGTCTACTGAAATTGCTATATATCATGATTCAATGAAGTCTCAGATATATACAATTTTTTCATATTCATCGGAATCATTAGGTCACTTTATAACTCTGGGGCATCTTATAGAAAAGCATGAGGGCCTACCAGGGTCTAAAACATGAAATGCTTACAAAGCAAAAATTTTATAAAAGAAGTTAGTATTGTCCTTGTAGGCACTTGAAAATTAGCAAGTTATCTAAAAAAGGTAACACGATAGATCTAAATGTAATCTACAAATTTATATATTCTAATATATATCATACACACAGGTGTGGATTTTTGCTAGCTTTAATGACCTACTTTCAGTAAACAGATATGCCCTATTTACATATCCACACTCCCCCCAGTTTTCAGATCCACACTTTCAATTTACAACTTCACAAAGTGTGTCAGATCTACATAATCCTTAGGCACTGGAGCCTACAAAAGGGGGTGTACTTCAAATATTTGTTTCATAAATAGAGTCTAACAGACGGGGGGGGGATAGAAAGCTAGGCTCAATAGATCTTTCATACACCTAGCGAAATATTGTATTGAGGTAATCCAGTCAACTAGGATATATGGCTACATTCCATAATGATAAAAGCATAGGAGAATTCCTTTCAAAATAATCCAACGATATGCAACATATTGGCTGTAAATAAATCTTCTTTCGCTGCTTTATGAGTAAAATGATCGTGTAGATACCTGGGAACAGGTATCGACAAGCCATTTGTACAAATCCGTGGCTATTGAGCCTATGCTGTCCAAATGTAAAAGGCCATCATGGAAAGGTGTTTAATTGGTAGAAAGGTTAATAAGGAAGTAGCTTGAATAGTGCAGTGAATTGGTATGGGAGTGAACAACTTATAGATAAGCGAATTCAAACGTCTATATTATAAATATTGTCAATATACTGCCATCATTAGTAAACTCACAGACAAAAGATATCGATATATTAGTATATATGGATTAATTCAGCAAGGCTACGATAATTCTCTGGTCCTGAATCTGTTCTCGTTTTTTGTAAATACAAACTTGAACATCAATATGCAATGACAGCCTGCTTAGAAACATTTGGTCTCATAGAGACACGCCCAGGACTAAGTTGCAGTTGAATAAGAAGCAGCTCTTTGCAGGTACCAAAAAAGAAACTCATCTGCTAAAAGCAACCTGGGGCGTACCAGTAGAGCACGTCAACCCAGTTATCATCAGTAATGACCTCATGGAGTTCCTCTTTCGCTTTTCAAAAAATCAAAGATTACAGCAAAGTTGGAAAAAGAGCCACAAAAACTGTATGAGCATCACATGAAGGCAAAGAACAGCATTTGACACAGAAGATACAATTGGCTTCAATTGACGGGAATGGAGGGAGGCCAATGGGCAAAGAGGTAGGCAAAGAGAGAGGCAAAGAGACAGAGAGAGACAGGTAAAGAGACAGAGAAAGGCACACAAAGCGACTGAGGGAGGCAGGCAAAGAGACAGGCAGAGAAAGAGTACACACGGTAGTGATGGTGGTAAAAAAAATTGTGGAGTAGAAAGGAGAGGAAATGTTCTCAATAAGAAAGAAGTTTGGAGAATAGACTACTCTCAAAATCAATGACTTACAACGACGAATGCAAGTAAGATGTAATAGAGAAATGAGCATTGAAAGAGTGCTTCAGCTGTTTCTAAACGGGTAGCTTATTAAGAAACAAGAGTCAGTCCATAAGGGTGATACAAAGATCAGAAGCTTCCGTGCAAAACAGTACAAAGCTAAAGGTGAAAGCATTGTCACAAAATACAGAAAAATCCATCGAACTGGTGGTATGAGACGCGAATGATAAATCAAACAAAGAAGACGAGACCATAACCGTTATGATCAAATATGCACATTCACAACAAATAAGAAATGAAGGAAAAATTACAAGGTTGTAAAATCAATGAGTAAGAAAGGATTAAAGCGAGTAGGCAGGCAAGCTACTAAATAAGTTATGGAAGTCATCTTCTCTTTAAGGCGCTTTATCTTGGCGGCCTGTTACTCTCTAATTAATAACTGCCAACCGTACCGGTTCTCTTTTGAGTTTCGCTTAGTACTACTATCGATTGCCCATGGCGTGCATATCCCGCCAAAAATAGGGTCTTCTAAAGTTTCAATACGTTCTAAAGTTTGACATACTCCATATTTGCAGTCTTCTGAAGTTTCAACACGTTCTAAAGTTTGACATATACTCCATATTCACAATTTATAAAGTCGCAGTGACTACTTTCCGTTCTAAAGTCGCAGTGACTACTTTCCGTTCTAAAGTTGTATCGTAATAACTACTTTCCGTTCAAAAGTTGTAGTGACTACTTTCTGTTCTAAAGTCGCAGAAACTACTTTCTGTTCTAAAGTTTTAGTTTCTGCCTCGGTTTCAAACCTGCCCTTCTTTTATCTTGTTATACAAAAATGGCAGAATTATCTAATGTGAAGGGTTTTATATAGCAAAACATCTCAACAATTATTCGTGACTGTGAGCAGGTATCGCTGTTTGATGAAAATATCATTGATTCGCTGCTTTCTAGATTTTATTATTTGCGACATGCTGTTTTGACGAGCTTTGATTTGCATGATGAATGTTGTCCGTAGTGCAGCTAGGACGGGGCCTGGAAGAATTTGTTGATAAGGGACCTTTCATTTTGTAAGTCCTATAGGAGCCGGAGGAAAACATGGGAGGGGTCATAACTTATTCTTAACAGATTTAAGGGGTAGTCACAATAGCAGTTTTAACCTTTCCTCCATCCATGTTGGACCAAACCTAATGACTTACGGTATAAAAATATTACTTTCATAAGAGTTTTATTTGTCAGTCATATTAATGTCAGTCACTTGAATCACACTCCCCAGTTTCACTGCCTGTCCGAGTGCTGCTTTTGTCCTCCTCAACATCAGTTGCACTGGCATTTTCCATTTCCTTCACATTACAGTGCTTTTAGTAAAAGTCACTATCAAAGTCAAAAACATCAGACTAATTTGCTTTTGCCTGTTCAGAAATCTTATCAGCTATGATGCACATTTTATATGCAAAGTATGATCTGTAGCTCACACTTTGCCCCAGTTTCTGCAAACCTGATGAACAGCTGTTATAAAGATCATTGGGGGCCACTCTATTCTCATATGCGTAAATGGAAGGGAGTCACATAAAGATTCTGTTTTGGATAGGAAATTCCTCCGGCCCAAACAGCGATACCTGCTCACAGTCACGAATAATTGTTGAGATGCTTTGCTATATAAAACCCTTCACATTAGATAATTCTGCCATTTTTGTATAACAAGATAAAAGAAGGGCAGGTTTGAAAACGAGGCAGAGACTAAAACTTTAGAACAGAAAGTGGTTTCTGCGACTTTAGAATGGAAAGTAGTCACTGCGACTTTACAAATTGTGAATATGGAGTATGTCATACTTTAGAACGTATTGAAACTTTAGAAGATCCTATTTTTGGCGGGATATGCACGCCATAGATTGCCTGTCTATTACTCATACTTCTTGTAAAATACTTACTTCCGGCAGCCAGACTTCTGACACATAAGTCACAGAGTTGAAATTGCTACGATTGTCACATGCCAAAAACCATCTGATGAGTTTCTGCAACAATCTTTCTGCCTAGGAAAAATGAAATAGAAAACTCAATATCACCATTGTTGAACTCAAAAACTTTCTGCAAAATAGTCAGTAGAAGAACTGTACGCACACTATGTTCTTCTACCAAATTTCCAATCATCACTACATATCTAAAAATGTATTTATATTTTTATATATATATATATATATATATATATATATATATATATATATATATATATATATATATATATATATATATATATATATATATATATATGTATGTATATATGTATATATATATTCAAAGACTTAAACTGCTAGGTGTTTCTCGTATGCGACATAAAGGACGAACAATTACACCATCCTAACAAGTTCATATCACACTACAATCAGAAAAGGAGCCTATCTCTCTGCCTATGATAGAACGGAGCACTATAGCAATGATAAACATCGACTAAAGAGTAGATCTAAAGAGCACAGCGTACAATGCAATCGTCATCAATCGGCCCATATCCACTTTGATGCTTAAGCATGTTTTTCTGGCTCGCACTTCCATTCTTGAATATCCTGTGTCGTTCACAATCGATTTCTTCTGACAGAATTCTAGTAAGAGTTGGCTGGAGAAGAACGAATGAAAATATCAAGTCAAATAAATTATATAAGAAAGCAACCCAGGGGTGTCAAAAATCAAGAGAAAACGACAAGATATCTAAAATGTCGGCATGTTTGGATCAGATTAAATAACAAAAAAGAATCAGGTCTGAGTCTATGAGATACAAATTGCCCATGAAAAAATCAATGACATAAGTATTATCACCAAAGATGAAATATCAGAGGTGTTAAAGTATGAATGATGAACCCAAAAGTCATTATGGTCAATCATTTCAAAACTCATCATGGACAGTAAATACAAAAGAAAATAACAAAAATGAACGATTTCAGCTCTATGACACAGAATGTTACTTTTCCTTTTTTTATTCACATAAATATGTACAAAACAGACAGCTACAAAAACGATACCACAAGGAGCATGGAGTTACATAGCAACCATGTGGCTATTACACAAAACATAAGAACACAAATAAACACAAATAAATAAGTAAATGAATGGGTCATTCACCCGTTATCCAACTCCTCCGCCAGGGAGAGAGGGCATCTCGAAAATTAAAAACTAAAAGAATAAATGTTTCTCGCAAAGAAATGATTGAGGATTAACAATAAAGAAGTAATCAATTTAATGACTGAAAAATAGCAAGTAGCATACGCGAGTTGCATCGATAGCTTTCAAGAGATCTTTGTGTCGATCACGTGGCCTTAAAAGGAAAAAGGGAAACAAAATAAGTAAAGCTGAGACCAATTGTATTATGGAATTATGAATGTCATCAAAAGTCCAATTGAAAACACCAATTAGGAAGAGTCAAAAAATTAAATTAATGAAATGATAACAATGGAAAATGAACTTAAAGATCCGGACGGCGACAAAAAATAAGAGATGATTCTTCGTTTTTAATGACAGTTCTACGTTCCAGTAGCTAAGTAGGCACAACCAGTAATCTTTAGATAGATATCGATAAGCCTACACATAAAAATGGTCGGAAGATCTAAATTTTGACGTCTCAACTCACACACAAGCCGTCATCATCAGTAATATTAAAAAAAATGGCAGATTTGTATTTATTATGCGAAATCTCTTTCAATAAAATGTTTACTTTGCATCAAAATTATCAAAAAAATGGGCACTGAAGTGAATGACGAGCAATAAATGTGAGATCATGGCATATACAAAGAAGCATAGCCATTTCGGAACCGATGCTTTAAGCAAAATAACGGGTTTTTTCGAATTTTTAACCGAATTTCAAAACCTTCTGGTGGCCAAACCTGGGAAGACAAAGTAATTCAAACTTAAGAGGAAACAAGGCTCTCCATTGTCAATTTGATAAATGAAGTCCGCACTAAATATGTTCTCTTACATAAGACGATGTGCAGAAGACCCAAAAGACCAGAATGAATACCACAATACGATAATTTACCAAAAGCCTACATGCGGTAAATATGCCACACTGGTTGAAAGAACGAGCAAAGTATAAATTAAGGAAAGATAGAAGACAAATATGGATTGTAATTTTACGCGAAAAATACCACGTGAAAGACACCGGGAAGGCAGTGGTGCAGCTGGTACAGTTTTGGAAGGAAAAGTGGGCTATTTGCGGCCAATGAGAAGATAAGTATCCAATACAAAGATAGGATTGTAAAATAAGGATTCGAGATAATACAAAATAATGTCCATGGTCTTTAATTATGAAACAATAATCATATTGAGCAATTCTCTATAAACCAACCCACCCTGACATTTACATGAAACAAACAGAAGTAAACTTTTTCATTAGAAATACTGGCCTAATAGGTGGTCCTTTTAAAAGGACACTCTCATTTGACAAAAACCAAAGATGGGTCATTCGGTGTTCATGAGATATCTACTTTCGTCCATTAATCATCGGGAAAAACATTTATATGACGTTAACTTGAGGCGAATAACTGTAAAATCAGCTCGAAAACAAGAGGAAAGAGAAAGAGAATGACAGAAAACACTACAAGTTCTTATTAGCTTGAACAAATATCTACTACTATGCGTTTTTCAGTCTCACAAAACACGCATACGTGATGCAAATCATCACACGTGATAAGGTTGATGACTGCAAAGGATCAATATTCTAATCGCGCAGGCTTTCTAAGAGAGGCAGTTTCTGTAAATTCTGTGGAATTTTTATGCAAAATTGTACACAAATGATAACTCATAACTCACATGCTTCAAATGCATATTGCTGACGCTAGTGACAAAATAAGAGAGATTTTGAATCATGGCAGAACACTTAACACGTACAAAAAGATACCTTTATGATTCCATACTAATGATAAACATAAAAAGGGTGAATGATGCAGGAAATCCCGGCACGCAGGTTTTGCTCAAATTCTCCCCGCAAGGCCATTAAATCCATCACACCTATATGGAACCTATAGGGAACCTTCGAGGTTAAAGTGCAATTTTCTGAGGGAAATCATTGACATTGGTTGAAAATTCATTCAGAACCCTTCGCTCAAAAAAATTACAGAAGGCATTGACTTAAGATCATGGTAAAGGAAAAGGGAAAATTCTGAACTTACAAGTAACACAGAGAATTAAGGTTTGATCAAAACAGGAGAGTAGAAAGAATTCGTGTAGCTATTAAGTAACAGAGTTGGGAATATAATCAAACTCCTGAAGCTCTATCGGCCTAAATATCGAACATTCTGGGCCCAGTTAGAATTCACTAATCAATAATGACGTGCGTTTCTACTAGGTATTCAGATGAACACATGGTCATGTGACCTGCTTCAATATTATCAGACCTGCATCACCAACAATAAGCGACATGAGAAAGCTGGTGTTTAAAATGCAAAATTGGCTGACTACCATCAAACATTTACTCTGGAAAAGTCATAGTCAATTAGGGGTCTCTTTTTCACAAATATTGAAAATCGAGGCGAGACATATTTTGAACTATTGTTTGTGATTGCCTGGATGCTTCTAGAGGAAAGTTACCTCATTTCCTGCGCAGTGACGTAAATATGTAAAATGTTTATCCAAATACGAATGCAGCATCATGGTAATGCAAACGTGTTCATTCAGTCTGCCTTACGTAATTGAACTAATAATTCAGGTCTTTCTTTAAGCCCCTGTTGCTGTGGTAAATGCTGTCCAATTGTCAAGTCTCAAAACCAGCAATATATGACGCATGCTCCTCTAAATCCTAAGACTAAACCTGAAAGTCTGAATGAATGCTGTTCCCAGAGTATCAACGCTCTGATAAATACAATGCTCAATGTTCATAAGCCCAGGCTGTGAGGGAAAAACAATTTCATGAAATAGCGAAGTTAAAGTTCGAAGAGGGGGCCAACATACAAGGAGAGCCAGTGCGTGCTGGCTCATATAAACAGCAGTCAGGGTAAGCTCAGACTGAAAACCTATAAAATAACTTCAATATGTGAAAACATAGCTCAAAACCATTTGTAGGAACATGCTCCTTTTTATTACACAGTTGTGACATCTGTGTCAATAGATATGCACAGCTTTTTAAGAGATCTTTATAACTCATTGCAATAGTCTGTTGTCACAAATATCGTCATTATATGATCTCAGCGATGGATAGTAAAAAACAACAAGCTAAAAATACCATAGAAAAACAGCTGGCTATGTGAGTTTGCTTGCAGTCTTGAACAGAAAGCTAGATCCTATATTGCCAATCACTATCCAAGAACACTGAATTATATAATTTTCTCAGTCTACCTTGCATTAAGAAGAATGATGGTATACAGTTGGCCAGATGCATCGTATCTTCTCTCAAGTATACAGCAACTGCACCAAAGTATCAACATTTTAGATCAAGATTCTCAATCTACATAAAAACGTTTCCTTGCAAAAGCCAAGCATTACTAAACTACGCTGAAAGCTCTTTCATTGGATAATATTTAGAGAATAAAAAGTTGACGTTATGTTCCAGAGGAGGAACAAAAATGGATACTCAATCCTTGAGTGAAATTCAGAAATCATGAATTGAGCACACTTGAGTGCCGGTAATAGGCAAAAGATTTACAGATGTTCGAGTGGAAGGACGATAGACTATTAGTATTTGCTACCCCCGTCAAACATTTGTAAATACTCCTATCTTCCCAGAAAATTTAAACAAACTAGGGGCTTACTAAAAATAAAAACTATGCCGTACTCTAACAAGAAGAAATAACTTTGAGGTAGCACCTTGCTTCTGAATTATCAAACCACGAATGAATAAACAGGGGGTCATTCTATGCAGGATCTGTTGTCCTTTTTTGGAGTAGAAGAAGGGTGACAAGCTAAACTAAAACGCCAATGCGAACTTAAAAGGAAAAATGGGGTGAAAAAGTAAGCTTAACAGAACCTTCGTCATCAAGTGAATTCGAATCATTGCATGAAAATAGACCAATTATTTTAATGCGAAATGAGAGTCCAATTTTCATATTAGAAGTCACTCCTAAGAAACAATACAATTTCCAAAGAATTCAGTTTTCAACTGGACTTGCAACTTCTACGTAGAAAAGTGCTTGGACTAAAGAGTAAACTACACGTTTTTGTATAAGAAAAACACTTTGTTCCTGAGGCTCAATTTTCTTAACTTTGCACAAATTTGAGGCTGAGATTTTCTTAAGATTTTCTTAACTTTTGCAGGAATCAAATGGCTGAAACTGGCTACTCTGTATTTGTTGGGCCACCATAAGTCTCGATCTTTGTACGAGAGTTTGCAAAAATGAGCTAATATCAATTTCTGGCATGTAAAGAAGATGAACTGTGATTTTCTTAGCATTTTCTTGAACTTGAGTCTTGTGATTTTCTTAGGATTTTCTTAAGATTCTGGCCATTTGAGCCTCATTTTCTTATAAACTTTTGTCTTATAAAAAAACGTGTATATGGAGGGTCCCAAGCTGGCGCCACTTTTATGACGAAAGAGGAAAGCGATGAAAGACAAAAAGTATAACAAAATTGACTTACGATGCCGAGCACTTGGATTGATTTGCAATTAAATCTTTGAATGTCAGAGTTTCATCTTTTCTCGTCTTCCTCTTACGTGACGCTTTTTTCCTTTTAGGAGTCGCAGATTCATTGAGAAAAGAATCCTCAGCGGACATCTCTACGAAAGGTCAAATTAAGGTCAAAGGTCGGTAAGAAAATTAGCCAAATTTCTCGATTATAGGATATTTGATTTAGAAACAAAGCACAAGATTGAAACAAAAAAGGGCTCTCCGATTGTGCTGTAAACTGCATGCCTAAGATTTCAATAACCATTGCAAACTGCAAGAACAATCGATTACAGCTTATTAAAATTAGCTCCCCTTACCATCTTCGCTTTCGTATGTAAAAAAGTTGCTGATTTTCCCAGACGCTAAAATGAAGAGGAAACATCAATATCGCGCAAAATTAATTAGAATTGAAATTTTGAAGGAAACTGAAAAGAAATCGAAATGCTTACAGGTTCTTTGATGTGATAGTTATTAGGATTTACTAATATTTGAAAAAGCAATAATACATAGACAGGATAACAAGTGCATTATTCTTATAGATTCCATGACTTTTCCTTGACTTTCCTGACCAAATTAGCAAAATTCCCAGACATTTTCTCAGTCATAAAATATCTTTGTACTCAGTCTAATACAACAAAAAAAGTCGATATGGAAAGAGTACAAGCTACAAATTCAATGGTTTCTTCCGAGTTTTCCCCCTAAATTTCCATGACAGAAATTAAATTCCCTGGGAGTTCCCTGATTTATCTTTTTCCCTTGATCGCTGGCCACCCTGATCTGGTTTCGACTGCTTTGTGGATACGAAGTCTGCAATTACAATTCTTGACATCTCACCAGCACCGCACAATAGTTCAAAAAATAGCTTTAAAACGGCCATTGCAGTGTCCAAGTTTATAGAAAACTAAGAATTTCAGATAATGTACCAATCAAATTTTAAAGTCAAACGAATCATCAATAAAACTTTCTGCATGCGATTACCTTTGCATGCTAAATACTCCTCAGCAAATTCAACAGCTTGCAAAAATTGCTTCTTTCCAAATTGTTCGTTGTCGAGAGAGGCTCCTTCTCTCTAACATAAACAAAATTTACAAGTTAGATGATCCACGTAATCTTCACACAAAGGCATTTGCTCAAAATGCAAAGTTTGGGTCACTTAATCAGGCGTTTGTTGATATTTACAGCTGATTGTACAATAATGATCCCATTATAAATTCTAAAATGCTGCTCCTTTCAATAAACAATTATGACAATCTTTTCAATAACTCTCCTTCCTCATTTTCTCTAAATGCTTAGAGTATTCAATACAGCTGTTTAGCTACCCCATAAATTAAGATGTAAAGATTATGCCATCAATCAGAAACAATTTTTGCAGGCTAGCAATTAAGTCATTCACTGCAGTTCCAGAAGCAAAAAAATTAAACAAAAAATCAAAAGAAAATAACAACAATAAATACTGATAGCCATTTCAAAATACGTCACCATTATCATGTCCTTCTTTTCTTGGCCGCAACAAAGTGGTATAACATCTTTTACTGGTAATCTATGAAGTGAATTTAGCTAAAAACATATCACATCACACTGGTCTTCGCATAGATGACAAATTTCTGGGCCATAATCTGGCTTTCGGTTTATACCTTGGTACTATCGCATAATGATAAAAATGAGAAGAAAATGAGACGTGAAACTACGTGATGTAGCCTTGCTTATGATCTTTGTAAAAAGGTGAAAATGAATCCTATGTATGACTTCATATGTTGGCCAATGCCTGACACAGGACGACACTTATCCTCGTTCATCATTTCGTGGTGTATTGTACTCACTTCCATTGTTGCACCCTTTGGGTAGACAGGGGTGCTTCACTCTACTGACTTGCGAAATATACGAGTACCCCGACTACTCAAGTATTTGGTGATATGTACTTTCTGTGCACTGTAAGACATATTGTGACAAATGTTTCCAAAAACATAGCCAATAGTTCACAAACTCCCAAATAGACAAAAGACAAAGTCAAGTACAAAAGAAAAGGGGGAATTAAATGCAATTACTTTTGACATACTGCTATACCTTTGTTGTTTACAAAATTAAAAGTGATAAGTAATTTTTTTGGTCTATTTCCAACCGAACTTACACAATCCTTTTCATATTCTGTATCTTCCAAGTTTCATCGAAGAAGTACACCCAAATTTTGCGTCTCTTATCGATAGAGTGAAACTTGAAATAGATAGAAAAATCAAAAGTCAAACTTTACAGAATCAACACATATTATAAAATCAAATAGACGGCAGCTTTAAAAACAGCAATAAATATTGTTGTTAAAAGAGGACAAGAATTGTGGGTTAAACTCAGAATAAATGCCCACTATTGGCGTCAGCAAGAACATTGGGTTGAAAGCAAATAGCCCAAAAAGACATGCAGCTCATTATAACATACTGCACTTTCTGCATGAGAAAGACATCATGGCCGTATAGCAGGGGCCATCACCTGCGTGCGCCTCAACTTCATCCACTTCGTTGATTATTTGTTAAAGAAACAGTTTTCCTTGGTTTTTGCTTTCAGTGACTTGCTATTCACTATTCTATTGGTTGTTGTCTGTTGGTACTGAAGAATTTCACTATGGTTCGAAAAAGCGGTAAAAATCTTTAGGCGTACTGAAAAGCTTCTTTCGTCTGACACTCGTCGCAGTATGAAACGTCAGATAACGACCGAAAGGTGAACAGAAAAAGTTATGCAGATGCAGATAGATTCTATCTTATATGTTATACGCATCTGATAAATCTTTAAAGAGAGGCTTGATAAACTCTCTATTGCCTACCATCTCAAACCAGCTATGTACAAACGTTTAGTTGTAGATTCTAATTTTAATTCGTTCTTTGTGTTGATCCCTAGGTGCTCTCTACAGCGAATGATATAGTGAGCAACTAGGGATCAGCAAAAAGGGTGAAAGTGTTAAAGGCGTTTTGTCATCCAATAGGGATCATTTTAATGATACTGGCCATATCGCTTAATTTGATCATTTTCGTGTTGTAGATTAAGCTAGTAATGAATTTGATTTGCTAAATTTAATTATACGATATGAGGTGAAGTTTGAAATAAATTTCTCCCTAATCCATAAAACTAAGAATAAATAAAATACAAAAGATTGCTGCTAATATTAGCATCAAACCTGAGCTAATAATAATGACAAAAACAGCTATTGAATATCAATTATCAGAAAATTCTCATTGAAATTCAAATATGAACATAGCCAGTAAGCAGTAATTATGTTATTGGCAAAATAGGCACTGTAACACTAATAACTTACTGACTGCTAGTAGCAAAACTTACAATAGCAGGCCAAAGCGGTTCATCTTTAAAATTTGCCCAGACCACATCTCCTCTTTCCATTTTTTCTGTGGAATAAAAATAAAAGAAAGTTTATAATAATGAAAAATCTCAAGGGACTAACACAAGTTCTACTTTCATAGGGAAAAAATACAGTCATCTCTTCACTCTTTCTATCTTTTTGGTAGCTCAGAAAAAACAAGTTGTGCTGGAGAAAAAACTATCAACTACAATCAGAACAATAAAAAATAGCAAAAGATTGAAGGTGAGCCAAACCTGGTGGCTTTTCAATTGGTGAAAATGGATCAGGAAGCTCATCATCATCATCATTGTCATCATTATCATTTTCAAAGCCCTCAACACTACCATCATCACCTTTGCTTCCTTTATCTTCATCTACTCTATCATCTTTTAGTGAACTAAGAAATATAAATCAAAGAAAATGAAAGATAGTCTTAAAACTTTGATTTTACTGCCACAAAAGATTAATGAAGTTAAAATTCTCAATTGCATGCATCCAAAGAAAATCATTTGAAGCTGATTATAGACAGAGTGAAAGGAAGTGGTCAAAAAGAAAACAACACAAGAAATAAATTACTCTGAACATCTTGCCAAAAATAAGGACACCAGCTGAGGGATCTGCTAACCTGAGGCAGACTATACATATTGTACTTTTATCCAAACAAAATCTGGCATCTGCTTAATTTGCTGACAACAAGTCAATGGTACCTTCCAAACTATTCAAACTCTATCAGTCCCTGATTGTGTATATTGTCCATACAATGAGTTTCCACTATGTGACTACATGATGGCTAATATGAAACAGGCACACATGTTGAAAAACTATCTACAACCTCTGCTAAAAGTATTAGTTCTGAGAATCCTAAATCTTTTAGTCTTAGCATGAATTTTCTTAAAACCAACTAAAATCAATCGCAACAGCAAAACTTTCAAGGTTTGCAATCTTATGTAGTACTTTTGTTTACACTTGACTAAAAAAATTCAAACTATGACTTTGATCTTTTGTTTTTGATGCTTATGTCAATGGGTGGAGTCTAGGATTATCATGCTGCAAATAAGATCAGCATGTTGATGAGGATTGCAGGAGCATTTTCAGAGAAAAGCAACCCTCTTAAAAAGATCATTGAGAAGTAGGCTTAGAAAACTATTGCAAATGTCATCAATGATATACAAGCAGATATGTGGCAAGTTAAATATTTACAAGGGCAAACAAATGCATTACAAAGCAGCAACAAATGCATTACATGCATATGCATGTACTACAAATGCATAAGTGATAAATGCATTACAAAGCAGCTAGGTAAATTTAATTTAAGCCATATAGCAAGACAAAACATCTATTAAATTGAATCCATGAAGTTGCAATAAAACTACTCAAACTTAAAGTTCAATGCATCTTTTTAGCAAAAACAGTATGACGTACACCTAGTATAGACAAATCACGGAAAAACCCAAGAAAATGAAAAACAATGCTCAATGTAACTGCATTAAGCTTTATAGAAATCTGCCAATAATGATTAAATATTCCTACCTTTATGATTAACAATCATTGAAAAATTAGATATAGTTTATTATCTAATTTTGTGTTAAGCTAAAGTAACAATTTTCAAATATAAATTACAAAAGAATGGAAAATATCCTACTACAATGTACTGCTTACATGTCAGTGTATATGAAAAGTGGCATATGCATTCAAAAAGAGCCACCATATATTTACCTGCTTCCAGACGAATTCAGTATAAAATGATTGCAATTTTGATCAGACAACTGCAATTTACACTTTTTAAAAGTTTTCCCATTCTTTCTTCCTTTTGGACGTCCTTTTCTCTTTGGGTACTTTTCTTTGTTCCTTTCAGAGCCAGTGGTGAGAGCTTAAATGAATTCAAATTTATATGAAAAATAAGGCTCAAGCAAATATAAAAGGTGTAAACAGTATATGATATGTACAACATATGGTACAACTTTAATTCTAAAATAAGCGACTACTTGAAAAATTCTGTCTTTGACATGAAATCAACTTTTCCTAACTACAATGGGTAAATAATGAAAAATTCCTTCCAAAACTTTAAGGTACTTGCCATTATGCTGTTCTTCAGCCTTTTGATAAGCAACAGAAAACAAAGATTGTTCCTTTGTACTCCTCAAACCTGAAGAAAGACTTGATATTGTTGTACTAAATGTTACACAGCAAAACTAAACAGGTCATGAGATCAACAATAGTCTTATTATTCTAAAGTACAAATGGCTGATGAGCCATAACTAAAATTTATCTTATCAGAAGCCAGTAAATTATCTTATCAGAAGCCAGTAAATCAGTCATTCAGAAAGAAGTATCAGACTTGGTCACAAACACTTTTTTCCTTAAATTCCCAATATTAGACCATATATATACAGATGTATTTTCCACTATCAACAAACAAGAGAAACATTTCAGAATGCCACAGGTAGCATGAAATCAACAATCTATAAAACTACCCACTTTTTCCTGCACTAATGTATTCATCTTTATCTTTGCAATCCCACTCCAATGTTTGGAATTCATTTCCACTCAAATTTCCCCTAACACAGGAACAAAAACAATTGATATGCAAAACAGGTCCCTAATCAAGTAAACACTAGAAGAGTACCACATCCATGTAGCCATGACCTTAAACAATTGATATGTAAAACAAGTCCCTAATCAAGTAAACACTAGAAGAGTACCACATCCATGTAGCCATGACCTTAAACAATTGATATGTAAAACAGGTCCCTAATCAAGTAAACACTAGGAGAGTACCACATCCATGTAGCCATGACCTTAAACAATTGATATGTAAAACAGGTCCCTAATCAAGTAAACACTAGAAGAGTACCACATCCATGTAGCCATGACCTTAAAATACAAACAGGTAATAAGATCATGGATCCTAAACCTCTCTATCTGCCATGATCTGTCTGAGACATCATGTTATACTATAACTGAATCACTGAAAATGACCCTATCAGTTCCTTGAGGTATGACTAAAATCATGGCTTGTGAAGTGACAAAAAGATTAGTACCCAAAAACTTCACTTGACACACAATGCCTCAAAACAAAATGTAAGCTTCCTACCATTTTCTTCCATTAAATTTGTAGACACATTTCATCAAATGTCCCTTGATGTTCTTTTCAACAATCTATGAATATGATAATAAAGTTAATTAAATCCAAAAGATTCAATGAATAGTCACAAATAGCACCAAGCTATGAAACTATAACTGTCCTTCTTCCTTGACTCCCAGCCATGAAGAAAGTGGACATCTACACTTTGTTGATGAGATACTACTTGAATTCATATGATTATATACACTTCACATAGAATATGCACACTAAAGGGAATACAAGCTAGCACCAAGGGTTCTGAGCAACTACCTTGTAATATCAAGTCCTAAAAAACTGTCAATCTAGTTTTAGTCTAATCTCTGAGGGGGGTATGGGGAAAGTGCTTCTGGACATCAACTTTCTTTAAGTTTGATGCTTGAAGTGCTTCAACTTGGATCAATTTTTGCATTGCATCACTATTGTCAATGTGCATCACATGAACAATTCATAAAATGCCCAGGTGTTGAAAACCCTAGAAATACTAAATCAAACCAAAAAAACTGTGTATGATCCACTTTACATTAGACACTAACAACAAATATCACATGGACACAATGAACTGGTGCCATCCTTATACTGCAAAAGCATACGCATAACAATAACATTTAATCAATTTCTCAGGTGCATTTTGTGTTCGGGAGCGATTTGTCAAATATAGTGTGGGAGGGAGGAGACAACTACAAAAGAGATAATACATGAGAGGTTCCTGCCAAATGTTGAAGTGGATTATGAATCTGTTCAAATTCCATACAGCATTTCTCCAAACAGGCCACAGATTCAATTCCAAGAGTGTCAAAGTGACAATTTGTTTTGATTTCTTCTTCCCCTTTACTTTGGGTCCCCTGTTTTAACAGCACCCCCGAAACACTTAAACCCACCATCAAATACTTCTATTTAATTCTTCGACAATATTTACTTTGGCAGGCCAATAAATTCCTCCTTCTCGTATCTTCCTGGCCCACACAATTTCTTCCATCGATCAACACAAATTTTCAACTGCCACCCAAACAAAGAAATCACTATATGAAGATATGAAGCATTGAAGGCTCCTCCTTTGACTTCTATCTTCTTGTTTATATCACCGTTTATAGGTATTGACCACTGACCCTTAACCTCATTTCCACTGGAGTGGCCTCGTTGTCAGAGGTGCAGTGGTCTCGCAGTCTCGTTATCAAACCTGGGTGGATCACCCAGATTTTCCTGGATTTTCTCAGAGAGATAGGTTCTTTTCGTTCGTTTCATGGTTCGTTCAGGCAGAAACTCAGTTTTCTGCATATTTTCAGCAATTTGCTTTCAGTTGGTTCTGTAACATTTCATGTCCTTATTAGATCAATGGTTACATATAAGGGGGCGATGGGGTTCCACTCAAAGATCTTGATGCACAGTGCACATAACTTGTGATTTTTCTTATCCCAACCACCCCTTCAAGTTGGGGGTTATTGCTTGCTAATAATCCTGTATTCGATCCCCTATAACTTCAGGGGCGTACCTGATAGGAAGGTGTCATGGTGCGGCAGCCTCACTGCTGATACAACTGCAAATCTTACCGTTTTACCTGATAATGTTTTACCAACTTTATTGACATATTTGCAACACTTCACCGACCAGCTACACCACATTAAGCCAACACTCATACCGTTAATGAGTGGTGGCTAAATGTGTAGCTGGTCGGTGATGAGTTGCAAACATGCTAATAAAGTTGGCAAAATGGCGAGACTTGCAGTTTTGTCAGTACCGTAAATCCTCGAATTAGCCCCCTGGGGGCTTATGTATTTTTGTGCTTTTAGGGTGGGGGCTTATTCGAGGGGGGCTTATAAAATTATTTAACAAATGTCGTATAAAAAGCTTATTTTCAAAGCTCCTTTTCCCTATAATATTACAAGAACAGTCTAAATTTAAGCATTAGTCTTTATCAAAGTCTTCATCATCATCTGGGGTGGGGGCTTATTCGAGGGGCGCTTATTAACAATTTGAAGTTCTAGCATGGGGGCTTATTCGAGGGGGGCGTATTCGAGGGGGGCTAATTCGAGGATTTACGGTAAATTCACCCACTCAGAATGGTATACCCCCTCGTTCACCAACTGCCCTTTGACAGAAAGGTATAGACAACTATTGGTTTCCCGTTGAGACTGTAGCATTGCTAAGTATCCATGTTAACTTGATCTGGCCAACTTATCATATCTGTATCTTGAGTATGGGTGTGGTTGTCATAGAGCCACACCCTCGTATCATACAGCTCGATCGGTTATCAATGGAAGTGATGACTTGACAATTGCGTAGCTCATCACACTTCGGAGGAGTGTAAGTGAAGGGGAGAACCGATCTTTGAACTACTAGTTGATATGCCTCGAAATGGTATTTACAGCTGTCAATCACATCAAGAACAATATACGAAAACCGCAGGATGTGTTATCGAATCTCAATCTATTACGTTTGAGGATAAAGCTGTCGATCAAATATTGGACTACTCTGCGAGGCTGGTCAGTTACTTTACATAGGCAAACAGTGAAAACACGGCTCGGAACAAATATTACCAATGTTTATTATAATGAATTGGTCGTATTTGATTACTCTGACAGTAGTCAGCCGGTTTCATGGAGTTTTTGCCGAGGATGATAACTGTTTCATGCTCTTTAACAAGTGTAACGCAAGGCACAATTGCTTGGCAGCCCTTCTGAATTTAAGACTCCTGTGCCATGAGCTCCTGTTCGGTGAAAATGGAAGTGGCTGCACTCAGAGTTGCAAAGAAGCTATAAAACTGGTAGATACAGATAGATATGGAAAATATTTTTTGAGTTGTAATTGCGATCGTGATTCAGAATGTCTGACGCACCAAGCAAGGGCTTCAGCGTGTCTACACAATCGTACCATCGGGAACAAAATAGGATGTTCGACGTATAGTAGACAGTGTAAAGATGATAGAACGTGTAATAACATAATGGAGAATTTTTATTTGAAATGTACTCATCTGATTTCTGGGACGGAATGCACGCCAGCATGTGAGATGGTACAGGAAGAGCTGTACTCTCATAATATTACGAAAGGTTTGTTGGATTGTGAGTGCAGCGGAACTGTTAGAGAAGAGAATTTCTGTCGGGGTATAACAGCTCATACGCTGCATCTTTGTAAAACGTCACCTATGGTTAGGAGGTTTAACGAGGGACAAAGTAATGGGAAGGGACGGACGCTTGAAACCAGGCGGAATAGCACTAAAAGCAGGTTGCAGATTGTTGTAACTGCCAGTTCGAATTCTCTTAAATTACGGTGTGAATATATTCCGAATATAATTTTAGTCTTTATTGCTTTGCGACAGTTGTATGACATTGCCAATAGTTTGTCCATGAAATGATATACAGAGGAGGAGGCTTCCGTTTTTACTGACCGATTATCCTGCACATCTTTTGCGGATGGTTTGTGTGGTGGATTGGACAATAGGTGGTAAGTCTTATGCTATGTGACAAGAACAGATCGGTGGAAGCGTTCAAAGGCACAATAGAGATATTCGTTATGGAAAGAGGCGATCCTTGTAGACGCCCGATGACAATGTTTTAGCAAATAGTTTTGCATTAATATGAGTGTGACGGTTAAGTATTGTATTTGCCTTTCGCAATGATCCAAAGAAACGAAGGTTATTGAACAACGTTAGAACTAGGTTATTTGTTTCCCTCATGATTCTATTGAGGACACCCATACAAAAGCCACGTCCATTTCCTATCTTTTCACTGCCCTCTTTCATTACCTCGGGGTGTGTAAAGGAGAAAGCAGGCATTTCGCCATCACATTTTCCGGTAATTTAAAGATGTATTGTCTGAAAGACATGACACAATATCACAATAGTAAATTTTAGTAACTTACAGTAGTGTATGTGTATCTGACAAGTAGGCAGAGACCGTAAATGTGGACGTGCCAGCAGCAAATGTGGCTTATCAGCGTGATATCTTAGGCAGTGTCCTATACACGTGATAGAGAATATTCTAAGTAACATGCAGGTTATGGAGTTTGAGAAGAGCAGTTGTAACTTTCTAGATCGAATTAAGGGCCAGGTTTGAAGTCTATCAATGAACTTAAACCATATGTCGGACATTGTTTGGCGTTTTGGGCTTTTTTATTTTTTGTATGCTCAGAGCATTCATCTTCTCTGACTAACATTTCATTTCATAATCTTCGTATCTGTTTAATACCCATCAACATGCCAGTCAACACATTGCAACAGTTATCTAGGTTTGCATAGTTGCAGAATATTTTTATGCGTTCAGCGATTGAATTACTGGATTGCATCGGTGCAGCACCACAAGACATCATCTTGCAGAACACGCAAAAACTGTACAGCACTCTGAAACTCTGAATTGAAACCAAACTGAAAGTAAGGCTCTTTTTACTTGGAGCACAACTACAGGCGTTTTAGCACTACCCATACGAAATATTTCGAGTCGAAGTTGATGCAGGAAAAAACTGTGTTTAGGTAAATGCTAAGTATGCACAGAAATGCAGAGTGGCTTCTTACGTCATTCGTAAACATCGGCACGATGGTAACGTATGAAAGTTTCCGTGTTTTCTCGAAACAGGCAGTAGCCTATTATAAGAGTAGTGTTTTCTATTTCCTTTCAGGCTTAGCACTCTGTGGTCGTAATGCAGTATATCTGAAAATTAATATATAGCTGCGTTACTTTGTAATCCATTAACGAAGCCATGGGGGTACAGACGCAATAGCCACTGAGCTAAAAAAAATTGCCCTCCTTTGCCCATCCATCAATGTTACGATGAAAACATGTATATGTTTCCCTGTAAGGGACCGGTCATTACTTCTTCCAGGGGAGGGGGTGGAAGATATCTAGGAGGGGGACCAAAATTTTGCGCACTCGGAGAGGGGGGTGAAAAATAAAGAGCATTTTAATAGAAGGAGTATGGAATTTCTGAAATACTGGAGTAGGGACCAAAATTTTTACATAAATCTGAGAGGGGGGACGAAAATTCCATCACATATATAAGAATGTCTTCCACACCCCTCCCCACAAGTAATTAAAGACCTGTCACTAAACTTGAAAAACCAGAAAGTCAACACTAAGACGATAACTTGTGCTGTTGCCTTTCCTTTGATAAGTTTGTATTCTGGAGTGCTTCATAGAATGGATGTTTAGACAAGTTTTGTAATTTAGGACCATTGCTTGGTCTCCCCCCCCCCCACCTTTTTAGCTTTTTAGCCCCACCACGCGTACAGATTCAGCCGTAGTTGCTAATTAATGTATTGCTTATGAAGACTTCTGTTGAAACAGATGACAGAATTTTAGTGGAATAATCGCTTGATTACAACACCGTTATTAACAAATAGTTTTGACCAGACAGGTAACCATATCACCAGGGGTGTCACCCTATAATTGTAGGAAGGGAGCTGTGCTATAGGCCACTTAAGTGAGCCCCTAAAGGTCTCCTTATTTTAGCAGAAGGGGCTGAGCCCCCGAACCCCACTCCACTGTACCCTTGCATACACATATGCACATGCTACTCCACAGTGGTAATAGATAGGCATAAGTGTCCATTCGATGTGCACAGAGCATGCATACACACTTAATAAAACACACGTAATATTTAGTTGAAGATATCGCTGCTAGTCTGTATTCGATTATGAATGTGTATATAAACGTTGGGTAACAGTTATACGTTTTGCTTATTCTTGCATTTTTTGTGGCTTTGATTTTGGGAACAACGTACGAGGATGCCTAGTGCAAACGTCAAATTTAGGTCAGTGCGAAGCAGTGGTGTACAGCTAACTCTTGTAAAAAGAGCCCTTCCAAGAACGAGGGGCATGGTGAGGGCACATTCTTTTTTTCGACAAATTTAGACAGCACCCTAGAGCTAAATTTTGCAAAAGGGGGACTCTGTCAACTGCGAAAAGCGTTACAAATCTAACATGTTGGCTTGTAAAAGCACAACTATTTATTGTAAACTGGTGGACCAACAGTGCATATTAAGACTGGTTTCCATATCGTTACATGCGACGTGGACGTGTCCCGGTCATCGGGCAGACGACGGCGACGCATGGGAACTTTCTCAAAAGTTCAACCCATCTCAACTCTTTTTACTCGACTAGGACTGGGACGTAGGCGCGACACTACTGGGACGTAGGCGATACTACGGGGACGTCAGCGATATAATTACAAAAATATTCAGAGTCCCAGCCAGTCCCAGAAGCATCGCCGATGTAATGACTTGGACGTGTCCCCGTCAACCAGGATTTAGCTGTAGACCGATATTAAGACCAGGCCTGATAAGGACCCCGTTCTTTTGTCCTGAATGATACGTTCAAAGTACCTAGACGAGAGAAGGAGCACCAGCCTCTATTCGCCAAGCAGATGGGGCCCCTAATCAGAATTCCCATTCTATTTGACAAATCTGTAGATAATCTGTAGCGCTATTTCCACATGCAATTTGTTCGATCTAGTAATCCCAGCAGAACGTCCAGAGTGCTTTGACTCGTCGCCACAGGGCTGCGGAAGTGGCAAAAGCATTGCATTTTGACAGGTTGTCGGTATAGCTGCTCAGGCCTGCGGCTGCTCTACGCAGTATGCATTTTGACAGTGATCCCAGATGCCATGACAGAGATCATGGAGTTAAATTTTGTTAAAGTCCGATGATATTTGCGATTGATTGTGATTAGCAATGATCCAAAGAGTAATGATCATCGGCCAGTGACGGAGCCCGCGGGGGTGTATGGGGGAGGTAAATACCCCCACTGTTTTGGAGATGTAGTAAGAAGGTATCGAGATATTTTTCGATCTCAGAATAGCTTAGTGGTATAAGCGCTACACGCTGTGGTCTCAATAATGTTCCTGAGAGCTTTCGCCGACAGCTGCTCTGCCGCCCTCCTCTGGCCTAGCACCGGCACAGACTGGCCACATTGGCATGATCGTGGACGCACGATGATGTTAATAGCGCAGACAGGACAGGCTGTGATTAATTGCACTGTCACTATAGTGAAGAAGGGGTTATACAATTATTATAATAATTATTGCCTATCAACAATAGAGATCAATGAGAGGTGCGTGGCAAGGATTATCGTGTACTGGACAGTGGGTGGGACAAGCGGAAAGGGAAATCTTGAATCATCAAAGAATCTAGACAAGAATGAACACACTATCAAGAACTGACGCTTTTTTAAGGAAAATTTAGAGATGTACAATTTTCTCTTGGCTACTACAGTGAGGAATAGCCCTTGATTCATAAAGACATAAACAACACGCACCTGACGGCCAAGCCCTGGAACCATGCATGTTTGTTGCCAAAATTGTTGGAAATGACAATGTACACGCTATTTTTTATAAGGAACATCTTTATATGGAACCTACATGTAGAATGCCAAAATATTAAAGAGCTTATGCTACTAAAGGAATTCCCCAATGAACTTTTCAAGGAATTCCCCAATGAACTTTTCAATTTGAAACACTTTAACAACACCAAACACCAAACAATCAAGAATTAGGAAGCTGGTTCCATTCATTTGCAACCAAAATTCGCATAGATTGTTAGCTATGCTTGCGTCAAAGTGCTTCATTGAGTATGCTTTATGCTTCTACATTTTGATATTATGCTTTACCATTATGAAACTTCTTTCCCACCTTCTTTGCATGTTTGCTAAATTTTTGGAATATTCAGGCTCGGTAAAAAAATTAGGTATTCTAATTAAAGAAGTACGTATTTCATGCTTATTGATCTGATAGGCCCAACCAGAATGGAGGAGCTTGGCTTTTACTATCATTGCAAGTACCAAGTTAGAACTGCTCTGCAAACTCCTTACACATACTTCTTTCATAAGAATACCTAATTTTTGCTCAATATTCTTGATTTTGTTTTGACTTTGAGTCTATGAAGATTCTTAGCCTATTCTCAAATTTTAATGATTTTGAGCATTAATACTCGTATAGACTATATTCTTATCATGGAAAGTGTGGAACTGCACTCCCTGAAGAGTTGCTGAGTCGCATTATAGTGTAATGACTCAGAGACCTGATAATTAAAGCTCACACTTGTTTTGCTTTCAAAAGAAAACTCAAATAAACACAAAATATAAGCCTTGATGAGATTGAGCCTTGCATTATTTTTAGCTTATTCTCAATTTTCTGGGATTTTGAGCCTTTAAATACTTA
Source organism: Mastigias papua (assembly GCA_964019165.1). Lineage (NCBI taxonomy): Eukaryota > Metazoa > Cnidaria > Scyphozoa > Rhizostomeae > Mastigiidae > Mastigias > Mastigias papua. Next base: position 5,426,085 of record OZ025282.1, on the reverse strand, counting down.
TAAACTATATTCTTATAAGTGTGTAATATGATATAAGGGTGTCCTATAAAGTGTGCTTTTTCTGCGTAAATTTTTTGGCCAGAGCACTGGGTTGAGCCAGTTTCAAAATGGGACATCAAAGGTTAAGGGCTGACGATGATCATGAAGACTGCTGGTGAGGATTGATGACGAAGACTGATATGATGATGATTGTGGCTAATGATGATTGTTGATGCTGATGATTGCTGATGATGTAGATTGCTGGCTAGGATTGATGAAGATGATAATGATGATAATCAGTGATTATGACTGTGATTGATGATGATCATTAATGACTATGATTGTTCGTCATGATTGAAGACAATGATTGATTTGATGACGATTGACGACGATGATTGTAATTAATGATGATCGTTGATGATGATGATTGTTGGTTATGATGATTGCTGATGAGGATTTACGATGATGATGATGATAATGATGATTGATTTGATGATGATTAATGATGATAACAAAATGATGATGATGCATCACAACAGCTGTAATTCTATAATTAAGCCACAGATATGGAAAGAGGAATGCAATCAGCAAGACACGTGGCTGCAATGGATGGTCGCTAAAAATCCTCCTGACAAGGTTAATTTTTAGCTGTTTATAGCTTGAGACCTTTGACATCTGCATTATGATTGTTCGCTCGAGAGAACGCCCCTGTGCAAAAATGGATCATCACAGATATCAGTACTTAACCATTTGTTATACGGTGCAAAACCACATTCTGGCCACAAGGCTAAACAACAAAAGGGTCAAAGAGACACTAGTAGTAATTTCATATGATGGCCAAGACAATTGGGTTCATTTCATGAATTCTCGTATTCAACAGCTGGGAACAACTGAATATAAATGTAACAAATCTTGATGAGTTATTCCTGCTCTAGCATTCCGACGCTAAAAGTGTTACGAGACACGGGTGAATCGGTCTGAAATTAACAAGGGTATGGGGTCGCTTTACAAAGCAGATGGGCAACAATTGAACTATTCATTTAATTTTCTTACGGAAAGGTATTGCTGTAAGAAAATACGTTACCTTGCGTCGAAAGACACAGCCCTGTACAGTGTCTATGATCATGGGCGCCTGACGTATATTAGAAGAAAATTTCCATTATTCTTCCTCAGTGGAAACCTTGTCCCCTGCCCTAGGTACGTGCAGACGTCCCTGGCTACGATATTTTGTTATGAAAGCTATAAATTTTTAAGTACTAGGTGTTAAAGTTGTTGTGAAACTGTGTGAATATATGAATATAACTAATTAATGAACTGCCTGCTACGCAACAACACCTAATTCTTTTTCTCTGCCTCTGGTTGAAGATAAAGAATTAAAACAAATTGCAGACACAAATGACAGCTTTCGCGATTGACCGAAAGAATTTTTGTCAAAACGGATATAGTAAAAACCTCCTCCTAGCCGCGTCTTTGAAAGGTTTTCACTATAAAAACTCTATATGATACCATTGCCTTGATTTTCTTAATGAACTCATGATTACTCTCGGGTTCCACTGTAGGCACGGGCCTATTTTCAACGATGCAAACAGACTGCTTCAAGGCAGTGACGTAATGGACCAGTGTGGGGTCCTTAGCAAGCGATGGTCGGTTGCCTCTATACTAAATCATATTTGAGTAATATTATAGAGATTTTTTAGGAAGTTTCGTGAGGCCCTCCTCAGGGTTCGGCCTGTTGGCCGGCCTTAGTTTTAAGCTTAAAGATGCACACTGTACACTACACTTACTGTTAGAAGTTATTGCAATTCAGAGATGTACCATTAGTGCCATAGGCCTACTACCTCTTTCAGCCTAATCTAGAGCTAGATTTCCTACACGACCATATCGTAGACGGTAATCTGTGAAAAGAAATGGGGTGCAGCGACGAAGTTAAAGAGTGTGTGCAACAACCTCAAAGCACTATGGAGTCAAAAATTTAAAATCCAACTAATCGTACTGAAATCTCTCTCTGGATTTGTCATGGATTGGTGCAAAACTACTATGTCTGTGGTCAGACTAGAGATCATATGGTGATCAAGTCTTGGAATCTACGAGGATGAATCTTGATCAGTTTACTGGATTTAAGGATACCTTAAGCAATTATATAGGGTTTGCTGGCCTGCAATTTTCATGCATCGATAGGATTCATAAAGATCTGATTTTGCGAGGAAGTTTAGGAACCATTATTTTTATTGCTATGACAACTATACGAGTGCAATATCGGATCAATTGACTAACAAGGCCTGTTTGCATTGGGCTCAAAACATCAAATTTGGCTCATGTTCCTATTAACAAATGGATTTCCTTGAATTGGTAATGAATATGCCGGCATAATCCTTGATTAACGTACAATATCTGCTTTAATTTGGTTGATGTGAATGGTTTTATTACTTGGTTGAAATCAAGTCACATCGGTTGCCAAAATTAAGTTTTCATAGGATGACATGCAATTTTGGTTTCCTTTAAACAGCCGTCAAATCTGAACACAGAGCCTTTTGGGCGACTTGAAAGTAACCAAACGGTACATCGAATATATATATAGCTATGACAGAGGTTATTGTTGTGCACAATTCTACAACTGTTATTTAAATAATCCGGCATGACGTTCCACTTATAGGAGTGTAATCCAGAAGTCGTCCAAATGTACTAGATGAAATATACAGGAAAAACTGTGGACGGGCGCGGGCGGGTGTGTATTTATTTACTACAAAAGAACGGGCTCAGGTCATAATAATTATTGATTGTTTCCAGCAATAAAAATAGAGTAAGTCGAGAAACAAAGGGGATTTTTAAAACTTTTTGGATTTTATCTTCAGACGTGATGTCTCCATATGACATTTTCTTTTACTTGTTACTAAAATAGTCCTTTATGTACGTCTAAAAATATACTTAATTACTAAAAGTACAAATGACTCTCTTTTATAGACAATTTCCTTTTCAAACATTTTTAACATCAAAAACGGTTTAATACATTGCAATTTGTGGATTATTTTTTTATTATTCGTACTAATATCAAAAGAAGTTACTCTCATCCATAATATTCTTAATATTTCGATTGTTTGGTGCCAACTGATAATTCTGCGAATACAAGTCGATGATCCGAGGCGATAAAGTCGCTAGGCCATTCCTGCAAAACAGATACCTTTGTCATAAATTATCATTGGCCCCCATGAAGAAACCAAATTTTCTACAAGGTATTTATAACTGTGCATGAACCCTTGACATAATAAGCAAACAATTTCTGACAAGGAGTCTAGCAAAAGGTCTAGCTTATGAGCTCCATACTTTTGAATCTCTTTTTGCCACATTGTGGTACTTATAAGCTCCTCAACAGTTCCCTAATTTCAACTGCACATTTAGTACTATATAGATATAACAAATGATAAGTATTAAGACAAGATACTATAGATAATGGATGTTTCAACGCAAATCCCTCTGTGAAGCATTGCTACATTGATTGTGCACAATTCATGTGAATTTGATAGCAATGAATAGAGTTGACTTCAAAACTAGACCATTCACCCAAGGCTAGTTCAAGGTTATGGTGTAAGATATGGAAAACAAAGGAGCACATCTATCCACAACAAAACTAGCCAAGACAAAATTTGCTCAGACACAAGTTGTACAAAGGTTTGTCGTACAAAGAATTTTGAAAGTATGTAAAACACCAGGAACTGACAAAATCATCCACTATTGACAAAATCATCCCACTGCTGAATGGGAAATATTGCGTCAATATGTAGAAGGACATAAGTGCTGAAACTTTGACTTGATACAGAACATAAATGACTTTGAAACAATGGGATTGCAGAGCATACCATATCGCTGCGATCTTTAGGAAACAAAAAGGCCTCCTTCACGTTACACTCCAATTCAGCAGGCATTCTAAAAATGATAAATGCTGAGATAAAAATAAAGTACGGCAACCCATTTGTAAGGGACTAGCTGAGATACAGCTTGCAGAGATGAAAGACCAACTTGGCTATCAGTGTAATGAAAAGTAACGGTGAATTATGTACTTAAATTCAAAACTCAAGCAATATATAATTAAGGCGACAACAAGCTGCGTTTTCCAAGAACATAATAATTGAAGCAACTGGCACGCTAAATCTTTCACTATGACAATGACCGTCTACCCTTCCACCAATATGACTTTGCTATCAGCCAGAGCTGTTATCACCTTTAATGAATTACAATAGAGTCCCATTATGTCGGACTCTCAAGGGAGATCGGAAATTGTCCGAGCTAACGAATGTCCGAGTTAACTGAGTCCGTCAATAAATTGTAGTGAATCCAAGGGGAATGAGAAATCAATCCGACTAAGCGAAAGTCCGACTTATCCAAGGTACGACCTAACTTTAAAGCCTACCAATCAAGCTTCGAGGGGTTGGACAAAGGCAATTGATAAGCGCTTCATACCTGTAAAAGATATAGTCTACTGCCAAAGGAGAGCAATTGTGATCCAAGTGTGTTACAACAGGCTCGCGTCCATGAAAATCTTGATATGACGATTTAAAGCCATTTTGCAAAAAGAAGTTGTAAATTGGTCCATTTGGACAACCATTGAAGTCACCAGCAAGGAACAGAGGAATATCTGTGCGTTCCTGCCTGTAAATTAGTAATGATTTTTTGCTATATTTCAATAAGAAATTCAAAAATGCCACAAATGGTTTTTGTGAGAACATGGAAACTAAATAGTACTTGATAACAAACTAGCAACGCTAAGCACAGTCAAAATCTATAATTTCAAACTCCAAAAAATTAACTATCAACACATTTCTCATTAACTTTATATAGAATTCTTAACGTAACATCTATTTTCTAAAAAGTTACCGTAAAAGAAATGCATCTATTGCTTGAACTAGCTTCTTTGCTTGAATCTGAATTGAGTGACATGAGAAACAATTATATATCTAATGGAATTACTTGGAGTAGATATTTCATCAAATCATATCTCAAAAGTCAAATCATTGCACAAAGTCCCAAGGGTATAATATAACTTTCCATGTAAATAGGGGCAATACCAGTATTTATGAACTGAAAACATCAACTTGATGCATTGTAAAGCCCCTAATATTGCATCTCTATTTCCAAGACCCAGAATATTGAACTGTGGATAGTAAATGATGGGTACTCTTAGATGATATCAACTCTTCTTATTTAATGATCTTTGCAACTCTGCTCTAAATTCATAGACAATACTTAATAATTAAAAGAATGAAAACTTGCAGACATGGCAAGTCAAAAGTAAAAGACTCAAATGTAGTTTGGGAACATGAGAAAATAGCACCACAAACCATTCTTGTAAATTGATCAAGGTAGTTTGCCAAATATGTTAAATGTGTTGTTGCTATAATAGCCTAGAAAAGAAGATTTAACCACAATGAATGAAAAAATGAAACTACTTGTTAAAATCAAAGGCAACAGAAAGGGGATGACAATAAGTTTAACCAAAAAAAGCATTACAACACAAAACACAGGCTGCTGGAGCAAATTCCTTGATAAGCTTAGGATTACTACATGATTGTGATCAGCAATAAACACTTGTGATCATAAAGAAGTGCTTGTGATCATGAATAAGCATGATCTTCAATGAGATTAGTCTTTTACAGTAAACTACCATTATGGCCTAATGCCAATATAGAGAAATTATCTAAGAACCTCTTGATCGGTCTCCAGATTAATCACATTTGCTAAAAGAGCAACACGCATTCCAATATCATTGAATTTTATATACTCCACATGTCTAATTCTGAAAAAAACAACAATGAAACTTTAAAAAATAATCAGCATCTTTTGGTTCCTGAAGCCTTTCTCACTGGATAACAATCTATGCTGATCATTACAGGTCAAAAAAGATAAACTATTAAGCTCATCAAATACTATGAAATATTAGAGATTAAAGTAGATGGTATGAGAGTCCAAACAAAACAATCATGATTTATCAGAATAGCACTAGTCTGATCATTCACGTACCAAATGATTCTCCGTATGATAATAGTACATATCTCATAATTCTGTCAGAGGTGGAAAAAGTATCAAAACCTGGGAACCTAGTTATATGGTTAGAAATATTTGTAGAAAGTTCCACAGAAAAATCTTGAACTGTCTAGACAAGTATGAAACTCTAATGTTGTAATTCAAGTTAGCTTAGGAGGAAAAAATCATCGACTCATGTAACTCAAAATTTTAGTATACACTAGTCACATACTAGTTAATCAATAGATGACTAGAGCAATGGATAAACAATAAACAAACTCCCTTTGAAATTTAGCAGAAACTTTGAGATAGATACCTAGGTTCCGGGATAGAACAAATTTTTCTACCTCTGAACTCAATATGACATTGTTTTCCTTTTCTGCAATATTTAGTACTGAAAAGAGTAATGAATACCACTTTAATTTAATTTAAAAAGTTATGAGTTTGAAAAATACTACTTATCCATAAGTCTTACTCGTATTTTCTATCTATGAGCAAAGCAACACCATCATGTCTGGTTGGGCGTTTGTGCTTGATAATGAAATATCTATAAAGAAGAGATCTGCATTATCTCCTAATTGAATTGACTTTAGTTTACTGTTATGATATTGCAAAAGCCATGTCACAGAACATGCTCACCAAAAACAAAAGGTATATGAAATAGTGTGTAAAGATAACAGGATTTGGGAGAAATCAACCATTTGATTTCTCCCAAATCCTGTTGTCTTTACACACTATTTAATATTCAGGATTCATGAGCAGTCCTCTCAAAGTGCTGGGCAGTTATCCCCATACACTCCCAAGGCCTGGCACTGTATGGTATACAACAAGATCAGAAAAGTTTCTTTCCAGTAACATCTCTAAGCAAAAAATAAAATAAAGTACATTACACTTAGCTACCTTTCTCCAATTCTCTGTTCAAAGAGCTCAGCTATTCCATTATCAAACCAAAATTCTTGCAAACACATGAAGTCATACTTTGGTAATGCATCCAAAATCCTGAAAGTCTCCTCATATCTTGATAAAAATTGCTCTGGATGAGAACTTTCTTTTGTTCCACCCCACCATGTCTTCCATGTCCTATAGAAATTACAAGCAAATCAATTCTATTTTGGAACTTGTCTGAAATGTTAAATTAAAAGACAATCTAATGCACATATAACTACAAATGACTAAACAATGTCAACTTACTCTTAAACAAAAAACCATCCTGCTAGTAGCTAGTAGAGTACTTTCCAAATAATTATTAACTTCAAGTATCTGGCAATAGACTGTAGTGGTTACCAACAACAAGTTTGTTTTGTAAAAAAGCTTTTTTCCCTAGTATTGAAACTTTCTTAGCTTTTTCATGATTTCTACTTAATTTTTTATGATTTCTATTCTGATTCAAGTTATACACAGGTCTACTCCCTTGGAAATTTTACAAAAAGTTTCAAAACAGATACCTATGTTCCTAGAAAGCAGAAAAAACTTTTCATAAATTCAACAGTCCCTTTCATAAATTCAAAACTGATCATTTTTCATCATTCTAATGATCTATAAACTTCTGTAAATATTGCTACGTATTGATGGTTTACCTATTAACTGCCCAACAGTGATGGCATAAGCCCCATCCCCTTAAATCCACAACATTTCACATATCATGCCCATCTCTTCAGCATTTTGATAACCAAAACTTGGCAACTATGAAATAAAAAGCAGAAACTTCTGTTGTAACCATCAATATGAACACAATCAGAACTTTCATACCTTGCTTCTGTAGTCTTATAGCATGGAGCCAATAAATTAAAAGTCCCAAGTTTAATGGTAGTTTTATTAATCCATTTTGTGCTTTTAATGAAATCTCCCATTTGGGCTGCCATTATATTTTCTCTTTTGTGAGCCGTTGAGTGGCTACAGTATACCTGCAAGAACACACCCTTGCACCGAAAGTTATGCTTGCATGGGAAGCTATCCTTGAGGCTTGCTAAATTTCTCCTAGCACACTGAATATGGAATAGACCAGATCTAATAGATCTTGACAATCCGAAATGAAACATGAAGGACTTCTTTGTCTAGCTATATCAACGAGTCTATTACGAAGTGAAGTCTGCTCCATTCACAATTGAAAGTTACCGCTCCTCCCTCTTGAATTCTGCACCATTGGTAAAAAAGACAATTTCACACTCCGTCGATGAAACGCTATTTCGTGTAACTCTACTAGAACTGTTCTTCTGTCATTTGAAGTATCATAGGCCATTGCAAGACACGATGGCTACTCAACAATAAATACAGTTTACCAATCAATGAACAAGTGGCCTATTCGTGTCTAGACAAAACTGGAGCTTTCTACGACTCACAAGGATCTATCTCTGTCGTTATTCCACATATGCAAATTGTCCTATGGTAAACATCCAAAAGTACCAAGCAAAGTTACGTCATGAGAAGACGTTCTGAGCAGCAGAGTCATTATTGAGTCAAATTCGGATTCATGGCTGATGCAAAAATGAACTTTGATCGAAGACAAAGTATCGCATTTACGAAATGGAGGCTCTTCCAAAAGAGCAGTTAATGGGCCAATATAAGACAAACATTGCAACTTCCTTACAGACCCAGACCATAGCATAGCTGCTAAGTGTTCAAGAACCCTGTCAGGTCTATTTTCTCCCAACCTGATTGACCAATCATCATGCAGGGTTCTGACCACACATGCTAAGACTAGGCCCATCTTGCATGATGATTGGTGAATTAGGTTAGGAGAAAATAAACCTGAAAGGGCTCTAAACATTTGGCACCTATGCTGTGGACCATTAGATTTCTTTGTTGGAAAACGCAGCTTAATGATGAAATTCAGTACAAGAATCGCGACAAGAAGTAAAGACATTTTATTGTCTTTGTAGATGTATTTTAATGTCGACAAATCATTCTAAATACGACATAACCGGTAGACCTAAGACCATTAGATTTCTGTAGACTAGTCACAACTGCTTTAGCGTTCGAGAGAGCAGATTGCAATAAATTTTGCATATCAAATAGAAAAGAGCCTATTAGACCAGTCTTTAGTAAAGTTTCAAGAGCTCTTATCTCCTTGAAACCTTCCAAACTTTTACCACTAGAGTGTTTGAAAATGCTCTACACAGGCCTTCTGGAGCCACACTGCAAGTATTGTTACTTACTGTAGCTTGGAACTCTTTTGTTTCTACTGACATTAATCAGGTACAGAAACTTCAAAACCGAGCTGCTGGGATCATAGCTGACAACAGCTCTGATGCCCAAATAGGCTATTTATCAATGAACTTGGATGGAACTGGAAAAACTGTTGGGGACTTTGTAGATAATTAATCTAAAGCTCCTTATTAAGTCGCCGGCAAATTACTAAAAGTGTTTTCCTTCAAAAGAGCTAAACATTGGAATATTTACAAGAGTAGTACGTTGATACTTTTTAGGTAGCACGCTAATAACATAAGTCATATTTTCGGAAGTGCCATACCAGAATAAACATTTTTATTATTTTTAGTAATTGAAACACAACTAAGCTTTATGTACAGCTTTATGTACCAACAATTGGTGGAACGTAAGACAGCTGACAACCGGGCCAATGAGTTAGAAACAGTTCTAACCAGCGACAGGCAGAGACAGCTAGCGACAGCTAGAGACAGCTCAGCAACAGTAAAACTTTATGGAAACAAACAGTCCTACATTCTGGCGACATTCGGTAACAATTTTATTCCCAAAAATGACATTGGCATCTCAAATTTGCAGTCGCGCCAAGCACAAATTCATCAAATGTAGCGACAGATAAGACAGGTAGCGACATGTAAATAAAGTTGATGAATTTATGTAAATGTAGTAGCGGCAGTTTGCGACGGGTAGCGAGCAGTAGCGACCAGTAGCGACAAGTAGTGACAGTTGGCGACCTAATGGAAACCAGGCTTAACACACTTTCACTCCAAAAGCAATGACAAGAAAACCATTACGAAAAACCAAACTTAAGTTTGATCTACAGTTCATAGAAAAGACGGAGTGCGCATTGTCACCAAAGTTCACTCCAAGCTTCCAATGCACCTGTTGGGAGAATCTTCAGCTGACTAGAGTTGATAGAGAATGAAAAAGAAGAAGGTGCCTCAAGGTTTCTTCCAAAAAGCCAGAAAAATGCAACAGACTACAGACCAGGCGAAGAAGATGCAAAAATTCAACAGAGAGGTTAGTCACTTATAGCTCTGGGTACCGAGGCGGGCTAGAATTTAGAAAATGGTCAAAAGTTTTATACCCTTTCAAATTTTGTCCAAAAGTTTTCATATCCCATTGAGAAATAGCCAACAAGTTTCACATCCCCAGATGCTATTTACCCTGTAAGGATTTCAGAGTAGATTTCTTCATTGCTACTTTTAAAGTAACAATTACCATTGTAATATACTTGAAAGATCATATATAAAAATTGTGTTCTGCAAAATTACTTGCTGGGAAATTATTGCAAGTAAAGCCTTTGTACACAATATTCGACACACCATTCTTTATGAGATTTCTTTGCAGAGGGTATAGATCAGTTTTCATGAAAAGTTGGTTTATGCTTCAAACATTTAATGAACAAACAGCTGTGATGAATGCTAATAGGAGCACTATAATAACACAGTATACCACAGAAAATTTAAATGAGAGAAAAATTGCTATTGGGGAAACTCTGACAACTAGATGCATATAACTGTAGTGATCAATGGACTTTTGCAAATCAATGAGCTGATGTTCTTCAGATTTTGCCTTTAACGGATTTCATATTCCTCAAAAATTCTCCATAAAATTTCATATTCCCCAAGTGTCTTGGAAGAGTTTTCATACCCTCCTCAATTCTATCCCGCCCCGGTACCCAGAGTTACAAATGACTGACCCCTAATTTGGCTCTAAATTAATTTGCACGCAGTGGTAATAATCATTCTTTTATAGCGATACCCCTTCAGCAATACTTACTTACAACTACAATTAGAATAACAGAGAAATAAAACTGCTGATCTTACAGGGAGTCGTTCTTTGAGGGGACATAGTTTAGTTTTCATTACTCATCAAATGTCTTTTTAGATGGCTTTTAAATAGACTTTGCGATGACAGTTCTCTTGTGTAAATTGGTATATCATTCTAGGCCCTAATACCAGCATATTGAAATTTTTTTTTGGAAAATTCAAGTTTTACTTTTGGAATATGCAGATCTTTTTCATTTCTAGCATTGTGATTAGATACAGATGACCTAAGTTGGAACATATTCCATAGGCTTTCAGGGCATAACATATTGAAAATCTCATAAGCCAAATCAGAACGATCAAAGTGAATATGGTTCTCTACATTTAGCCGTTTTTTAGGTCACGGGTCATTAAATCCTGCACTTTTGATGATTGATATGGCTCTATTTTGCATAGTTTGCACTGAGAAAGAACATCCGTAAAGTTTCTTCAAAGATGATAAACCCCAGCTAGCTTTCCCATCAATGATTTAAATTGATTCTACCATTTTATCCCTTCGTCAACAATGACACCTTAGGGTTTGATTTTCCCCACACGTTTTATTTCACTATCATTAAGTTTGAGCGAAGGAAGTCACTGATTTTATTTATTCTGCGTTGGCGACCAATAGCCATAAATTCTGTTTTTTGGGAGTTCGCAGTTAGTTTATTTGCCTTCAACCAATCACTGATATTTACTAGCTCCTTCTTTGTCATGCTTGTGAGTTCTGTTATATCATAAGATGCAATTGTTGTATGTGAATCGTCAGCATACATGTTTGCTTTAAAGAATTACAAGCAGCTCTGAAAATCGCTAAGGTATACAATGAAGAGAAGGGGATCTAAGCATGATCCTTGAGGAATGCCGCAAATAACTTTTTCAATCCTTGGTCTTTGACCATCATCTACAGTGCAAGATTGCTTTATACCATTTACGTACGGTTTGAACCATTCAATTTCTGTTGCTTTGATATTTCATCAGTTTATCTGTCAATATTTTGTGAATAACAGTGTCAAATGCTTTTTCAAGTCTAGAAATATCGGCACATTAATCTTATAGTTATCAGCATTTTGACGCCTATTTTCAGTTCTTTTTACCCAGGATGTAATCTTGAAGTATAATGTTCTGAAGGTATATTAGTTATTTGTTATAATGCAATTTACTTTAAGAAACTCGTGTAATTGATTTTGTACAATCATTTCAAATACTCTTGAAAAAATTGAAGGCACTGAAATTGGTCTGTAATTGTTGCTGTCGCATCTTATTCCACACTTAAATATTGGAGCTACCTGTGTTGCTTTCCAATAATCGGGAAAAATACTATTTTTCATTGATGAATTGTAAATGAGAGTTAGTGGATATGAAATTAAATTGACTGCATCTTTTACCAAGGTTGTAGGTATTTTATCAGGTCCACATGCTTTGCCATTTTTGAGTTGCTTTAAGCACTTTAAGACTTGAGAACTAGTAACTGGTTTATAGGACAAAGGTAGCTGAATCATTTGATTTGATGTACTTAAATGGATTGTCGCTTTGCTTGATGCAATATTTTCTGCAAGCTCAAGGCCGACAGAAATAAAAGGCATATTCACAGTCTCAGCTAGATTCTCACTGCTCTGCCATTTACATTTAGGCTGGGAATATATATAATTGGCACGCTTTACCAGGCACACATGCGCTAGCAGTAATGCTGGCGCATGCACAGATGCCGTCCTGGTCGGAGGAAATGAGGGGGCAATTTTGATCGACTCAAAAGGAAATCTTAAGGAAATATAGAGGAAAACAGAAGGAAATCTTGTTTTCAAAAGCTGGAGAACTGCCAGTAAAGTAGATCAGTATATCTCACATTATGGACTTCCATAGCCAATTCTAATAGAGTTGTATTCATACACCATGTATTATCAGCAGCACAAAGGCAGCATTATCGGTTAATGGACCTTTTCAGCGTATTGGAACTGACCATATGAAATATTAGAATATTTTACTGAAGGGTGATTATTTTACTTTTATGGGGCTTGTAATAAAAGAATCACAGGAGCTTGACGAGTAAGATGAATACACAAGACAAGTATTCTGCGATTCTTTTTCAATTCATCCCATATAATATTACCAGCAATTCTCAGTCATGTTTGTTTTGAGAGAAAATTGAGTGATATTGAAGGAAAACACAATAGATAATGATTTCCGTCAATATAATTCAATTTACCCTGAAAGCAAAGATATTTAATGTTTTCTGATGTAATTTCAGAATCGATTCAGTGCTGTCATTCCAACTGAACAATCATAGTCGCACTGCGCGTAAGTACGAAATTTTCTTGTATAACAACTTGCCTTATAGCATTTTACTACTCAGAGTATTGCAATTTAAAGAAATACTACCCTATAATTTGACTGTTTAATAGCTCAAGCAAACATTGACTCCCCATGAGAGTTTGAGTTATCGGGTGACAATTGCATTACGATTTACACAGTTTACAGTGTAACATTGTACAATAAAGTACCTTAGATCAGTCAAATTATACAATAAAGTACCTTAGATCAGTCATATTATACAACACGCCATGAAAAATCAAGACTCAGGCAGCCTATCAGGTATACTGTATTCTTCTAGAGCGCGAAAACTTGTACTCCCAGAGCGTGAAGAAGACAAACTCACGTGCGGAGTAAGGAAGTCTCAGTTACATTTACAATATAAAGATCTAAATGAAAGTCTTTTCTGGCCCTTTCTCTGAAAACAGCGTTGTCTACAATCTGCATGCAAACAAGTAAATACTCCTGACAACAAATGTGTACTCCAGTTGGTTGGCTAGAAAGAGTGATGTTTACTAATGCATTGTTGTATTGTAAATTCAAATGCTCGTCCATAATTCACTATTTGTGAGCTTGCTTGTACTTCCTTTTGCCTAGCAAAACTTAAACGAAAGCACAAGACTTGGGCATGATTTGTAACAACTTGAAGCGACGAAAGAGCAATGGCTATACCATAGCAGAATGCATATACAAGAAGAAAGTGAGCCATTTTCTTGGTTTGGTTTTCCATCAAATTCTCTTTTCTTTGGAATACAATTACTTTCTCATTTGCATGATTTATGACATGAGGTCTGTTCTTGGCAGATGAGAATGGCATTTCATTTGTTTGATCACCTCCTAATATGAACGAGAAGGATATTAAAGTTGAAGTTCTTAATGTCAGTTCTCGTTTAAAGTTGCTCAGGGACACTTGACAATACACATTCGTATAATACTGTACACAGACTGACTGTACACGATACTTTTACAGTGTAAAGTACATCTGTTTGATAAAAAGACAAAAAGTAATTGAAGAAAGACGTTAATCCAGTTAGTTTTCTTAACTACAATATTCTAAAGAAATCCGAGAACACGAATGATTCTAACTTGGGATATCTGAGGGGGGAATCATGGGTAATCCTTGAATGGCGGTGTATGGGTACAAAACATAGAACCACAGTAGCATTTGTATCTACAACTGATTTCGAGCATGCTAAAATTCAACTCTAGCTTATTTTGCTTTAAGCAGGCCAGTACATATCCCCTTACAGGCGCCTCCAAAATTTCAGGAATTCAAAGTCAATCATGCTGCAAGTGGTTCTATATCGTAAAGAATGAATAATATAATAGATTGGAAAATAGAGGCAAATTTAGCAAAATCATAAACAGCTAACTAGCACTGAAAGATTTCCTGAAATTGAAACATAACATTTTTACGGAACTTCTACTGGTGGGAAAGCTTCTCAAAAGGCCACGTGTAGATAAATTTACCGAGACGATAAAATCACCGAGGTATGACGCGCACCTTGGTTCACACAGTTTGGATGCTCGCTTACTGTCCACCTACATGTTTTTTTTATAAGCATAGCGTTTATAAGCATATCCAGGCTCAGATAGGACATTTTTTTAAGCATATGCTAAACATATTCCCCAGCCTTGGTATTTATACTTTTGTAGCGTCATTTTTAGTTCTGAGGTTTTTGAAACAAACAAAACATTAGAAAGTGTCATAATTCCTGGGAAAAAAGAATCCAAGAAGCGGGTAAACCCCCGTCTTGCATACGAAATGTTTGAATCAACCAGTTTAAATCTATTGAATCAACCTTAACCTTGAAACCTTTTCACGTACCATAAAATTTTAGATCTAAACTTTTTTCTAAAAATAAGCATAATTTAAGAATATTTTAAGCCTGTCTGAGTTTCCTTGCTAAGCATACCTCAGCCTATTTTCAAAAATTTGCATGCTTATAAAATAAAGGCATGTAGAAGTAAATGGTTGCCAGGTGGCAAGTGTCCTCTCGAAGAGGAGCTCCCAACGTACGAGATTGTATATGGTACTAATATTTACCTTCCATGATTGTAAACTCCCTTTACAGATAACCCAAGAAAACATACATTGGCATTTAACTATGCTTATCTTCACTTATAGTAATAAAAGTGCTAGTGATATAGAATGCATACTAGCTATGATATTCTATTCAGATATGCTCTTTCATTTTGGTATTCGCGAGACAAGGTGCTAAATCCTAAGTCGATTTGTTTAAAGTGCAACCCAACTGCATTTTAATTAAAATGTTTAGTCAAACAGCTGATAGATGTTTTCCGTGACTTTATACGCACGCTCTTTTTATAAGGAACCTAGCTCAAGGCCTAATTCCAAAAGTTCCTTTTTATAGTTCTAAAAGTTCCTTAATAGTTCCTTAATTTTCACCCCACATTTAGTGCCATACATATGGTACAGACATAAGTAAACATTGAAGTTCTGAATTTTGCCCTTAAATTTTGGCTATAACTTAAGACCAATGAAACATGAAACACTTGATACAAGCATAGCATACAATCTATATAGGTTTTGGCTACAAATGAATGGAACCGGCCTCTTAATTCTTGATTGTTTGCTGTTAAACAAATTTTTCAAATTGAAAGTTCCTTAGGGAATTTTCCGTTTGTAGTATAAGTTCTTTAAACATTTTGGCAATCTACATGTGGATTCCTTATAAAGTGGTTCCTTATAATAAAAAAGCGTGTAAGCATTAGACTCCTGTCGTCCATTAGTTACCAGATGCCTGTTTATGCAAGTGCTCTTCATAGTTTAGTTAGACAAGATCTACATCACTACATTTCTTTTGTTAATCTACAAAAAAAGTCAGTTATTCATCTGATATTAAAAGTCAGTATATGTTTGATACCTGAAGTTCGCTTTCTTGCGCTAGTCCTACATGTTCTACGCATGTTCTACGCATGTTCTACGCATGTTCTACGCATGTTCTACGCATGTTTCTTGTGAAAAATAAGGCATGGTTGTTCATTTGATTCTCGTGTCCTCGCACCTTACACGCGGCTTTCAGCTTCAATTTCTTACATACTATACCTGTTTAAATCTTGAAAGTCACTAGATTCCAAAGGCTGACTAAAGTGTAATCAAGTATGTAAAAAACGTTACACTTCAAAATCCACATCAGTCAAGAAACTGTACATGGAAAATCTGAAAAAATAGGCTCTAGCCTGTATGAATATCTGAGTTGAAAAACAATACTTTGATTCTGTCAGTGATCATAGGAGATAAAATCATATAAGTGCTGTTTAGTATGTAAGCTATTCACAAAACGTAAAGTTGCCAAAAAATGTTCCCTCTCCTGCAATGAGTTTGGCACACATACGATTTAAAGAACCTTACTAGAACAAATCTGCAAACTTCTGCAATGGTGCCCCAAATTGGTAGGCGTGAAAATCACTAAAGATTCAGTAATTCTATGTCGCTGACTTGAAAATCACTACTAATATTTTATAGATATATAGTATGTAAGATCTCACCACCTGTAACGTGCTGCTGTAACATGTAGCTCAGCATATTGAGCCGAACACGTTACTCACAGAACTTTACTGGTAAGCGAGAAGGGAGGGGGGGAGGAGGAAAGAGGGAGAAATCGCCAGCCTTTCTTTAAGGGAGATGGGGAAATCCGCTAAATGCCTAAAGGAGATGGGAGAAATCGCTAAATTTTCAAAGGAAAGTGGAGATAGGAAACCTTTTCCATTCAACTGTTCCCTAACATATCCAATACATCCAAGGCGTGAACAAAATCTGATAAATCTGGTAGGTAAATCAAGGTATGCACAATAAATAAAAGAGTGGGGGCTATAAGCATAATTGCTTGATATATGCTAGAAAAATTGCTGGCTGGCAAAACGTTGGGATGACTGAAACAACCCGCCCCTAGCGATGCCGTGCTTGAATAATACTGCAACGATTCGATTCTTAACACTGTTTTTCATGATAATTTCTCGCCAGTCGTTAGCAGCCATATCACCTTCCCACAGATATGTCAGTTCGTCTTCAAAGACTTCAGGTCCAGTAGAATGATCACTAGGCCCGTGGCCAAATGGGGCCGGGGGGCAAGGCTCCGTGGACTTGTGAGATTTGACTCTGTGCCTCCCCTAAAGACATGAATTATATAGATATATGCATTTTATATATTGGCTGTGCCCCCCTTGTGAATTCAAGCAGGCTACGGCCTGATGACCACATGACATTTTCTCCCTCAAATACAAAGCGCGATAGAAGCCTTTTCCAAAATGTAATTCAAAATGGCATTCAGTCGTCCGAGCACTTAGATCAAATCTAAACGCATATTAAGTTTCGATGCCTCCTTCGCACAAATATAACCTGGAATGGGGCGGGATTTTCATTGTTTCCAGAGTTCCCCTTTCTGTATTCCCATAGAGATAGCTGTATTCCATAGATTCCATAACTTTGTAAACGAGATTGACTTGGAATGTGCGCAGTAAAGATCATCACAGGGGTCATAAAGCCATAGGTTTACTAAGGTAAGGGTTGGAGTCGTATTGAGATGACCTTGATCGTAAATCATAAACACACAACAAATAAGAATGGAAAAGAGTCATAGCAAATATAGAATTGTAATCATAAGATAGTAGTAATAAGGACATAGCATGGCAGGATCGTTAAAGAATGGGACTAAACCATCTAGGCACAAACAGATGGTCGGAACCGGGAACCAGAGTTTTTCTTTAAGTTTTGCCGAATCATTTGACGCTCCTGATGGTGTTGTAAAAGAAAGAAAAGGAACAGCAGCGAGGAAGGCGAGTTAACTGGAAGCTGTCCTCTTGTTTTATTTCTTGTAGATTGTTTACTTTAGTCGTCGGTAGAAGAAGACATCTAAGATTTTTGCAAACAGCACATTCCGTGTGGTTTTTATTACTTTCACGGGTAGTGAACGTTCGGCATTCTGAAATATCTTCCTAACCAGTTATTTGATTTCTAGAAAAGCTCTTCCCTAATAATAGAAGATGTTTCTGTTTTCCATAGCCAAGACTTTACTCCTGTTCAATACCATTCAAGAAAAAGACGTGCAACACTTATCTTGAAAATGCGAAGAAAGCCGGGTAAAGTAGATAGTAGAAGTTTTTACCCACACTAGTTATTTTTCTTGTACTTAGGACGTATCCAAGCTACTTCCTTGTCACAGAATACTTTCATTCTTCTTAAAAGTATGATTATAATATTTGATGCTATCACTGGCATGATTTTCAGTACTTTTCCTTTTAAAACACAGCTTTTGTTGTTGTGGGAGAGAAAAGAGTCACCATTCACAAGAAGCACAACAAGGTTCTAGTGGAACGTGGAGCTTGGAAGACCATGTTGAATCCAAAGAAACAAATGCACGTGGGGAAATTGAATTTCATGGCACAAACCGAAAGACAAGAGCTAAGGTAAGCACATTAAGTCAAAGTTTGATTTTACAAGTGTAAAAACACTAACTGTATGGAGACCTGAGACCTGTGGAGAGATTTTGTAACTACTATCATTAGCTTATTGGAAAGTTTAGGCAAACACAGGGATATCCAATTCCAGGAGTACAGATAGTTGGGAAAATAGAAGCAGTTGCTTACATGAATTAGTTTGTCATTTCTGTTTTATAGACAAGTGCTATAGTGTTTGTTTGTTGCTTATTTGACACAAAATATGTTATTCACGATGGTAGATATTATAGCCTAGATCAATTTTGTAATTGTAGTATATTCGGGTATCAAATGACACAGATGCAAAAGATGCATTAAAGCTACTTCTCAAAGAATGGAGATTGGATTTTCCAAACTTCTTGGTGTCTGTCACTGGGGGTGCCAAAACTTTCAAACTCCCTGCTAAATTAAAACAGCTCTTCAGTAATGGTCTGTATAAAGTAGCCCAAACCACAGGAGCCTGGGTGATAACTGGTGGTACAAACACAGGGGTAATGAAACATGTTGGGGAAGCATTACAAGTTGTGTCAAAAGGACAATATGGCTCAAACATGGATTCACAGAAGAGAGTTTATTGTATTGGTATTGCAACATGGGGGATTGTGGAACACAGACACTTGCTAGTCAATTCAAAGAACACTGTGAAATATTTCATGACCAACAGTATTGAATCAGCAGGAGCATGCCTTGATAACAACCACACACACTTTTTTCTTGTTGATAATGGAACTGTGAACCGATATGGTGCTGAGATAGATTTTCGTGCAAGGCTTGAAAATCAAATCATAAAAATGGATGTTGATAAGAGTAAGTAATGACAAGATATTTTTTACTTTGTCTGTCAGTCATATTTCTAATACTTTGCCATTGCTGAATTAGTTGATTTGCTTATCTGAGCATCCACTCGGGCCTGGTATGTTAGTCTTAAGCTCCTTGTTTGTGTTGTATCATTCATAGAATTTGTTTGTTAGAGCTGTTTGTAGAATTAAAAGCTTTACCAGATGAAGCATAAAATGTATATCATATTACAATTTCATGTTATGATGCTGAACAAATTTTTGTATAGATAGAGGTGGAGTGCCTTCAATTCTATTGGTATTGGAAGGTGGCCCAAATACAGTTGCAACTGTACATGCAGCACTGACACAGGACCCTCCAGTTCCTGTTGTTGTGATAAAGGACAGTGGACGTGCAGCAGACCTTTTGGCATTTGCACATAATATTTCCCATGGTGAAGGGTAAGTAGGTTTTATGGTTAATCTTGCATGTTTGCAATGTCAGGAGAATTTTGTAAGGTTTAGCATCAATCTGTCTTGCATGTTTGCATAGGCAAACAGAACTTCTTAGCATTTTCATTCTTTTTAATCCTCATTCAATGTTTGTAGTTTCATTTGTACTGTAGAGTGGCTTGCATGCTTCATTGTGCAAGTGGTATATTTTTTCAAATGTTATTTGGAATTTACAAAATTGGTATGCCTGCCCCTTTTTATATCATTGGCCTTGATTGTATTAGTGAAAGGGCTGTATGGAATCAGTCATATAGCCACTGTTGTTGTAGTAATGCCAGTAGAGCATTTGCCACATTGTAGATGATATTTTGTTCTTTGAGGTTTCCAAAAGCTGTTTTGTTGATTTGCTGGCTTTGGTCTTAGTGACCCTATCATAATTTTTTGTAGGCCTCTTTATGATATTGGAGATGTTGCAGAGCATAAATATCTTTTGAAGAAAATTGAGCAAATATTTCCTGAATTAGATTCTCCTGGGTGTCTAAGAGTTTATGCCAATGTTTTGAAATGTGTTGAAAAGAAGCACTTGGTTGGTCACTTTTGAATTCTAATAAAGTTGTATGCAATTTACCTGTTGCAGTCATCCATAATAAAAATGACTGACAGTAACTGGATATTTAGATAGTTTAATTGGTGTTGTCATGGTTTCATTCTATAGAAATGTATTTTCAAAGCCAGCTAATGATGTTACAGTTAGGAAGAATACTTGGGATATGGGAAAACTTTGCATTTATATTCAATTCATTGTAATTTCTAAATTACAAATTGCAAATTGCAATGATAGATTATTAATATTAAACATGTCAAACTTGCACACATTTGAATTTCTTAAAGAGAAGCTATCCTGTTGGTTTGAATACTAACGTGAGGAGAGGACCCTACTGTAGTATAATAGCATCTAGTTCTGGATAATTCAGATTTATATGGAGTTTTGAATGTATTGTTTAAAAGTATTTTTAAATGAAAATCTAGAGGCAGAGCTTTTTAGGATTTCAGGGAGTTAATTCCATGGTTTTGCCTGCATATAACAAATCTATAGAGCATGTTGCAAAATTTTTGGATTCATACATGCCTTGTTAATGATTCTTCTTATGGAAGGTTGAAGCAAAAGGCTTTCCCATACACCCACCCACTCAAAAGTTTGACCTATGGCACCAGTCCTTATTGTTAAAATCTTGATTGCATAGATTGGAAAGCTGCTAAGTTGTGGTAGCAAATCCATTATATATATTCTATTTATACTGTGCCTGTTGTCTTCACAGATAACAATCTTTAGAATGGAAGAAGGAGCTGCAGACCTTGACCAAGCTATTCTTACAGCTCTTTTGAAAAGTATGTTACCTAATTTTTTGGCAGAGTGTTGTATGGAGCTCATGAGCAACATGTGTAGAACTGATGTCGGAATTATTCCATTGATGTTGGAAGTGATGTTGGAATTGAATTGATGTTGTTGTCTTATTCAGGTAAGAGCACTTCCCAGGAAGACCAGTTGAAGCTAGCACTGATTTGGAACCGACCAGATATAGCCAGGGCACAGATATTCAGTGAAGACCGCAAATGGACAGTAAGATATTTATATTTGTCATTGCACCTAATTTTATGCAGTTGATTTGAAGCTGATTGTTACGTAGAATTAAGGATTATTATACACTAGAAATTACAGTTAAGTTTTCTGTCCAGCAATCAGTTTGCCTATCATTGTGCTGATCATTCAGTTTGATCCAGCATAATTGATTTAAGTTGATTATACTGACCAAATATTGAGGTAATGATATCCCATTGGAATAAGTAAACTTTGAATTTACTCAAAAGGAAGTTTTGGCATTTGCTTGTTGTGGGTCATTGAATGAATTCCACTGTTTAGTGAGACATTCACTGCTACTAATTAAGTTGTTGTTGGGTTCAGCCTTGAGAGTCTGCCAACTTTTTTGTCCATGAACTTTTTATATCATTTTTTAATGTTTTATGTTAACTGTGATCAAGCACAAGTGAGTTTTAGTAGAAGTCTTCATAGAAAGTCATTAATGTATTCCAATAAATGATTTTTCCATAGCTTTCATCTTTAGAGGATGCTATGAAAAGTGCATTAGAAAAAGGAAGAAATGAATTTGTTGAGCTTTTGTTGGACCAGGGTGTAAATATGGCAAATTTTCTCAGTAATGATAAATTAGAAGGCCTCTACAGTGCTGTAAGTTTTGACATTTATTTTCTCTCTAATCTTGTATATTTAAAATATTTTAGTGTCCAATTTATGGACCATACATTTATGATATCCACACAGAAGTACTGAAAATTGGACCCCTCCCCCTCCATCAACAAATGTTCAATAATGTTGACTGGCAGGAGCCCCCCCCCCCTTGTGAATGTCCAGTTCTCTTTACTAATCCCCCAACTGGCCACAAATTCAGATGTCTTAGAAGTAAGGTTACATTATGGTTGCAATTTCCAGTTTATTTATGTATTCATGTGAGCCCAAACTTCCAGTTTTGCAGCAGATTTCTGATTTAAGGTGCTCTGCCAATAAAAAGTTTTTACCAGAAAGCAAAAACAGTTATTGCTATTGACCCCTCCCCCCTCCATGTGATGTCATAAATGTATGATCCCTTGGTACTTGTGTTTTACATATGTATTTGTGATATGTAGTAGAATTGTTTATTGTGATGTTAAACCTTTCTCTGATGCACTGAGCCATTAGTAGAATCCACAGCCCTGAGGTGATTTTGCATGACTTCCTTTGCCTTTGGAGTTCCACAGGGGGTATTGTTGGACTTCTTCTTATTCACTTCTTAAGCCAATCGAATGGAACAAGGTATCATTGAGAACTCTTTGACGTTCTTCTTTTTGAAATGCTGCAGAGATGCAGAGGCTACCATGAAGTTTTCATGAGCTATACGAATTGGTAGAAAAGTTGTAGATGGTGCATATAAAGTTTTGGTTCACATGAAGCTAAAATTTGGACTTGTCTCGTTGGTTGTATGTACTTTGCGGTCTTAATTTTAATATATAGAACACGGAACCAGATGTGAAACGTAGAATTGCATTTCTGTGTAAGTAATGATTGTTGAAAATTAATGTGATTCGTGTCATGGAATGGCCGGGCAGTTTGTCAGAAGAAATGAATAGTTTGAAAGAGTGATGACTTGGAATGAAGCAAGGCGGAAATTATATGATATTATTATTTTAGTTGGTGGGGTATTTCGTAGTCTATGCATTGTTTGAATTCTTGAACCGTCTGTTGGTACTACAGAGCTTCACTGCAGCACGAAAAGCGGCAACATTTTTACACATACTATATAAAAGTGTTGCTGCTTTTTCGTCCTTTGTTTAAATTCTGTTTCACATTTTCAGAGAGCATGGAAAAGGAATAGCGTAATGCGATATTTTCTCGACACTGATAAGGTATATTGCGGAGCCCTATGATTTTATGTACGTTGTCTATTGTTAATGATAACTGAATTGAAATGTCTCATTGAATCATTACCGCCCTTTTAGAGCTATACTGAATAGGAGGAAAAAAGTATATGGTTTACAATTTAGTAAAAGGTTGCAATAGTTTAGCACTACTTCGTTGTTTTGTTTTGCGATTTCTACCATTAGGCTAGAATTGCGGAGCCTAGGCATGCCATATTGAAGCTTAACACTTTCCGACCGAATATTTTGATTGTATTCGGAGTAAGGCCTAGGATTCGTTCGCCAAATGCATCACTTAAAATTCTACTCATTTGCATCTCTCTAATCTATCATGTTTGTCTGGGGCATTACGTTCCAGCTAAAAAATTATTCTTAATTGCCTTTTTCACTTGTTTTGCGTTATGAAAGCAATTTGGAATTTTCATTATGTATTTTCTTGCATCTTCACCAACATCGTCATCATCTTTCTTTTCCCGTACGCCCCTTGCGAGGCCTACACTGACCCTGAGGTCAGTTTCACCTTCAAATTGTTTTAAAGAGGCGATTGAGTTGGCTGCACTCAATCCATTGTGTTACCCAAACAGCTACTTTTTCAGAACTGCAGCCTGAAACTGCTGAGCCTGACTTACTGAAGGAACCTGGTTGGACAGTTTGCCACAGGTCATCAACATCTACCCCAATTCTGAATCTCGGCAAAAAGAATCGCTATCAACTTAAGGGTAGTGTCTCTCTGCCCCCACTCACTACTACGAGGAGGTATCATCATCATCCATCATCATCATCATCATCATCATCATCATCATCATCATCATCATCATCATCATCATCATCATCCATCATCATCAGCATCATCAGCATCATCATCAGCATCATCATCATCATCATCATCATCATCATCAATAGCATCATCAATAGCATCATCACTATCATTATCATTATCTTGTAAATGTTTTTTTAACTTAAAATTCTGCATGACGTTTTTCTTATGTTAGTTAGATATCAAATAATCTATTTTTTCTAATCAATCTTCAGCGACATTGCGGAAGTATTCGTCTTAGTGATGTTCATCGCATATTTCGTCAGCTGACTGGCCTCGATTTGGACCTCAGGGAGGAAAATCACACAGTTGGTGATATGGTTCCCCTTGGGATTCGTAGCAAATATAGGGAATGTCAGAACCCTTTCAAAGAATTGTTCATTTGGGCAGTACTCAACAATATGCAGAAAATGGCACTGTGTTTCTGGAAACGAGGGGAAGAGGCTATGGCAAAAGCATTGGTTGCATGTAAATTGTACTTTGCGATGGCAAAATATGCAGAAAAGAGAGAAAGTAAAGATGACATAATTGATACTCTTAAAATGAATGGCGAGTAAGTTTTCAACTTCTCTTGAAGTCCCAAGTTTGCCTTAATATCTGGCGTAAAATTTTAAAATTTCCCACTAAGCATTAATACTACACGCCTGTCAATAGTACATTCGTGATTGCGCAGAAACTTGCCAGTACACCCCGTACACGCCCCAGTGGTGTCACAAGAGCCATAGATTACGCCCGAAAAACCTTTGTTGAAATGCGAAATGTATTTATAGAAAGCTTATTTATGTTTTCCTAAATTTCTGCGAGATTCCGAGCATAGTCATTGCCATCTCTGGCTCAAACTCTAAAATTTAGACAATTTTTGGCACACTGGCTTAGATTTTGTCAGACGAACATCTTCTCTATGGCTCACAACACACTAAATCAGTTTCTAATAGTTTACAAGTAATTGGTATGATTCACTATTTGTTTCAAATGTTTTATGGGAGAGTTCTGCTACTAAAGTTCACGTTAAGCGCTGGCCATGTGTAGATACCGTCCAGTGTAAGTGGCAATGTTTTATCTTTTGATGTGAGAGATAGGGTAAATGTTTGGTATAGAATTATGTGATTTCAGGGTTTAATTGCTACATACATAGAATATTAGCTATTTAAACATAAAGTTAAAAGGCGTTAGAAATAAGTTGTTTTGATCACTGCTTAAAGAAAATCCTACTTAATTAATCGAGCCAGAAACTTTAATCTGCTGGCAGATCTGAAAAATGAGCTGGAAAATTTATCGAATTGAATGGGGATTGATAAACTTAGTTTAAATGCCGGTAAAGTGAGTATATTATCAAAGAGCTTAGGAGAAAATTGACTAGGGTAGGCGATGATTTACTACATCTTTTCCTGAATATTGAAGTTATCAAAAGGGTTGAGAAGACAAAATATTTGGGTAATAGCATCAACGAAAGCCTGGAAAGAGCAATACAATACCGTCAAAAAACAAGCTTAAAGAGGGCATAAGTTCCTTGAAAAGTTGAAGAACATTTTGCCGCAAAGAAAACTTGAACAAGTGTAGTCTACAAAGTTCTCTTTGAAGGCCATCTTTGGTATGGTGCTATCGTTTGGAATGCACTTTCCAGCACTAAACTAACCCAACTGGAGCGACTACAAACAAAGGCAAAGAAACCAGTAGAAGATGCAAAATATAAGGACAGCTGGTATATTAAATGGCTGTGTGTGATATCGCTAATCTCCTTTGATCGAGGAGTTAGGACATAAAATTCTGCATGGCCTGTGCCCTGAAAATCGTTGCCATAAATTTGGTGAAAGATTCATGATTTCTGAGTATGGAACGTGAAATCATAGAGATCTTCAAATTCGGAAAGTTGGATCATAGTATGTAAAGGGAAGTTTTCACTACTTTGGTGTCAAAACCTGTAGTGATACTCCTGACAACATTCGAGAACGAGAGTCAATCGCTCGTTTAGAAAGGGTTTTAGAAAGTCCCTTTTGAGCCCATAGGGCCCGGACATGACACTTTGGCAGAGCGGTAATTTAAATAGTATGCTAATTGTTTTATTCATTTTCCTTTTCCCCCTGTAGCTATTTGCTTTTATCATGCCGAAAGCTAGTACATGAGTAAATTTTAAATAAAGAAAATGAACGAATGAGCTTGCAAAATAATGTATTTGTATTAGAGGCCCTTCATCGTGCTACTCTTAATTTTATGGTTACGTCTATAATGGAATTAAACTTGCATGTTGTGTACTCAATTGGACTAAGTGTTAACCTCTACTTTTAGAGAATTTCAACGACTCGCTGTGCAATTACTGGATGTTTGCTTCCTCACAGATGAACCTCGTGCAAGCAAGCTGCTTACGTATGAATTAGAGAATTGGGGGAAAACAACCAACCTTAGCCTCGCTGTTAGTTCAGGTCATATTCAGTTTGTGGCTCACTCATGCAACCAAGAATTGTTAACGGATATATGGAGTGGCCTAATGACGTTCAAAACACAGAAGTCATTGAAGGTCAACTTTACCCTTAATTGATTTTAAATGATTTGGATTTTTGCGCCACGTACTCTTCAGTCTCTAATATTCGTCCCTCTCCGATTGCTACTTTTTGGATTTCTTTCCAACCCTCTCCCCATTTATTAACTTAGGATTTTATCATTGAATGTTTTTTCTTTCCAGGGACTTTTTTATTTACTTATAGACCAACCAGACAGTTATTTAATAATCTCTTACACTACAACTATAATTTCCTTTACTTTGCTTTTTGTTGACACTTCATAATTAGTCAGTCTTCTTAAGTTGTTCCTCGCAATATCCGTGTGTTCTATTTTCCAGCCCAACAGATATTTGTTTGCTGAACATTTTCCAACCCCCCGTTTATTTCCACCCCCACAACTATTCGGTGCTCTAGAGTACAAATTAATGTTTATGTGTATTATTTTGGTACATTATGTAAGATTGACTGTCATAGCATGGATGGTTATTACAAATGTGACAAGAAAATTACCTCTATTTGTAGGTGATTATTTGCATGCTTCTTCCGCCACTTGTTTTGTCTCTTGGTTTTCGCACCAAGAAGGAATTACGTGACATGCCTCAAACGGAAAGTTATGAATTGTTTGACGATGATGAAGAAGATGAAGAGGAAGCAGCAGGTCGTGAAATGGAAGAAGACGATTGTAATAACGATAGACCAAAGTAAGTGTATTGTTCTTTTAGAGTTCAACATAAGGTAGCAGATGAGATGAAGACGATTGTATGTGTTAATGAACAGTGAATGAATGAAGAAGTGAAGATATTTTGAACGAACACAGTGTAAATTAATCATCTGGTAGATATGAATAAGGGATTTTTCAAGGAAATCGAACATTTATGAAAGAGTTAGGGAATGTGGTTTGAGATATTCCCAAGTAGACGAAAGAATGTGTGAAGATGCCATTGAGCCTTTCATAAAAGTTAAATGATTGGTCAGTGTTTTGTCGAGATTGATTGGCGTCATACACATCTTGTGTCAAAATATATAGTTGGCATTTTGCTATTAAATTAATGAATGCCAGTGTCAGTTACTCTTGTATTAGGCTACAGAATCACTTTTTCGTGTTATATTGTTAAGGTTGGAAGCCAACATGGCTCACAATGTTTCTTTTGATGCCACGTCGCGCGTGTCAGTTGTGCCTGCAAGCCAAAAAGATGTGGAAACTAATACTTCTTCAGATATTGCTACAACACAGTCATTGAAATGGTGGCAGAAATTTTTTGTCTTCTATAATGCACCAATAACAAAGTTTTGGGGGAATGTTGTAAGTTGATGTTAAACTTTTAGCGCCAGTGATATCATTTTTATAATTTTAAGATTATCTCTGAAACTTAATATGGAGTCATGTATGCCAATGGGGCGTATCTTAATTGACATGATTCTTTTATCTTAATCATAATCATTTCTGAAAATATCTTATGCTTGTTAGTTTCCTTATCTACTATTGATATTAAACGTTATCAATGATTTTGTACATATTTATTAACCAAAAGTTTTCAATCATTATCAATCATTAATTGTCCATAACAATGATTGTTGAATATTATAGATCAGTGGACGATTGCTCTTGATTGTAGTTGATTAGTAATGATTGTTATTGATCAGTTTGTGCTTTACAATTAGTTTGTTGTTTTTAGGTATATTTTATGGACGGTGATTGTATGTGATTCCATAACTATAAATACGTTTTTTCCTGCTCTAGTTGTCCTATCTGGTGTTTTTGGTTTTATTCACGTATGTGCTCATGGGGAAACTCTATTCAAAACCTTCAAACTCTGAGATCGTTCTCATCATCTTTGTCATCTCTTTGACTACCGAAGAAATTCGACAGGTAATTATCTGCTTATCTTAATAAGTGGATTTAGTCTGTGAAAGATAGCCAATCAGTCTTCTGCACCAAGTGTTTTTAAGGACCCGAAAGAAGTTGGCACCGAAAAGTGCTCAGGATGGAACATGGCCATATTCTCCTATTTAATCAAGTGATTTTTGTTGTGAACTCTTAGGTTCACCAAGTACAGAGGAGGGGAATTCTGGGCTTGGAGTATCTGAGGGAGTTGAGAAGAGAAGAAACAGGGCACAGCATGGCAAAGAATTAATTAAAGAATTTTTGTAAATGTATAGTGATCTGTTTAACTTACAGTGCGTAGACTTTATAGTATCAGTTTTACTTTTCTCATTTTTAGTTCTCTTGTCGTTATCTTGCAGATTTTGAAGTCAGATTCTGGATCGTTTAGAAAGAAATTATACGAATGGTCTCGATCAAAATGGAATTTATGTGATGGCCTTGCTATATTATTATACTACATTGGATTAATCCTTCGTTTAAATCAATCAACGTTAACTGCTGGTCGCGTCGTTCTTGCCATTGATATCATGTTCTGGATAATACGACTCCTTGACATTTTCTCTGTGAATCAAAATCTAGGCCCTTATGTGGTCATAATAGGCAAAATGGTGGGTATAACGTGATTAGAAATAGTGTTGAAGTTTTTTTTGTCCTCGTTTTCCCATTTATCCTTACCCAATAAAGGATGCAGACAACCTATGGATACGACGTGAAGTAGCTACTCTTTGCAACATTCGCGCTACAGTATTTTTTGCTTGGAAATTTCATAATAGTTCGACTGAAATGCTGTCCAATCTTCGTTTTATTTGAGTTTTGGTACATATATTTGGTTTTATTTATTTATCTAAGAAGTTTTAAAACAAATATGTGTTTTAAATATATTTGTCTATTACTGTTGTAAGAATTTATCTCAACCTTTGTTATAAATACTAGTATTTTGTTTATATAATCCGTATTTATATTTATGAAGATTTATTGCTATATTTGTTAGTGTAATTCAATTAATATTTTTGTCTGGCAGACGATTGATCTGGCATACTTTCTTTTCATCATGACTGTCTTCCTCCTTGCATATGGTGTTGCTAGACGAACACTTCTGGAACCAAATACTCCATTTTCTTGGAAATCTGTGGCAGAAATATTTTTCGTTCCTTATTTTCAAGTATATGGAGAACTGTTTATTGAGAAAGATCACCTGTTTAGTGGTAAGTGTATTTGTAATTGATTTGAAACTGTTGAATAAATAAAAGAGGATAAGTATTTTACTGGTAAAATGAAGGTATCAGTGATTTTGTGAATCAATAATGTTGCAAAATTATTTTATTTGAAATTACTCCATCACTAATTATGCGATGCATTGGTATATTTGTTTATTCGTTGTTTAATGCTCAGTTGCTGTGCAATGCGAAATTCTTTGTATTCACAATATTGGTCCCAGGACTTTTTCGCTTTACTTTTGCCAATTATGTAAACTGGTTCTACTAGCTTTGATATGTTGCATCGGTGACAGACGTCAATAGATTCCTTTAGAGTTCCTCTGTACTGATGCTACCATAAATACCCGCCAAGTGTCATTGGGACGCTTACGAGAAATGATAGAGAATCAATATTCTCCCGTCCTTGCGCTTTGCACGCACTCCTATCCCTTAGAGTAATGTTGTTTCATCAATGAAGTACTCGAAATTGTTGTCCAAGTGAAACCTAGATCCCCATTCTATATGATCAGGATTATACATTTGTACATAATTGTGGTTGTTGCTTGCAAGATAGTTGTACATTGGTGACTCGTCCCTTGTAACTATAGTTGTAGCATTTAATCTGGTCCTAGTAGTCAATGACTTTACATTTCATTCAAGATTTCCTCATTATCCGCGTCTATTATTAATGTTACCAAGGAGTCTTTCAGATTTTTGCATACCTTGTATTAACAGTTTGGATTGACATGTACCCACCGAACGATTTTCATTTGATATTTTGTTTACCCATCGTTGTGGTATATTTACATTTGATGTCTTCTAGCAAATACGACGTATTTTGGCACCAAGAAACACAACGATTTCAGTGAACCAGTCGTATCACTTCTCATGGCTTTTTATCTCCTCATTGCCAATATACTTTTGCTCAATCTTCTTATTGCAATTTTCAAGTAAGTTGGTAGCTTATACGATTTTTCTATGAACATTGTCTTTAACGGAAAGTGACGCAAGCGTCTTTGATTTCTTAATACCCTGTTGAAGTACAGTATTCCCAGAGTAAGCACCCTTTCAGTTTAGTGCTGCTGTAATTTAGTTATTCTGTAGAAACCATCCGTGAAATGAGATTACCTATATACAGCATAGCCGCCAAATGCTTTCGAGCTCCGATAAAGTCTATTTTCTCCCAACCTAATTGACCAATCATCATGCAAAATGGGTTTGGTCTTAGCATGTGCGGTCAGAATCATGCATGATGATTGGTCAATTAGGTTGGGAGAAAATAGACCTGCTCAGAGTTTTCAAACATTTGGCGGCTATGCTACCTATACACTTGCATGCTTCTTTGCTGTAAAACATTGATTATTCGGTGGACTTTCCATGACTAAATCGCATATTGCTGATTAGGATGGATTGTTGGATGTTGCTGAGAGATTTTGACATTTCTGCAGCCTCCTGTAAAGTACTGCAAATGTTCCTTGCGATTACGTGTTGTTGCAAATTGCTGCTTCCCTTTTGTTTATTATTTGCGCCTTCCTTTAATGTTTACTTTGTATTTTTTGTATACTTCTTATCAGGATACTTAGGGTACTTCTTTCAGGAAACCGTGGTGTTTGGATTTCAGTATTTTAAGTATTTTCAATAATCATTTTGACGGACTCATTCATGCATTCATTCATTCATTCATTCATTCATTCATTCATTCATTCAATCATTCACTCATTCAATCACTCAATCATCCATTCACTCATTCATTCATGTATTCATTCAGTCATTCATCCAGGCATTCTTTCATTGATTCATTGATTGATTTATTCATTTATTCATCATTCTTTCGTTTCAAATGTTTAAGGAGGGAAGCCATTCAGCACTGCTGATTTTTTGAGGGGCCCTCCATTGCAATACTTTCTATAATCTACCTTGGCCCAATGTATCTCAAACACCTAACGCATTTAAACTTTATGAGATACGAATAGAAAACCTAGAATATGAAATGCCTCTTTACAATAAAAGAAACTTCATGTATAGAAAAGCAGTTATGTTTCCAGCTGACTTTCTCTACTTTCAATGACCATTGCTCTTTTTTTTGCCCAGCAACACATTTGCGAAAGTACAGACAAACTCAAACGTAATTTGGAAGTTTCAACGGTATCACCTGATTTTGGAGTACGCAAGAAGGCCACTGCTTGCTCCACCATTGGTTATTATCAATCATCTTTGGTCTGTCTCACGACACATTTATGAACGGTGCAGAAGATACGAATGTTGTGGGGGACGGCAGAAAGGCTTCAAAGAAAAAAGTGATAAAAAAATCAGTAGGACTACAATTTTTCCTTTTACTTTCATTGCAGATACGACAGCTAGGGGTGTTGTTTTAGAAACATGGAATAAACCAACAAATTTCACTTTTTCTACGTATTATGTACATTGTGATGTAGCAGCAGAAAGGAATTTGTGTGATAGCATGATGGCATGTGTCATAAGAAAAGTACAATAGATTGTATAGAGAAGGGATAATAACCAGATCAAACATCACAAACTAGATAGGGTCAAGTGGGTCAATTTTTGTATGATGCTATATTATTGCGTGTCAAACATTCTTTACTCGTAATTGATACATAAAACGCTTAGATCAGTTGACCATTGGTTAATTTTACTTACCTTCTGGATTATAGTAATAAACGAATTTTTATATAGGAATAACCTGTCAGCATAACAATCATGCTGTTATCAATTAGGGTCTGATGCCTAATAGAGTACACAGGAACAGTGCACAGTAACAGTGGTAAAATGCAGCATAGTTACATTAATTTACGCAAGATTATCAGTGAAATTATGAAATCAGTTTCTTAATGAAATTATAGATTATAATTGCCTTGCTTGGATAGGAATGTTGTTACATGCGTCTGGAGCAGTCACACAGAAAACGTTTGCGATCAGATTCTGTTTTCATCTTTGCCACTTTTACAGATAGATTGGAATTTCTTGTACTTTGACTTTGGTCCATTCTCTCGAAGTAATTTGTGAATAGGCCACTGTTATCTGTTGGATTGTTTTTTGCAGAATTCAAACCAATAGCATCTGAGAAAGAAGAGCTTTTGCAATACGAAGAAGGCTGCTTGATTGAACTGCTAAGACGGCATGAACACGATATATCTTCGACCAGAGATGCGCGACTGCGGATCATGCTTGAAAGGTTTTGCTCTTGAGTTATTTTGTGATGTCTTTTATGCAACTAGATATAAAATGGAGGATCTTATGCATTCTCCTTTGACAGTCGGCAGTTATGTGTTTTCGATAGCGATATTTCAGGAAATTTGATTGAGAAGGGAATGTTAGAAAGTAGAAATGATACACAAAGCAGCAACTACGCGCTGAAAAATCTCTTGATAAACACTGCAAGACAAATTAAAGTGCTTATTGAAACCTAAATAAAGAAAGGTATTTGAATGAAATTTGATAATACATGGAACAGACAATCCGGGGGATTCTACCTTTTTATATATTTGAGAATTTGGCAAATCAATTAGGAGCACAATCACCTTAATCTAGCCGAGGTTTAGTTCATATTTTTGGCCTTATAATTCATAGAATTGATCATGTGTCGGGGAAAATTGAAGAAACAAAGAAGGAAACTAGAAAACGTGAAGAGGGAATCGACATGAAACTCTTCCACTTGCAACATAAAGTTGAAGAATTGACAAAAACTGTCTCAGAAGCAGTCTCTGCTCTATCACAAAGGCGAAATAGTGGAATTCTACCAAGCCAGCAATTTTCAGGTACAAAAATTGATCAAATGTCAGATAGAGAACAACCGTACGATGAAGTGAGAAGAGGCAGTGATGTGAGCAAGCCTATTTATTCGAGTAGGCCAATTCCAAAAAGATTTTTAAGTCACAATCCTTATATGCACATGCCTCAATATGAAAAGAATGAAAAAGTTAAAAAAGCAGCTTGGAAGTTTCGTAGACCTTCTTTGCATACCTCAAGTCCACCAAAGGAAGTGCTGATGCAAGCTTTAGGTAATCAAAAGACACTAGACGGAGAGGATACGATCGATGGTCCTTCGCAGCCACCCAACGTAAGTATGGTTGATGTTGCTTAGTATATCTTCACTGTCTCAATAGAGTTGGAATTGTCTTTATCTTTTGTGTAAAGGAATAAAGCGTTTGTTTGGAGCCCTTGATTCTCAAGTTACCGGCGATATTTTGAAATTCTTCTCCTCCCTCTATTTGCATTATTTGTTTCGATAAAGTTCCAATGTGGATATAGCTACTTCTACAGGAAATTGCCATATCATTCGTTATTCGTATGACAATTGAAGTGACCATATACCTCCTTGAGAGAATGCAATTTCCTTTCTTCTCATCTCAATTTCGCACTCAAAACTCCCGTAGAAATCGATATTCTTTTGTCAATGACAATTTTAGCAGTCCGTGTCCAGTTTTCATTATTTTCCTCTCTTTCCTCATTGAAGTAGCGGTAATATTCAGGAATAGTGTCTCCGTTTCAGATCTTATAATTTGGCAGCCTAGAATGTATTAGTTGATCCCTTCGTTTTCTAGGAAACAGCACATGTATCCAATCAGAATGATGAGGTGTTTGTGAGAGAAAGATCCATTAGCTGCCCACCACAATCCTCTTTTGAACGAGACAACACATCAGATAGTGGGGATGGAAGTTTCTTTATAGATAGCAACGCTGTTTTAGGCGAAGTTGATGAGAATGATTTTGATGAAGTTGATACGAATGCAGTGAATTTTGATGCTGACAGCGCAGTCGAAAGCATCCCTTCGATTTCACCCACATTGCTAAAAGAGTCTCGGATATCCCCGTATCCTGCATCCGGTGTGACCAGATTCCCAGTCCCAGACTGTTTTGTTTCCTGGACTGTAAGTAATATGTGTAATATAGGTGTTTTAGTTTCATGGTGCAAGAACCTTTGCCATCCTCTGGCAAGACGTCTGCTTGCACTTCTATGATTCAAATTGTTTCAAGCTTGATTTTGTGCGTTTGAAATTAAGAGTATCACCCTAAGTTATAGTGAAAGATGTAAAAATGATTTTTGGATGATGTGGTAGATGAAAATTGCTTGCATTTATTCATGCAGAGATGCCCTAGCTTTTTTCAAATAGAATGGAATGGGAATTTTTGTAAACTTTAAATGAACTTGTATGGTCCTCCTTTTAAGTTTGATATGTGATTCGTCGAATTTCTTTCGAGCAGTTGGTGCTAGCAGTGATTTATGTTACTCATTGATACAAACTGAAAAATGTAAAAAGTGGTTTTTAATCTTTCATTTGAAGTAGACGTAATTCCTGTATACGATTCCCTATGTTGGGGGAATTTTAGCTGTGGATCGCATGTTTGGTCAGATTACTGTATGATGATTGGTCAATTAGGTTGGGAGAAAATAAACCTAGTCTGAGCTCTCAAACATTTGCCGGGTATGATGCTGGGTGTACAGTGAGTGAAGATCTAAACTGTGGTCCGAGGTATGGCTCGAGCCAGGGCCCTTTAAACACTCAGCTACTCGACCTCTGGCCCAACCAATCGTACAATATAAACCAGATATTATTCTACCTGTATCAAGCATTAATCGTTTGTTTATAGCACTTGTATTTGTCTTTTTAGATCGATTATTTTGAGTACAACCCGCAGGAGTATACGTCACCAATGCTGCGATTGTCATCTTGGATTGATTCAGGAGACCCAAGGTAGTACACTATACACAGACTGATCTTTTTTGCTCTTATATCTATTGCGATACATATTATATTCTATTGTTCACTTATTATGTTATTACTGTGCAACACTGCTGTGACGATGCAATTGGGAGCGTATGTGCACTGACTACCCCATGGCCAATGCAGAAACAAGAATTGAAAAGCAAGTAAAAAATAACTAACGATGACATTCGACAACACGATTGCCCATGGGAAATCGAAACTTGTTTAAGTTATCGAATGCCCTATAGTGCCATACTGATCTTGCTATGCGTGACATAGGTACCTAGATGGTTTACGCCATAACTGAATGTATTTTGAAATTAATCATCAGGTGTTTTGATTAAATAGTTAGTTTTGGGCAATTGTTGTTGTGTCCTTGTTATTTTGGTGTACATTTACTCATTAGCTCCTTGCCAGAGTTTTCATCTTGGGAGAAACTTTCTTTGTAACTCAGAAATTAATCGGAGTCATACATATCCAGTTGACACTAATGGTGCCATTTTGTTTTTCGTTGTGCAAAGCAACAACCACAAGATACGGAAGGATTTCTCGACATTATCCATTGTTAGAGATTAATTTTTCAAGTGTTTAGCCTATTCAGAGAATCAAATTCATTCCGCTAGACGATGTATAAAACGGTTCTGGCTAAGTCTTAATTTGCTAATATTATTGTTCTGACTAAGTCTTAATTTGCTAATATTATTCATAGCTTCAATTATAATCTGTATTGAATGCAGTTGATTTGCAATGGCTGAAGCCATAATTGAGTGTTCTTGTATATATTTTCTAGCAAGTATGTCACAGCATTTCTTTCTATAGAACTTTACGTAAAATCTGTGCACATTTATTATGAAGTGTTGACGTACTTATGTATACTTGACAGTGGATTGGCATTCAATTCAAAGGATGATGGCGTCAACAGGGTCAGCAACTTCCGTCAGTATGACATAATCACTGGCAGGCCAAGGTTTTTTCCTAATTTTTTATTATCATTTAGTATTGAGTTACTTGATAGGAAAGTTCGTTTATGGCCTGTGATGTAATGTAAGAAATCATGGAAACAATTATCATTTGATCTTTTGACTATGCAAGAAGCGGAGTTTTAAAAGCGTAGAGAAGAAGCAATGGACAATAAGAAGTGGTCTAGGTTGATAATATAGTTAGAAAACATTATGACACATTCCAGAATTGGACTGTTCGGCGATTTGTTCAGTTGCGACAAATTCAGTTGCGACAAATTCAGTTGCGACAAATTCGGATGCGACAAATTCGGTTGCGACAATTCCATATTTAAACGTTTCTACTCATACTTGAGTTATCCTCAGTTAGAAAGGAAAATGTGACAAAGGTATATATAAGGGTAGGAAAATAGGAGATCAAATATCACGTGTAAAAGGGACGTGCAAGAGAGCACGTAAGAAAAAGCACAATGGAAAAAGCATTGTGTTATCAGCAGACAAACAAGTGGAAGGAAAAACAAGCACTATGTGAAAAGGCGAGATTAGACCTTAGAAATAGAGGACTGTTTGGAATTGAGAGTGGGTTTATCCCTTTGTATGAGGAGGCTCTCATGTATGAGTAAATCGTATGAATTATCCGTCTTGCAAATTATACAGAAAAATCATTAATAGAAGCAGTATGACCTGTTTGTCTAACATGGCCCCTAATGGAAGACAGGCTAGGTACAGCGAGCTTATAACCACTTTTATTAACACCCAGGTGCTCATTACAACGAACCAAAAGGTTCCTAGTAGTTTTACCATGGTAAGTGGCGTTACAGCCACTACATAGTAATAATGATAATGATGATGATATGCATGTTTATACAGGGTAAATACCTTATCAATACTAAAAATTATTGTTGTCAACAAGGGCCCTGTTAAAATTGAAATGTAATGAAAATTAATGATAGTAATCCTAGTACAATGTAGAACTGGTCGAGGTATTTACAAGAGTATTTTATAGACATCGTTTCAACACGAAACTTATTGCATTAGAGCACGCTTATGATGGAAAGTGGTCCTTATGTTGGAATAACGGTGACATGCGTTTAGCTGAGCATCGAATCATTTGTATCGTAATATTGGGATAATAATTCCTAAAATCTTTTAATATTATTACGAATTATATGATTTCTGTTTTTGGTTGTTTCATATGTAAATTTTTTTTGTTTAGAAACCCATTTGGACGAACTGGATTAACTGGACGGGGTTTGCTTGGTAGATGGGGTCCTAACCATGCTACAGAAGCAATCATCACAAGGTTTGAACTTAATTTCATTCATCATTGCTATGGTATAGTGGTCATTTTATGACTAGGACGATTTGGCCAGACTATCACAGAATGGTGTCAGATTGCTTTTGAGGTTTGTTAATTTCTTTTATTCTTTAGATGGAAGAGGAAGTCAAATAACGATAAATTCGAAAGGGGTAAATTTTCTCTTGAATTTTTGGCATTGAAGAAAAAGGAGGAATTCGGATTTCCCGGTGTAAGTATAAATACCGTGATAATGATTATTCAAGACTTTAGGGTACAGAAAAGTCTTGAAGATTTGTTTGAAATAATGATAGATATTACTGTGAAATGATTGTGAGCTGGACGTAAATGAAATCAACTGTGCATTAATTTACTTCTTGGTATTGTTTGTTGTTTCAAGTGTGTGACAGCTATTGATATTTGGTAAAGCATCAGTGAGGAAGGATGCTTTCATGTAGTACAACTGAATGATCATGATCTTTGTTTTTCTTGTTGAAAATGATCAATTAAAAGCAATACCGAATCCTCTCATACAAGTAAGGATTTTTCATACAGGGTTTGATAATATCAATGGAGCTTGTTCCAAAAGTTGTGTCTCAGATATTCAATTTGGGAGATGATGCTGATAATCAGCTATCACTTGAAAGTAGCGAAGTTGGTAAAATGCTGACCAATGGATTTGAGGTGGGTATACTATGTTATTTATTAAAAATGTTGATTGTTGACTTCTCCTATAACTCTTGAGGAGAACATGAGTTGTTTGCAAGAGAAGTTTTTGATGTTACACATTTTGCTCTTTTGACAACAGCATATCTATACAGGAATCTTCAAACATCCAGTTATGATCTTCACTTGGTAATACGAAAGTCAATGGCTATCACGTGTTTCCCATTATTGACGTTGATCGTGTGATCAAAGTAGGAGCAAAGTGTATCGTATTTTTTGTGGTCAATGGGCGGTTTAAATATTCCAGCGGAATAAGTATGGAGTTGAGAGGTATAGCAGATGCTAATTGTAGAAAAACTTTAAATCATTAGAGGTAGGTGAGGAGTAATAGTGTTATGACAATTCTCCCTCTTAAAAGGATTGTTCCCGGAAGATTGCTTATCTTCAAGCCGGTTGTTTTCTCGATAAGATGTTTCAACTCCATTAGTATTATCTGTCCCAATCAAATTGGACAATACCTCTAAATAATACATAACTTACTCCATCAGGTGGAAATTTGCGAGACGAGGGTTTATCTTCAGATGCAAGGCTATGTTGTCATACACTTCTCTATACGTTTTCATATTGATTTCTATAGTGCAGAAATGCCTCATCTACAGTTTTTGAGAATCCGTTTCTACCTACTCATGTGCTTCCACATACGTAATTTGTTTGAATTTCGCCCTTATAACCTGTTCTCTATAAGCAATGGGAGGTACCCAAATGATTTTGAAGTGCAAGATAACCAGAAGATTTAAACAACTTCCCGACTGAAACTGTTGATGGGTTCGAGCAGATAGAAGTCCGTACACTGAGTTTATTGAATCATTTCATTTGAATTATTTGTTCAGTATCACTTCACCAAAGGATACTACAGAGAAACGTGATAATATTAGAATAAACGGTTGAAAGTGATTTTGAAATGACGTTAAATGTGCACAGCACAGGATATTATCAAAATGGTATGTATAATGGCAACTTGTGTCCGGATCTGAGCATATGGATTTACGGACCTCTTTTGACGTTTTGATCTAGCTTATTCCAGAGGCTGGCTGCTGTATATTTGATAGCATTATTGATATTTATGTGATTTGATATTCACTTAAATTTTAATGCCAAAAGAGCCTAGTACATTTTACGTCCAGGTATTTATCCTTGATAAATTTATCCTTACATTAATTGCAAAAAGAAGTTGGATATTGATTCTCCGAATTAGCACCTGATTCTTACCATGCCAATTCTATGTGATACTGATTTTGATTATTTGGAGGAAGATCGTTAGGAATATCTTAATTTGACTGCTAATTTGTGTTGCAATTTACGTTGTGTTGTGTTGTGCTATCATGTTGTGTATTCTTAACATACTTATATTATGGTTGTCAAACGGAAGTTGTTTTGATTTGCAGGTGTCTGCAGACTTTGATGATTCCAGGAACACTGATAATGCGTGGCTTGAGACAAAAATTATTAATTTCCATGATGAAGATGGTAACATCACAAAGAACCTAAACCTGGTTCGTAATACTTGTGTGCTATGATAATGAGTGCATAATCTAATATAGATGATATGATATACTGTGGTACTGACCATACAGAGTTAGATTTCTCCTGACCATTGCAGATATTGTTACTGTATTTCTGCAGCAACCATATTTCTTCGATTATAAGCCACCGTTGAAATTGGGTTGCACTAGAATAGACTCATAAAAATGTGACCCCCCTTTGGTTATAGGCCGAACCCACAAAATCCGTAACTGAACTCTGCTGAAAAGCTGTTCGCCGTGCGCTGGTATGCATTTGGAGAAATATAGATAAGATCTGTTTATATGATCAGCCCGGGTATCATGAAGCGCGCCAACACTTAGTTTCAATACATCTGACTTTTCAGGCGCATAGGAAACGGTATGTCCTGAATTTGCGGCCAAAGGTTAGGTTTTATGATGGTTTGACTTCTTGGTTTAGAAAATGTAAGCCGCCCTTGTTTATAGGCCGCAACAAAACGTGCCAGGAAAAAAATGTAAGCCGCCCTTGTTTATAAGCCGCTCTTTGTTATACGCTGCAACAAGACGTACCAGGAAAAGATGTAAGTCGCGCCTTATAATCAATGAAATACCATTTCATATCTTGTTCTAGTTTTACTTAACATGGTCATGACTTCATATCATTTTTGGCTGACTTCTCATTTGGTGTTTTGATGATCTTGCTAATTATTGATATATAGAAAATGTAATGCATATTTTTTTATTTCTTTTACAGACTAATACTGAATTGTCGTGGATTGAAGTTGACAGTGATTTACAAATGGCTAGAAAAAGAAAAGAATTCCTGGCAAAAGTTGCAGAGATAAGAGGTGCTCATTTTTAATCAGAAAGCCGAATCTATTCCGGCTTTGAAAGTTGAATTCGTAGAGAATTGTAATTAATCAATTTGAATAATTGTTATGGTTTTTTATTAGAATTTCAATGCAATTTGAATATCATCTGGGTATATTTTATTAAGGGTGTTTTGATAATTTTTCATAGATTTTTTATAGCTTCGTGTAGTTTTTCTCTATCATTCGTATTTGCCGTGATTTTTTAAAGGCATTTTGTGAATATGACAAACTAGTTAGAGTGCCAAAGGATGTTAATTTGAACTGATAAGTTTAAGATTTCTAATTTTATTTTGTATTTATTATACTCCAATTGGCAGTTGATACATTTTTTATTTGTATTGTATTTCATGTTCGTCTAATTTGCACAGCATACATTGTGTGCGTTTTTGGTAAGCTTTTTAATGAACCGATCTAGTGGTATCACGAGAGACCCAAGTGTTAGGAATAAAAGCGTGTGTGCCTCAAGGTTTAATTTTAAGGCTGCTCCTTTTTGACGTTGCATCAGTGATATATTTTTCCTGGCAAAAGGGACGAATTATGTAGCTTGCAGGTGAAAGCACCACCATGCACTCCCGAATGTGATGCAACAGCTACGACAAGATGCAAATAGAAAACTATCATGGTTTCTAGAGAGCTTTTTACACGATGAACAATGCCATTTCATTTATATTAGGGCTAGCAAAAGAATGGCGTAATATTCACTAGAAGAGCGTTCTTGGGTAGGGAAAAGTGAATAAGAATGTTTTCTGTAAGCCGGGTATTTATCTTGATAAGAAACTAAGTTTTAAAAACGGGATTATATACCCTGCACAAAGGCCAACCAGAAACTTCACAACCTGACTCGTATCTCAGTTTTTATGGAACCAAAAAGCTATCTTTCTTGATGAGGTAATTTGTCATGTCTTTACCCAGATTTGAAGCTCCAACTATGTAAATGATTCGGTGACCATTCATCGAAAGAGTCTGCAGTAGGATATGATAGAACCATTCGAAACAGAGTTTGATTTAAATTCTAGTCTTCTGCTGAAACGAGTTTTTGAAAACGAAGAATTGCAGACGCGGAAACTTTGACATACACTATCATCAGAATTAACATGTTAAAACTCGTGTATACCAAAGAATGGTGCTCTTCTTGTTGCAAAAAATATCCTACCATATTCTAGGGTTTTTATCTTAAATTGTAATTTAATTTCAATTTTTTTGTTTTCCATTGTACTTAACGTTGTAAGTAGATGGGCCCTATATGGCTTGTGGATAACTTTCATTTCTTGGATAACTTCCAACTATGGATAACTTCCAACTTTGGTAGTGATCATTGATATTGAGTAACTTTGGTATTTTTTCTTTATCTGTCTTTGCAGCAGGGAAATCTCAGAAAAAGTGCGGAGGATCGAATGCGAGTCAGTGAGTGGGAGCTCATTGAGTGGGGTGAGTGACCAAGCGTTTCAGCTGGCTTCCGTTAGCTAGCTGAAGTTAAGCTTGGCTGTGTTAGGTCAGCAACTGGATGGGCGACTTTCCAGATAAACGACCAAAACAACTCACTCTGTCGTCCTTCGGAAGGGACGTTGAACTAGGGGTCCCATGCCTGGATGCGGCATGCATGGTGGGACTAAATTAGCTGAAAACGCTAGATATAATAGCCTGCTCAAAATAAAGTAAACGACAACAAAAGTTGACAGAATGCACTGACTACCTTCTGAGGGTGTTTCCACGAATCAAACAATGGGAAGATTGGAGTGATCTTCCTATTGTTGCCATCGGGTAATTTTGGAATTCTTGTGCATGGCAAGTGGAGAGACAGTTAATGGTGTTGTGCGTAACATTTGATCATACCTTGGAAGATCGTCAGAAGCGACAGTGAAGGAAGTGAGAATGAGGACAAAGCCACAAAACGACAACTCC
This sequence comes from Mastigias papua, assembly GCA_964019165.1. Classification (NCBI taxonomy): domain Eukaryota; kingdom Metazoa; phylum Cnidaria; class Scyphozoa; order Rhizostomeae; family Mastigiidae; genus Mastigias; species Mastigias papua. The sequence goes on along the minus strand of OZ025282.1, from coordinate 5,383,295 downwards.
CTTTGTATTTTGGTTGTGAGTTTCTTTAGTCTTAATCAGTTTTCAGTTTAGGCCTAACTTTCCCTATGTCGTATCACCCCCCAGTTGAACATACATGATGATGATTATGATGATAATGATAATCATGAAGATGAAGATGATGATGCTGATGATGAGATGATAACGATGATGATAAGGATGATCATGATAATCATGACGATGAAGATGATGATGCTGATGATGATGACCATGCTGATAGCTAGCTATGGCAGTACAGCCTTCACGTGGTTGTGAACGAAGACCATTTCGTGGAAGTGGAAACAAATGTATTGCTGACTATTGTGCCTGGGGCCCTGTTTCTCAACCTAGGGGCATTCCCCTTAGGGAGAAAAGCTTGACTTTTGAAGGGGAAATTGGAAGCTGCGTTTAGCCAGATTGGCATTATACAGAGCAAATTTTGTAACAGACGAAGTGTAGAAGCCAACACACACGTTGCACTGGCTACCAGAGAACCAAGTTTCGAAAAACCTATGAAGATGAAACAGCCGCACTCTTCTCACTGGATTTATAGTTTTGGATATTTTGTGATTAGCTTCAATTTAGTTTCTAGTATCAAGTAATTGTCCAAGTGCTACTCTCTAGGACGTTCTGTCCAACTCGAAAAATTCTCAAATTCCATCTGTTATTCAAGTCCCGTGTGAAGTCCAGTTGACTATGTCTAGCTCTTAGCAAATAAATGTAGGAGATAAAATTGATGTAAAAACACTTCCCATTGTTGGTCCAAGCATAGCTTCGTTTTGCTTTGATGATGGTAGGAGGAATGTCTTTAACTACATTTTGTAAAAGGAGGAACAGCGCAAAAATGGTTGAGAACCAGGGGCCTAGAGCAAAGGAAGAAAGTGTGGACTATTCTAACCAAGCTACAACACGGTGGGAAGCCATTGTGGGCCTAGCCAGCCCCACGGGCTTCGTTAAAAAAATGATGGCGATATCGTGGGAATCCAGGCATCTGATTTTACCTGGACACCATTGAAGGGTAAGGCAGTTAATCTGCCGTATTAGCCTGAAAGAAAAAGAAGATGATGATAATGATGATGATGATGATGATGATGATGATGATGATGATGATGATGATGATGATGATGATGATGATGATGATGATGATGATGATGATGATGATGATGATGATGATGATGATGATGATGATGATGATGATGATGATGAAGTTGGCTAGCCCATGGTTGGAGACCTCCTCGTGGTGGCAAGCGGGCACAGAGAGACTCTGCCTTAAGTTGATAGTGATTCATTTCGCGAAGATTCAGAATTGGGGCAGATGTTGACGACCTGTGGCAAACTGTCCAACTAGGCCCCTTCAGTGAAAGTCAGGCACAGCAGCTTCAGGCTGCAGCTCGGATAAGTATCTGTTGGGGTAACAGAGTGGATTGAGTGTAGCCGACTCAATCACCTCTTTTAAACAATTTGAAGGCAACACTGACCTCAGGGTCAGCCTAGGCCCCGTAAGGGGCGTACAGGAACAGACAGACAGACAGACAGACAGATGATGATGTTGATGATGATGATGATGATGATGATGATGATGATGATGATGATGATGATGATGATGATTATGATGATGATGATGATGATGATGATGATGATGATGATGATGATGATGATGGTGATGATGACTCAATCACCTCTTTAAACAATTGATAGGCGGTCCACTGACCCCAGGGTCAGTCTCAGGCCCCGTGAGGGGCGTAACGAGAAGAAGAAGAAGAAGAAGATGGTGATGATGATGACGATGACGATGGTGAACAGCAGGCTCAGCGGATCAGACTGCAGTTCTGCCAAGTAACTGTTAGGGTAACAGAGTGGATTGAGTGTAGCCGACTCAATCGCCTCTTTTAAACAACTGATAGGCGGTCCACTGACCCCAGGGTCAGTCTCAGGCCCCGTGAGGGGCGTAACGAGACGAAGAAGAAGAGAAGAAGACGACTACAATGATGATGGCTAGCTAATGCTTGGAAGCCTTGTGGTGGTGAGCGGGCACAGAGAGACACTGCCCTTATGTTGGTAACAATTTATTTCGCAGAGATTCAGACTTGAAGCAGATGTTGATGACTTGTGGCAGAGTGTCCAACCAGTCCCCTTTAGTGAAAATTAGGCTCAGCAGCTCAGGCTGCAGTTATGCCAAGTAACCGTTTGGATAATAGAGTTGATGGAGCGTAGCCGACCCAATCACCTCTTTTAAAGAATATGCAGGCGGTCACTGAGCTCAGGGTCGCCCCAGGACCCGTAAGGGGAACAGACAAAAAGACGGACAGACAGGCAGACAGACAGACAGACAGACAGACAGACAGACAGACAGACAGACAGACAGACAGACAGACAGACAGACGTGATAGCAGTGATGGTGGTGGCGGTGGTAGTGTTGGTGGTGATGGTGATAATGATAATGCCCCAGTCTGCAAGGTGTAGCATATACACTTTCAAGATTTTTCAGAAGTTGACCCTATTCACACCAAAATATACGGTTGCATACATATAATTTATGTCATCAAACTGCACAAATGAAAGATAATTTGTGCACGCATTTTTCAAAAATGCACACATTGCACACCATTTCTATGCATTTGCACACACGCGTAGATTTTTTGGCTCTGCATACACAAGATCTTGTCGAGAACTGCAGCTGCTTTGCAGACTAGTTAATTGTAAAGGTGATGGTGGTAGTGATGATGATGATGATGGTGGTGGTGATGATAATGATGATGATAATGGCTAGCCCATGGTTGGAGACCTCCTCGTGGTGGCAAGCGGGCACAGAGAGACACTGCCCTTAAGTTGATAGTGATTCATTTCGCAGAGATTCAGAATTGGGGCAGATGTTGACGACCTGTGGCAAACTGTCCAACCAGGCCCCTCCAGTGAAAGTCAGTTACAGCAGCTTCAGGCTGCAATTCTGATAAGTAACTGTTGGGGTAACAGAGTGGATTGACTGTAGCCGACTCAATCACCTCTTCTAAACAATTTGAAGGCGACACTGACCCCAGGGTCAGCCTAGGCCCCGTAAGGGGCGTACGGGAAAAGACAGACAGACAGATGATGATAATGATGATGATGATGATGATGATGATGATGATGATGATGATGATGATGATGATAATGATGATGATGATGATGGTGTAGAAAATCAGATTGATGATTGATAATGATTGAAAATCAGAATTTGAAGATACAGTACTTGATTTCTTAAAACGAAACGGGGTACAACAGAAAGAACAATAGAAAAGAGCTCAATGGCTCGTAAATTTCCATGGGAATTACTTCAACAGGATGAATTCTGCAACTTTCTACACATTTGTTTTACCCGCATATGGAAGAAACTCTCTTGGTTTCGTAACTCCCCTTTTCCACTTTCCACAGTTTCGTACTATTCAAAATAGGCTTAAATGGAATGTGCTCAAGGAAAGATCGTTGAATGGAGCCATAAAGACAAAGGTGGCGTTTCTTTATGATGGGAATTGATAAAAGTCATAAATTCACAACAAATCATGCGGAAAATATTCTTTATAAAACGTCAGTGTTGTTCGTCAGGTTCGAGGTTGCAGCATGGTAGGGGCATTAGGAAATGGACACGATCCGTTTGTGCACATGCAGATGTCTGGAACATTGAACAAAAGTTTTTCATCCAGTTCTTTTGAAATATCTGACTCTTCCCATCGACCAGGAGGAAAGAGGGTAAGTTATATCAAAAGGTTTTCGAAGGTACTTAGAAATCATAGCTGATACCCTACCATACTATATTCTAAAACGTTCAGTGAATTGGCCAAAATGCTTGAAATTTGAGCCAGTTTGGTAAGTAGATCCATTCCACGTGTAAAAGTTAGTTTTACAACGGCGGGTCCTAGAGTAATTAATTGCATGAATCGCAGAGGGACACGACCAAGAGGCTGACAGAATCTCACAGAAGAGGTGATGATTTCAAAAACTATACACTAGGGGACTTCTCATATTTAAAACACGACTGCTGTTGTTTGGACACCCGTCAGATCACACCCATCACGACAAAAAAATAAAAACTTTTACATACTTATCCCCCAAGGACTGTGTGTTGGATGTAGTTTAAGATTTCGAGTTAACAATTGTTGTAGTGTACTTTAGTCTTTGTTCTTATGCTAATGCCAAACCATTGTATCACAAACTAAACGCCAGGTAAAGGCACAAGGCTTCCTCGACAGTGCTACTCGACTTTGAAAACTGAAAGTAGTGGAGCTCAATACCAGAAAACGTATCATCTTTATTTCCAATTCCCCACTTATAAGACCATCAGAGGAAAATGGAGCGAAGACTGTTTGAAATACCATGCATAAACAACATAAACAAATTGAATGTGTAAAATGAAGGTGAGTTATTACAGCAGTTTCTGGTGCCATGTTTCCCACTGTCCTTTTTCTTCATTAGAAACAATCTATTCTCTATTAAACAGACTAGTACTCCCACTGTGATGGAACGATGGAAATGCAATTTCATTTCATTCGTTTTCAAATTGAGAACTGAGTCCCATGTTGGGCAGGATTTGAAGACACGGGATTTCTTAGCAGCGATCAGTAACGGGGCAGACATGCGGAAAAAGGAACATTTGCTAATTCCTGAATTTCGCAAAAAGCACGTGAAGAGGATGAATCCCATAAGTTCATACACACTTTGTTTCATTTGCTCAAAGGAAGAATTTTCGTCTTTCCAGGAGTCCCCTTTTCCGCTTTCCTCTGTTTTGCAATAAAAATGCCAGGCTAAAATGGAATGCGCTGAATAAAGATGGCTATAAAAGACAAAAGCAGTGTTATACTGAACAGGCAGTTGACATACGTCATAAACGTGCTATAAATAGGGCGCAATATAATCTATGCAAAAAATCAATCTTAGTTAGCGACATAACAGAATGGTTTGGGGTCCCTAAGGATATTTTGCTGGGGGGCCCTTTCAAGCATGAATTTGTTTCTCAAATCAGAGTAGACAGCAAAAAGGATTTGTATAAATAAAGGAGAAAAGAAGCAATAAGTATCCTATAAACGGAGGGAATATCAGCTTAGTAAATATCATTTGACATCAATAAATTAAAAAACTGTCCCTTGAAAGTTTATGAGGGCCCCTAAGGGACCTCAAAAAGTTTGAAACTTGGACCCTTAGGAGTTGTGATAACCTCAACCTACGCCATTCGCTCCACTAATCTTAGTCATCTGGTGGCATTTCGATGATGTAGCAGGGCACCCAGAATCGTTAGGTAGTTAGAACGAATTGGCTCCCTTCTCGTCCTTACATGGGCTCACAACCAGGGGTTCCCTCCTACATATTTAAGAAGGGGACTGTGCTGTTAGCCTCCGTGGCTGTACCCATGACCATCTCCAATATATTATTCAATTGTTTAAATTCAAATGTATGCAACGCTATACGTAAGCAAAATGTAACTGACAGAAAACATATAAAGCGACGATAAATGGTAGGCTCATACTGCCAAGTTCAGAACTCGCCAGACTAGCATAAGCTGGTTGGAAAGGGGACTAAGCTTCCTAAAAACTCTTCCTAAAAACTCTCCTCATTCTAATGCCCTCTCCACAGCACCACTGTTCACAAGAGTATGTTTGCTAGGATTGAACGAGAAATTTACTCTATAAACTTTAATTGAGGAGACTGGAATCTGACCTCGAATCTCGAACAACTTATTAGGAGCGGTGAGCTCTGTAAAGGATCGTGATGGAATAATATAATAGGTTCTTTACTGTTTAGCAGTCAACTCTAAGTGAAGTATTTGTAATTATTGCTATCCCCAAGCAAGTGATTAAATTAAGGGGAAAATTGCTTCATCTGGTTTTTCAACTCCCTTTACTCTCACACCGTTTTGCTATAGACTACTGAAAGGCAAATGAACAGGGAAAGAAAGTTTTTGTGAAAACTGGTGAACAACGGATTTTGTCGATATGACCTTTCGGCATCAAGGAATTGGAATAGTTCTAGACTTGAGAACTTTAGAAATGGTGCTTTCTTCTTTAATCTTTTAAATGAGTTGAAACCTCAAACGCGTACCTACGAACTTCAAATAACTTATGGAAAAACGTTCTTATCTCATAATGTCCTATTTCATATTCTGTTTTCTTACAGGTAACATACTACTCTTGTACAGTGCCATTTAAGAAAAAGACTTGCAAATATTATTCGGAAAGTCAGGAGAAGAAAGGGTAAATAAGTGTGAATGTTGTTTACTTATATTTTTGTTACTTTTTGTTTTCATACACGTTTTGCGTATAGTAGTCACGGTTTTTGGTTGAATTTTCTTCGTAGCTGTCGGAATTCCTCGTTTGCTGCTTTCTTTTCCCCATTTTTGTACACAGAAAACTATACCTAAGTACCTTAAAGCTCAGCTTTCTTAGCATCACCAGCATTGATTCCAAAAGAATTCAATGATTTGTAACCAACTAACATCTACGTTTAGAAGGCTATTTTTATGAAGTAGCAGGTCGATTTGTATATCTTAAATAGCGTGATTCTTGCTGGACACTACAAGAGTTACCATTGACTTTTGTATGTTGTCTTCTATACGTTACAGGGCGTCTTTTAAGGACGTTTAACTGATGGGCCTAATTCAAATGATGCCCCAATCCATTCGTAGCCAGGTTTGGTCTGTATACATAAAGAGAGACTACCCGATACAGTAGGCCCTTGCTCCTGTACTCAGTCCAATGACAGACTGAGTTCGGACCATTTACATTGTGAGGGAAACCAATATGATTTTTCAAATAAGGACCCAAGCTAGTAGGCCAAAAACCTTAAATTTTGCTTTCTTACTGAGCCAGGAAGAGGACCTACTAGGCCAATGGGCTGGCATTGACAATGCTAAAAGATGCCTTTCAGTTTCAGTTTCATATTAGCCTTTTTCACGATAGTTTTCGATCAAGTCATATAACTATATTTATTGCAGAGGCATATGATTTCCTAGTAAAGTTCTCGAAGGTTTATCAAAAATTAATACGAAGTATTCCAATAATTCTCCTCTCTTGTAAAGGTTATACGTCTACTTAATAGTTTCGATTGAGACTACCTAGATAAACTATTCACTAGCCTGCAGGCGCTTGACTCCTCAAAACAGTACTATTAGTCCAGGCAATATGAGTCAATGATTGTAGGGCAGTTGTGAAGAATGTGGACAGCTAACAATCACGTTTGTTGTCTCTTCAATATATTTCCCTCCTATTGCTCAGTTTTATAGAATAACTACTACAAAGTTATTAAACCCTTCGCTATGCCCCCAGACCCTCAGACTTCTTGTCCCACGATTCATTTACTCCGGCCACGCCGCTGATGCTAAAGCATGCTAAACACGCTCAAAAGTACTCAGAAGCTCCTGTTCTACAATCGATTCAAAAATCCTTGGAACACCCATTGAATAACGAAGTTTACTTGACAATAGTAAATTCCGGTCAAACTAGACGGCTTGTGGTCCCCTACCCTTTAAAACAATGTTGAAGAAAAAGCTTAGCTGCAAGAATACTATTCGAGAGTAAACTGACGTGTCTGCTGCGAGTAATCCCTGATTAATTCAACATTGTTCTGAGGGGGGAGAGGGTTTAATCATGGAGCAAGGTAGCACAGAAATATAAGTTCAAGCGTGAAGAAGTTTTTAGTGAAACAGAAACTCGGCAAGATATATTGTTTACGAAAATCGGGAAAGGAAGCTAAGGATGAAATCTACGAGCAAGCTGGTATTGATATTTTTCGAAGTTGCCATGCTAGTCTCAAAAAATGGATAAAATTGACAGCCATGGAAATTTTTCAGAAAATATTCCTGCATGTTGTTATATTATTCCCTCCTCGCTGATAATCCTGCTTTAAGTTAGGAGGCTGAATGATACATACACACTTACATATCTTGTAATTGAATTATTTGGTAATGTAGGTTTACCTAAAAGCAGCTAACATTGATGTGGATCTGCAACTGCAAATGAAATAAGCGGGATTGAATGATTAAAAGTACATACAATATCAAATGTACTAAAAATTTTTTCCTTATCATTAAAAATGTGAATCCCTTTTCAAATGAATGCTGGTTAACCTTCTTTGCGTAATCTTTTAATTTGCGTTTGAGTGTTATTCTATTTTCTCAATTCTCCAGGCCAGTCTTAATAGTTCCAAAGGACCGCACCTCTATATTTGAATGAATTCCTTTCGATTTCTTCGCTTTATCATCTTACTTCTACTTGAAGAGTGTGTCGTAACTTCACTTTTAGTTCATGAAGATTTTGTGCATTCAAGTCAATACCATCTGCGTATATGTAATTAATCGATTGCTATCAACCTTCGTTTAGGATTTCTTTGATACACCCTGCAACTTTTATTTTATAAATCAGTTGTGCTACTTTAACCAGGCCTCTTATTTCTATACTTGGGTATCTACAATCGTTGACAAAATTACTTGGAACACTACAGATTTCTGAGATTAAACGACGTGGTTTTCACCCAGATAGTACTGAAACTAAAAGAGGCATTGAAGTGATTGAAAGCCCGCTCGCCCCCCCCCCCCAAACAAAAAGTTGGATTCTGTAGATAAGACGTTGCTACGTTGATAAATGACCGAGTTCTAGGAGACAACAGACTTACATCACAGTAACACAACATTGTGCGGGGGAGGTGGGAAGCCAGGTATGGACAGCAACATTTTTTGGTGGGGGGGCCCAAGTGGATAGATTAAAATTGGAGGAGCATAGATGGTGTTAAAACGGGTAATAGCGTATATCTACTATAAAAAGTGGAGGGGCTACAGCACCCCCCAGTCCTCCCCAGCTCTGGCAGCCATGATAGAAAAGTGCAAAAAATTTGCAGGTTCTAACAGTTTTGCCATGATTTTATCTATATATAGCGTTTCAAGCATAGACATGTGGTTGTTGTTGCCACAGCTCACTCATCTCTTGTTCAAGTGACTTCACTGCGCTTAAATATAGATGATTATCAACTTTGATACTATCACTGCCATGATTATCAGTAGTTTTCCTTTTAAAACACAGCTTTTGTTGTTGTGGGAGAGAAAAGAGTCACCATTCACAAGAAGCACGACAAGGATCTGGTGGAACTTGGAGCTTGAAAGACCATGTTGAATCCAAAGAAACAAATGCACGTGGGGAAACTGAATTCCATGGCACAAGCCGAAAGACAAGAGCTGAGGTAAACACATTATATGAAAAGTGTTCCTTCAATAATGTAGATGCATCAAGTGCAATTTAGGCCTAGCCAGAACTTACCGTAAACTGAGCGGAAACTTACCATAGACTGGAAGTCGATCTGTCAAAGATTTAGGTTAGCATGGTAGCATCTTATCCCAAGAGTACACATATTTGGAAAAAGGCAGTAGTTGCTTATAAGAAAAAGTTTATCGCTCCTTCTAATAAGGAAGTGCTGCCATAGCATTGACTGTTTATTTGAAACACATTATGTTATTTTTGTAGACAGATATTGTAACGTAAAGTAATGTTATAATTGTAGTATATTCGGGTATCAGATGACACAAATGCAAAAGATGCATTGAATCTACTTCTGAAAGAATGGAGGTTGGAGTATCCAAAGTTATTGGTGTCAGTCACTGGGGGTGCTAAAGCTTTCAGACTTCCAGTTAAATTGAAACAGCTCTTCAGTAATGGTCTGTATAAAGTAGCCCAAACCACGGGAGCTTGGGTGATAACTGGTGGTACAAACACAGGGGTAATGAAACATGTTGGTGAAGCATTACAAGTTGTGTCAAAAGGACAAATTGGCTCAAATATGGAATCACAGAAGAGAGTTTATTGTATTGGTATTGCAACATGGGGGATTGTGGAACACAGACACTTGCTAGTCAATTCAAAGAGCACTGTGAAATATTTCATGACCAATAGTAGTAAATCAGCTGGAGCATGCCTTGATAACAACCACACACACTTTTTTCTTGTTGATAATGGAACTGTGAACAGATATGGTGCTGAGATAGATTTTCGTGCAAGCCTTGAAAATCAAATCATAAAAATGGAAGTTGATAAGAGTGAGTAATGTCAAGATATCTTACAGTACCAGTCAATTGTATTTCTAGTTACATTTTAGGTATTATTTTTTAAATTCTTATATTTTGCTATCACTGAGTTAGTTCAATTTCTTGATCTGAGCATCAACATTGAGTCTGATATATACCTTAACTTTCTTTTTTGTGCTGTAGCCTTAATGGGTTTTGTTTGCGAGAGCTGTTTGTAGAATTAAAAATTTTGCCAGATGCAGCATGGACTTTATATCATGTTACAGTTTGATGTTATAATGCAGGACAAATTTATGTATAGATAGAGGTGGAGTGCCATCCATTCTATTGGTATTGGAAGGTGGCCCAAATACAGTTAAAACTGTACATGCTGCACTGACACAGGACCCTCCAGTTCCTGTTGTTGTGATAAAGGACAGTGGACGTGCAGCAGATCTTTTGGCATTTGCACATAATATTTCTCATGGTGAAGGGTAGGTAGGTTTTATGATTAATTTTGCATGTTTGCAATGTCAGGAGAATTTTGTAAAGTTCATCATCAATCTCTCTTTCATAGTTGCATAGGCAAACAGAATTTCTCTGCATTTTCATTCTTTCTAATCCTCTTCCAATGTTTGTGCTTTCATTTGTGCTGTAGAGTGACTTGCATAATTTGTTGTGAAAGTTGGCACCTATTTCCCTTTTTATGTCTATAGCTTTTGATTGTGTTAATGGTAGGACTATAAATCAGTCAAATAACTACTGTGGATATAGTAATGCCAGTAGAGCATTTGACAGTCTCATTGTAGATGATATTTTGTGCATTGGGATTTCCAGAAGCTGTTTTGTTGATGTGCTGGCTTTGATCCTAGTGACCCTATCATATTTTTTGTAGACCTTTTTATGAGATTGGAGATGCTGAAGAGCATAAATTTCTGTTGAAGAAAATTGAGCAAATATTTCCAGAACTAGATTCTTCTGGGTGTCACATAGTGTATGACCAAATTTTGCTATGCATTGAAAAGAAGCACATGGTTGGTTTATTTTGAAATTTGAAATAGATGTATGGAATTCTGTTGTTATAGCCATCCACAAGAGTAATAAATGACAGTAAATTAGTTTTTGGATAGTTTAATTGATGCTGTCAGGATTTCACTGTACAAATATGTATTTTGAAGCCCTGGAAGTGATGGTACAAATAAAAAGAATTCTTAGTACATGATAAATGTTTGTATCTGGATGAAGTGTCTTCAAACTGTTTGGAAGTGAACATATCTTTTAGTAATATTTCAGATGTAAGTTTGAATGATGAGCTTTCCCATAAAGAACTGTCATTCAGAAAAGACTTTCATCACCTATTATCTGTGCTTAGTTTCTCAAATATCTCTTTTGATTATAGCTAATTTTCCCAACTGTTCTGCCAGTCATTGTAGGTATAGGTATATTTTGTGGCCCAAGTTAGGGACTTTTCTGTTATTTCAGATATGGGTTAGATATGTTAAATTGATGATAATTTTGCATGATTCAGTAGCACTGATATTAGATTGAATTTGCTAGCCATGTATCAAGGAATCAAATTTTAGTTTGGGTCATGTATTGCTTGTGCATATGTGGCAATATTTGCTGAACCAAAGTCAGTTAAATGTCAGCACTTTCAGAAACTAATTCATCTAGAATAATAAAGTCCACACCTTAATCATCATATTCCATTTTGTGGACTTCTATTAAGTCCTTGGATTTCCTCAAGAATTATCACTTCCCTTAGATTTCCGCGCTTCCTGCAATCTATAAGATGCCTTTAGCCTTGGAAATTGCCCTTGGAAAGCACCATTTTGTTTATTTACACTGTAATGGATTTTGCATTAAAGAGCTTTTATGATTGATGGCAGGACCACTATACCTGTGTGGTAAACAGGAACCATTTGCAATGTGTATCATGTTGTGCTAGAATTTTCACCACTATTTGCTGAATTTGATGTACCATTTATATGTATGTGTTATCTTTGCAGATAACAATCTTTAGAATGGAAGAAGGAGCTGCAGATCTTGACCAAGCTATTCTCACAGCACTTTTACATAGTACGTCACATTTAGTATTTTATGGAGTGTCATCTGAATTTAATCAGTTCTATTTTAGCTTTTGACTATCTTTCAAAATAGTGTTAGGTATCAGTTCTGCTCTTTTTTATCTAGGCAATATCTCACTGGAAGATCAGTTGAAACTAGCATTGATTTGGAATCGACCTGACTTAGCTAGGACACATATATTTATTGAAGGCTGCAAATGGGAAGTAAGATAATTTTGTTTATCATTGAACTTAATCATATTTCAATCACTTGAAGCTGATGTTGATTGAAATCATGTATGGGTTATTTTTGAATCTGTGCCTTTATCCTACAAACTTAGAAGGCAGGTACTGGGTGGTCATTAATGCCAAAAGATGTTCAGAGTAAAAATGCAGCTTTTATTTTGTCGCCTGGTATAAGTGTTCAGCAGGGACTAAACGGCCGGGGGGCTTTGGGGGTGTTTGACGGATATTTGGGGGGAAGGGCTCAAAATTTCCGACTGGCAAAGGTCAATAATCATTGTGTATGAAGGCCTAAACGGTAATGAATATTCACTAACATAACCTTTCAAATTGCCCCGTAATTTCTGTTTTGAGAATTCTTTCCAATTATCCAATTGTATCCTAAATCCCTGGCTAAACGCTCTCGACGTTTCCCTCTACAGCGCTCAAGAAAAATCTAGTGATACGAGAATTGTTCTAGCGGAGGGTGGCCAAATGATCTCGACCTTCACTCCACACAGATGTTGAGCGTTGTCGAGTGAACAACTGGTCTCAAACTCAAATATGTCACGAATGATTCAAGTTTTCAAGTTTTTCCTATTGACCTAGCTTTTTCCGAAAAGCCTTAGTACATCCGATTGCCTTCAGATTCTCCGATTAGATAAAGACTTAGGGGTGTCACACCCCCAATCCCCCCGGTATTTACGTGCCTGTAAATGTTTTAGATATGAGACGTTTTCACTCATCACTTTTGGACAAAGGTTTCTTGTATACCATCTCTGAAATGAGTTGCGAGAACTTTTTAGTTTTCACTTGTCTAGCCAGTATTGCCTATGGATAAACTCTGCAATTCTGCTGCCAGACTTTGATGCTGTAATTTATTTATTTATTTATTTATTTATTTATTAAATTCTTTAAAGTTGGTAATAGCTCTTATATATGTTTGTTTAAAACAATAGTAAATTTAAAACAAGAAATAAAAGATAATCCCAGCAACGAATGGCTATGGGAATGAGGCCATCGAGTCACGGTGCACAGAAGAATATGAATGAAGATCGTGTAAAATATAGATTAGGGATGTAGAAAGTGGAAACGTATGTGAGAGAAGCATAATGTATATAAATATAGGTACGATTCGTCAGCTATCAACCTGTGATCAGCGTTTCGGGGGTGTAAAATTTTAAAAATTGTAAGTCATCCCATGCCCATGCATATGAGTCGATTTGTCATTGATAATTTATAATATATGGTATGACCGTCTGTCTTATGAATGACAATCTCATGGCGAAATGTCTCGTTTTTGAAGAATCTTTCTCTGCTTTATGTTTCTGCAACTCTAGCTGTATGTACGTGTTTACTCCAAAACTGATTTTTTACTTTTATAATGTCCACACCCTTCTAGTGCTTCAATTTCCCTTTCCTGTTAGATATCATAGCCCTTTCTAAGTCGCAAACCGCACTTCATGGTTCTATGCATCTTACGTTGGATTTTAATACCATGCAGACTCATACTCTACTGTAACACATATATGAGGTTCTTTTTCATTTAGTTTCATTGGTGTACCCGTGTTTTCTAAGAAGTCTCATATGGTTTTTTCGATTGGTGCTTTTTTCACAGCTTCCATCACTAGAAGATAGCATGAAAACTGCATTAACGATGGGAAGACCTGAATTTGTTGAGATTTTGTTAGACCAGGGTATTAACATGGCAGAGTTTCTCACTCTTGACAATTTAAAAGCGATCTACAGTGCTGTAAGTAGCGAGATTTGCTACTTTTTGTTTTTTTGTCTTTTAACTAGCTTTGATTGTTATTATTATTTCCAGCATACATTAGCATTTGTGTGGTTAGCCTTAGAATTTTGCCTTGTGTAATTTATGGCTGTCATGTGATAATTTACTCCGATGAATGAACTCAGTAGTAGGAGATATGTACTTTACTATTGTAGCCTGATTGATTGAATATATATGAATGAATGAATGAATGAATGAATGAATGAATGAATGAATGAATGAATGAATGAATGAGTGAGTGAGTGAATGACTGAATGAATGATTGAATATCGATTATTATTTGTGCTTCTCCGAAGTGACCTATAGCTACAATGTTTACGCTCGTGTGATTTTCTTCCAATATAAAAAAGCTAAGTGACTATGTCATGAAAGGGCATACATTTAAAACGATCAAATGCACAAACACATGTTATTGACTATGGCCAGTTTTATTCAATTAGTTATCAAGTATCCTAAGACTTATTTGTGAACGACAGCAGAGAAAAATTGTAATTTTAAGCTATTAAATCATGTGTGGGTCTCAGAGTGGAATGCACGTCTACTATAAAGGACCCCTTCATAGCTGATATATTTAAATCCCTGTAAAACGTTCAATGAAGAGCCCCAGAACTTGCAGCAGGCCTCTAGGAGCTGTTGAGAGAGGCTGCATGATGTCCGAAATCCACATATTTAAGTTCCCTTTGTTCATGCAGAGAGAGAGAGAGAGAGAGAGAGAGAGAGAGAGAGAGAGAGAGAGAGAGAGAGAGAGAGAGAGAGAGAGATAGATTGTAATTAGTTATATTTGTAATTAGAATGTGGAGCATCTTGAGGTATTCAAAACTTTTACCATTAGTATGAAAATCTTTTTGGAATTCGCTATAAATTTAAAAATTTGCAGCCTTACTGAGTTATTCAATTGTACTCTCTTTATGCATTTTAAAACAAAGTCTAGGTTGTTGTTTATTGTTGTCTATTGTATTGCTGAAGCTTCTTTTTTGATTTTCAGAGAGCATCGGAAAAGGATAGCCCAATAAAATTCCTTGTCGATGCTGATAAGGTAGGTTACTGGATTCTATGATTGTATGTATATCTCAAAGCATTATTACTTTAAGAATTATAGTGCAGAAGAGAAGAGAATTATATGGCGTGCCATTTCGTCATAGCTTACAGTATTGTAGAATCATAAAGAAATAGAATCATCAAAAGGTAATGATTGGTTCCCATAGAAGTACGGCAAAAAGAATGAAAACTGGGATTCCACAGGGATACGTCTGAGATCTAAGGTCCTTCTCGTAAGACTAGATTCTGAGATTTGTAATTTTGCAGATGATAACACACTCTACCCATGCTGGCAAGACTTAAATGAAATATTCACCAATCTAGAAGGTAATCTCCGCAGATTTTTAGAGAGGTTTACAGGGAATGGAATGGTTGCGAACTCAAGAAATTTCCAACTAATGTTCCTTGGTCTGAATGGACAAAGAATTCTGCGTCTTAGCGAAGAAAGCTAAGTACCTGCAACAGATTGTGTTAAATTGCCCGGCATTGAAATTGACAACAAGTTAAAGTGTAACAAACATGTTAAAACTTTGTGCTCAAAAGTAAACAAGAAAATCAGCGCTTTTTCTAGATTAAGCATATTTATTTCGAGAGCAAGTAAATTATAATCTAAGAATAAAAAATCTTTAAAAGGTACCAAAAATATAAACAAAGAGCTTCGGGCAAAATTCACTGTCTTTTAGGGGGAGTTTCCTCTGGAGCACCCTGAATGACAATATAAAGGATGAGCCAACACTGTTAGCTTTCAAAAAGAAGATCAAACAATGGGCTGGAAAGGAATGAACCTGCCGGCTATGCCGCTAATTAACTTTCTTTTTATATATAGTACAGTTTTCTTTTTTGTAAATAGTTGGTTTGAATTAGTATCTTTTTAGTACTATTGTAGTCACCAAGTGTAACAAAAAAATAGACAATATTTGGGATTACTCTTCCTACTAATAGAGCTAGCTGCATATTCAACATTGGTTGTTTTACTTGTGGATTTGCCTCAAGTTTGCTTTTAATTATGATCATGGTGGGTTTTTTACTGTCTGTTGGACTGCTATGATCTTCATTATCCTCATCACTATCATGATCATTGTTGTTGGAAGATCCTCTTCATCATCACCATCATCATCACCACCATCATCATCATTATCATCATCATCATCATCATCATCATCATCATCATCATCATCATCATCATCATCATCATCATCATCATCATCATCATCATCATCATCATTATCATCATCATCATCATCATCATCATCATCATCATCATCATCATCATCATCATCAATAGCATCATCACTATCATTATCATTATCGTGTAAATGTTTTTTAACTTAAAATTCTGCATGACTTTTTTCTTATTTTAGTTAGATATCAAATAATCTATTTTTTCTAATCTATCTTCAGCGACATTGCGGAAGTATTCGTCTTAGTGATGTTAATCGCATATTTCGTCAGCTGACTGGCCTCGATTTGGACCTCAGGGAGGAAAATCACACAGTTGGTGATATGGTTCCCCTTGGAATTCGTAGCAAATATAGGGAATGTCAGAACCCTTTCAAAGAATTGTTCATTTGGGCAGTACTCAACAATATGCAGAAAATGGCACTGTGTTTCTGGAAACGAGGGGAAGAGGCTATGGCAAAAGCATTGGTCGCATGTAAATTGTATTTTGCGATGGCAGAGAAGAAAGAAGTTAAAGATCACATTATTTTTACTCTGAGACAGAACGGCGAGTAAGCTTTAGATTATTATTGTGGAGCCAAGAATTTGTCGATTATTTGTGTGTGGAAAACAATCTTTAAATACTCGTATTGTAGTAAAGAATGTATTTCGGTTTGCCTACGATGTAGACCGTTCAGACTTGCTGAAATAGTTTTGCTAGAGAGCACTTATGTTGAAAATACTGCTAAAGCAAACTTTCAAAATGAGACATCCAAACCCTTCCTCGACGCTTTCTTACCGTTTTTGTTACAGTTCTACAAGAATTTAAGCCGATTTTGATATACCGTATTTTGGACTGGATTTTAAGTATTACTGCATTTTAGAGAATTTCAACGACGTGCTGTGCAATTACTGGATGTTTACTTCAGAAAAAATGAACAATATGCAATCAAGCTGCTTAAGTATGAACTAGAGAATTGGGGGAAGACAACCAACCTTAGCCTGGCTGTTCGCTCAGATCACACTCAGTTTGTGGCTCACCCATGCAGCCAGAAATTATTAACGGATATATGGAATGGTCAAATGACATTCCAAACAAAGCAGTCATTAAAGGTGAATCTTTTCTTCAAATTCTTTGCAGGATGCAATGATTCGTGTACTGTGCACGTGATCATTGTTGGTTTGCCATACTTACAGCACTACGCAAATGTCATTGCTTAATCGAGGTTGATCATTAAAATTTAATTTGGAAAGAGATATTTGCATTTGTTTCAGGAGAAGTTAAATGTGATATAATTTTTGCAGGTCATTCTTTGCATGTTTCTTCCTCCACTTCTTTTGTGTCTTGGTTTTCAATCAAAAGAGGCTGAAGTACAGGAAGCAAGGAAACCTGAAATTAAGGGAAAAGATCCCAACGACAAGGCCAGGTAATTACAGTGTTCTTCATTGATAACAGGGTTCATACTGAACCTGGAAAACCTGAAAAACCTGAAAAACCTGGAAAACCTGGAAAATAGGCAATTTTTTACGAAAAGTCAGGGAAAACCTGGAATAGTCAGGGAGCTTTTTATAATTTTCATCGCAGTCGGGGAAAAGTCAGGGAAAACAAATTATTTAGTCACTTCGAGAAGGAGGTTGGAGTATATGTTGTAAAATACGTTTTAATTCTGGTATGAAATTTTATTCAAAGAAGTTTTGCTTGTTAGTTTTCAAAGAATTATTGCAGCGTATTTCAGTTTGTCCAGCTACGACGTCATAGAACATGAAGCTAAAATTAATTTTGAAGCACTTGTCTACTTAAGACTGTTCACCAAAAATCTTCATAAAATCTTCATAAATTAGTTCGAAAGACTTATTCTCTTTCAAAATTAATAAACAGGAGGTCCTAATTAGGTCCAAGAGGTCGGAACAAATCGAAAAATTGATAAGCTGGGGGAAACCGTTATTGGGTACTTGAAAGTAGATTATTTCATATTCTTTTTATCAGGATCTGTTTGCTGCTTGTGAGCTTTGATGCCAGTTGGCAGCTCTAAAAGTTTATGAAAAGCAGATCAGTTGCATTAATTTTTCTTGCTCTGCTTGTGGTAGGTCTGAAGTGCATAAAAAGTACTGCTAAATGTCCTTTCAATCCAATGATAAAAGTTTAGCTTCTATTTTTCTCACTCATGCCTGTTTGATTTGAAATTTGTTTACAACTTATGTGATCTTGAAGTGCTCTGTATTGTGTATCTTTTCACTTTATTCTTTATGGGTCCTCTTGTAATGTGTCAGAGAACTGTCAAAAATCAGTCCAGCATTATGCTACCATCTTTTCTCTCTTGAAATTGTCTTTGGGTGGCTCTTTTATGAGATTTTATTTTTGCTGCTATGAAACACTTCAATAAATTCAAGGTTCTTCAGGTATTTGTTTATTGAAACCACATGGTTGTTGAAGCAAATGGTTCTACGAAAGGATTGTACAAAGTCACATTTTGAAAGACTAATAAAAATTAATTTTGCCTCCCATATGTCATCTTTTTGAATGACAAGTCTACTATCTTCTTTAGTTTTTTATAAAATTGTGAAATTGTGGTCAGGGAAAAAGAGGGTATTTTTGACTATCAATCAGGGAAAAGTCAGGGAAATGTGATTCACGTTTTGGCTATGAACCCTGGATAAGCCGAGAGGTTACATTTGAAGAGGAGTGCTGGTTGATTGTATGTGAATGAGTATACAAGTAAATATTGAACAAATATTACTTGACGAAACAGGTAGTTAGACTAGTAGATAATCAAGTGAAAATGTCAAGATGTACGTCTCTTACGAAAGGAGTAGTTAGTACTGTTTATGATGGTACCTAGCAGATGAAAGAAAGTGTTGATCGTAAAGGACAGCTCAGTAATCAATTAGAATTGACTGACGCAACATATGGTATGCCGTTTACTTTTATTTCGTTTTATGTTGTTAAGGTTGGAAAGCATCACGCAAGACAATGATGCTTTTGATGCCTCGTCTCGTGTGTCGATTGTGCCTGCAAGCGAAAAAGATGTGGAAACTAATACTTCTTCAGAAAATGCTACAACACCACCATTGAAATGGTGGGAGAAATTTTCTGCCTTCTATACTGCGCCAATAACAAAGTTTTGGGGGAATGTTGTAAGTTGATTTTTAACTTTTAGCACCAGTGATATCAGTTTTATAATTATGACTATCTTTGAAACCTAAGATAGAGTCACTTATGCCAATGGCCTATCTCGATCGACATGACTTTTTATATAGTATAATATAATATAATACAATATAATATAATAAAATATAATATAATACAATATAATATAATATAATATATAATATAATACAATATAATATACTATATTATAATATAATATAAGGTCTTGATCATTTTTGAAAATCTCTTATGCTTGTTAGCAATTATTGTTGAAAATTATAGACCAATGTCGCAGATTGCTCTTGATTATAGCTAAATAGTGATCGCTGTTGTTGAGCATTGTGTGTGCTGTGCAATGAGTTTGTTGTGTTTATTTATATTTTATGGACAGTGTGTGTACACGATTCCAATACTATTAATATATTTTTCCTGTTCTAGTTTTCTTATTTGGTGTTTTTGGTTTTATTCACCTACGTTCTTACTGGCAAACTTTATTCAAAACTTTCAATAGCTGAGATCATCCTCATCACTTTTGTCATCTCCTTAACCACAGAAGAAATTCGACAGGTAATTATCTGCACATGTTAGATTTATAGTGGGATGCAGTCCTTGAAAGGCAATCAATTTATCTTCTGCGCTTAATACAGTAAAGTGTCTAAAAAAGACGCAAGTTTATTCACTCAAAAATGATGAAATGCTAACGAAAAATGTACCACTCACAGTGTGTTTAAGATTAAGCAATGGTAATCGCTTATTTGCACCGTTTTGGCATTATTGCATCATTAGCTGAAATTGGTTAACACAATTAAGAATGCATGTGAAAGGCTTACCAGTACGCTATCCTGACCGCATAGAGCTCTAGTCTTGATCGATAGACTGAAACGAAAACGTCCCTCTTCAGATATGTGTAGCAGCAATTAAGAATAGCGAAATACTGCATCACAAAAAAGTGTGTTTTACTAATTCAGCAATGCACTTGATGATAGGTTTTCGAAAAATGTGTTCTTGAAAACTTTTGGCATCGCCTTCTTTTTTCTCGCAAATACCCCTTTTCGCATCAAGCATAACAAAGGCACGAATAAAATAAATATGATAAATGTATAGAAACATAACAAAGGATTACTCTATGAAACTTTTATTCATATTTACATTTGAAAGAGAAGCAACTGAAAGAGTTTAATGAGAAAAAACTGAAAGGAAAAAAAGCGACATCAAAGAGGTTACGGAAATAAATAAAGAATTTTTGTAACTACACTTTTTGGAGCCTTTGAAGGCGAAGATTTTATAGTGACAGTTTATTTCTTTTCTCATTGTTAGTTCTCTTGTCGTTATCTTGCAGATTTTGAAGTCAGATTCTGGGTCATTTAGAAAGAAATTATACGAATGGTCTCGATCAAAATGGAATTTATGCGATGGCCTTGCTATATTATTATACTACATTGGGTTAATCCTTCGTTTAAACCAATCAACGCTAACTGCTGGTCGCGTCGTTTTTGCAATTGATATCATGTTCTGGATAATACGACTCCTTGACATTTTCTCTGTGAATCAAAATCTAGGCCCTTATGTTGTCATCATTGGCAAAATGGTGGGTATACAGAGATTTTGCTTAGAAGTGTTTTGCATTATTGTTCAGATGTTGATCATTAACGTGGATCCTGGGCCGAGAAGGTTTAAATGTTTTAAAAGGGCATCACCTCTGAATGCCTGATATTCACTATCGGTAATATTTTTCCTGTTTTTGTTCCCCATGAATTCCGTAGCATGAAAGTAGATAAGACTTTTGTGGTTCACGAAGAGAAAGTTATTATTAATAATGCTATTTATGTTATGAATATTTGTATTTATAGTCATATTTCTTTTGTAGATTTGAGACTCACATCAATAAGTTTTACTTATGTTTGCTTGACAGACAATCGATCTGGCATACTTTCTTTTCATCATGGCTGTCTTCCTCCTTGCGTATGGTGTTGCTAGGCGAGCACTTTTGGAACCAAATATTTCATTCGCTTGGACATCTGTGGCAGAAATATTCTTCGTTCCTTATTTTCAAGTATACGGAGAGCTGTTTATTGAAAAAGAACACCTATTCAGTTGTAAGTATATTTGGCCTTAATGTGAAATTGTTCTGCAAAGGAAATAGTTCTATAAATAACAAATGAAAATGAATAACAATCTTACAACAAGAAGCAACATAAGTTATGCCATTCATTGTTATGTATCTGGTTACAATCGATCGCACCTTGGTCCATAACTTTTGTTGTTACTTCTAAGATTGTGCTATTTGTCAAATGAGCTTTGTTCTGTGAGGATCGCCTTGTGTTTAGTATTTTCTAGATTTTTTTAAGCACTCGATGGAGTTGAAAGTACCTAGTGTACTCATAGTTTAGTAATGTAGACACTCGGACTCTTTTAACGTTTAAGTTTGTTCGCAGCACTGATACAGCTGGGCATATGTTTTATTAGGTTCATTCGTTCATTAAACTAATGTTTTATAAACTTCCGAGTGCCTGCTGCAAGGTATATTTTAGCTTTTTTAAGGCAACTTTTCTATTCTGTGTCAAAAAGAAATTCACTTTAAGCAAACAATCTTCTAGACTTTGATTTTACCATCGTTGTAGTGTATTTATATTTGATGTCTTCTAGCAAATACAACATATTTTGGCACCACCAAACACAGTGATGTCAGTGAACCAGTCGTATCACTTCTCATGGCTTTTTATCTCCTCATTGCCAATATACTTTTGCTCAATCTTCTTATTGCAATTTTCAAGTAAGTTGGTAGCTTATTTGATTTTTACATAAGAATTTTCTTGTGTTAGAAAGAGACCCATACATCTTGAATTTTTAGATATTCTCTCAAAATACCTTTTTCCCTTGGATAAGTGCGTTCTCGAATAAGCACGGCTTGTTGTGAACTTTATTTTGTTTTGGAGAATGATTGTAGTGCGGTTTTGTTTCTTTCACTATCTTGCTTTCGGTATATACACGTTTTTTTTTATAAGAAAAGCACTTTTTTCCTGAGGCTCAATTTTCTTAACTTTTCACGAATTTGAGGCTGAGATTTTCTTAAGATTTTCTTAACTTCTGAAGGAAAAAACTGGCTGAAACAGGCTACTCTGTATTTGTTGGGCCACCATAAGTCTCGATCTTTGTACGAGAGTTTGCAAAAATGAGCCAATATCCATTTCTGGCATGTAAAGAAGATAAACTGTAATTTTCTTAGCATTTTCTTGAACTTGAGCCTTGTGATTTTCTTAGGATTTTCTTAAGATTTTGGCCATTTGAGCCTCATTTTCTTATAAACTTTTTTCTTATAAAAAAACGTGTATTCTGAATTCTTCCATTCAGAAATCGCGTTCTTCGAAAGCAGTGGTGCCGTCCTAAAAGGTTAACAAGGGGGCTGTGCTCCAGGCAATTCTACGGATGATAGTCATGATCCAACCAAAGATTTAATTTTAAACTGTTCAAATTTAAATACACACAATATAATGCAAAAGTTATTCGCAATTGATGTAACATCCACGTAAAACAATAGTAAAGGATTTTGTTCATACCACCAAACCTGGTGTTCACCATACTAGCATACGCTCATTGGAAGGAAAGGCCAGCGCCCCAGAAACTCTTTTCATTTAACAAAAGGGGCTGACTCCCTGAGCCCCCCTCCGCGGTACTCCTGTTCGAAAGTATAGTTACTTAGCTAAATTATTTATATGCAGGTGCATCTAATTTTATGGAGCATTTAATTTGGATTTCGGTATTTTCAGTTAACAAATATGTAGATTTTCACAGATAAATAATAATCGTTCTGCTCCACCCAGCAATACATTTGCAAAAGTTCAGACGAAGTCAAGTGTTATTTGGAAGTCTCAACGGTATCGTTTGATTTTGGAGTACGCGCAAAGGCCACTACTTGTGCCACCGTTTGTTGTCATCAATCATCTTTGGTCTCTTTCACGATATATTTACGACAAGTGCAGGAGATACCGGTGCTCTAAGGAACGTCAGAAAGATTCCAAGGAGAAAAGTGACAATAATTTCAGTGAGACTTTTTATTTTGAACTTGAAAAGCAGATATGATATATAGTGATTAATGTTCCTTTGGAAAGATAGAACTTTCAAAATCCTTCATGTATAGTAGTGATTGAATATTGTGTGAAATTCAATGTAAGAGCAGAAGAGATATTAAGTTATCCCAGTGTATTTTGTGAAGTAGGACAAACATGCAGCTACAATTTGTTTTCTAAGGGAAATTAGAAATGATGAATCTATCAAAACCGATCGACCAGATGGATGCAAACGATTAAAATTTGCTTGAAGTGATGCATAATTAGCTGCAATCCATTGGAGAATGATATAATGTAATTAACGATTGCATTGATGTTTCTTTATGATAGTATGTGTTATAAGGAAAAGACAGTAGGTTTTAGAGAGTAGAGTAGAACTACTTGATCAAACATGATAGATTAGAGATGCTCAAGTGACTAAATCTTATTTGATGCTATATACTTGCAAGCGACGCATCTTTCTTGCAAGTAACGCTCAAAACATTGCGATCAGTTGACTAACGACTATTTTACCTAGCTATTTGATTGTTTTGTGCAGAATTTGCACCAAGTGCATCTGAGAAAGAAGAGCTTTTGGAATATGAAGAAGGCTGCTTGATAGAACTGCTACATGATTTACATTCAACCAGGGATGGAAGAGTGGAGCTGATGCTGGAAAGGTATTGAAAGTTTAGTGTAGGCCCGTGATAGAGTCAATACTGTTTCAGGAATTTGATTGGTTAAGAGATGTTGGAAAGCAAAAGTGATGGAACAAGCTGCAGTAGCTTTGCGAGAAAGCTCTTGATAAGTTTGCTAACATTGTGTGATAATTGGATATGCTTTATCGAGCCTAGATGATAAACTATATTTATTGATTTATATCCCTTTCGCTAGTTAAGTGAATATTCATTCAGGAAACAATATGCATACCATGTGCATACTATAGGTAAGAGTGGCGCCAGGAATTGTCCGTAGAAGAGGCTGGCTATATATTTCGTTTCACCTTTCGGTCGCTATCCGACGTTTCATACTCTGACGAGTGTCGGACGAAAAAAGCTTTCAGTATGCTAAAGCAATGTTCCCGCTTTTTCGTGCTATAGTGAACCAACGGGAAAGCTAGAACATTTGCCCATCCTAGTTTCATGATAATGAGTGGTACTAAAAGCGCAATATTTGGTGGCACAGTAACTGTTTCTCGTATCCAGCCGCCTTGAAATGAAACATAACAAAGAATTGTGGTCTGGAAGGTGTGGTCCCTGGAAAATGTCGAAAAGCAAGTCCTTTGATTTTGGGAAACGCCCTTTTTGAATATACAGATACTGCAAATCTAGATAGAAAACGGCAAATGAACTCATTGATATGCGCACGAGAAAACTTCAATATCAAATAGCGACTGGGATAGCTTGCTGAAATTATTGAGGGTGTAACACCCGAATTAATTTGCACTCCTGGCTTCAAGTATTGCAGCGAGCGTCAAGGCAATGATGAAAACTACACAACAAATAGGAAATAGACATAGCATCATCTGGTTGGGGCCACGAGCGACCCTTAACAATATTAATAATTACCATGCAAACAGGAAAATAAGCGCAATTAAGACAGCATCGATAAGGCAGCAAGTCTGGAACATAAAAAGGAGCAAAACAGAAAAAGAAACTCACCTCGGAGCACTCTGATTGAGCATAGTACATGTCTTTAAAATTCTTTAAAATCATTCGATTGTCAGTGGCACTAAATTTTGTGCTGCTTTGAAGAAGCATAATATGTAGGACGCTGCCTATACCCAGTTGTGGAATGCATGAAAGCCGGCCTAGGAGATAACTGCGTGTAGGAATACAAAGAGGGAGATGGAGAGTGCATTTCGCATTATCATCTTCAATTCCAGTATTGCAAATACACACCGGGCTTAAACACTGAAAATTAGGCCGAATATACTCATTTAGAGTACTAAATTGTTAGAATACTGAGTATAAGGATTTTGAGTTTTTTTGCGCCGATTCTTTTTTATTGGTTTTTGCATTAGTAAGCAGTCTCTAGTATGCTCATCGAGTATATTCCATTCACAAAGAGCATTTGAATAATATGTATTAAAAGAGCGTTTAGTCTTATTAAAGGTATATCATAATCACGTTTGCTTCTAAGACGGTAAAGAGACGTTTTTCAGTTGGTAGTTCTGCATAAGGATAATGAGGAGTACCTGTGTTCCTTAGGTTGAAAAATTGGTACAATCCTCTCAACCAAATTCTATGATTGTCTATTAATCCTTCTAAACACCTGCAATACTGAGTACTCCATTTGTTCGATCCTGTTGGTGAGATTTAGGATCATTTCAGGATCGTATCTGTGCTATGTGTGGGCTAGCCTATAACTTATTGACCTGATCTAGTACATTAAGATACTGCAAGTTGGAACTGCCTGGTACCAGTGCCTTGTAGTAGCAGTATTAATATTAAACTCGCCAGACGGTAAATAGACTATTATAACTGCTGGTATAATTCCGAACAAAGTAGTCATGATCTTCCAACGGGGAGTTTAGCATACTCCGATAGGGAGCTATAGTCCCTAGCCCTCCTTTGGTGCCACCCCTGAACGTAAGAGTTGAAAATATTGAATGTGTGACTTAGTTGAGTTTTTATGTTTTGACTTGTAATTTGTAGAATGGCTCATGTCCCGGGGGAGATTGAAGAGGCGAAGAAAGATGCAGAAGTCCGACAAGAGGGGATTGACAGGAAACTGGTCCATCTGCAACAAAGACAAGAGGGGATTGACTCGAAACTGATCGACATTCAACATGAATTTCAGGAATTGAAAAGGGGTTTCTCAGAAGTCTCTGCGCTGTCATTAAAGCTCAATAAACTTCTCTCTATTCAGGCATCTCCCAATCCAAATAGATATCAAATGTTCGATGAATTGAGAAGAGCCAGTGATTTGGATGGAACCATTTACTCCGGTAGACGAATTCCAAAAAGATCTTTAAGTCACAATTCTTATTTGCACAAGTCTTTAAGTGAAAATACTGAACAAGTCAAAGAAGCGCCTTGGAATTTCCGCAGATCTTGTTTGCCAAGTTCAAGTACATCAACAGGTGCACTGGCGGAAGCTTCACTGAATCAGCAGGCTTTGGATGGAGAAGATACAGTCGATGATCCTCCGCAACCATTCATAGTAAGTGTGATTGATGTTATATTGTGACTCCACTGTCTCAACAGAGATTCAATTGTTTTCATCCTTTGGTAGGAGGAGATACAGTGTTGCGTTTGGAACCCGTGAATTTCCAGTTTTTTACCTTTCTGTATTCCCCTTGTTTGCTTCCATAAAGCTACACGTGTGAGATGAAGTTAATGTCTATAAGATGTGGTCATATTATAGGTTACTAATGAGATTAGAGAAGCCTCCGTTTCAGTAATTTCTCACCTGCGAGGCTTGGGAGAGGAGTTCTCCCTCCTTTATTTTCTCACGTTTGCAGTCTGAAACCCATCAGGATTGGATGCCCCTTTTTTCAATCACAGTTTTAGCTGTTCTTGTCTATTTTTCCATTATTCTCATCTCTTTTTCTGATTGAAGTTCCTGTATTGTTCAACAGTAGATGTTCTGTCTCTGGTTTTGTGCTCTGGTGCTCTTTGATGGACAAGTTAGTTTCTTCATTCCCTAGGAAACAGAACATACATCAAATCAGAATAATGAGATGTACGTGAGAGCAGGTGGCGGGGATGAAGGAGTATTTGTAGAAAATGACAACTGTGTTTTAAGTGAAATTGATGAAACTGATTTTGATGAAGTTGATACGAATGCAGTGACTTTGGATGTTGACGATGACTTCGGAAGCATCCCGTCGATTTCACCCTCGCTACTAACAGAATCTCGGACATCCCCGTATCCTGCATCTGGTGTGATCAGATTCCCAGTTCCAGACCATTTTGTTTGTTGGACTGTAAGTAATATGTATAATAAGGATTTAGGGATGAAAGCAACAACGAGTAGCATTGCAGAATAAATCAGAACAACAACCAGGATCACAAATATAAATTTTTATCGACGCTTCCATTACTGATGACGCAGTTATGACATAGCCTACTAAGTTATTGATGAAACCGTGAACTAGTAAGCTGTGTCATATCGACTTCGTCAGTAATTTGGCAATAATGGCTGTCTCGATGAAAATTTAAATTTGTAATCCAGGCTGTTGTTTCTGATCTTTCCTGCAATGCTACTGATCGTTGTTTTATTCCTTAATTTCATAATGAAGCTGCTTTTTCCGATTGATATTATAGTAAGGATCTTTTAGGTTCTTGTTGCAATAAGCTTTGTCATCCGCAAGCCAGATATCTCCTAGTAGTTATATGATTCAAATTATTTCATGTTTGAATTTTTGCGATGGTAATGAAGAGTGTCATCCTTTGAATGACTGTGAAGGATTTTGCATCCTTTGTATGACTGTGAAGGATTTTGCAGTACTTTTTGGGTGATACGGGAGATGACAATTGCCTGCAGAAAGTCATGCAGAGATAAACTAGCGTAATCAGAGAGAATGAAATTTGAATTTATGGAAACTTTGGATGAAGTCAATAGTCGTCTTCTACTTGTATGATCCTCCTTGTAAATTTGACATATGGATGGTTGACTTTCATTCGAACAGTTGACACTGACAATGGTATTAATATTGATGTTAATATTGATTGATATTAATCACTGATATAAACTGAAACATAAGAAAAATAACTTTTAATCGTGTATTAAGTTAAAAGTTAGTTCCATGTACGACCCCGTTCGTAAGGGGGGAACCTGTTAGAGAGAGCTCTGTCCTGTCCTTGCCTTCGTTATCTCATAAGTGTTGTCAGGTGGTACCAATTTGCTGCTGGGTGGATTGTAGGCGAGCATCTAAATGGAGACCCGAGTTTGTCTCGAGCCAGAGTCCTTAACGCACTCAGTTACTCGACTACTCGCCCAAGAATCGCAAAATACAAAATAGATATTATTCTACTGGTATCAGGCAGTCACCGTTTGTTCATAATAATTATTTTTGCCTTTAGATCGATTATTTTGAGTACAACCCGCAGGAGTATACGGCACCAATGCTGCGATTGTCATCTTGGATTGATTCAGGAGACCCAAGGTAGTACACTATACACAGACTGATCTTTTTTGCCCTTATATCTATTGCGACACATATTATATTCTATTGTTCACTTATTATATTACTGTGCAACACTGCTGTGACGATGCAATTGGGAGCATATGTGCACTGACTACCCCATGGCCAATGCAGAAATGAATAACTGAAAACCGATTAAAAAACAACTACTGATGACATTCGACAACTCGAACTCCCGTGGGAATTCGAAACTTGTTTGAATAATCGATTTCCCTATGTGCTATACTGATCTTGCTATACGTTACACAATTAATTAGATGGTTTACGGAATAATTTAATGCATTTTTGAAATTAATCATCAGGCGTTTTTGATTAATAGTTAGTTTTGGTCAATTGTTGTTATATCCTTGTTATTTTGGCGTACATGTACTCATTAGTTTTCTAGATCTTCATCCTGGGAGCCACTTGCTTGTGTAACTTAACAGTTGATTGCAGTCATATATGTCTGTTTGACACAAATGGCTCCATTTTTGTTTCTCATTGTGCAAAGCAGTAACCACAAGATAGCTATGGAGGAATTTTTTGACATCTATTCATTTTTAGAGATGAATTTGAGAAATTTTCAGTCCATTCAAAACATCACATTGATTCCTTTAGGTGTTATATAAAACAGTTCTGATTGTGCCTTTCTTTGTAAACAGTATTTGCATCTACAATTGCAATTTATATTTGATGCAGCTGATCTAGAATATTCGATATTATAGTGGGATCATAATTGACTGTCCTTGTATATATTTTCTAGCAAGTATGTTACAGCATTTCTTTTGATAGAACTTTACATAAAACCTGTGCACATTTATTAAGAAGTGTTTGACGTACTTACTATGTATACTTGACAGTGGATTGGCATTCAATTCAAAGGATGATGGCGTCAACAGGGTCAGCAACTTCCGTCAGTATGACGTAATCAATGGCAGGCCAAGGTTTTTTCCTATTTTTTAATTTTCATTTAGTATTGAGATACTTGATGGGAATGTTCGTTTATGGCCTGTGATGTGATGCGAGAAATCACAGGGATTTTTTCATTTTTTGATTGTGTGTGGAAGAGCAACTCTAATAGTTTAAAGAAGTAGCTATGGAAACAGAAAATCGTTTACTTCTGGGGGATTGTAAGTGGAAAACATGCTGATAGATAGGTGGGTTGGTTGTTTGTGTAATTGTTGATTTGATCATCTTTATCATTTTTTCTTTTGTTTTTTGTTTCAAACGTATGCATTATGGTTCTGTTTAGAAACCCATTTGGACGAACTGGATTAACTGGACGAGGTCTGCTTGGTAGATGGGGTCCTAACCATGCTACAGAGGCAATTATCACAAGGTTTGAGTTTTATTCCATTCATCATAGCTATGGCATAGTGGTCATTTTATGACAAGGACGATTTTGCTAGACTATCACAGAATGGTGTCAGATTGCTTTTGAGGTTTGTTAATTTCTTTTAATTTTTAGATGGAAGAGGAAGTCAAATAACGATAAATTCGAAAGAGGCAAATTTTCTCTTGAAGTTTTGGCATTGAAGAAAAAGGAGGAATTCGGATTTCCTGGTGTAAGTACTAATACCGTGATAATGATTATTCAAGACTTTACTTATTTAGACTTATTTAGACTTCAAGATTTATTTAGGGTACAGGAAAGTCTTGAAGATTTGTTTGAAATAATGATAGGTATTAGTGTGAAATGATTGTGAGCTGGAGGTGAATGAATTCAACTGAGCATTAATTTACTTATTGGTACTGTTTGTTGTTTCAAGTGTGTGACAGCTATTGATATTTGGTAAAGCATCAGTGAGGAAGGATGCTTTCATGTAGTACAACTGAATGATCATGATCTTTGTTTTTCTTGTTGAAAATGATCAATTAAAAGCAATACCGAATCCTCTCTTAAAAGTAAGGATTTTTCATACAGGGTTTGATAATATCAATGGAGCTTGTTCCAAAAGTTGTGTCTCAGATATTCAATTTGGGAGATGATGCTGATAATCAGCTATCACTTGAAAGTAGTGAAGTTGGTAAAATGCTGACCAATGGATTTGAGGTGGGTATACTGTGTTTTTATACAGTAATCTTCAAAAGTTCGGTTGTGCTCTTCACTTGATAATACGAAAGTCAATGGCTATCAAGTGCTTGCCATTAGTCACATTGACCATGTAATCAAAGTTGGACCGAATTGTATTGTGCTTTTTTGGCCAGTGGGAGTTGAGATAGTACAGTGGAATGAGTATGGGGTTGGGAGGTATAACAGATGTCAATTGTAGAAAAACTTTAAGTCACAGGAGTTAATTGAGGAGTCATATTGTCTTGAAAATTCTCCTTGCAACTCCGTTG
The DNA here is from genome assembly GCA_964019165.1 of Mastigias papua. Lineage (NCBI taxonomy): Eukaryota > Metazoa > Cnidaria > Scyphozoa > Rhizostomeae > Mastigiidae > Mastigias > Mastigias papua. The sequence goes on along the minus strand of OZ025282.1, from coordinate 5,352,339 downwards.
ACCTCTAAATGGGATTGTTTTTGGAATATTGCTTATCTTCAAGCTGGTTGTTTTTCTCGATAAGACGTTCCACCCCATTGGTATCATCTGCCCCGGAGTCATTCCATATCAAGTGGAAACAGAAAGACCCAAGTTTGGACTTCAATCTTATAGATTTCTCTCCAAATCTGCACATTGGTTAATCTTTGGATACTATGTATAGGAGAGGAGAAAATTTACTCAGAAAGCTCATTTTCTTCGAAATACACCTAATGACAGTTCTGTCATTTGTGGCCACCCTCTCGTTCCCCACATTTGATGTCTCTGGTTATGCTTGTCCTTTCAACATGCAGTATGTCTCACTTGAAAGCTCTATTGGCATCATCTGCCTTGCAATCAACCATTCCTCCAGAGAATCCATCACCTACTCCATCGGGTGGAAATTCGCGAGTCAAGCGTTGTTTCCAGATGCAAGGCTATGTTGTCATAAAAAATTCACCCCCCCCTCCCGCCACATTCAAGCAAGCGCCTTCTCTATAGGTTTTCGTATTGATTTCCAGAGTGCAAAATGCCTCATCCACAGTTTTTGAGGATACGTTTTTACTTACTAATCATGTACTTCCGATGTACTTCCGCATACGTAATCTGTTTGAATTTCGCACTTATAATCAGGTCTCAATAATTTATTGCAATGGGAGGTATCCAAGTTATGTTGAAGTGCAAGATAGCCAAACGATTTAGCTACCTAACTGAAACTGTTGATGGATTTGAGCAGATAGAAGTCCGTACATTAAGTTCATTGAATCATTTAATTTCATTTATGAATATTTTATCTAGTGTCAGTTCAGCAAAGAATACTGCCGAGAAACATAATGATAGTAAAATAGACGGTTAAAAGTGAGCCTAAAATGATGTTAAATGTGCGCAGTACAAGAAATGGCAAAAATTGTATGTGCTATGGTAACTTGTGTCTGGTGTTTGGAAACAATGATCCCACGCTTGACTATGTTTCTGATCTCTTTTAAATTCCCCCCGAGTCATAAATTCAAAACAGAACAAGAAGATAAAGAACCTTATATCAATTAGTAGACTGAAGTGAATATAACTCGTGATCGACAAATTTCCTACTAAATTCATGATCGTGTAATTTGCGCCCGTTCCATATCATTGCGAATTCGTATTCCTTACGTTTGCATTAAAGCAGTTGAGTTGGATTCTGGCGATATACGTCTTTTGGATCTGAAGACATGCAACTTTGGACCTATTTTGACGTTTTGATATACCATATTCCAGAGGCTAGGTCCTGAATGTGTGAAAGCATTATTAATTTGTGTGGTGGGTAGGAGCCTCGGAAGTTGTATGTCATAGTATTCATCCATGGTAAATTTAACCTTACATTAACTGCAAAAAGAAGTTGGATATTGATTCCCGAAATTAGCATCTTATTCTTCCCATGCTAATTCTTTGTGATACTGATTTTGATTATTTGGAGGAAGATCGTGAACAATAGTTTAATTTGATTGTTAATTTGTGTTGCAGTTTATGTTATCATATGTTTAGCCATCATTTTGTGTATTCTTAACATACGTTCATTGTGATTTTCAAACGGAATTTTCTTTGATTTGCAGGTGACAACAGAGTTTGATGATTCCAGGAACACAGACAATGCGTGGCTTGAGACAAAAATTATTAATTTCCATGATGAAGATGGTAACATCACAAAGAACCTAAATCTGGTTCGTAATACGTGTGTGCTATGATAATGAGTGTTTAATCTAATATAGATGATATGATATACTGTGGTACAGACCATACAGAATTAGATTTCTCTTGACCATTACACCAATTTTTACTGATACAAAAAGCTACCATTTCATTTCTTGTTCTAGTTTTACTTATCTTGGTATAATATTTCGGGTGATTTAAGTTCTCATGTGATATTTTGATAATCTTGTTAATTGTTGATATATACAAAATTGATGCACATATTCTTTTATTTCATTTGCAGGCTAATACTGAACTGTCTTGGATTGAAGTAGACAGTGATTTACAAATTGCCCGAAAAAGAAAAAATTTCCTGGCAAAAGTTGCAGAGATTAGAGGTGCTCATTTTTAATCAGAGAGCTGAACATATATCAGCCGTAGAAATTGAATTGGTAGAGAATTGTAGTTGATTCATTTAAATAATTTTAATGGCTTTTTATTCTCGAATCTCAATGCAGTTTTAGTATCATCTTGTACGTTTTGCTTAGGGTGTTTTGATAATTTTTCGTAAGGTTTTTCAGAAGTTTCGTATAGTTATTCTCTATCATTTGTACTTATAGTTTTCAGAGGATTTAGGGAACGTAAAAGAACTAGTAAGAACGGCAAAGGATGTTTATTTCAATTGATAAGTTGAAGGTTCATGATATTAGTTTCTTATTTTTATTCCTTAATTGGCATTTGATACATTTTTTATTTGTATTGTATTTTCATGTTTATCTAATTTGTACCGTATAAATTGCATGCGTTTTTGGTAAACTTTTTAATGAACCCATCTAGTGGTATCACGAGAGACCCAAGAAAGTTTTGACATTAGAAGCATTCTTAAGAAGATTTATTTTGGGCAGTCGTAAACACATTAATTCTGGATTTGGGATCTTGAGAGCTTTTGGTATAAAGATGGATGATGGGAACTTTGCCGGTGTTTTTCTGTTGACTTATCAAAAGCTTTTACTGTGCACCTCCAAAACGTTTACTGATGAATTACACATTTACAGTTTTACTGTAAGTGCCTTTGCACTTATTTGGGCCTATCTGTCAAGCAGGAGACCGAAAGTCAACATTTATGGATCTAACAGCTCGCGGCAGGAACATAGATATGTGTGTCTCAAGGTTCAGTTTTAAAGTTGCTTCTTTTTAACTTTACATCAGTAATGTATTTTTCCTGGTAAAAGAAGTGAAATATGTAGCAAAGCAGATGGAACCACCGCTATATACATTAGCAATTCTAACCTCCAGAATGTGATGCAACAGCTACAACAAGATGCAAATAGGACACTATCATGGCTTCTAGAGAGCTTTTTACACGATGAACAATCCCATTTCACCGTCCTTAGGAGCTTGCAAAGAAGATGGCTTAATATTGATTAGAAGAACTTACATATGGGAAAGTGAATAAGAGTTTTTGCTTTATGTCGGGTATTGATCTTGATAGGAAGGTAAACTTCGTACACGGGATTAAACACCATGCACATAGGCCAATCAGAAGCTTCGTAATCTAACTCGTATCTCAGCTTTTATGTAACCAAAAAAGCTATCTTTCTCGATGAGCTCATTTGATATATCTCAAGTTAGCTGTTATTCTTTAATTTGGAAGTTTAGGGGCAGAAAAACTTATATAAACTAACAAACAGAATACACCAGAGAGCCTTGAGTGTTGCATGTATAGATGACGTGCCGAGATTTGAAGCTCCAGCTATGTAAATAATTCGGTAACCATTCGTCGAAGGAGGCTGCAGTAATATATGATAGAAACATTCGGAACAAAGTTTGATTTAAATCCTAGTCTGCTAAAACGAATTTTTGAAAAAGAAGAATTGCAGACGCAAAAGTGTTGACACTGAGAGAAATTTTCATCAGAGTCAACATGTTAATACTCGTGTCAGGTCAGGTTTTCAATAGTGCAATTGATACTAAATTATGATGATCTTCTTGCTGCAAAAAATATTCTACCCTATTCTAGGGTTTTATCGTTAATTGTAATGTAATGTCATATTTTTTCTCTATCGTAGTTTTATTCATTCTATTTACCGTTGTAAGTAGGTGGGCCTTAAGCTAAGCTCTTTGTCCCAGATTGTCACTGCTATTATCATGGTCGTGATGGTCATGATGGTCGTCATCATTAGGTTCATCATTAACATCACCATCATTATTATTGTCGGCTGGACTGATCTGAAGAAAAGGGGGCCTAATATGCAAAGTGGCACCTTAATACTGAACCAGTACACTCTTAGATCCTAAACAGGTACAAAACTGTGCGTCCTTCCTAGCGGGTACAGCATTAGTTCGTATAGTAGGTACAAAATTGTATCGCATCACTTTCACTAGTGTGAACACAAGGCTGATCCACTATGCTTTTATGGCGGATGAAAAATTCGTCCGGGACAAGAGGCATTGCGTTTACTTGGGGACCGCTCAACCAAGTTCACTACATGCGCAGTGTAAGAATGGTGCCAAAACTATTTAAACAAAACCTGAACGTTTCTTAATTACGAATCGAAACCTTCTTTGTGGCACGATGCAGATATTTTGCTGGTCAAAGCCATTTAGATGAGGCCGTATGTGAAACAGTTATTCAGTCGGGCCCGTATAAGCATTCTCCCGACTCAACGAGCTCCCTCTCATTAACGCCCCGTAAGTCAATCATCCACAGTGTCTTAAGAAATGTCCTTGCTCGAAAGATGAACGAAACAAAGACAACAAAAGTTGCCATTAGCAATGATCACTGCCATTGCCTCGTTATGATTTCTCTAGCTACCAAAACTGGATACGGTTGGTCAGCAACGAAAGCTATTCACCGGCTACTTAACTATTGAAACTAGGGTGAAATGGAATGTACCGAACAAAAGACTATTTCAGTGGTCATAAAGACAGGCGGTGGCCTTTTGAAATACCGCTTGACATAAATTATTAACTCATAACAAACGAAGCAGAAAATTATCTTTGTGAAAGTGCATTCTTGGTCGTCTGGGGACATTTCGAGGTTGCAGCATAATAGGAAATCGAGATTTGAAGGGTCACAGTCCCACCTCCTTCTCATTAAATGCAATCACTGTTCCAAAACGAGGTGTTGCCCTCACTACTAATCAACTAAGATTCAAATTCACTATTCTGTGGTAGGATCGTTAGGCAGTGGATACGAATTGCTTGGGCACAGATGTCTGGAATACAGAGCAAGGGTCTTTCTCTAAACGAAAAAATGAAACAGCAGGGAAACAGGGTAAGTTATTTGCAACTGTTTTCAATATTAGTGAGAAAGTCGTGGTTGATACGTTATCAAACTACGCATATTCTAAACAGGATTGGTAAAATGGCGCAAATGTTTAAAATTTGAGTCCCTTTGGTAAGCGATAAGCAGACCTATTTCAGAGTAAAGGATTGCCTCACATTGATGAGTCCGAGAGTTATTAATTGCATGAATTACAAAGCATAGCTGGCAAATGTTTGAGACCTAACCAGGTCTGCTTTCTCCAAACCTACCTGCTCAATCAGCATGCAAAATGGGCCTAAATGTAGCTGTGGAAGTCGTGTGTAAAGAGAATTCTGCATAGTGATTGGTCAATTAGGTTGGGGAAAAATAGTTCTGGTCGGACTCGAACATTTGGCGGCTATACTGAATTACAGAAGAACATGACAGGCGCGGGTCCAGCGGATCATGTGACCGGGTGTGGCGTGTACGGGTTCCGCAGAGTTAGGCCAAAAAACAGAGAACTTGTTGCGATGTAGATTCTATATTCCAACTCTAAACACTAACTAGATTTTACAAGCATTCCCTGTATAAGTCGCTAGTCTGAATCATGTCAATCAACAGGTACATAAGATATACATAACACCACGTTACATAGCAAATACAAACTGTACAAATACAGTTGGACACAAGATTACAAGACAGAGAATCAAATATATAAATCAACACAAGTAGGATTAACATAAGGCTTGTTCAAGGCAAATACTACACCTTCCCCCCTCTAAGCTTGACAGGTGGCAAGGTTCCTAATACTAATGGGTGACAAAGTCCCCAAAACGGAGTGGAGGGTTTATGGTCTGACGAAGGCGGGCTGGTCTAGCATTACCTTGTTCAACAACTGGGACTTCCCGCTCTGCTGCTACCCCAGGGTCAATAAACACTATCCCTGGGCTTTCGTCCGTGGGTTGTACGGGCGAACCCGAGTTCAACGGAGTGGGGCAGTGTCTTAGCTGATTATGATGTGCTATAAGGCATTTCCCTGTGTTGGACTGTAATGTATAGTTTACCCCATTTCGGCTACAGATTTTATATGGCCCGATCCATTTCCTCCCAAATTTCCATTTCTTGGGACGAGATAGCCACACCGATTGTCCAGCTTCGAATGGTTTCCAAGTAAGGTGACCCTGGTCATATTGGTGAGACTGTTTTGTTCTAGCTTCTACCAGGTTTTTCTGTGCTACCTGATTTGCTAGTTGAATGGCTTTCCTCAAGGACCGGGTGTAATCTGACTGACTACTAGGGTTCTGCAGAGGCACCCGCAATTCAACCTCAATTGGCATCCTAGCTGGCCTTCCAAAAACCATCTCATATGGAGACATTTTGGTTGACTCGTGCACGCTGGTATTATAGGCAAAAACTGCCTGATCTAGCCACTGGTCCCAGTCTAAACTATGTTCTGAAACGAAGTTCGTTATAATGTCTTGTAATGTGCGGTTCTGTCGTTCTACAAGTCCGTCACATTGTGGGTGGTAAGCAGTGGTGCGTGTTTTCTTAAGGCCCATCAGATTGTAGATTTCATGCATAATAATGCTGTCAAAATTCTTTCCTTGGTCTGAATGGATGACAGTGGGGGGACCGAATCTAGAAAATAATCTTGAAACGAGTGTTTCAGCAACAGTTCGGGCTTTTTGGTCTTTTGTGGCAAAAGCTTCGCACCATCTAGTGAAGTGGTCCATCACTACCAGTATGTGTTTATTACCAGAAACAGTTTCTTGCAAGGGGCCCATATAGTCAAGAGCCCAGAAGACAAATGGCTCACTTACCTGAATAGGTTGGAGTGGTGCCTTTCGTTGATGGGGTAAGTGCGTACTTTGACTGCAGATAATGCAATGTTGGATAAAATTTCTTATGGATGTGCGCATGTAAGGCCAGAAAAAACGTTCTCGTGCTCGATGGATGGTGCGGGTAATGCCCATGTGACCCCCTGCTGGGCTGCTGTGCAATCCCTCAAGTACTGTAGGTACTAGGGTAATGGGAATAACAACAGCCTGTCTGGGAAAATGCATTTTGCTATCGAGGGAACGGACAAGAAGTCCGTTGCTGACAAAAAGTTGATCCCAACACTCCCAGTAGGTACGCAAAGTGGGGTTGTCTTTCCATACAAATGGAGGAGGTTTTGGAAGCCCTTGTTCTTTTATTTCTATGACCTTACTGATGTCAGGGTCATTCCTTTGTGCCTCGAGCAAGTTGTTGTCAACTATTAAACTGATAGATCCAACAGCATTACTAGCTGGGTAGTGGTTAAGGCGCGAAAGTGCATCAGCGTTTTGGTTGTAGCTGCCTGGCCTATGCTGTATATCGAAGTCAAATTCCTGTAGGTCCATTAACCAACGCGCAATCCTACCTTTTGGTTCAAGTGAATGAAGCCAACGCAAAGCATTATTATCAGTGACGACGTGAAATTGCTTGCCTAACAAATAAAACCGAAAATGTTTTATTGCAAATACTACTGCAAACGCTTCTTTTTCCATGGCAGTGTAGTTTTTCTCTCGCTGTGACAGGGTATAGCTTGCGTAAGCTATTACCCTTTCTTGCCCATTAGCGTCGCGCTGCGCTAAAACGGCCCCAAGGCCGACGTCAGATGCATCCGTCTGTAACCAGAATGGCCTCTCGAAATCAGGGTACGCCAGGACAGGGGCAGAGCAAAGATGACATTTAAGTGTTTGAAAAGCTCTTTGATGTCGGTCAGTCCACAAAAATTTAGCATGTTTTTTAGTTAATTCAGTAAGGGGGGCAGACACAGTAGCGAAATCAGGGATGAATTTGCGGTAGTATCCTGCAAGACCTAGAAAGGAGCGCAAACTTTCCACGTTTGAAGGTGAAGGCAAATCTTTTATTACTTCAATTTTTTTCGGATCTGTATGAATGCCCTCACTAGAGACGGTATGACCTAAGTAAACCACCTTGTCAGCTCCAAAGGAGCATTTGGAAGCCTTAACACGCAGGTTATGTTGGCGAAACCTGTTCAAAACAGAATTTAGGCGCATGCAGTGATCAGACATATTTTTAGAAAAAATGATGACGTCATCAAAATAACACAGACACTCTGCGTATGTTAGTCCTGACAAGACAATCCCAATAGCACGTGAAAATGTAGCTGGAGCATTAGACAAACCATATGGAAGACGCAAAAATTCATATAAACCTTCAGGGGTGCTAAAGGCTGTTTTCTCACGGTCGCATGGATGCATACCTACCTGCCAATACCCGCTACGAAGGTCCAGAGTGCTAAAAATGGTGTTTCCATTTAATGCCTCCAGCAGATCATCAACACGGGGAAGGGGATGAGCATCAATCTTAGTAATGGAGTTTAGTTTTCTGTAATCTATACAAAATCTATAGGAGCCATCCTTTTTCTTAACAAGCACTATGGGTGAGGACCAGGGGCTGCTACTTGGTTGAATAACCCCCTGGGAAAGCATATCAGTTACTTGTTTCTCGACTTCAGCTCTGTGGTGGTATGGCAAACGTCGGGGGTATTGTCGAATGGGGGAATTATCACCAGTGTCAATGTTGTGAACAGTCACAGATGTATGGCCTAAACTATTATCAAATACATCTGGAAAAGAAAGCAAGGTGTCCAGTAGCATCTTCTTATCCTCTGGAGAGAGGTTAGGATTAATAGCAGATGATATTTCTGTCATTGTGTCAGAATTAAGTCCTGCAGGTTTTTCCAATGTTGTGCAAACTCTAGAAGATGAGTTGTGGGTGGGTGAAGTAGAAACTAACTCACTAACTGGGGTAAATTCAGCAAGAGTCTGGTTGGCTGCAAATTCAATAGCGCAATTAGAAGGATTCATTACTCTGATGGGAACTTGCCTATTACTAGCCTGACTAACTGTGCATGCGACATAATATGCAGTAGACTCTCCACGGGGGCTGATCATACCAAGCTGATTACTACAACTATTAGGGAGCTTGCAAGGCAGTATACACTCTGTGCGGGCTGGGAGTGTAAAATTTGTCTGAAGGGTCACCTTAACTGGACCCCACATGGGAGACTGGGAAAACAAAGGCCCTTCCTCCCTTGGGGATGGGTAAGCATATGTCCCACCTAAAAGGTTGGAGGGCGGATGGGATGCAGCAGGTAGAGGCAAAGGTGTTAAAGGAGTACTGCCATGTGGGCCCACCAGGACATAACTATCCCCTAATATAGACAACTGCAAGTGGTGAGAGACAATAAAATCCCAGCCTAGAATACATTGCAAGGGCTGTAACATATTATCACAAATGAGGAATTCGCCCTCGTACCTGTACTGACTCCCGGGAAAAGCTAGCTGGGTTACCATTGAACGTGAAGAAGCTAAAGCCTGTCCCGTGACAGACACACAGTGATTGGAGTTGTCTCTGAATGTTGGTGGACTTTTACACTGGCGAGCAAAACTGTCAGAAATTTGCTGACAGGCTTCGAAACTTAAAATAGATTTCATAGAGCCTGTGTCAACAAGGACAGAGAGTTGCACACCACCATTAAATTCACATAAAAGAAGAGGTTGGCGAGAACATTCAGAGGCAAAGCCAATAGAAAAAACAGACGGGTGCTCATCGCACCAACCTCTTAACGAGGCACCCGTTGGAAGTTTAAAGAATACTGAGACTTACGGTTTGGTTGATGAGGATTACTATTGTTCATACTGGACGCAGTAGCACAATTTTCAGGACTGTGGCCCCAACCACTACAGATCTGACAACGACTGGCGTTTCGACGTTTCCAACAGTTGCGAACAATGTGGCCTTCTTCATGACAGTAGAAACAACGCAAGTTATGTGGCGCTTGCACTTTCGAGTTGAATGGAGATGATGGAGTGATAGGATGGGACGACAGTGACGAAACAGCAGCAAGTAAAGTGGCTTGTTGTTCCGCCATGTTGGAAACCAAATGCTCTAGCTTGTCCAGACGTTGTTGTTGTTCTTCGTGTGGTTTATGAGGCATGTGGTCCGGAACAGCATGAAAATCCGGCTGAGAGACAGCCGGATCACTGGAAGCGGAATGTACAGCGGCACACGAGGCAGGATTGCCCACGGGCAATTCGTCGAGGGCACGGAAACGGTGGGCGAACGACACCATTTTAGCCAGATCTGGCGTAGGGTCCGATTCCAGCAATTTCATCCGTAGGGGAAAGGGCAAACCCTTCATGAATTGGCGCCGCAGTAACGCATTAAAGGCATCAGCACTAAGGTCGGGCTCAGCATGTCGAAGGAGGTCTTTCAACCGCCACAGATATAAGGAAGGATCCTCGGAGGTCCTTAGGGCTTGTTGTTCGAAATCCCGATAAAACTTTTCTCTATCAGCAGCAGGGGTAAAACACTGCTGCAGACTGGCGAGCAGATGGGGCAAGGTATCTTTCTCCTCCTCTGCCAAGGAATCGAAATAGAGAGCAGCAGGGCCATGCAAGAAGGCAGGTAACTTCAGAAGGCGTGTCGCATCGTCCCAGGCATTAGCGGCGGAGCAGCGAGCAAAATGACGTAACCAAGTGGTAAAATCGCCCCCACTAAAGCGTTCAGGCATGATCTGTGTGGCCATGGCAGCAAAAGAAACCTCTGTCACCAATTTGTGGCGTGTACGGGTTCCGCAGAGTTAGGCCAAAAAACAGAGAACTTGTTGCGATGTAGATTCTATATTCCAACTCTAAACACTAACTAGATTTTACAAGCATTCCCTGTATAAGTCGCTAGTCTGAATCATGTCAATCAACAGGTACATAAGATATACATAACACCACGTTACATAGCAAATACAAACTGTACAAATACAGTTGGACACAAGATTACAAGACAGAGAATCAAATATATAAATCAACACAAGTAGGATTAACATAAGGCTTGTTCAAGGCAAATACTACACGGGTTCAGATTTGACATTTTTAGGACCCCGCTCATTTGGAACTTCAGACACGCCCATTTTAAAAACATTTCAATGTCATACCAGTCGAAGGATGGATAAATATACAGTATTATCTAACCCAGTAATAGATTATTATTATTATTATTATTATTATTATTATTATTATTATTATTATTATTATTATTATGTCCTACAGGTTGTACGCCTAGAACACAAAGAAAAACTGAAGTCCCAGCTTCCATCCCAAGGTTTTATCATATCCTTCCTTTTAGATCACTCTCTGGTAACTCTCAACTCTTTGTGGTCCTCTACACAGAGTAAGCTGCCTAAAAATATTTTCAATTTCACTGTACGGTACCTCAATAACACGCTAGCTAATCGCACAAATCTCCACAAATGGAAACTTTCACCGTCGCCCGACTGTTCTGTTTGCTTGCATCCTGAGTCTCTTCTTCATGTTGTATCAGGCTGTAAGTATTATCTTGAAGATGGCCGCTACACTTGGAGACATAACTCAGCTCTACATTTTGTAGCATCAACACTACAATGTATTAAAAACTCCACTCTGTATGTTGACCTCCCAGGTTTTCTCTCACCTTGCATTTTGACAGGGGACCTGTTGCGTTCCGATTTGCTTCTCTGCATTGGAACGGCTACGATCTATATCGTTGAGCTTACAGTTGGATTTGAAACCAATATAACTACCAACGCAGACAGGAAGCGTAACAAATACCTGCAGCTCACTCGTGACCTCTCTTCAAAATACCGTAATACCAAATTTATCAACCTATCCATCAGCTCTATAGGGATTTTTGGGAAATCCTGCAAATCTTTTATTGAAATGTGCAATGATCTTGGTATTGAAAAACAGCACTTAAACTATATACTAAGCAAAATTACACCCATCATCATTCGATCCACCTATTATATTTTCTGCATGAGAAACAAATCCTGGACTAACCCTGATCTTCTAACGTACTAAGAATTATAGTTACATCTAACTTCACTGTGTATGGACTTGTATTCCTAAGTGCAATTTTTTTTTTTTTTTTTGTATGAATTTGTTGACTATATGTGTAACCTTGTCTGCCAGATACAAATTACCTATACTTAGAGAGATTTGTATTTGTATTAGTAATTTGAATATATACATGAGAAGTTTAAAAAAAAAATTATCATCATTGATCCCTGTCAAGTCTCTCCAACCATTCCTTGAATTCATTTAAGTTTGTTTTATTTACTGAATTAGTCAAAAATATCGACCTTTCGTTATTTTATGTTATTAACTATACTTAGATATTGCCAAAGGTCCATTATAACGGTATATGCCCTCTCTGATGAGTGAGTTCACAATCTCAACTCGGTTCTGTGACCCTGTGAAACGTATAGGAATTACTATTGATATTCGCACTGCGTAACTTTGACAGGATTTTGTTTTGACCAGGGTGCAAAGCTGCGAATAAATGAGTCACCGGGTTTAATTCAAGAGCCATAGATATTCAGCAGAGGCTAAATAGAGTTAGTAGAAGCACTTGATGATCTAAGACCCAGACCATGTAGCTGAGATGGGCAAGGCGTTAGTCTTTCCAAGGAACAAGGCTAATTTTTAGTACGTCAAAATGCAATTTTATGTGCTTTTATTTTCAGGAGCTCTGCAGGAATATTTCTAAGTGCCTTATCTAAGTGGAGTATATAATAAGACAGAGGAAAGATTCAATATTCCGAGATCTTTTTTAAACTAAGTATCTTCCCAGGATTACCTGAGAAAGAGATTTTCTAAATTTAAAAAACAAACCCATGCTTCGTTAAAGGACAATATAAGACTCTAACTAGATTAGTTCACAAATTTTTCACTAGAAATAGCATGACAAAGACCCAATTTCGTGGAAAATACAATGAGTTAAATTATGTCGAGGGCCCCATGCGGAGGAGGCATTACAATGGAACTTTGGTAACAATCAAGTACATTGAATTATACCAGGATAAATAGCTTAATGGTTTGCAAGAACTGATAGGTTTGCGAATGCATATTGCTAAAATATTGTCTGTTTTTTTGGGAGGTCTTGCATGCTTAATAGTACCAATTTTCCTTGGAAGCACAGTTGAGAATCATGCTATTTAGCCAACTTCTAGTCTTCGAGATGCCTTCTTTCTTACTCTTAGAGGGCAGAAATTAAAGGATGTTCTTCTGTGACGGACACAACCAAAGTGCTCTGGCCAGTAAAGTGGCAGTAATAATCATGTGGAGGGAATATACATAAAAAAGTAAAGTTCCCGAAAAGGCAAAATTTTCACTGATAAAACAGACTGAAGTAGGCGTAGAATAACGGCAAAACACATACCACATTAATTGGAAAGACCGGCATTTTCGTCCGTAGATTCGCTTTTGTACACCCCACCCCCCATTGAAAATTCTCAAAGTACACCACTAGCTCTAGACATTTGAAAATACATCAGATTTGAGATTTAGGAACTTCAGATATAGTGCATTCTTCTTGTTTAATCATTAGCTGCGAACTAGATAAAAAAACTTTGCTCTCATAATTTTCGATTTCATGTTTCTCTCTTTTTGCAGGTAGGATTCTACTCCTGTGCAACACCATTTAACAAAAAGACTTGCATCTACTATTCCGAGAATCAGAGGAAGAACGGGTGAAATTGCTTCAAATGTTGTTTAGATCATTTGAATGTCTGCTCTCATAAATCTTGTTCAAAACAGTCGAGGTTTCGGTCCAATTTCTTCACGACTTTCGTATTTGCTCGTGTTCTGTTCTCTAGTCCCGTGTAATCTCAAACAGAAAATTATGCCAAGTTCCCTTTCAGCTTAGTTTTCTTATCTCCAGCCCTTTTTGGTTGGTAAGCTTACTGTGATTAGTGACTGTGGGGGGTTGATGTGTTTGGTTGATCCCTGTCTGCTACTGAGGGTACCGTTGGAAAGGTGTACTGCAGGCCTGCCGCCAGATAGTACAGAGGCCCAAGCCCATTGGTAGTGCCTTGAGCGAGGGGATTGTGTCATCAACTGCTGTATAATCCAGGGGTGTCTGCTATGCCAGTTCGCCACTAGAGCAAATATTAACTCTTAGCTCGCATCTCCCTTATGAGGCCATAGAATAGCTATGGGAATTCTCGTAGGCTCACTGATAACTGCTGCCTCGCAATCTCAATGATATCGATTCTACTGCGGCTACCAATGTGGTACACAGGGTTCTCAGGAGTCTGGAAAACGTGGAAAACCTAGAAAAATCTGGGAATTTTTATCTCTTTAGGGAATTTTTCCACATTCTCATTGCTTTTTCCTCCTTCTTTATCTGTACATATGCCAAGTAATATATCTGGCCCATTGAAAACTGCTGGGAAAATGTGAGAAAAGTCAGGGAATTTTGAAAAGTTTGTCTGGAAAACCTGGAAAAGTCAGGGGATTTTTTTGAAATGAGTCCTGAGAACCCTGGGTACACTCGCAACTCTTCCGTCTAATTTTGCAGCATTCATGTGAGGGCTGCCGTAAACCATTTGACGCTAATGACAACTCCATTCCCTCCTCTCACCTAAAATTCTCTAGCTGTGAGGTCCTTTCCTGTATCTTCCCTGATCGTGGTGCTTGTGCATTTATTCGCTCTGATGCAAAGATCTCATGTCTAACTCATTTTGACCCCTCGAGTATTGACCCCTCGTTTTCAACTCATCTGGCCGAAAATTCCCTTTCCCAGTAATTCCAAATTCATTCGTACTCTATACCGTTCACCAAACTCATATAACCATGACCTTCTATTTGACACCTTCCTAAATCAATTGATGCTATTACTCTTCAATCTCCACGAAATCATTGTTCATGGTGATTTCAATTTCCACAATCCAGACTTGCTTACCTTCTCTTCCAATAGCGCCAACCCTGCTGGTCGTGATGCAGAGGCCATTGTGAACAACCTGACAAAATTAAATATCAGAACCTACACGTATTCCTGGTCGCCCAGGGGGCAACCAAATACACTTCATCTTTTCCTTACATCAAACCAAACATTTACTCCAAACATTCCTGATTCGGCCATTGGACAACACCTCATTAAAAATCCAACATGGACCAAAACCAATAAAGACGATAGTTTCCGGATAATTGGGCAAGCAAGATTGTCCTTTATGTCAGTATTATGAAATCATATCACATAAAGACTCAAAGTCCTGTCCTATGTATACAAAAAGAGTCGCATCTAGTTGTCATGAAGACACTCTGAAAAATTGTCTGAAATTTTTTTCAGCGAAGTTTATCCGCTGAAAATTTATTTGACTAAATTCTTTGTGACTAATGTATCATGGTCATCGGTACTTTTTCAATTCAAACCAGCTTTTGTTGTTGTGGGAGAGAAAAGAGTCATCATTCACAAGAAGCACACCAAGGATCTGGTGGAAGTTGGAGTTTGCAATACCATGTTGTACCAAAAGAAACAAATGCACGTGGGGAAATTGAATTTCATGGCACAAGCCGAAAGACAAGAGCTAAAGTAAGTACGTTATGTGAAAATTATGCGAAAAATGTTGCCTTAGAGTGTAGAGACATCAAATGTAGTGAAATCTAGGAGGAGGATTTATAATTGCCACTACTAAATTGCTATGTCTTTAGTCAGCAGTGGCATGGATAGAGGGGTTAGGGGAGTAAAAATAGATCTAGACTGCCATTATTTCGAAAAAATTCCTTATCTTGTCAGAAAAGTGATGCAGTTGTTTTCTCTTCTATCTTAGTGTTAAACTTTTCGAAGAAAAGAATTTTACAGAACTAAATAGCTAAATAGGAAAAGGAAAAAATGAATATGATTTTATTCTTGTTGGGAAACCTGCATTTTTTGTCCCTCCTATAAATTTTCCTATCTACATTTCTGTTAATCAAGCATAGCAACATCTCATTGCAAAGTGCACAAATTTGGAAAAGGGGCAATTTTGTCATTCATGTTTAGCAAGCAAGTTCAGGCATAGCATTGGTTGTTTATTTGAAACAAAAAATGTTATCCTTGCAGGTAGGTAAATGTATGAATGCATATATTTAGAAAAAGCTACTTACAAGTTAGAAAATTTCTCACTGCAAAAATACAGATGTCATGAACAGCTGTTCATAAGAACAAGTTTGTCATTTCTGTGTCATAAACAGGCTCTAGCATTTGTTAAATGTTTATTTGACCTAAAATATGGCACTAGGAACTGTTCTACAATTACTTCGTGCTAAAATCACCTTTTTGAACTACCCACACCCCATCATCACGCTCTGTGACGTTCGTTCACAAAACCCCCATCTCTGTTGCGCCACGTTTAGCACAAAAGCCCCTCCCGATGCTAAACGAAGTTTTAAGACTGAATCACTGCATTGCAAAGTAAGATGGGAAAGGAATACATACAACGTGGTTAATTTAGAAAATGCACTACCTATAAACTATAAACCTGATTGATTTAGGCTGTGTACTGATTGTTGTTTGGATTGCCTTAATTATACAAAACTCATTAAAGCGATTTTACCGCAGCAACACGGGCTTGAATGAATACTCCCCACCTCCTACTTTATCGTCACGGAGAATCACGAAAAATTTGTTGTCCCATAGTACCAGTTACCCCCATTCGAGCAGTCCCTTGTCATTACTAAACATTTTAACGTATATGAACTTATAATTGTAGTATATTCGGGTATCAGATGACACAGATGCAAATGATGCGTTGAAGCTACTTCTCAAAGAATGGAGATTGGATTTTCCAAACTTCTTGATTTCTGTTGTTGGGGGTGCTAAAGCTTTCAACCTTCCACCCAAACTAAAACAGCTTTTCAGCAATGGTCTGTACAAAGTAGCCCAAACTACGGGAGCTTGGGTGATTACCGGTGGACTGAACAGGGGAGTGACGAAACATGTTGGTGAAGCATTACAGGTTGTGTCAAAAGGACAAATTGGCTCAAACATGGAATCACAGAAGAGAGTTTATTGTATTGGTATTGCAACATGGGGGATTGTGGAACACAGACACTTGCTAGTCAATTCAAAGAACACTGTGAAATATTTCATGACCAACAGTATTGAATCAGCAGGAACATGCCTTGATAACAATCACACACACTTTTTTCTTGTTGATAATGGAACTGTGAACCGATATGGTGCTGAGATAGATTTTCGTGCAAGGCTTGAAAATCAAATCATAAAAATGGATGTTGATAAGAGTAAGTAATGACAAGATATTTACTTTGCCCGTCAATCATATTCTGTCAATCATATTCTGTCAATCATATTTCTGGCTACATCCTAGGTACTATTTTTCAGATTCAGTTTAGTTTACAGTTGTGCTGAATGAAGTCGTTAAATCCAGTCGCTCTAGGGTAATTTTATCTGCTGATATGTAAATGAGGCCCCCACCTTCAAATGTACACCTCCCTCGAATGAGAAACCCTTCTCTAAGGCTGACTTTCAAATTAGCACCCGGAGCGCTCCTTCGAGCAAGTCTTATTACTTTTTCTTGTAACATCTGATCACGAACCTACTATCATCAAACTTTAGTATGCATTATGTTTCCATAAGCTTTTCACTCGCTTTTTTTTTAATAAGATTATAGTCTATAAGAGAATCAAGGCTCAGAATCGCTGAAATTCAATAATAAATTAAGAATAATGCAAAGCACAAGCTTCATCAAGGGGGTCATTCAAGAAGCACTTGGCAGTGAGGGAATGGAAATGAGTCAGTTGCGCACTTTTTATTATAAGAATGTAGTCTAGACCATAGTCTAGGCCAGTGTTAATACATAAAATCGTCACAATTTAAAGAATAATTTAAGAATAAACTTAGGCTCAAAATAAAAAAATTTCAAGATATGTTAAGGCTCAGTGGAAAATATGTTATTCGTATAAAATGAGTGTGTATTGATCCTGCTCATCCATGAACCGACAGGTTGCAAACAGGGAGTATGCGGGGTGCCACACCCTCCCAGTAATTTCAGCACTTGGTCCCAGTCGCTATTTGACAGCGATAAAGTATGTGCTGATCTGGTTGCTTATTGAAGGTGTATTGTGTTCCTCTTGAATTGTATGGACCACTGTAGAACTTGGCTTCTTGCTGACGTAATCCTACGCAAGGTTGTAGTAAGATCTGTGCAAAGCTTCATAAACAGAATTGAATTCATCTGCTGTTTTTATGTTTAAAATGGGCGTATCTCTCTATCGTAAAAGAGCGTTTCTCTATATCCCAAAGGGTGTGAACCTGAAAACTTTCTTGGCAAGGACCTCGTCCGTCCCTCCTGGCCTATTTCGACCAGTGTTCTTCATGACCAGTAGATAGCACTGCATTATCAGCAAGACTAGCATCCGAGCAAGAGTTCTTCACTTTATTTTCATTGCTCGTTGTATTCCTGTGAAAGATAATTGACCGTGAGTACTAATAGCAGGATCCTTCTTTGCGGGTGGAAATCACTATGATGTTGTTGATCTTAGCATCAGCCCTAAAGCTTGGTTCACACTCATCTTAATTCGCGTATGGATCTGTGATCTCAAAGATATGATGATTTCAAATAGAACTTATTTCTTTTCTACGGGGAAGTCTGCGACGTCGTGGATAACTTTCGAAGCATGTTCACACTTGTCCTAAAAGCACGTAAGAAGCAGGAAAGTCGCCTACCTCACTGATTCTTACGATGAGTGTGAGCCTGGCTTGTGGCTGGTATATTTTCTTGAATGCCTCCTTTTTCACCTTATCTACGTAGTGGCTGTTTTTGAGGGCTGTGCACACATTGACCCCTATCATGAAATGTATATCATGTTATGATGATATGTTATAATGCTGAACCAATTTGTGCATAGATAGAGTTGGAGTGCCATCAGTTGGATTGGTAATGGAAGGTGGCCCAAATACAATTACAACTGTACATGCAGCACTATCACAGGATCCTCCTCTTCCAGTTGTGGTGATAAAAGGCAGTGGGCGTGCGGCAGATCTTCTGGAATTCGCATGTAATCTATCCTATGATGAAGGGTAGGTAATTTTCGACTTCAAAACAAGCTTTCTTATGACGAAAGGCATCTCAAGAAGATTAATAGGCCTCACTGGCTCAACATGCGCTTGAAAAAGCCATTGTTGTGAACTCTTTTGTGTTTCAACCTCCAAACTTTCTCTTGAACTTCTCATAATTGTCAATAGGTGTTTCCTGCCAGTTAAGAAACTGATCGACTTGTATTCTTAAGTGTACTATACTGGTAATGGGAGACTTTGTCGTCTCCAATATGGATTGGCGGCTTGAAGTGATGGACTATTCAAGTGTTC
The DNA here is from genome assembly GCA_964019165.1 of Mastigias papua. Lineage (NCBI taxonomy): Eukaryota > Metazoa > Cnidaria > Scyphozoa > Rhizostomeae > Mastigiidae > Mastigias > Mastigias papua. The sequence goes on along the minus strand of OZ025282.1, from coordinate 5,333,234 downwards.
TAATGTTACATCTACTACCTATCAAGATACAATGAGTTTTCGCGTTTAAATCTTCATTAGAGCTTTGTATATGGTAAAAATCAATTTACAAGAGTAAGAAATAAGTACTTCTATCCACATACGTATTAACTTTTGAAGTATTGAGTTTTAGGAGTACATCCTAAGTGTAGATTAGTCAGCCTAAGCAGGACTTTTGTGGAACCTTCAATTTAATGTACTGTAATTTGGAAGCTTGCCCATTGACTCTTCAGCACTGTTTACGATTTTCTAGATACGACTCAAACCAGATTGTCTCTTCACCGCTTAGTCAATATACTTTCAATTTATTTAGAAGTATCTGGTGCTCAACTGTGGGGAATCCAATATTTAAGGCACCTGAACCTTTCCCGTAATATTGAAGAATCACCATGTTATTCCTTGTAATATGCACCTTGCCTTTTTGTGTTAACTTTGGCACAAAGTGATAAGTCACAAATTGAATACACCAGTGTAAATGCTCTGATAACAGTTGTATTGTAAACCATTCTAGTGTTCTGCATAATTTCCTTCTCCCCTACTCTATCGCTTAGTATTGGTCTCAAGCATACATAAACACACACACACACACACACACACACACACTCACACACACACACACACACACACACACACACACACACACACACACACACACACACACACACACACACACACACACACACACACACACACACACACACACACACACATGTATATATATATATATATATATATATATATATATATATATATATATATATATATATATATATATATATATATATATATATATATATATATATATATATATATATATATATATATATATATATATATATATGTGTGTGTGTGTGTGTGTGTGTGTGTGTGTGAACTGATGAAGGCTTGTTCCAAAGCGTTTTAAAAATTGGAGTGCTTTCTTGAATGTCTATATACATACCTACATATATATATATATATATTTATATATATATATATATATATATATATATATATATATATATATATATATATATATATATATATATATATATATATATATATATATATATATATATATATATATATATATATATACACATATAGCTCTTTTCTATTTTTAAGAAATGCAGGCTCTTAATTTAATTAAAATATGTCTTCACTTGAACTGGTTTTACCTGATACTTCATGTCAAACGATGTTTGGGTGTAAGGCACTCCCACACCACCCAGTTGCAAGATCCCTGATCTTTTATTATGCTTGCTTGGACGACGTAGTACATTGTCGATACATTCATGCCTGTTGAATTCAATGGTAAAGATTTCAATGTTACAAAGTAAATGATATTTTGTACTTGATAGGGGAACTTTAGAAGCTGTTATATATCTGTGCTAGCTCTTGGTCAAATGATCTTATTCTTCTTGTAGGCCTCTTTGTGATACCGGAGGTATTGCAGACCATGATCTTCTGCTGAAGAAAATCGAGCAGACATTCTCTTATATGAGTCCTTCTTCGAGTCAAAGAATGTATAACCTCATTTTGAAGTGCATTGAAAAGAAGAACTGGGTTGGTTGATACTTAAGTTTAATGCGTTTTTATGCAATTTAGTTGTTGCAATAATTTAGTGGATTAAAAAACGATAGCAACTCTTTTTGTTTGGATGTTGTTAATGGTGTTGCAATGATGTTCAGTTGTATCGAGTGTTAATGTTAGGAAGTTGCTACCTGTTTACATTGAGGTTGGATCACCCCCCCCCCCAGGAGGCTCACCGTACCAGTAGAATCACCCACCTCTACTGTTTTTCGTCGTCGTGCTTACATATCAGGTAGGGTTACCCTAGGGGTAATGGTGTGGTGGTCCTAACCCTAGGTAAAGTAACCCTCCTAGGAGGGCAAGCTTGATTTTTACTCAAGCCATGTAAGCGCTGAAGACATAGTGAACCTGTGTGGGGGCTATCTCAGGCGACTTAGAATTGATCTTAACGACATAGCTGACGAAATGTCAGAAAGCAATGGCGAAATCTTTCAGCTATTAGCATTGATACTATCAGGCTATAGCACTTACACACAGCAGTCAAGAATGATAACGAGGTCAAATTGATTTCAATGCCACAAGACGCTTTATATTTGCTATTTTGCTCTTTGTAATCGTTTTGTGCTCAGACAGAAAGAGGCTGAAATGAGCTGTGTCAAGGCCATGAATGTTGAAACCGAACCAGTTAAGCCTTGCCCTTTTATCTGAGTATCATGGTCCAACATTTCAATTTTATTTTGTTAGCACTGTCGTTTGTCAAATATTTGCTTGCGTACTAGTCATTGATTCACTCACTTTCTTATATTTCTAATGTACTATGTATATGGTGCTTATTGTCTTCACAGATAACAATCTTTAGGATGGAAGAAGGAGGTGCAGACCTTGACCAAGCCATTCTCACAACTCTTTTAAAAAGTATGCCTTTTGACAGAGTGTCGTATGAAACTCATCAGTTCCATTTTGGCCTTTGATTGTTTTGAAAAGGATGTGGGAAATGAATCGGTACTATTATCTCGTATTTAGGCAATAGCACCTCGCAAGAAGATCAGTTAAAACTAGCATTGGCTTGGAATAGACCAGACATTGCAAAGGCACAACTATTCAATGGAGATTGCAGTTGGACAGTAAGAAAGTTATATTTGTTATGTAATTAAAGCTTATTTCTATCATTCGAAGCAGATGTTGATTGCAGTGATAAATAGATTGCTATTTGCATAGGTACATTTGTCCTACATAGTTAGAATATTTTATATATTATAGATTTCAGTGACAGTCTCCTCTATCACGACGTAAACGGAAATTATTTCCAAATGTAATGTTATAACACTTGATTCTAAATATAACATGACATTAAGGAAATAATAATGATGAATCTAACAGAGACAGCCGGAGCACAATCAAGCAACTTAATTGTATTAATTTTTTTTAAATTTGATCTCATTGTATAAAATTTTAACACTAATAAAGATAAAGTGATACACCTCGCTAATTATAGGCAGGTTATTATTAGCTCCTATTAATCATGATATTTGTACCAACACAATTAGTTTTCTGATTTATTCATACATTACAACAATATCAATTTGTCGCATTCTGATGATGGCTCAGTCAGTCTTAAAATGTACTATGTTTGAGATTAACTTTGCATTGAAACCCCACTAGACCCTTAAATATGAGTTTTCAAATCAGCCAAAGAAAGACTGACGCTGTTGATCATCTCCCCTATGGGGTCATTCATTTGTACTTACGCAGCATAATGGCGAGCATCTGACCCCATATATGGCTTTTTGGTTTGTTTTGTTTCTTCTTTGAGTTTAAGGATTAGTCTATTATCAGCCTTGGGTTGTTTGAACTATATGTCTCTGCTTGGTTTTGTTAACTAGCAAATATGTTGGTAGTTAGTTATTTTTTGGCTATGTACTTGTATTTAGTTTTAATCTATGACATAATAATTTATGTACATATATATATATATATATATATATATATATATATATATATATATATATATATATATATATATATATATATATATATATATATATATATATATATATATATATATATATATATATATATATATATATATATATATATATATATTTATATATATATATATAACTTAAAAAGTCTGTTGGTACTACAGAACTTCACTATAGCACGAAAAAGCGGAAACATTATTTTAGCATACTGAAAGAAAAAACTTTCAGTATGCTAAAAGAATGTTTCCGCTTTTTCGTGATATATAACTTAATAGCCTTTCCACTCAAAGCTTTTAAAATTTGAATGGACTTCATAACAAAAACAACTGTTTAACGTTTGGCGTATAGCTTCGTCAGAAAATTTATATATATATATATATATATATATATATATATATATATATATATATATATATATATATATATATATATATATATATATATATATATATATATATATATATATATATATATATTTCTTTATTTATATTCATGTATAAGCTTGAAAGGAAAAGTTATACGAAGTTACTTTTTAAATGGCTGATGATCTTAATTAAGCAGTTTCAAACAGTTTACCGTTACAGAAGCCTCACTGATAAGGGCCTAGTACGAAGTTCTTAACCTAATTAGGTGCTTTTGTGCAGGAGGTTTGAGATGAAAATCCTAGCCTTGCAAGTTCTTACAATCCTGGTTCTTATACGTGGGCTATTATTGCATGTTGTTATTTCTGCTACACAAAAGTAGATTTCTATGGAGATCACAGTCAAAATGCATGCAATATGAGGTATAAAATAAGAAAAGTTAAGAAGCAGAGTACAGTAAAATTGCTGAACAATGTAATGAAATAGAAATTTTGGGTTGAAGTAAGAAACAGAGTTCTGGTCTTAGAGATGGAAAAATAGACAGCTTTTATGAAAACTTAAGAAAGCAATCGTATAAAGCTGGAAATAACGTAGTTCCTTCAAAAAACGAAATGAGAAGCAACAAATCAATGAAGGATAAAATCTTGAAACTTATGGATCAGGGAAGGTCTTTACTTTATTCACTTCAGTTTGAAAAATCAAACAGACAAGTTCGTGCAGGAAAGCAACAGAAGAATGGTCATAGAAGACAGTGGAAAGTGAAGGACAGTAGCAACCTACGTCCATGAGCATAGTATCGAATCAAAGTAAAGCACTTCTACATCAATACATGAAAACTATTGATTTATAAATGAAACCTGTCAATAATTTCCAAAGTTTCCAATTATAATGAATAACATATTTCAAAGAGGAACATTTCGTCCATTTTTCCCCTTGGCCTCATTTTCCCTGCCACAGATGTCCTTGCATGCTTTTATGAAAAGGGTGTTAGAAGTTTCAAAGGCTAGTTTTCAATGCTTTTTGTGAGTAGATATGATTTTAGTTTATAGCAAAAGTATACCAAGGATACAGATTGTTTAAGATTATATTGATTGATAGGCATACCTACAAGCAAACCTTTTAATACCACTGCCTTTTATTATCGATATACTGTTAAATAACAGATGTTCCTTACTTGTGGTCCCATTGACTTTGCTTATAACAAGTCTTTTCTATGTATTTTAATTGCATTCTTGGAAGGAATGTTAAACAGAGCCCCTAAGTAATTCAATGACTTTCCATAAAAATGCACAATTTTTGCGATCGATTATGGTAGTGTGTCTTCTTTTAAAAACTGATTTTTTCCCCAAAGGGGAGTTCTCTCTAGACTTGGAAACGTGGACCTAAGGAGTAAGGTTTACATTCACTACAAGAACACACATTGAATAACTGACTGAATGGGATGGAATTGCCACAGATATGCGATGTGGGCTAGTTTGCAATTGGTGAAGTAAGGAAAGAGAAAAACACTTTACGAACAAATGAAGAATAAAACTTGGTTTTGGTCCCCATCAAACATCATCCAGAATTGTCAAAATTGCTTTTTTCTGTTTTTACATATTGGCGCAAGTGATGGTTAAGGATCGCAAATCGCTTGCATATTTTGCACCATAGAGGTTAAAAACGCACTACAGTTAGTCAAACTACCTTAGGGCACGGTCTTGGGATCATGCCAGCTTCATTGTAAATTAGCTTCATATCATTTCTCAATGTTTTGTCGATGCCATCATACTACTTAATTGTAGATTAATTGATAATCTTTGAAGCCAATTAATCTTATTTCAATTCATGGTATTTTTTACAGGCCTCATCGTTGGAGACTGTTATGAGAGGTGCATTAGAACAAGGGAGTGCAGAATTCGTTGAGCTTTTGTTAGATCAGGGTGTAAACATGGCAAACCTTCTCACTCTTGAGGTGTTAGAAGGCCTTTACAGTGCCGTAAGTAGTGAGAGGTTTATCTGCTTTGTAATGATTGGCATTTTGCTTAGTTTAGTGCACCTTTGGTCCACTTTAGGGAAAGATTTGAAGGAACTGGCCCTCCAAAAATGGTGCCCCCTTATACAGTAGAATGCTATGCATTATGGGTGTTCTGTAGCTAGGAACAATGAAATCGCTGTTTTGCAGTACACAGCTGCGGCCGGGCTTTTTGAACAAATTTGAATTGTACCCTGGGTTTAATCCGCGCATCAC